>CM037854.1:69097462-69779636 GCA_021234595.1 Delia radicum | reverse complement strand
TCGAAGAATATTAACAAAAAAACCAAAAAATCCCATTTAGTACAATAACTAGTTTATAACCTATGGGGAATGAGGAGTTAATTGACTTAAAATGACTGTTTAAAGAAGGACTTATCACATTACTGGTATAATTTAATACTGAAGTGGGTTAAGCAGTGTCAATTGTCCTAAAATTACCATCCTGTGACTGGTAAAGGGAGGACATACCACTTAACCAGAATGCTTATTAACACGAAAAAGCCAGTTGGCCAGAATTTAGCCATTGGAAGCTGTTTAGTTTTTCGTTTATTTATACGTCATGGCCCTTTATGCGACAGTCTTGTGGTATGCCCATCTTTGGTTAGTCTTGATGGCATGCCACTATGTGGTTTAAAGCAGGACAAATGACCCCCTCCTATGACAAGCCAATGTTAAAGTTGCCAGTTGTTTACATAGGGTAGGGTTTAGCAGAGGACCGTTCTCTGGCACGAAGGGACCGATCGTGTGGCACACGACAGAACCGGTCCCATTCGCCATAGGGTATGAATGTTTGATGTTTTGCATGGGATTGTTACTTCTTTCAAAACGTGTTCTGATGACGGAAACTAGAAAATTCCCGAAATAGATCTATCAAAACATTCCTGAAAGTGGTCAATAAATAAATTTGAAAACAAAAACTCTATAGATTATTTGTTAGGATAATATCCTAATAAAGAAATATAGAGTATGGAATACTCTCAATAATTTTCATTTCATTACAAAAAATCCCTCTAATATATCTTTAACTCTACAATGTTTTTTGATTCTCCTGTATAAAAATAAAAAGTGTTACTATGACCTTTTGCATTTTATGTGACTATGTTGATTTTATGAGGAAGTTCGGTGACTCAAACAGAAACTTGTAAAGGCCTGTCAGTAGATAAATCTACATGGCATTGGTAGATGAAGACATTTTTTATAACACTGCACTATTTTTTGTTAACCTTTTTACTACCGACTTTTTGTTTGTTCATATATTTCTATTTTTAATTCAGATCTCTCCAAATTAGAAAGAAAAATGTTTAAACTGTTACCCTACCAAAAAATGGGTCCGAATATTGAATTTTTGAAACTTCTCAGACCATTTTTAACACTGAAACATTCGAATAATCAGAAATCCTTTGTACGGTTGATTTTGCCATTAAATTAACTTACGTGCCAAATATTGTGATTCTAGCTTTGGTAGTTTAGGAGATACGACCAACGGAGGGAAATAAAGGAAGATTTAAAAAAATAGGACTTTGTTAACACATATGGCGACTATATATATTGCCCTGATGAACAGTTTAATTTAATGACCAAGATCATAATAAACATAGTTAAAAAATAAAATTTTGCTACACATTGAAATTTTTTATATTTTATTAAAAAATGTTTACACTGTAGTGTACAAGGTCAGTGCAAGGGTTAATATTTATAATAATCTTGAACTCGATAATTCGCAAGACGTTACTGTAATTTTACCATTTTCAAAATTTACGATGACTCAACATTTGAATTTCCCAAGACTCCGTTTAATTAGAAAAGGACATGAAAAGGCTCTTTAGAAAAAATATCAATATTTAAATTTTTAGTAATTTTTTGAGTTTTGTTTGAAAATTGTGTTTTTGTCATTAACAGAAACAGCTCTCCATGAAATTGGTACATTTACGAGTCGTGATTCTGTCAAATGTTTGCTTAAATATAAGAATTAGTCGGTAGTTAAACCTAGAGTGAGCCATACAGACAGGTGATGATTGGATTGGTATCTATGAAAATGCATTAGTGTTAACTATTGATTCTAGGTAGTTTTTTTCCAAGATCTAAATGTCGTATTCGAAAACCGGTTTTACATAAATCGAATGTTTAACAGCTTTAAAGAAAAATCATTGGGAGCTAAATATTATTCTTTAGAAAAGGCCTTCTCTATATCTGATAATTTTTCTATAAAAAAGAGCTTGGGTTTTTTCTAATAAAGATTCAATAAAATTTTATAATAATTTAAAAAAAGATATTAAAAGTTGCCTACCTTATTTTACAGATACATCGAAATCGAACAAAATACTGCATGATGCCTGTGGTGAATTTAAATCAGGACGATTGACAGCAATTTTAGGTCCATCAGGTGCTGGAAAAACCTCCATGTTAAATGTTTTATCCGGTTTCAAGTAGGGTTCTTAAGATTTTTCTCAATTTATTTCATTTCACTTTGAAAAATTCGAATTTTTCTTCTTACAGAGCATCTGGTGTTACCGGAAATTTTCACATAAATGGCCAAGAACGAAATTTTGTTGGATTTTCGTAAATGTCCTCGTATATACCACAAGAATTTGCCATGTTAGATCTATTAACAGTACAAGAAACATTAAAAATATCAACAGATTTAAAATTATCAATATCGACAACAACAGAAGAAAAGGAAAAAATTGTAAGTGCTAATTTTAATAAAAAATATTCTCAATTGCTAGATAAATTAAGAGCGCATGCGAATAAGGGTATACAGACCATAAATAAAATTGTTCAGGAGACGAGAAAACCTTGCGAAATGGTCAAAACTTGATATTTTTAGACATTATTTTTAGAATATCTATAGATCTATAATACATCTAACAGTATGCAATATTTTGTATAAAAAAATTAAGTGGAAGTTGCATAAATTTAAACTTGAAAATTATCAAAATATGGAAAAAGGTTATACACCCCTATTTATTTTTGAAAGCATGTTGGAAAAATTATGATTTGGTAATGTATTTATTATCCGATTTTTAAGATAATTGGGCAATATTACCAGAATAACATTATTTTCAAGTTAGAAAAGTTAAAAGGCACGGTGCTCTAGAATTGGGTTTTGACAAAAAAAAATTCCCACAAAAAGTTAGTATGGGGTTTGAAAACACTATATTTATGATTAAAAAAAACGCATTTTTAAAAAATCCTAGGACGAATTTAAAAGTTATAATCATTTAAAGTTTTTGGTTTTAAAAATTTTTGGCGCCTTTGGCAAACTCTTGTAAAAACAACTGCTCAAAATAAATATTTTTTAAAAAGAACATAGTAGGTTTTATAGTACGTCAAATTTCCTTCCAAAAAAATTTTTCCTTAAAAAAATCGCACAACGAAATCAAAAGTTATGGTCTTTTAAAGTTTGATGATCACACATGACTATTTAAGTGCACAAAAAATTAGCAAATACGAAAAAAGAAATGTTGAGTTTAATTTAGTTTACTTAAACCAGTTTTCGCGTACTGCTATTTTTTTTTTTTATTTTGGATCAAAAGATTTAAATGTTTTTACTACAATATAATCTGAATTCCACTTGATCTGGTATTTTACTGTTTCAATTAAAAGTTCCGATAAAATTGAAATTATTTAAGCATATGTATTTTTATGTCTATGCTTGAGTATATAAAAAAGTGAATTCTCACGAAAAATACAGAAAAATTGTATGCGCTATTTATATGGGCAACACAAAACAACTCCGTAAGATATCTCTTCAAATGTCACAAGATATAGAAGAGTTATATATTCCTAACTATAACTTATCAAAGAAGAGTTATATATTCCTAACTATAACTTATCAAATCCAATGTTTCCTACATCTATATGTGATTCTTGTCGCAAACAAATACTTAAAGAAAAAAAAATCTTCTGCAATGTCACACAAATATTTAAATCCGAAGTTTTTGATTTTGTAAAAAAGACAAAAAGCTCGGAATATTGTAGTAATGCAAAAGAATTTATAAACAAAATAAAACAAGAAAGTTGCTATCAACATGAAGTTCTTCAGTTTAAAGTTGGTGCTGGTGGCGGTGGAGGTTTTTTAAAAATATGTTTAAATATTTATAAAGATACTAAAAATCAACAATCAAAATCAGAGTTTCTTGATACTGGCGTTAAAAAGTTGTTTATTTTAGCCATTGCTTCCGATGTTCAGGAAAATTATGAACATATGGCAATTCTATTTGAAAAGTTAAATTTATCAAGCCAAACTTTACCAAATAATACAGTATTTGCAAACGATTTAAAATTGGGTAATATAGTTTTGGGTCTAGTGAGCCACGCATACAGCTTTCCGTGTTGTTTTTGCGAAGTGGAAAAAAATCGCTTACAAATGTGTGAAAACCTAAGGACATTTGGAAGCATTCGTAAAAACTATGAAGGCTGGTGTGAAAGTGGAAAGCATCAAGAAGATGCCAAATATTTCAAAAATTGTGTAAACAATCCAATTACATCTGAGCTAGACGAAACATTAGTTTTGGACAAATTTCCCCCATCTGAACTGCACCTATTATTAGGTGTAGTAAATAAAGTCTTCGAGTGTTTGGAAAGAATGTTTCCAGAAATCTCACTTAAATGGGCTAAGTTTTGGAATGCTCAAAAGAAAATGAAAATGCAGCGCAACATATTGAAACATTTAAAAATAATTACCTTCAACTTCGTTAACTGACTAACCAAAAATTGTCAGTAACTCCCAAAGTGCATGAAGTATTTCACCATATACTGGATTTTTGTACTAAAGCAGACACCGGATTAGGACCTTGGAGTGAATAGGCTTATGAATCTGTTCACTCAGTCTTCAAGATTTGGAACAGGTTTAAACGAACAACTAGTGATCCACATTACGGAAAATGGATACAAAGAGCAGTTTGTGAATATAATTCGAATCATATTTAAATTTAATTATATGTACAGTGTATTTTAAATAAAATAAAAAATAAATAAAAAAAATTTAAAAACATGTGTATGCTCCATTGAGGAGTAAAGAAGGACAAAGAAGAAGAAGTATCAATTTAATAAGTTTAAATGGGGTGTTAAGTAGTTGGTTTAATTTGAGATTTGGACGTCACTTTCATGCAGATTTCATCTCCGAAGAATATTTTCTACCTAACAAAAATTTTTTTAATTGTGTTTATTTTATTGAAAATTGCTTGCTTTTACTACAGTATTATTTTTAATTTTCATTTTTTGAAAAATATTTATTTTAGTAGTTGTTTTCATATTACAAATGGCGCCCAATTTTTATAAACCAAAAACTTTAAATGGTCATTCGTCAATTCGTCCTAGAATTTTTTTAAAAATGCTTTTTTTTAATCATAAATATAGTTTTTTCAAACCCCTTACTCACTTTTATTGTCAAAACCTAGAATTGGACATCAAGGACATTCTTTTAAGAAATGTAAACATAAAATAAAAATATATTATAAAAACTTCTAGGCACTATACTTAACTGTGATCGTCAAAGGGTTAAAAGAGATATTAGAAATTTTTTTGCATGGATTCTCCCAGCAAAATGTTGCTGACTTTATTAGTCAGTAATGTAATTTTAACAAATAAATTGAATGCGATCAATTAACGCTTTACTCATAATTCTCTTTTAACCCTTTGACCATCACTATAGTGCAAAGAAGTTCTTATAACATATTTTTAGTTTTTTTTTTTTTTTTTTATATATACCCTTTTTGATGTTCCTACTTTAAATACAAATAGCACATACAATAACGAAATTTTTGCAAATTGGAAAAGTAAGACTACAACTTTAAAATGTTGTCTTTGAACTTTGTCAATAAAATTTTTGTTTCACTATTGTTTTTACAAAATTGTGCTAAAAAATAAAAATACTACCGAAAATTTAACTTTTAAAGTATTTTTTTTTAGATAAAGAATCAGAAAATATGTATGTGTAATCGTACTACACTAACAGAATTATCATTCATGATATTAATGAAATAATTTCATAAAATTTTTTTTTCGTAAGTTCAATGAAGAATTTTATTATATCCAAGAAATTTTATTAATATTAAGAAATTTGAGAATTTTATATTTATTGTTGATCATTTAAAATTGCATTTCTTTTGAATTGTCAAGAAATTTGTTGGATTTGTTGAAAATTTTTCATAAACTTTTTTCTTAAAATTTCACAGTTTCATAAAAAAAATTCATTCGATTTCATAAAATATCTCTTCATAAATTTAACGAAAATTTTCTTTAGAGCTTTGAAGTTATTTCACAGACTTAATTTTTTTATTATTTTATAAACATTTCATAATTTCATTAATTTGCAGACATTTCAAACTTTAACTTTAAGATTTCAATCTCAACTGTTCGACATATTCTATAAAGTGCTTTATTATTTCAATGTACCCTTTAATAAATTTTGGACTTCTACACTGATAGAAATTTGTGTGTAGTATTAATGAATTCCTTCATTAATCAAATGAATTTTTTCATAAAAAAGTCCCCAAAGAAACGTTCATTGAGTCAATGAAATGTGTTTCATTAAATCCATTTAAATGAATGGTTTCATTGACTCAATGAAAATTTTTTTTTCATTAATCCTATCATTGCTAAAGCTCATAATTTTTGACAAATTCGAAAAAGATAAAATTTGAAAAGTAGCTGATTAGATTTCAGATCGAAAATTACAAATTTTGGAGACAAAATTTTTTTATCCATAAGAAAGAAATATTTTAATTTTTGTACTTTTTTTAAATTATGTATATTAAGAACTTTAATGATTGAAAAAATCGTTTAAATATAATTAACAGGCATTAAAATATTAAAAGCTGAACTAAAAAAAAACAATTTTAATTTATTTCTGTTTTTTATTGTTTTATTTTAACAAAACTGTTCAATCTTTCTTTAAATTTTTTATAATTTGTGTTAAAAGATGACATATTTTCTTCTATGCCGGACAAAATATGTAATTTTTTATCGATAAAAATGTTAAACATTGTTAACGTTGTTAAAAAACAAAAATTTATTATCGTTTAGCATAACGTTTTTGTGTAACATCGTCAAAACGCTAACAATTTAGGTCTCGTTTTGAACAAAACTATATCGTTTTTCTAAGAGAATCTGTTCCCTGGAACAACCAACTATTTAAATTCGTCAAAAAATATTAGCTCTAGGCAAAATTTAATAAAAAAATTTATTTATATCAAAGTTTGGTTAATTCTGTTTAAATAAAATTGTTCAGTTTTTTTATTTCAAAATGATAGTACAAAAAAATAGTTTTTTCTTATTACAAGTCAAAATTTTATTAAAAAAAATTTGAAAATTTTTCATTGATTTAATGAATTTTTTTTATGAAATTATGAAAAAATAATAAAAAATGTTAATAAAAAAAAAACCAATATTAATGAATTTTCATTTAGTTAATGAAATTTTTCATTAAACCAATGAATCGATTTTAATGAAATCGTTTCATTAATACTATGAAAGAAAATTCTATCAGTGTATGAAATTGTTTAAAAAACTATATGAAGCGGTTCATTGGCTTAATTCCAATGCATTTTCAAGACATTCATGAAGAGTTTTATTAATTCAAAGAACTTCTTAATATTAAAAACTTTTATGAAACTCTTTCATAAATTCTATAAACGCTTCACTGTCGGAATGATTCATTAGTTTTATGAAGATTTTCATTAATTCTACAAACATTTCATAAACAATGACATTAATGAAACCTGTTTCATACATTCTATGAAAAGTTTCATTAAAGCTATAAAGAAATTCATACCTGAAGTGAAGATAATTCTCACAGGCCTGGGTTCTATATTCCACTACGAAGTGAAAGTGGAATCGTTTTTAATTCCACATTTTCAATTCCGCTGTGTTCTGAAAAACGAGTGAATCGCTTTTTTCACGACGATTTCATTTTCATTTTGCTCTTAGCAACAACATAAAAAAAATGCGGGGAAAAAAGCCAAATTATCACTTTAAAGTGAATGAAATTGCAATTAAGAGTGCATTTTTTAACAAAAATAAAAATTAAACAAAAAAATACTTATTTTTAGTATAATATAAAATGAGTTTCGCAATTGTGATTTCCTGGTACTTAATTAAAAAAGAAAAACAAAGAACGGAAAATCTAAATAGAAAAAGGCTTCGTGACTGTTCAAATCCTTTGGAACTACCAGAAAAATCGTAAGACAATAATTAAAACTGAGTTGCAAGTGTTTAAAATTAATAAAAAAAATAGGTTTATTGCGTATTTTAGATTAAATAAGTATGCATTTATGATGGTTTTAGAAGAATTATCACCAATGGCTAAAAAGACAAGCATTCCAATTATTTTGCAATTGGACACATCACTACGCTATTGAAGTCTTTCGCAAAAGACTTCAATTTAACAGTGGAAAGAAGTACAGCGTCAAAAATTTTAACAAATATGTGTAATGTTTTGAAAAACTGTCATATGCCCAAAATGGATTAGATTTGAAAGAAGTCGCGAAGAAATTGAGAAATCAAAAAGAGAAATCAAAAAGGGAAATCATCGGTTGCTGTTCCTCATTTTCTATATTTTCAGTACCTTCATCATTTTTATTTAATTTTTGTAAAATCACGTTTACTACATTGTCGGAACTGCTGCCATCTAAGTTTGACAATTCAGTAGATGAATTTGTGGTTGTTTACCCTTTGCTAGTCGTCCCGAATGATTTAGCAGCTGGAACACCTTTGACTGCTGTATAAAGGCCAGAAAGTTTGGCAACTGAATCTTCTTTGGATGATATGTGTTGGATATTATTGGGTCCTCCACCTGTTGCCGTTACCTCTGCTCTATTTTCGGCCAATTTTTTACGAATGGTAGCCTTCCAATCAGCCCAAGCCTTTTTCCAACCAGTTGCATCGTCTTTCCTAAGTTGTTTAATGTCTTGCTAAGTTCTTCCACAACTGGTCTTCAACTGTTTTGTCGCCCCTCTAAAAACCTTTGGCCAAACCAGATTTTTTTTCCATGAATGTTAAAAATGGCGCCTCTTGTTCCGGATTCATGTGTTTTCCCGTAAAAAAATACAACACTTTTTCAGTTAAATAAACGTATATCAACAACATATCACATTTACTTACATTGTTTGATTTTTTTTTACGTTTAATATTCAAAATAATTTTATTTTCTAAAAAGTTTGGTTTTTCACTCAGTTAACTAATACCGTTTTACAATTACTTTTTTTGTAGTGAAATTGTTTTATAGAACACATCAAATCACTTTAATTCCACTAGAAACAAATGAAAATAAAATTTTGCACTGTACCTGGTGAGTGGTTTAATAGTGAATTTTATCGTTGATCTATAAATTTATGTGTGAGATTTTATTTGTTCGGTTTTAGATCATGACAAATTTTTCTCTAAATTAACAGAAAAATTATAATTTTTATATGATAATTTACTTTGACTATTAGAAAAAAACACAGAAAAAGTTATTAGACACTAGCATGAATGGAATGCATTTTCTGACCCACTACGGTCTTCATCAACATTCTTCGTGCCATTTTAGTGTTAATCGTAAATATCATCTATTTAACTCACATGTTAAAGAAAATGGGTAACTTTTAAATCCCACATTACTCTGTGTGTTGAGTTAGAATGAAATTTACCACGAACGATTTCTATTTATAGAGTGTTTGTTTTTTCTCTAGTCATTATCATAGTTGCCAGTTTAACTTTCAGTTAAAACTTTAAATGGCAGTTCTTTTCTCTAATGTCATCATATACTATCCTTCTACATGAGCAAAGCATATCAACAAACATTAAAGATTTTTTATTAATACATATGACGAGCATATACATTAAATGATTTTTGCACTGTACCTGGTGAGTGGTTTAATAGTGAATTTTATCGTTGATCTATAAATTTATGTGTGAGATTTTATTTGTTCGGGGATTTAAAAGTTACCCATTTTCTTTAACATGTGAGTTAAATAGATGATATTTACGATTAACACTAAAATGGCACGAAGAATGTTGATGAAGACCGTAGTGGGTCAGAAAATGCATTCCATTCATGCTAGTGTCTAATAACTTTTTTCTGTGTTTTTTTCTAATAGTCAAAGTAAATTATCATATAAAAATTATAATTTTTCTGTTAATTTAGAGAAAAATTTGTCATGATCTAAAACCGAACAAATAAAATCTCACACATAAATTTATAGATCAACGATAAAATTCACTATTAAACCACTCACCAGGTACAGTGCAAAAATCATTTAATGTATATGCTCGTCATATGTATTAATAAAAAATCTTTAATGTTTGTTGATATGCTTTGCTCATGTAGAAGGATAGTATATGATGACATTAGAGAAAAGAACTGCCATTTAAAGTTTTAACTGAAAGTTAAACTGGCAACTATGATAATGACTAGAGAAAAAACAAACACTCTATAAATAGAAATCGTTCGTGGTAAATTTCATTCTAACTCAACACACAGAGTAATGTGGGATTTAAAAGTTACCCATTTTCTTTAACATGTGAGTTAAATAGATGATATTTACGATTAACACTAAAATGGCACGAAGAATGTTGATGAAGACCGTAGTGGGTCAGAAAATGCATTCCATTCATGCTAGTGTCTAATAACTTTTTCTGTGTTTTTTTCTAATAGTCAAAGTAAATTATCATATAAAAATTATAATTTTTCTGTTAATTTAGAGAAAAATTTGTCATGATCTAAAACCGAACAAATAAAATCTCACACATAAATTTATAGATCAACGATAAAATTCACTATTAAACCACTCACCAGGTACAGTGCAAAAATCATTTAATGTATATGCTCGTCATATGTATTAATAAAAAATCTTTAATGTTTGTTGATATGCTTTGCTCATGTAGAAGGATAGTATATGATGACATTAGAGAAAAGAACTGCCATTTAAAGTTTTAACTGAAAGTTAAACTGGCAACTATGATAATGACTAGAGAAAAAACAAACACTCTATAAATAGAAATCGTTCGTGGTAAATTTCATTCTAACTCAACACACAGAGTAATGTGGGATTTAAAAGTTACCCATTTTCTTTAACATGTGAGTTAAATAGATGATATTTACGATTAACACTAAAATGGCACGAAGAATGTTGATGAAGACCGTAGTGGGTCAGAAAATGCATTCCATTCATGCTAGTGTCTAATAACTTTTTCTGTGTTTTTTTTCTAATAGTCAAAGTAAATTATCATATAAAAATTATAATTTTTCTGTTAATTTAGAGAAAAATTTGTCATGATCTAAAACCGAACAAATAAAATCTCACACATAAATTTATAGATCAACGATAAAATTCACTATTAAACCACTCACCAGGTACAGTGCAAAAATCATTTAATGTATATGCTCGTCATATGTATTAATAAAAAATCTTTAATGTTTGTTGATATGCTTTGCTCATGTAGAAGGATAGTATATGATGACATTAGAGAAAAGAACTGCCATTTAAAGTTTTAACTGAAAGTTAAACTGGCAACTATGATAATGACTAGAGAAAAAACAAACACTCTATAAATAGAAATCGTTCGTGGTAAATTTCATTCTAACTCAACACACAGAGTAATGTGGGATTTAAAAGTTACCCATTTTCTTTAACATGTGAGTTAAATAGATGATATTTACGATTAACACTAAAATGGCACGAAGAATGTTGATGAAGACCGTAGTGGGTCAGAAAATGCATTCCATTCATGCTAGTGTCTAATAACTTTTTCTGTGTTTTTTTTTTCTAATAGTCAAAGTAAATTATCATATAAAAATTATAATTTTTCTGTTAATTTAGAGAAAAATTTGTCATGATCTAAAACCGAACAAATAAAATCTCACATAAAATTTTTCTTTTCAAATCACTTATGTGGAATTGAGAACACAAATTGAGCGGAAGTTTCACTTCATTTTCGGAATGTAGAACCCATGCGTCAGTGTAGTTCTATTATATTATGTTTAAAAAACGCGATTCCCAAAATATGGTCTGTATACCCTTATTCGCCTCCACTCTTTAAATGTTTATTGTTTTTTTTTTAATTAATTTCAGATCAATGATATTCTACGAATGCTTAATATGGAACGCAGTCGCAATACTTTAGTACGCAATATATCAGGCGGTGAACGTAAACGTTTATCGATTGGTGTTGAATTAGTTACAAATCCTCCCATTATGTTTTTCGATGAACCCACTAGTGGTTTAGATAGTGTATCCAGTTTTCAAGTACTTACATATTTAAGAAAATTGGCCACAGATGGTCGTCTCATAGTTTGTGTTGTTCACCAGCCCAGTTCACGATTAATGCAATTATTTGATGATATTTTGGTAATGTCGGGAGGAAATGTTTTGTACTCTGGTGCTCAAGAAGAAATGCTAAGATCATTCAAAAAAGCTAGTTTTGAATGTCCACAATATTATAATCCAGCAGATTTTGGTAAATATTATCGTATAATAATTTAATTTATCAACAGAAAAAAGAGATAAGAAACTGATAATATTTAAGAATTTGTTTAAGAAAAGAAACTGCTTAAAAACTGAGACATTTTTCGCATACCGTAACATCTAAAATATCGATTCAAATTGAAAGCTGTAACTGGTTAAAATACCGTAACCGGTTTTTTCAAAAACCTTAACCGCAGAAGAAAGTTATACCAGTACGAAAATCGTAACCGATATTCGGTTTGGTTGCCACACTTGTATTAAACCGCCAAAAATACTGATTTAAATTAAAAACCATAACCTATAGAAAATCCGCAACCATTATGTTTCCGTAACCGGAATAAAAAGTAAAACTACACCGTTACAAAATCGTAATTGATATTAGTTCTGGTTGCCATCCTTGGAATTTACTTTTAGACTGGATTAGATCAGAAATGTCATAAACTGTACACAAAAGATCTTTTGTGCTGCCACATTATAAAATATATAATATATAAAATATAAAAGATTAGGCTTCTTTATATTTTTAAATAATTTTTGAAAAAAGTCCATTAAAAAAGACCAAAAATACTTATTTTTATTTGGCAACTCTGGATAACAATTTTGCAAAATTTTTTTATTTACAATTACAATCAAGATGTTGAATTATTTTAAGAATTTTAAACCACTTAAATATGTTTATCCAGAATAAAATATAGGCGTTTAAAAGCACTGGTTCAAAAGAGGGACACTGTATCGGTAATGAGTTAATAGTAAAAAATTATATAAATCAGAAAAAAATGTTTCACAAAAAAGTGCATAGCATCTAACAGTGGAGCACCACTGATAGGTTCCCTCCTATTGCCATCAAATTTAGATATGTGATAGAGGGGACCCACCAGAGGCACTGGTCTGTTTTCGCTTCAACGTGCCTAAGGCCATAGTAGCTAGTGCTCGGTTAAGGTAAAATTGATGCGGCTGAGGGCTACCGGGGAATTGGACAATAATGACCATATTACCGGGCACCGTACTGACTTCAATGTACGCAAATGCTTCCGTCTTCCTGACCATAACACCGTACTACAGGCGGAGGTCACCGCGATTACGGAGTGATTTTCACGGATAGCCAAGCGGCTATCCGGGCTTTATCTACGGACTCTGTGGGATCAATGACGATACTCAGGTGTAAAGTGGAAATTAACGATTTCTCTGCACGGGGACGCATTGAGATTATATGGGTGCCGGGACACTGTGGTATAGCGGGGAACGAAATGGCTAATGATTTGGCTAGGGGCGGATCTTCCCTGGAATTAGTCACTTTGGAGAATGCTAAACCTTTTCGAGCTCTCAAGGCGGAGCTGGTGGACTGGGCTGACACCATGCATAGGACCATCTGGGAAAATGCGGGTGTTGGCAGGACTACAAATATTCTCTGGGGCAACCCGGACAAGGACAAGACGAGGGAAATTCTGAATCTCAGTAGGAAGGAACTGAGTCTTTTGATGGAAATCCTCTCGGGACACTCGACACTTAGGGCCCATCTCCACCACATTGGTAGGGCGGACTCGGAAGTGTGCAGGGCCTGTGGGGAGGACGAGGAGACCTTGGAACACTATCTCTGTGAATGCCCGGCATTTGCCGGGATCCGGGTCGAAATACTATCCAGTGACCCAATATCCACATTGGGGGATCTTAGGGGCATAGGATGGAAGAAGTTGAGGAGTTTCGCCAGTGCGACGGAGTTCCTGGGGTAGTAAGGTGACATAGAACCGATTCATTAGAGCGCACAACAAGCCGACATTCTGGCTTAAGTGTAAGTCCTCAGGGACTTGAGTCGGATTAGGGAAGTTTTTCCCTTCTCCGAATCCTCTTTTCGACCTAACCTAACCCATATAGTTTTTAATTATATGATTATTAATTAATAAAAAAAAAAAAAAAAATACTTAAAAATACTTATTTTACCCTATCATATCAAAATTTTAAGAATCTTGGCATCAATTTGAATACTACAACAATACCAATTCTCAAATGCAATAATTTTGGACTATAATAACACCAAGATTTCTCAATCAAAATCCATTTGTCCCCACGGGCCACATGCGGCCACATGCGGCCCTTAACCCGAAAACCAAAAAAAACTCCTTAAGGAAAAATAAAACATAAAAACCGTTTAATAAATAAAAAAAAATTAATGAAATCAATTTTAAATTAAAAACATGTTAAATAAATAATAACATAAAAAAAAAATAATTAAGAAATAAGAAAAATAAACGGTACTAAAAATAAGAATTTCAAAATATATTACACTGCTCCACGAAGAAACGCAATGAATCTAAATTCAAAAAAGTAAAAATTATTTCCAAGCTGTTGACTTATATCCATTTAATTTTAACCTCGGGAAAAATTATTTATTTCTCAATAATACGAAAATTGAATTTTGGGGAATGGTCATTGCAGTTTTTGAATTTGGGTAAAGCATTTGAACACGGTTAAATTTTATCCATACTACATTTTAAGAAGAGATTTATTGTATTTTTGAAAACCTGGAAAAATATACTCCAGTAAATAAAAACAATGCATGTTGCTCTATCTCTGTAAATACTTCAGATATGGGTCATTTTAAAAATAAAAATTTTGATCACAATTTTTTACCAAATAAAGAAAAAAGTTTAAAACTTCAGAAAGTTTTACGAAAAATTTTAAAATTCTCCAAAAGGGTTTACTAGATTTAGATTTTTTTTAAAGCTTTTTTATATCGTATTTAAATAGTTTGTACTTTTTTCTATATGCTACGAAAATGTTGTAGAAAAAATTGCAGTAACAAAAACGTTACAGCTTGTTAAACAAACTCCTTGCCCTATATTTGAAAATCAGGTGCCAATGTGCATGCAGCCTTAATGGGTAGACCGATTTTCAATTGGTTTTTTTTTTTGTTTTTTTGTTTTGTAGAAGACTAAAAACTTAAGTCTCTAACGTACAGACATTTTTAAATTTTTGCGTAGTATTTTTTGAAAATAAAAAACGATTTTTTGGATATTTTTTTTAATTTTTGAGTTTACCCTAGTACCGTTTTAAAGCAAATAAAAAATTTTAAAATCTGCCTACGTTAGTGACTAAAATATTTATTCGTGTGTAAAAAAAAATTTAAGTTTTTTTCTCAGATGAGTACCCAGGACTTCACGATGGCACTCGACTTTGCCTTTAAAGAAGGGGGTCTATAATGAAATGGTTTCCAGGGTTGTCATGGTAGTCCGAATTTTAAATTATAATTTTTAGAATAATATCTAATATTGTGTTTTTCTATCGCAAAACAATTTTTTTTGAATAAACTATTTATTTATTTGTATATATTACCTTAAATATTGTCGTTTTCGTTGATTTCTAAGGCTAGTAAAATCCTTAAGTAAATTCATTAATGTTTTTTGAAAAATATTTCATAACATTTATTTTTTTTTTTTTTTGCTTCAGATTTGTATTTGGGGAGGCCAGGCCAGAATATTTGAAAAGCACTATTATGAGTCTATTCCGAAATCTTGTCTGCGTGTGCAATTCAAAAGTTTAATTTATAGAATTAATTTCATTAAAGTAAAAAGTCGTGCTATGTAAAAAATCTCTTATTTTTCACAGACTTTTAATAAAACTTTTTTAAAATTTTCGGTCTAGTAAATTTTGTTCAAATTGTTGACCTGTTGTTTGAAAGTTTTTCTCCTATATTTATTGATTGATGTGTCAGTACGAACACAGATTTTATGTGTCAAAATTTTTAAGCAAAATTTAAGTTTTAAAACGACAAATCCTAAAATTAAATTTGAAAATTAAATATATAGAAAAAAGTTCAAACTATCAATCTGTTGACTTTAAATTCGGATTTAGGCAGGCAAAAATATTTTTAAAAAATGTTCACCAATTTCAGTGCGGATTTTTTTTTAATAGCTTAGATAGTTTTGTATAATATAAACTTAAAAAGTCGTGCTATATTTTAACGACATCATTTTATCTAGGAATTCCTTCCTATTGCTAGCTTGAAAGTTAAATCTTTACCCATTATTAAAGAGTCCATATCTTGAAAACGATTAATAAAAGTTTTTAAATTTCAGTTATTTCTTCAATAAAGATTTGATTTTTTTTGATCATTATAATTTTCAAAAAAGTTTTATTAAACGAAGTGTTTTTTTAAATTATTCGTTTTATTCGATTAATCGTCAAAATTTTATCGAATTAATTGTTATTCGAAAATGATTTTTTTGTAAATTGTTTGTTCGAATTTTCTTTTTGTTCGCTCGATTAATCGAATAATTTTTATTCAAGTGACAACTTTAATGTTCTCAGAATCTCTGAATTATTGTATATGAAAAACTCCCAAAATCTTTAAACTCTTTTGGGGAGTTTTCTTACATTAAGGAGTGCCCAAGACCTAATTTTTTTCTGAACATAAAAGGGATCAGAATCTAAAAAGTTTTTTATATTAAAAAAGACTTATAATCTTAATTTGTATCTGTAGGAAAAAGTGCTAACTCCTCAAATTAGCTGAAAGAATTAGTGTTGACAATCTGCGAATTTTGTTTCTGAAAAATAAATAGGAAAGTTGAGTAAATTTGTTAAATTTCTACATTGACGTACAACACAATAGAATTAATTAAGGGTTTTTTTTCATAATTATAATTTTGGACTAGTGGGCTTTGCTTTTAAAGAACTAAATAAGAGCTTAACTGACACCAAAAAATGGTTAAAAGTTTTCTAAAATGTAGAATTTTAAAATACCGAAAAAATAACAGTTAGTAACCGTTAAACAGTTTAAAATAAAAAAACAAATGTTTAGTTACTTTAACTGTTATTTTCAGTAGATTCTATTGTCAAACTCTTTTGAGTGAATATAAAATCAGCTTATACTATATTAAAATTTGTTATGATTAAAAGCCCTTAGAATTGTTCAATTTGTTCACAGACAAAAGCTCCTTAGAGTTGCTTTTACTCAATTATTTAAATTTTTCTTTCTTTTCTTTATAGTTCTAGAAGTTAGTAGCGACTTAGATAGTCCAAATTTATTAAAACTCATTGAAATGAATAAAATCAAACATGGAATTAGATCGCGCAATAGTGATGATACCGAAACTAGTAAGTTTTATGATTTTAATAAAATATTGTAATGAAATTTTCTTTAACATTTTTTAGCGGGTCTTTTAACCAACTCAAGTTCTCATATATCGGTGGATATGACAACGGCAACAACTACTATCATCACAACAAGTTCACGTTGTCACTTAAATGACACGACAATTAGACCAAAAGAAAAAGTGTCAGTATGGCGACAATTTGTGGTATTAATGAAACGATCAATGACCTCAATGAGTAGAAATATGGTAAGATTTACAATATTCGATTGAAAGTTAATTTTAAATGGAACTACAAATTTGTTTAGATTTTCATATTGTAGACTAATATTACGTTTCTACTGAACGTGTTTTGAAACAAAACATGTTTTGTACATGTTTTGCCATACATTTTTTTCACCAAAACACAGGTTTTGCTCAAAACACGCAAGTGGAAACATAGCAATCACAAACGTCATAAATGTATTAAATATGATTATTTTTTATTTACTAAGAATTGGGCGCCATTATTTCTTTTGATTTTTAAATTTATTGTAGATTAAAAATGTTCCCCTACGTTGAGCGTCAATACCTTTAAACGTGTTTGCTAGGGTGTCCCTTGAAAATAAATTTGTCATCATCAAAGTATATTTTTATTAAAAATTCCCAAAATTCGAAAAATTTTCTGTATTCATTTAATATATCATATATCATAAGTGTACAGATTTGGATTTCTGACTTCATCGGATACCATTAAACCACTTAAGCCTGGAATCAAAAATTACCCACGAATTTGATAAAAATGCAAAAATAAAAATTTTAATTAATTTTGAAGATTTTTTAAATTGCCTAATTTGAAGATGTCGATTATAATATGATGAACATATTATTATGATGTCGATTATAATAATATGTTTGTAGTCAGTAGCCCAAAACCGACTTTGACCACATACTTTTCCGAATCAAAGAATTTGACACAAAATGGCATCGGTTTGTTGTCGCATATTTTTGCATATTTGGTTATAAATGCATATGTTTGCATATATTGATATAAGTTCACATTTTATGGCATATTTTTGGCATTTTTTGTTGCATATTTTCAATACAATTACATATTTTGTAAAAATTAATGTAAAGTTTTTATTAAAAGAAACAAAGAAAATATTTGTAACCCTGAATATTGCATCTAGTTGTCGTTTGTTAGACATTTATATTGGACTGCATTTTTAAACCAACAAGCTCGATTAATAAATCGATTTTTAAAAATATAAAAATTGTACTTGCATTTTTTTTTTTAGTGCATATTTTGAGGCTCATATTTTTGATACTTTACTGCATATTTTAAGCGCCTATTTTCCTTTTTTAGTTGCATGAAATTCCTTGCTCTAGTAATTAAAGAAAAATATATATTAAACATATGATAACTCGACTCCTTTCCAGGACATTTTATGAAAATTGATTATTTTGACAAAAATTTAACAAAATTTTAATTTTTACATCAAAGTTAGCATAATTTTTGGAAATATATCACTTAAATTTAATTAGACTATAATTATCTTTACTTTTATTAAAAAACTCGTTAACCCTTAAGCTATGTACAGACGGTTGTCAGATCTTACAATATTGTCAGAAAAATGTTCAGAAAATGTCTAACAACAGTGTGAACTTACCACTTTTGTCTTGCAACATTGTCAGAAAAAGCATTGTCTGTACATTGTAAGACAATAATATTGTCAGACATCTGACATTCGTGTGAACACCCTACGTTGACAATGTCAGATAATTGCAAGACATTGTAAACAATTTTTTATTGGCAGATGCGTTTAAATTAATGCAACTGACAGTGGCAGTATTGTCAAAGAAATGTTTCTATTGGCGGCACTGTTCATAAATAATGAAAAAAAAACAAAAGTTCATATTAATAATATTAAAAATCAAAAGTGAAACAAAATAGGAAATCAAATTAAATAAAAAAATGGATGGCGCCATTTCCATTAATGAAACCTGTGTCATAGATTGCAGCTATGAGCCAACTGACTTGATGTTTCGTACCCAGTCACCAACAGGCTCTAAAGCCGAGAAAAAACCAACACCCAAACAAAGATCCTACCTCAAAAAGGTGGAATCCGTGTGGTCACACGAAAGTATTATCAAACTTATCGAGGAAGTTGAGGTACGACGAAGTTTATGGGATGCTGGTTGCGCTGAGTATAAACTTCCCAAAGATATTTTATGGCAAGAGGTCGCAGATGCCATCCAGATAAGTGTGAACGATTGCAAAGGAAAATGGTCAAATCTCCGCACCTCTTTCAACTGCAATTTGCAAAAATATTTTGTCTTCATCCTCGCTACTTTCTGATACATATGCAGCTAAATCGTTGCAATTGCTTTTTTGTTCCATGACAATTAATATTATTACTTTTTCAATTTAATTAAACACACAATTTACAATTAATAATTTCTTTCAAATGCTTTGACAGATCTGACAATTTTTGCCATACAAGAATCTGACAACCGTGTGAACTCACAATTTTCGTTGGCAGATAAATTTATTGTTTGACAATTGTCTGACAATGAAATTGAAAGGTTTTCTTACAATCGTCTGAACTGACAATTTACCTTTTGCTAAACATGTTTCATTGTCAGTATATTGCCAGCACATTGCCAGATCTTACAATATTGTAAGATCTGACAACCGTCTGTACATAGCTGTAGGAACAAATTACCCATTAAAGGTAATTTATATTACGACTACAAGAGTATAAACCTTTTAAATTGATATAAAAAAAAAAAATTAATGTGATACAAATATTTATTTTATGCAATTTGATTCATATAGTGTTAATGTTTCCACTTTTGACCAAAAAACACAAACTAGGAAATTTGCAGAATGACTTATTTCAGATTTTAATAAAATTTGGATATGTGATAAAGCAATGGTTCCCACCAACTTTTTTTTCACTTTTTGTTTCGTTTTTACTGCAGTAAAATGTCTTAACAATTTTTTAATTGTCCACAAAATTTAAAAAATTAGCAAGTTCAATTCGTCTAAAACGAGTTGTACTGTACGAAACATCTTGTAAAAAACATCAAAAACACAAAATTTTGAGAAAAATTTGCATTTTTTTTTTTTTTGAACAATTCAAAAAATTTGAGCCATTGAAATTTTTTTGTATTCTTAAGGAGTTTTTGAATAAAAAAACTGTTGATGAACTACTTTCGCACAAAAGTTTTATATTTCAGGTGAGATTGAATTTATCTAACCAAAATAGTCAAAAAAATTGTCAAATATTCAATTAAATTTTTTTTTAATAATTTTAATTTGAAAATTGCAAAAATATTGTGAAATTTTTTAAAATTTGTTTTAAACAATCATTTTGTCGAAACACTTCGCGGACCCCCTAGAATAGTCCGTACGGGTCTCTGGATCCCTATTTGGGAATCGATGTGATAAAGGCTACTAAACTAACGAACAAGAGCAATTATTTATCATACTAGAGGGTTAAAAGGGTGCGGTCAAAATGGCGCCAATTTATTTTTTTTTCGTTTTTTCACCATTATTCCAAAAATATGTACTATTAAATTAAAGGTGTTTTAAGTATCTATCCGAAAGTTGATGATCTACAAACTGTATAACATGGGAATTTCATACAAAATGGTTAACTTTATAGCAAGTATATACTCTAACACTAAATCTGTGGTGTGGGTCGATGATGATTATACAGAGGAGTTTGCAACTCATACTGGTGTCAAACAAGGATGCCTACTATCCCCATTATTATTTGCGCTTTACCTAAATGACTTATATGAACATCTAGAAGGAGGTTTGGAGTTAGAAGAATTAAATATTCGCTTGTTAATGTATGCAGATGACATTGTCATATTAGCGGACAATATCGATGTTTTACAGAATATGATCAATAAACTAGAGGCCTATTGCGATGCTTGGAATATGGAGGTAAACTTAAGCAAATCTGCTATTATGGTCTTTAGAAGAGGTGGTAAACTGTCCAGTAGAGAAAAATGGGTTTTCAAAGGCGGGGGAAATAAGTATTGTACCGGAATACTGTTACTTGGGGGTAATTCTCACTCCCCAATTTAGCTTCAGGAAGCACTTAGCAAAGAGAAACCTTTCTGCGCAAAATAGTATTATGGCCACCTGGAACTCATTCTATAAAGGATATTGAAACTACCGGACAACTCTCCTACATATGGTATAATGTTGGAAACATAAATGGAAAATGGCCACATATATACTTTACAACTTCATCTAGAATACATCATGAAAATTCTTTTCGTATATGAAGAAGAAAGACTCCCATATATATTGTCACGCAAAGTTTTGTCAAAAAATGTTTTTTGGGTAAAAAATCTGAATGAACTAGTAAATTGTTATGGCTTGTCCTGGAATTCAGTAAATCTTGATAAAGAAACTTGGTATGAGTTATTTAAAAGTCTGGTCGATCATATAAAAATAAGCAATCACCAAAAAATGTGGGTACGTGCGGTTGGTAGTGATACTAGAAGAATTTATAAATGGCTAGATCATAACTATGGAAGCAAATATTTTAAAGAAAACTTTAGTAGATCGAAAATAATGTGGATTTTTAAAGCAAGATGTGGATTATTGTACCTCAACGGATCAAATGTCAGCAATCCAAGACTATGCACAATATGTAATTTGAATGAAGATGAAAATACTCAACACTTTCTTGGAAGATGTCTAACCTATGCATCATATCGTAGAAGATTTTTTGGAAAACCTTTTTTGAATGAAAACGAGATAATAAATGTTTTAAATGGCATAAATGATGAAAACTGGGATAATCTAGTTAACTACATTATCGGTGCCCTTTCTTATAGGTCTCTAATCCTAAATGAATA
Organism: Delia radicum; assembly: GCA_021234595.1. NCBI lineage: Eukaryota > Metazoa > Arthropoda > Insecta > Diptera > Anthomyiidae > Delia > Delia radicum. The sequence goes on along the minus strand of CM037854.1, from coordinate 69,757,498 downwards.
TGCGTAAAATTTATTATGTTTTAACTACTATTTTTATTTTTTCATCTAAATTGTTTGTGGTAAATTTTAGAAAAATTTACTGAAAAATGTTAAGAGTTATCAACCAAACCTCCGACAGACGACTTATTGTCATTGTCGTATGTTCAAAAATTTCAAATATATTATAGCATTAAGTTTAACTATGTAAAAATATGTTTTGAAATAAAGAACGTTTATCTAAAATCTAAAAAAAAAAAAAATCTATCTAACGATTTAACAAAAAAAATTTAAAGGGGATTATGTTAATTTGTGTTTCCTAGACCCATTTTTGACCACACCTTTTTAAAACTTAAAGGATCCAAATTTAATGATAATCTGATAGAAATTATTCTGTAAATCTTATAATGCGAAGTTTTTTAGTAATAAAAGGAAACATTAACCCTATGTGGATGAAATTACACAAAATAATTATTTTTACTACGAAATTTTTTTATCAATTTAAAAGATTTGCAATCTTGTAGTCATAATTAAAATAACATTCAAAAAAATGTTACAGTTACATGACAGTTGTTTGTGTACTAAGCAGCAGTAGTTGTTTTTAACTGCAATTTTCAGTTGTTTTTCTATGGAATAATACAAAACAACTATTAAGGCAGTTATTTAAAAAAGCAACTAAAGAAAATTACTATACTTTTGCATCAGTTTTTTTTAAGCAGTTATTTTATAATTTAAATATATACAGAAAAAAAAGCATTAGGAAGTCAAGTAGTAACAACATTAAAATAAATAGAAACATCTTTGAAATCAAACAAAGTTTGTTTTCTCTTTCGTCTAAATATGTTTCTACTTATTTCAAAATGCGGAAATGAAATCTATAATGTTGAAATATTAATTTAAATACGAAAAAGTGAATTTTAACTAGAATAATATTTACTTTAATAGGACTTAATTTAAAAAGGTTCGTAAAACATAAGATATTAATTTAAATATGAAATAATAATTGAAGTAACAACGATTTTTTTCTCTGTGTAAACAACTACCAAAAAAGTAATTTTGCAGTAAACTGTTAATTTGAGTTAGTTCTTTAAAAATAGGAAAATATGTCGACTTTTTAAAAATTTTATTTGTTATTATTAATTTGTTCATAGTTTGCAAATAATAATTAGACAATTGCATTGTATTTCTCCAATGCGGTAAAAACGTTATAACTGGAGTACCGTTTGGAGTTTAGATAATTTAATAAAAAATATTTTTAAATTACCAAAAAAAAATAACTGTTCAAAAACAGTAGTTTTTACTAGAGAGTCACGAATGGCGTATTCTGCACTTTACCGAATATTCGGTTTAAACCGAATACCGGATATTTAATAATTATCCTATTCATTTTTATATAAATTTTATATAAAAATGTACTGTATTTAGATATTGTCGAAATTAAACTGAACTTTTTAATTTTGAAAAATTATCTGAAATCGATATAAACTGCCGCTTAGTGTGATATGTAACAAAATTTTTGGAAATAATTCTGCCAATTCTTACTTAGTCGTCCGAATGCAATGAAATTTGGAACAGGCATGAGTGACGTAATATCGTCACGAGATACTCCTATTTGAAAATGTCTGATAAAATCGACTTTTTCTATGAAAATTTCCCAATTTTAATAGTGAATTTTATCGTTGATCTATAAGTTTATGTGTGAGATTTTATTCGTTCGGTTTGAGATCACGACAAATTTTTCTCTAAATTAACAGAAAAATTATAATTTTTATATGATAATTTACTTTGACTATTAGAAAAAAACACAGAAAAAGTTATTAGACACTAGCATGAATGGAATGCATATTCTGACCCACTACGGTCTTCATCAACATTCTTCGTGCCATTTAGTGTTAATCGTAAATATCTTCTATTTAACTCACACGTTAAAGAAATTGGGTAACGTTAAATCCCACATTACTCTGTGTGTTGAGTTAGAATGAAATTTAAAACAAACGATTTCTATTTATAGTGTGTTTGTTTTTTCTCTAGTCTTTTAAATCAAAAATTAGAATTTACCGAATTTTAGAAGGGATCTTTTTTAATTTTTTTTATAAATGTCAAATTTTTCTATGAAAAATTACAAATTTATACACTCAAAGGAAAGGCTTCATCATATCTATGAAATGTTTCATAGATTTTCGTCCAATGTAATGTTTCATAGTATTTATGAAACATTTCATAAAAAATTAAATCAATTTTATCATATTTATTTAATGTTTCACTATACATATGAAGGATATTTTGTAGTCGTAAGGATTTAATTATTTTTGTGTAGAAAAAAGTTCATAGAGATCATGATATGGTCATTATAATTCTTGTTGTTTATGAAATGTTTCATTAATATTGATAAAATCGTTACATTTGACGAAAATTGATGAAACTTATTCCAGTTTTTCTCTGGGCATATTTGGAATATAAATGATTTTTTTTTAATTAAATTTTATTTTAATTTACATTGCAGAAATTGAATTTGTATGTTTATTTTTTTTTCATAATTTTATTATTTTAAATAATAAAAAACTTAATTTTATAAAAAAAATTAAGTTAGTACTTCTTTTTTATTAATTTGTTTATTACTTTATTAGTTGTTTTACCAATGTTTTGCCAACGTTTTAAAATTATGATGTTGGTACTGACAAAGCACTCATTGCTAGTGCTTTGACAACTTTTTAAAAAAGAAACTGCAAAACCCTGCCCGGTGTTATAATTTTGGGGTTGGCAAAGCCCTTAAATCTTCAGAAATCCAACGCAGTTAAATCTTCAGAAATCCAATGGACCAACGCTTTGCCGTTTGTATTTTTTGTATTTTTCTAACTGGGTAATGAAGTTTTCTTTACAAAGTGAATGGAAATTTTCTTAAAATTAATAAAAAAAAAGCTTCATAATTTAAATGAATATTTTTCGTTAGACGTATGAAATTTTTAATAAATGAAATGAAGTTTTTCATAACATTTTATGAAAAACTGCATTAATTTAATGAAAAGTTTCAATAGACGGGTTCCCGTGACACTTCATAGACCTAACACGATATCATGTAGATAATTCTCTCAGTGTAGCGTTTGTATTATATCAATGAAAATATTATTATTTCTTTTCTAGATTTCTGTACAACTACGTATTATTATGCATATTGTGGTGGCCAGTTTGTTGGGTATAGTTTTTTGGAATATCGGCAACGATGCGGCTAAGACTTTAACAAATTCATCATGTATATTTTTTGTGGTTATGTTTGTATTCTTTGGTAATGCTATGCCGTCCATATTTCTATGTCCTCAAGAATGTGCGGTATTTATAAGAGAATATTTAAATGGATGGTATTCCATTAAAGCCTATTATATGGCCAAAATAGTATCGGATTTACCGTTGCAATTTTTATGTCCTACTCTCTTGATGTCTATAGCATATTTTATGACCGGACAACCGGCCGATGTTGGTCGTTTTGTCATGTGCTGGGGTATATGTTTACTAACGGCCATGATAGGGCATTTTATTGGTTTAGTATTTGGTTCAATGTTTGATATGCAGGTTAGTTTTTATGTTCCTTCTCCATAACTTTAATATTTTTAACTATATGTTTTGTTTCTTTTCAGTTGGGCGTATTTTTAGTTCCCGGTGTTACTATACCCATTATGATATTTTCTGGGTTCTTTATACGCATTTATGAGGTGGCTTCTTTCTTACGTTTTCTTTGTGATATTTCATTTTTCCGTTATTCTATGGAGGGGTTTATGCAAGCATTATATGCCTATGATCGCCCCTATTTAAGTTGTAATGATGATTTTTGTTATTACAAAAATCCGAAGAAATTTTTAAAAGATTTTGGTATGTCTGGCGATTTATATGGTCGGGATGTAAGTGCTTTATTGATGTGGATTTTATCATTAAAAATTTTATTTTTTATCAGTTTATTAATACGTATTAAAAAGGCTCAATGATAAGGGGATTAATGATATTAACTATAGAGGCAATTAATTGTTTAATGGATAGATTTTAAGTCAAAACTTTTGTACATTTTTATACAAATATAATTGTTTTTGTATTATTTTCATAAATTTTTGGCTTTTTAATGCAAATGTTATATTTTAAAGGTGAGTAAGAGTTTTTTGAATATGGAAGATGTATTGAAGTTTGGCAACCCTTAAACAGCATGTATGTTTTTTATTTAATTTGACGGAATGTTCTGCGTCCGAACAGTAAATTTGTGGCTTAATATTATTATTTTTTCTAAATTTGATACTCAAAATGCATTCAATCGGCCCATTTTCAATTAGCAAAATTTTTTTATGATGCTTTTGAATACCAAATATTGACTAAAAATATTTTATGAGCAAAATTTGCGGTCGAAAATTAATGTTTTTCTAACTTTTTATTTTGCCATGCTTTTGCTTGGATTACTATGCAATCCAAGCATTAAAAAAGAAACATCAGCAGGTTATGGGCCCAGCTCGCTTACACTTAAATAAAGCACATCTAAAAGAAGCGAAATTTCTCAGAATTTGAGAATTTTTCTACGGGAAAAATCCTCGAAAACTGAAGATTTTCCGATAGAAAATATTTCTTCAATTTTAAAAATGTTTAAATCCACAAAAACTAAAACGTTTTCTATAGGAAAAATTCTTCAGAAACTTCGGAAAGATCATAAGAAAATAGTTTTATAGAATCTGATAATTTAAAGATAACTGGAATGTGATTATTTCCTATATTTATAATCGAAAATTCTTTCTACAGGAAAAAGTGCTATTATGACATAAAATCTAATGTTCTTCTATGGAAGAAAATCCTCAAAATCTGAAATATTTTCTATAACTGATACGAGGCGGTCCCAAAGTTAGAGGACCTGACATATAGATGCAGGTAGTAGTTGCAAAAAAATACTTTGGTGAAAAGTGGCAATACCATATAAAACATATGTTTGAAGTTTCAAGGCGCCACGTTGTTTAGCCATCAAAAATAAACGATCTCAGTTAATTTGTAAACATGGAAGAAACTGGTCTCCGTTATGTAACTCAATACTTTCATTTTAAAGGTCTCAGTCAAACCAATATTAAAGCCGAGTTAGATTCTACTCTGGGGGAGTCTACTCCTTCGTTAACGACTATAAAATATTTTGTGGCAGAGTTAAAACGAGGCCGTACGAGCAGCCAAGACAAACACCGTAGTGATCGACCAGTTGAGGTATCCACTCCAGAAACGGTGAAGAAAATCCACAAAATGGTATTGGAGCTGACAGAAATGATAAGCATTTAAAAAAATGCTATACATCGCATATTGACCGAAATATTGGAGATGAGAAAGCTGTGCGAAAGATGGGTGCCGCGTTTGCTCACAATAGTACAAAAACTGCTTTATGAAGATGTTGTGAAGATGATGGCCAAAACCAATGAATTAAAGTTCGAATTCCTTCATCACGCACCTTATTTGATAGATTTAGCTCCCTCGGATTATTTTATATTTCCGAACTTGAAAAAATGGCTCAGGGGTAAAATATTTGCTAACAAGTGTAGCGAGCTAAAAGGAGGTAATGTTGAGAAATAAAGAAAATTCTTCCCAAATTTGTTGTGTTTTCATTGTTAGTGCGGCTTCTTTTGGGACCGCCCGCGTATCATCAGAATTGCAAATTATCGTTACTAAAAAGATGTCCTTAGAATCTTAAAATATTTCAATATAAAAAAGCATTAAAATTCGGAAATTTAGCGATATAAAACATGTCTTATTATAGGAAAATTTTTGTAAAGAAAAATTTTTATTTTATTGCAATCTTTTTTTATAGGAAAGAATCCAAATAATTTGATCTTCAAAATCTAAGAAATAGAAAAGATTCTAAGAATCTGAAAATGTTGCTGTTAAAGGAAGAGTTCTTCAGAATCCAAGACTTAAAAAAAAAAATCGTCAAAGTAAGGGAATTTCCATGTAGAAATACATCTTAGAGTCAAAAAGTTTTAAATTAAAAACCTCTTAAAATATAATAAATTTCCAGTGAGAAAGTCGTTTTTTCAAGTCCTTATCTAAAATAGTTTTTAGAAGACAATAATTTTTCAATCTAATAATGATCTAAACTTGTTCTAAAGAAAAAACTAATTAGAAACTATAAAATTTTCTAGAAAAAAATATTCTCAGAGCCTGGGAAATTTTTTATACACTAAATTCTTAAATTTTTTATAATTTTTCTATAATATATCTAACGTATTTAAAAACTAAGAATTTCATTAAAATTTGCGAATTTTTATACGAAAAATCAGAAATTTTTTTCAATAAGAGAAATTCCTTAGAAATTAAGAGATTTTTTAAATGTAAATGTTCTTAAAGTCTGACTATTTTTCTTTAAAATCCAGGTACTTTTTCATCGACAACTTTTTAAAGTTTAAGAGTTTTTCATTAGTTTCAGAAAACTTTTTTATAGATACTGAAAAAGTCTAAATATTGTCTTAAAGGTAAAGTCTTTAGAATCCAACAACATATTTTTAGAAAAGTTCTTAGACATTTTTGCGGTAGAGAAAAGTTTTCAGAATCCGTTTTTGCAGTCTGAGAGTTTTTAAAAAGAAATCTAGAAATCTGGAAATTTTTCTCAAAGGTTTTAAAAAGCAATTGGAATATAATAATTTTGTATAGAAACACAATTACTTTGTTTCTTATTAATATTCAATACCCTCTATGAAAAACTTCCTTGAAATTCCCCTTCTGATGGAAAACTGTTCACTGATGACAGCTACGTAAATCACTAATAAACATTTCAGAGAGAAAAAATCAATTTTATTTTTTAAATATTTCTTATTTCTCTATCAACCATAAGATTTATTTTTCAATGCAATACCCTATATCAACCACATTATTGTTATCGATTAAGGTTCTTCACCGTGAATGGAACAAAATACCACAAGATAACATATTTGCCACTCCAAATATTCCACTCCAAACTCAATTTTTCCAAAAATAACTAACGTTATTTATCAAGGTTGTTTAAATGCCTGTTTATTAGTATGTCACGTAAAATAGGTTTTCCGGATGCTTTAAGAAATAGCATTCAATCAATTTAGTTTGACGTGCAGATTACAAAAAAATAACGAAAATTTGTTGGGGATTACTTTAGTTATTTTTTTTTTGGAATTCATATTCAAATTTAATGAATGAAAAGTTCATTGCAAGGAAATATTGAAACATTAATGCCTGATAACTTATCTCAAAATAGTCAATGTTTAGGGCTTAACCATAGTTTTGAATGTCAAATTTATATGGAAATATCTGCGCTTAAAGTTAAACTCAGGTTATTTTATAGAAAAGTTATAGAAAAGTTACTAAAAAAAGAGTTGTAAAAAAAAGTGGTGTAAAAGCCTACTACAGTCGTGAATAAAAAATTATTGCCCAGAGGAGCCAAAAAATTATTTGAGAAATCAATTTTTGACTTTTTTGATAGGACTTTTTTTAAAAATGATTTAAAAATATAAAAAATCCTAACATTTTATAGTTTTTATTGTTATATTAATGAGAAAAGATGAAAATGTTTTTCTCTGCTAAAGATTAGCAATATCGATTCAAATACACAACGTCTAAAATATTCCAAAATTTATTCCGTTTTCGCTCAAAACATAAAAAAGAATGGTTTTTATTAAAATATTACTACACTTATAAAAATTATAATGTCACTTTTGCCATATGGCAATTTTAAGAAATATTCGATATAAAATCATTTTTTCATATATTTTTGAATAAAGATTTGTTCACAAAATTTTCAAAATTAAAATTTTTAAATTATCTTCAAGCGTATACATACCCAAGAAACATTTTTACGGACTCTCCGGCATGTACGGATTCTTGAATCCGGGGTTTACGGTACGTTTTCGGACCGTTTAATCGGATTTTCGAAAACACGTTTTTAGTCCGTGCCGTTTAATACGGACTTCACCGATTTTCATCCGTTTCAAGTCAGTCACAATCGGTAACAATTTTTTTCAATTTGTTTTATTTAAATAAAATTAAATAAATTTATAAATAAAATTAAAATCCATTGAGTTTTTTGTAAAAAAATGGTTAGAATACGGACCAAATAAGTATTTTCAACGATCCGTTTATTGTCCGTTTTATATCCGTAAAAAACGGAATCATCCGTTTTCAGCACGACAAAACGACCGGAAACGGTCAGTATTTGACGGACTTTAAACGGATTTGAGTCTGTTTTTAACACGACCCAACGGTCTGTAAACGGTCCGTCATTGACGGACTTGCAACGGATTCGAATCCGTATTCGATGTTCCTTTTAATCCGTTTTCTGGTCCGTATACTGATCCGGAAAACGGTACGGAAACGGACTCCTGATCCGACTATGCTGTACCGAAAACGGCACATAAACGGACCGGATTGTTTGCTGGGTAGTATTTATATTCTGTGAAAATTTCAACTTTGGTTGCTAAAATTTCCACTAGACGTAGCTTTAAGGCAAAAGAAAATGATAAATCTTAATGACGCTTTGTTTTATATATCTGCAAAGTTTGGTGAAAAAATGTCCAGTTGTTCCATGACATGTCTTTAACTAGTTAATATTGTAATAAATGGCGGTTTTGGGTATTGGATATAATTTAAAATGGTCACAGGTATAAATGAAAACATCTACAAGATTTAAAGCCTGTTGTACCACCGGAATATCATTGCATTTAGTTCAGTAAAAGTAATAATAATAATTTTAATTGTTTTGTTATTGAGTTGTTATATACACTGCGCTACAAACTAGACCCCTAAAATCGAAAACAAGAGTACCGACCATTGGTCCTAAATATTTCAGCCACAATGATTTTAATGGTGTTCCCAGTTTTTTTACTTATGGGCCAGATTTTTGGCAAAATTTGCATTAAAGTTTTAAAGCTGATGTTTTATACATACTAAGTTCCAACTATTTTTTACCATTTTTGCACAAGTTATCATCCCCTTTCGCAATCGATCAAATTATTTTTATGCATAAGTAAAAAGACAAATGTAATCAATTATTTCGTGTAAAAAATACAAAAAAAGAAAGTGCGGCTTTGGGGAAAAACTCAAAATTTGTCTAAAATGTATATGACAGCATAGCGAAAGAGGACGACCTGTGAGTTCATATTTTTAGTTTATTATGTAAATTGCAAGGCCCCCGTGTTGAAATAGCTCGAGTAGTCGAGTGCACTTTTTGTTCGTTTGAACTCATGTAAAAAGGAAAAATAAAAATAACTACAACAAATGTATACTTTTTGGTAAATTTCCAAAGAGTATTCGTAGCAAATCTCACCTCACTCGGATGAACATTGTGCCCTACAATATTGTATTTAAATTAGTGCTGGTAAAAGAATGATTAGTGGGTATCGAGTATTTGTCTTATTTATGGATTATCGATACTTAAAAGTAACTACTCGATATTTTCAGAGTTGTATTTTGCATTATAATACAACTCTGCTAGAAGAAAAAATCAAAGGTGAAAAGTTTAAAGCAAGAAAGTTAAAAAAATATAAAAAAACACTGAATAATTTGTAAAAAAGTTTAACTGTTCGCCGTCTGCACAATTTTTATAGAAACACTTTAAAATTTGAATATAGTCAGTTCATAAAAAAAAGAATTTTTTTTTTTTTTTTTTGTGAACTGATAGTTTTTTTTGGAGTATTAGTTGGCCTAGGACACAATGTTCAAGCGAGTGAGGTGAGATTTGCTAGGAATATTCTTTGAAAATTTAACTTTCCAAAAAGTATAAATTTGTTATACTTATACTTATCCATTTTTTTTTTTTTTTTTTTGTCTGAAATTGTTTCAGACGGTTGGCTATGTATCCGTCAGATACTATATATGCCAGGACTGGACAATCCGTATATTAATGCACAACTTGTAGATACTTATCCTTAATATTAACTTTTTACATGAGTTCAAACGAGTTCACTACTCGAGGTACCCGACGAGTAGTTCGAACTTGCGAACTACCTGAGCATCGGGTTTCAGGGTGTACTAGAGCTACACGAGTTTTATCGTAGGCACTTTGCCAGCTTAAAAAAATATCTGTACCAAAATTCATTCAAAAAAGTTTATATTTGCGAAAGTTATTTTAACAAACACTTTCATTACAGTGAATGTCTACTGAAGAATTTCCAGCTTTTAGCAGAAGCTGCCTTTGTAATACATAATTTCTAATAGATTTAGGTACGCTGAGTCTAAATCTGGCAAAAGGAAATTCTCATTTATAGTTTTTGAAATATCGCTGTTTTTATATTAATGTTCTAAACTCCATATTTTTTTTAATATAAAAATTTTCTTTTCTTAAGTTTTCACGATATTTTCAATGAATTTGCAATTTTAATACAAAAATGAGTTAAGTATTATGTTGAGTTAAAGCATAGTGATATAATTTAAAATTGTTTTAGCATACATAAAATTTATAAGGATAAAACTAAACACACAAAATGTTCAACTTCCTTGCAATATCGGTAAAATATACTGAAACAAACACCGTCAGAATTATACTCAAATGAAAGATAATGTTATGTAGATTTATATTATTAAAAAATTTCATGACATTTGTGTTTAAATTTCGAAAAATTAAGCGAAATATAAGAAAAATGGGTTAAATGATGTGAATATAAAAAACGCGACATTTCAGAAACTGCAAGAGAAAAAAATTTTGACAGATTTGAATTCAGCGTACCAAAGTTTCTACAAAATATGTACTTAAAAGAGAGGTTCTGCAAAACAGTGAAATTTGGCGAGTAGTGTAATCAATACAGTGGGATTCAGGAAAATATTAAACTAAACTAAACTATGATACCATGGAGTATGACAGAAGAATTGAATTTTTTTTGTTGGAATTAGCATATTTTTTTTAATTATTAGCACATGAAAATCAAAATAAATTACATTAAATTAAAGTCTTGACTATTTAATTAGAAGAAAAAAGATACACCATCTAAACTTTAAAAAGTTAGACTTATTATTAAAGATAAACTAAAAATTATAATACGATTTTTAACACCTAAACAGGGCGGTTACCGCGTAACTCGATTCGAAAAAGTTGTGAATTCGGAAATCTTGTCCCTTTTGTAAAAGAAAATCTTAAGCAAATATATTAATTTTTTAATTTTTGTATATAGTGTACAGGGGTAAGAACATAAAAATAGAAAAAAGTTGTATTTTTATAAAGATTAATTTTTTTACAATAAGTGGCAGATTTACGAATGAGAATTTTTTTTAAATCGAGTTACACGGTAACCCTTATGAAAAACAATTGAGTTAGAATTTTTGATTATTTCAAATTTCAAATTTTGAAAATGAAAATAAAATAAACCAATATGGTTAAAATCTAAACAAACAACCAATTATCAAATAATGAAAAAGGATGAAAAGAATACCGTAATTAAATGAAAAATAAAAAAGAGATTCTATACTCACATTACAATAGGAAATTCTTATTATATACGTAGTAATCTATAACTGATTATTTTTACATACAAATTCGCAATTTTTGTCTTAAAAGAAACCCTAACTATCGAGTTAATTTCAAATAAAAACTTTCTACACCATTTTCAATTATATTTCAAAAGTTATCAATTGTATTTCAGAAACTTTTAATTGTATTTCATATTTGTCAATTGTATTACAAAAATTATCAATTGAATTTCAGTTAAATCAATTGTATTTCAGAAGTTATCAAGTGTATTTCAGAAATTATCAATTGTAATTAAGATTTAACAATTGTATTTCAGAAATTATTTATTGTATTTCAAAAATTATGAATTGTTTTTCAAAAATTATCAATTATACGATACTTCAGAAATTATTAAAAAGTTTTCATTAGTATTTCTGAAATACAATTGATCATTTCTGAAATACAATTGATAATTTCTGAAATAGAATTGCAAATTCTGAAATACAATTGGTAATTTCTGAAAAACAACCCAGCAAAAAAGGCCTAACAAAAAAGTAGTAGCTCAAACACTAATTTATTTAACACTCAATGTCACATGTTGTCAGTAGTTTAACTACTTTAAAAAGACTCTTTTGCAGTAGAAAAAAATAGTGCATGAGCATGGCAAAGTTGTGCTTGTTAAATTAGTTGTTTTGAAACTTGTTTGTATGAATGTTGTTAAAAAAGCGAACCGTTTAAAAGTACTTTGAATTTGCTTTGAATTGATCATTTTTAAACTACAATTGATTATTTCAGAAATACAATTGTTAAATCTGAAATTCAATTGTTAAATCTGAAATACAATTGTAAAATCTGAATTACAATTGTTAAATCTGAAATACAATTGAAGGGCTTATTGTAAAAACTTGATAAGCCACATTTCATTTTTAGTTTGTTTATGCCTTTTAAAGGTTAAAAAGGTGCATAAAATATTACTTTTGTAGGACTTTTATACTCTAGGTACTTGCAAAAAGTGTTTAAGCAAGACTTCTTTTGATCAATGGATTGTCTAGCAAACAGCGAAAATCCATAAAAAAAAACAATAAATGTGACTTATCAAATTATTACATTAAGCCCTTCAATTGATAATTTCTGAAATACAATTGATAAAACTGAAATTCAATTGATAATTTCTAAAATACAACTGATAAATCTGTAACACAATTGATAACTTCTGAAATACAATTGAAAATTGTGTAGTAAAGTAATTTGTTCATTTTACCAAAAAAAAAAAATCAGTTATTTATATTTATTATTTTTTTTTTTAAATTCTCCTATAAGCATTAATATTAATTCTTTTTCAATCAATTGATATCGATGACATTTCCATAGAATGTGTATCTTCATCTTCTTCTTCAATATTATGAGCAGGATTTGTTGTTGTGGCTAAAGTACGTCTAGATATATTCGCTGGTGTATTGGTAGGTGGTATTGCAATATTTGTTGTTAAATCACTTTCACTTAAAGACATATCATCTTTAACAGACGAATGCTGCTGTTCTACAGCAGTTGTTAAGGATTCTAAGGCGGCCTTACTCGTACTAGTGGCTACGTCATTTGTTGTTGTATTAACACTTGATTTAAAACTAACGGATGTATCATCATTACCTGTAGTACTATTACCAGTAGTGGCACAATTATTTATCATATATTCTAAAGCTTTAAATTCACTTAATTCCATATCCATATCATCATCCGATGAAGTATCAGCATTTGCTACATTACTTGCCGAGGTGGAAGTACCCATTGATATTACTTTGCCGCTACGTTTATTTTCTATAGTTTTTAATAAGGATTTTGCTTCAGATTTACGCTAAAATATAAAAAAATAAAAAAATTTATTTATTTTAAATTTATGTTTATAGGAATAAACATTAATTACATTTTTAGTAATTAAATGTATTAACATCCCAAAACTTATTAACAAATTGTGAAAAATTTATTTGTTGTAGGCTGATTTTTATCCCGATTTAATTTTTCCCCAAGTAAATCGTCAGGGGACAATGTTCTTAGAATTTCTGGAGACGATTTCCTTGGGCAAGAATGAAATTCGAATTGGGACTATCCTACAACAAATTCCGTTCTCTCAAATTGCTTACTAAATGTTGGTTTTTGTGCACATTGAATTACCAAAGAACTGTCTTTAGTTTTAATTTCCATACACAACTTACATCATCCGATTCTAAACACTTGTAGGCATAATGTGATGCACGATCATATTCTCCTTTACTTTCATAATAATTTGCCAATGTCATATAACCATGATATAAACTTTGTTTATCCGCTGCTGCCCGTTCATCATTACAATACATTATATAGCAGTTGACGGCCAAATCGAATGCTCCCAATTTCTCGTGTAAATTTGCCATTTTATACATTGCTATACCCTCGATATCGCCCACATCGCATGCTTTACTATAACATTTTATGGCATTTTCACATTTATCCAATTTTTCATAGGTTTCTCCCAAGGCCACTAACATACGACTATCATAGGGACGTAACTGATGGGCAATTTTAAAATAGTACAAACTGTAGTAATGCATTTTTAGTATCTCATATGCTTGACCCAAACCATACCAGGCACGGTAGTCTCGTTTGTTGACCTCTTTAAATTAGAAAAAAAAAATTTTGCATTAAAGATTTTGATGGAAATATGAAAAAAAAAATTAAGATATTTCTATAAAATTCTTATTTTAAGAACTTTCACCGATAGAAAAGTTATCAGATTTCAACTGCTTTTTACATAAAAGTAGAAAAAACCAAAATCGAACCACTATGTTTTTTAAATAAAAAAAAAATATCCAAGATAGCTTTTGAAGTTTTTTTTATTTATTTTGTAACTATCAAAATGTAAAAAAAAAAAATAATTAAAAGTCGATTGGTAATCAAAACATCGAACTTTTTTTCGTTACATTAGTTTTTGCACGAGACTTTCATCCATTTTTCTGGCTTCCAAATTCCATTTAAACTCTTCTACACTTGACATTGTCATTGTTGTTTTCTTTAAAGTTTCTTTTATAATTAACGAATATTCTTTTATTGGACGTAGTTCTGGACAATTTGGTAGATTGTGTTCTTTTTGTACAAAGTCGATTTTGTTGTTGTTATGCCATTCAATTGTGGCTCTTGGATAATGGCAACTGCTTAGGTCAGGTCAAAATAAAGGTTTTGCAGTGTGAGATCTTACAAATGGTAACACAAGCTTTTTTAAGCATTATTCTCTATAAATTTCACCATTTATTGTACAAGTTGTAAAGAAAGGTATCTCCCACAAAAACAAATTGCTTGTATGAAGGTACTTTTTTTGGAAATTTGGACTTAATATTCTGTTTAGATTGATCTAGAGCATCACCATGACTACATAGTATAAAAGTCTTATCCTGTAATGTACAGGAAGTTTGCAAAGCAATATGTTTCATCATCCATTACATTTATTTTTTTCGTAAAGACGTCGACTGCGTGTTTTTGGTTATAAATTTTGTTTTGCATTCCTGTCCAAACATAACTGAGCTTTATAACACTTGAGTCCATTACGCCTTTTGACATTATGAACAAAATTTTGTGATATCTTGATTTTACATGCGACTGCTCGAGTTGAAATGTTAAGTGCCTTTTTAAAAGCATCTGTTAGCTTTTCCGCTGCTTTTACTTCACTTTAACCATGCTCACCACCACTTCCACGCTTTCTTTCAATCGACAACCGTTCATTAAAGATTTTAATAACAAACCCCCAGATTTCAGAAGTGACAGATATGTTTTCATACAAAAACATATTTACATTTCACCCCACTTAGTATACCCTTAAACAGCTAAAAAATATCTTTCCCTTAAGTTTTTATTAAATACAACATATCCAAAAGTCAAAAATTAATTTTTTGAATTTTTTAGTTTTTTTCAAATAAATAAGTTAAGATAGATCCAAAAAGGAAAAATCACGATTGCCATTATGGAAACAAGACAATTCGTAAAGGTCGATTTCAAATTTGGCGACCCACATTCGGGTTAAAATTTACGATCGCCATTTAGAATTTACCTCGAAAAGTATTCGAAATTAAGAATATCTGATCTAAAACATAGTAGAAACTACGAAACCTCCAACTTCCTTATTTTAAGGTCGATTTTAATTTTGGCACCCAATTTTCGGGAGGAAATTCATGATAGTTATTTTGAATTAATCGTAAGTGTTGGCCGATATTAACGAAATGTATTAATTCGGATACAAGAACAGCACGGAACCTCAAACTTTCCGTTTTTTAATTTAAAAAATAAATTTAAAAAAATTCTCAGATTTTTTCTTTTTTTAATATGAAAATTATCAGATTTGGATGACATTTTTATGTTTAGTTACTCAGGTTTGAAGATTTTTTTGTAAAAAAAAAAAATATTAAATTCTGAGAATTTTTTACCTTAAATTTCTTAAGGAATTTTTCTTGAGGAATTTTTTTTTATATAAAAATTATCAAATTTTAAAGATTAAGAATTTTTTTTTTAATTTTGGATCACTTTTTTGTATTGAAAACTTTTAAACGTTTTGAGGATTGCTTTATAAAATGTTTTATTAAAATTTTGGCTTTAGAAAAAGTGTTTTTCCAAGGTTTTTCCCTATATTCAAACGTTTTTTTTCTGTTAAAGAATAACGGGTTTTTAACATTAACGGTATTTAAGCGGTAGCGATATTTTTGTTATTTCGGTAACGTTATAATGGTTTTTCAGTTATTTCGGTAACGGTATTTTAAGAGTAACATTATTTAACGTATTCAGGTACAACAACGATATTTTTAGACCCATTATGTCCGAATTCCAATGACTGGCCAGTTTATGATCAAATAAATATATAAGAAATAAAACAACCATTTAATAATAATAATGAAACAATAACAAATTAAAAACCCACATGTTTTCATTTTAATGACGATTTTTTCAATTGTAATGCAAGTGATTATATTACACTGCCTTACAAATTGTAATGATCTGGCAAGCGGCAATTTTTGAGTATCACTTTACATAAAATGAGTTTTATTCTCTGACGGAAAAAATAAAACTCCTTAAATGAGTCTCAAAATAAAACTGCTCAAATGAGCTTTATTTTCTGACGGGAAAAATAAAACTCCTCAAAAGAGTTTTATTTCAAACGGAAAAAAATAAAATTCCTTAAAAGAGTTTTATTTAATGAAGGCGAAAAAAAACTCTCTTATTAAGAGTTTCATCCTATCTTTTTTTTTCGTTGAAAAATAACTCTTAACTGTGGAGTTGAGATCGTTTTCTTAAGATCACCATAGATTCTGAAAGATCATTCCAATACGAAACGATTGGTATATAATAGTATACGTCTCCGTTGACTCTAACATAGAGAGTTTTCGGGATAACATAGAAAGTTTTCGGGATAACGTTATTTTCGGTCTCTGTACGAGACCCAATTTTCTTGCTTTTTAATGAATCCCAATGCTTTTAAACGTAGAGAAATGGCTTGTTGTGTGACTCCCAATGATCATGCAAGTTTTTCTTGCGTTTGACAACAATCTTCGTGGAGTAATGCTTCCAATTCCTCATCTTCAAACTTTTTTGGCTGACCAGGCCTCTCCTTGTCTTCTGTGTCGAAATCACCACTTTTGAATTGCGCAAACCATCGTTCACAAGTTTTTTGAGTTGGTGCATGTTGACCGTAAGCTTCTACCAACAATCAATAACTTTCAGCAGCCGTTTTCGTCAAATGAAAGAAGGTTATCAGACTTCCCCGCAAAACATTTTTTTTATGCACAAAATTCGACATTATTATAGCGATTGAAGAAAATGTGTGTTTACACTTTGGCGTCTATCGAATACTGAATTATAATGACAGATGTTTACCCTCCAAAATTTGTTATTATTGACACAAACCGTATGTGATAGTTATGCCATATGTTGTCCAAATCGACATTATTAACTTGTATACCCAGTAGTTTATAAGATTAAAAAATCTTGGATATTTTGAGGCCTATTCTTACGAAAAAGTTTGTGACACTTGTTAAGACTGTATTCCCCATGTGTTTGCTGTTGCAAGTCACAAAAAATTTGTTTATTTGAAATTTTTTTCAAAATACAAAAAAATAAAGACCTGTCTGTACAAGGTCATATCATCATAAAATGACAAATAAAATTTAAATTTGATTGAATTTTATTGTTGTTTTGTACAGAAAGTGAAGACGTTCAGTCTTAAAAATGGTCTTATGACAGTCATAACGAGTCACAAGTAGGAATATGCCTGTTTCTTTAGAAAAATTCTTGATTTGGGAATTTTTGCAATAAAAAAAAAATTTCTTTGTAAAGAAATGTTTTTATATGAAAAAAAAAAAAAAAATTTAAATGTTAAAAATCTTTTACTTACCTACAGCTTTACGATAACTTTGTATAGCCGCATTAGTATTTTTTAATTCCATAAATTCATGACCCATTAAAGTCCAAGCAGCCAAATATTTTGGATTTAATTTTAAAGCTCTTTGAAAATACATAATAGCCATTTGATGATCACAGCGTATACTATAGTAGTTGCCTTCAAAATTAAGTTTAATTAATATATTTTAATGTAATAAATAGAGCTGGGAAGTTAATGCATTTATTATCGGGGTTTATGTGCATAAAATATGCATTAAAATTCATAAAATATGCATTTGATAGTTTTTTTTAAAAATTTTTCAACATTATTAACACAATTATAATAAATGTTATTTTAAAAAGTGGTTAACAATTTTAAAATTAGCGTTAATCATTGTAATAAATTAAGGATTTATATTTTTCTGTTATTTTTTGTCTTCGTGATAAACAAATTTGTATCAAAAAGCAGATTTTTGAAAAATATCAAAAAATAATGCAAAATATGCAAATATATGCATTTATAGCAAAAAATGGCAAAATTTGCATTTATAGCAAATTATGTAAAAATTTGCATTTATAGCAAAATATGCAAAAATATGCATTAACCCAAATCGATTCCATTTCGTTGCAAACTTGTTGACTCGCAAAGATACTTGTACAACAACAAACCTTTATATATACATGAACTTCCGAGCCCTAGTAATAAATATTGAATTATATTATTAACCCACCTATAACACAACAAGTTTCTGGTCGATATTTATTAATACCCACTGCCTTATGGGCCAATTGAGCCATTTCGGTTTTAAGTTCCTTAACAAATAATAAATTTGAATAGGTATCAATATTATCCAAACGATACGGATCAGCTTCTTGGAGAGATTGAAAAATTTCTATGGCTTTATCGACATCTGCAGCGGGGAAAAAGAAGAGATAATGTAAAATCGACAAAATTAATATAAAATCAAAATATTTATTTATTTATTTATTAAAAATATATTTTACAAATTAATTTGTAAAATATATGCAAAAGGCGCGGGTAACTAGACCATATGCGCTCGTATTGTAAGATATTTCGTTATGATTATGTGAAATAAATAGTTTTATGTGATGAATAGTATGTTAATTTTAACAAAGATTAATACAGAATGTTCCTAAACATCTTAAATGTCGTGCTGTTGTAGATGTTTTTGTTGTTAAAGTTTATACAATCCTCCAGTGGTTCGTCTTGCCCCAAAGCAACCGAAAATGCATTGGGGGTATAAAAAAATATAAAAAAAAAGAACTTAGATGTTCCTCTCATTGCAGTTTCACACGATTTCGTTTCTGTTCGCTTTTAAAACAGTTTCAGGGCTCCGATTTTAAAAGCTGAGCGGGTGCATTCATTGGCTGATTTTCTAATAATGCATTTTATTAGAGCAGCTTCCGTGTCGATATTTAAAGATTTTACAAGTTGACTAACAGCTATATCTGCTCTCTTTTACCTAAGAGACCAGTCAGCGTTTTGTCCATGGCTACAATTGGAACATTTTCCCCCAACATCAGACATTTTCAATCAGGACTGTTTTAAATTTGGACCAATATTGAAGTTTTTATAAAATAGTTTTTAATCCTGGGAGATAAAATGGGTGCAACTTTTTCTTGACTATAATTTGTTTTTAAGTGCTGTGAGATTTAAGTTTTGCCTTGCAACTAGTAGTTGCAATTTATTGTTTATGAATCGTTGTAGTTTTCACTGGGGATTAGAGATGTTTAGGTCCATTGTAATATAATTGTTTTTTTTTTTATTTTTTGTCCTCTAAGGACGGTGGCATTGTGTTTTTTAAAGTCTTTGGAGTTATAAGTACACTTAGTAGAGGAAATTTTTTGTACATTTGTGTACATGGTGTATCATTTTCATTCGTGGTTTTATTAGAATTTCTCAGTGGGGTACTTAGTC
This sequence comes from Delia radicum, assembly GCA_021234595.1. NCBI lineage: Eukaryota > Metazoa > Arthropoda > Insecta > Diptera > Anthomyiidae > Delia > Delia radicum. The sequence goes on along the minus strand of CM037854.1, from coordinate 69,737,783 downwards.
CCAGACCGTCATTGATATCCATATTTTCAGTGACGTCTTCATCGGTACTTAGTACAAATTGATCATCGGTTTCCTCATCACTTAAGATGATGGAATTTTTGCTAAAATCATTTATTGTTGTGGTTTTTGAATGTAGAGAAGTTGTTTTTTTTGTTGAGAGAGATTTTCTTCGAATTAGAACTAAAAGATGTTTGATTTGTATTATTTGTTGCAGTTGCTATGTCAATGTTGTTGTTTGTTTTTGTTAAAAAAGAATTGTGTGTTGGTTGTTGTAATTTTGATTGTGTTAAATTGTTTTGATATTCTTCTGTGGTGTTAATGTTTGTTGTAGTTTGTATTTGTGTTGCTGAGTTGATGTTTGAGAGAGGAATAACTGTTTGAAATTCTGGTGCGTCTGTTGATTCTTTTTGTTTTTCTGTAAGGTTGGTTTTGTTTTGCATGTTTGCTTTTGCCGAATTTTGTTTGTCTGTAGTGGAAACAATTTGAGAGTAAGTGAGATTTTTTTTGCCATTTCTTGAATTTGGTGCAAGAGTATTAAGAGTGGGATTATCATTATAAATGCCCCATGCTTCACGTGTCGTACATCTCCTGGTGATTCTAATGTAATTGACCGATTTATGCTTCCAGAATGTAGGGCATTCTGGATCATATGAAGGATGACTTTCTATTTGGCAGTTCACACAGTATTTACCGTTACAAATATCATGTGGCTCGCTTTTTCCGCATTCACGGCATAATTGAACGTTTTTACACCACTTTTTGGTATGACCCAGTCTGAGGCAGTTTACACATTTCATGGGATTGGGAATGTATTCTGCAACTGGAACCCTTTCCCAGCCAAGTTTCAAGAAGTCAGGACGATAAATAAGATCGAAAGTAATTATAGCTGCCCCTGTTGCCACGATTTGATCATTTTCCTTTTTGGTTATTTTTCGTACGTCGACAACTTTTTGATCAGTGAGCAATTGTAGGAGTTCGTCTTGTTCGATATTTATAATTTTCTTAGAATAAATCCTACCTTGTATGGTGTTTAGGGTTTTATGCATTGAGATTTTAACCGGTATAATATCTATGTAGTTAGCCTTTAAGAACTTTTCCGCAGTTTTATTGTCTGGTACCTTTATGAGCAAATCGCCACTTTTCATTTCCTTGACCTCCATCCGGTCTCGTGAAATGTGGTCTAGGCCTCTTTCTACCTGGAATACGTTGTGAGATGCTAGCGGGAAACTTGAACATTTTCCTTTAGTGAAATAGAAGTTGCCACTAAATAACGTGGAAGGTTGAGTTGATTTACTGAATTTTCAGGTAAGGGCACAAAATCTTCTGGTCGTGGTCGTTTGTTTTTATTAGGTTTAGTTTTTCCGGACAAGGAGGCTAGCTCCTGGAACCGGTTGTAGTTCGGGGGGTGAACCCCGTTCATTTCGCACACGCACTAGACAACTTTTTATATTTTATTTATTTATTATACAATGAAGAAAAAAAATAATTTCTCTTTTCTTAGTAGAGAAAAAAATAACGGATGTCACTAAAACACACTAAGATAAATACGACGAAAACAACCGACAATAAGAGAAACACGTCTTAACACGGCGATTGCCTGACAGAGACTGTGAAAATCAAAATATTTACCTCTTTTATTGTGATAAGCCAAAGCCATTTGTGATGTAACATAAACACATTTACGAAAACCAGCTGCCTGCAGGTCTTCATATGCCTTTAAACCTTCATCATTTAAATACATTTCTATATAAGTATGGGCAACGAAAAAATGTCTCATCCAATGACCACCCAAATGCATATTCTGCAATTTCTCTTTCTCTGTTATAAGAGGAGCCAACTCCACATATGAACTCCATAGCATGGGAGCACAACGTATAGATTGTATTAGTACTTGTTGTGCTGCCTGATTAAGATTTAAAGCTTTCAATACCACACCATACAAATACATGCCATAACCATCTAAACGTCCTCGAGAATATTCTGCTCTTAGAGTAGCCAAGAGATCTGACAAATCTTTAACATGTCCCGAATCATTTAGATTTGATTGGTCGGTGGTTGAATCTAGTTTTCGTTTTTCCAAACCCATATAAGTGGCATATAAATGTAAGAATCTGGGTACAGATGATTCAGCATTTCTAACAAAATATGCCGCCCGGTCATATTCTCGTACATCGTAATAACATTTGGCCAAATAATAGTTATCATATTCCGCTGGAGCTATGCCTTCTAAAGCCACTTCACTGAAGTCACATTTTTCGCTTTTGGTATCGATGTCTATCTCCGTCAAGCCATGGTTCATCTCAGACAACCATTTGGCACTGTGCAATAATCCGCGTTTTTGACTTTCAATTATACCCCTTCTTAGTTCACGTTTAACATCTTCTAAAGGTATATTAAAATAATCATCATCCATTTTTACAAATTTTATAGAATTCCACTGATTTTATTTAAAATTCACTGAAAAAAAAAAATTGCAATGCAAATTTGTTCTCAACAGCCGCGCTTTATTAGCAGATGATTTTCATTTAGATATCAAAGCCGTCTGCTAAAGTGAACGCAGCTAAAATGCCGCAAAAAAGTTATTTTAATTATAAACAAACTAATCAAATAAAAGGAATTTTATACAATATGTGTTAACAAATTTAAATTGTTAATTGACACAGATTTTTTTTAATAAATTTATTTATTTTATTTATACAATTATTGCATGATTTTTTTTTTAATTTTTACTATTAATATACTTGTTACTACTTTTCAGTGAATACTCTACCAAACATGAAGAAAAGTTACAGGGTGTTCTATAAATTAGCCGTATTAGTATCAAACAGCCCAGCATACAATCCGGTCCGTTTATGTGCTTTATGTGTTCCATAAATTAGTCGTATAGCATTAAACTGTAATAAATAACTGTTCACAATTTGCGAGATATATACTTTTAACCCTTAAATGTTCTCAGTGGCCTTATATACCATTCACATGAACGAGATAACCAAATTTGCTCAATCTGCCACATAATGTAATTTTGTGACTTTATATGGTAATAGAATAATAAACAAAAACGACGAGCTTTGTTATATCGTGCATGTGTATGGATTGGTAAAGATACAAACATTGAATAACTCAATCTTTATATCTGTTCCATGAAATATAATATGAACGAAGAAGGGAATTTAACCTATTTATCTCACCCGATTTCATCAATCATTTAAAAATTATAACAATGGTAGTTCCATGCGTTGGGAATACAATAATTGTGAATTTAGTCGTTCCGTGCCGTATTAGCTGTTTTGTTAATGGATTATGCTACGTGATTTTTTTTAAAACACACTAGACATAAGCAACAAGCAAAACAGCTGATTCGTTACGTCACGGAACGGTAAGACTGATTCTACCCAAGATATATTTATATAGGTAATCTTACTAGAACAACAACTACAACAAACAACTACAAACAATACAAAAACAACAGGCATTTTGTTGTTGGGTACAGTACAGTAAGATGTCAAAACCATGTAAGAAATGTCAAAATCAGGTAAGAGGAAGATAAACTACTAAGCTACTAAAACTACCTATATAAATATATCTTGATTCTACCTTTGTAGGTCATTCACATGAACGAGATAACTAAATCTCATCGTTTTGGTTCTTTATTTTATTACCATATATCACAAAATGTTATACGGTAATAGAATAAAGAACAAAAACGAGGAGATTTAGTTATCTCGTTCATGTGTATGCTCGTTATCTCGTTCATGTGTATGCCAAAATAGGAAAAACTGCAAAAATTGTCTAAAATTTAGAATATCCCAAATTTAGAAAAAAAATCGCAAAAATTAAAAAAAAAATTGTAAACTAGAAAAAAATCATTGAATTTGAAAAAAATAGCCAAAATTAAAAAAAAAAAAATTAAAATTAAAATTTAAATTAAAATTAATTAAAAAATTTAAAATTAAAATCGCAGATTGAACAGGGCATTTTTTGGAACAAGGCCTGTATCTCGAAAACTATATTAAGCCACATTCACACAATATAGCAAAACACGTATTTAAGATATTTATTCCATTCCAACATTTCTCTATTCTTTTCCACTTGTTTTGAAAACGTTTTTTTGCAATCTAGTGTGAATTCAAATTGAATTAAACTAAAATAAAACCACATAGATAAATTAGCACGGGCATTTTCCACTTGTGACTTTTTCAAAAATCGCCTAAATAAAATTGAAAACGTCAGTCTGGAGAAAAATCTATTATCATTAAGGGCAATTCATTATTCATTTTCAAAAGAGAATTTACAATAATTTGAAAATTTGTATCACTAATAATTGGAAATAGTAGATAGGGTGAGAATTGCCGCTTATACTGCATTCAGACTAGATTGCATAACAGGTGTTTTGCCAGAACGAGTGGAAAAGATAAAAGACCCGTTGGAATATAATAAAGAGCTTAAATACGTGTGTTGATAACTATTGTGATTTTTTAATGTGGCTTTCAACCTAAATGCAATGGAATAAAAAGCTTATATAAGAGATTTCGCAAAACACGTGTTTATCAGTTAGGTGTGAACGTGGCTTTAAGACCATTTGTTACACATTTTTGAGCTTTTTGGCAGGCAGTCCAACCATATAAAATTTTACTAATAAATAAATTTAAATTGTTGATAAATAAAATTTTATTCTTATAAAAAAAAGATGTAAAAAAGAGATACAAAAATGGAAAAATAAAAAAAATAAACTCAATTAAATAAAATTTAACTTATTACAAAAAATGTATACATATAGAAATAATTCACAGTTTAATTTGGCGTTCACACCAAAATGCTAAACAAGCGTTATGCCAAAACGAGTGTAAAAGACTAAAAAACTTTAGTAATAGAATAAAGAGCATTAAAACGAGTTTTGGCAAAACGCGCGTTTAGTATTTTGGTGTGAACTTCACAGACGTGATATCGTCGTAAAATAGCATGATTTTAAAATTTAAAAACATAAAACATTTTTAAATTTTCGCAATATGTTAACTTACAAGGAAGATCTGCTGCGGTGTGTTTTACCCCGACAGGCATGTTTATCTTTTTAGCAGTAAAATCTTTCGATTTACGGTTAACAAGTGGTATCAAAAAATTCCGTTTTCATTTTTGAGAATTCTTTCAGATGGTTCCAGAGAAATGTACATAAATAAAGTTGTCAAGGTTTAGAACTTTCAAACTAAATGTTACCAAAGAGTTTAGAACATAAAGAGATTGCAATACTCTCAGTTACTGAGAAAAAAATATATATAACTTGTGGCTGCAAACAGGAATATTAATATTTTTTCGCGACTTTAAGTTAATAAATTGACTTTTTTTAATGTTGCTGCTGAAAGCTTTCGACATATTTGTTATGATTTGAGCAAACATTTTTTCAATTTATCTTTAGTTTTTCCTTAAAACTGACATATTTCCTGATTGCAGTCAGAATTGTTAACAAAGGGTGAGAGCATTACATAGCCATTGATGTTACCCCCAAAAAAAAAAAATAAACTTAAAAATTTTATAAACGAAAGTGTGTTCCTCTCTATCACATACACTTATTTTACCGATATCTAACAGAACCCATAAACTCTTCTTATTAGTACTAAAATAAGTACAAACTGTGAATTGAATAATATATATAAAAAAATACTTGATTTCACATAATTACTTTTTTTGCTTAAAAACTTAGCAGTACCAGCTTGTACTTTACCATAAGTGCTGGCAATTTGTAAATGCCTTGAAATCCATTGTGGTAATTTTCGCTGTATATTTTCACGAGCATAACGTTCATCTAACAAATAAACACAAGCGTAATCGGCAATATGACGAACAGAACGACCAATGCATTGATTAACCGCTTTCATACAAAGATTTTCATAATATTCCGAACCCGAACCAACTCCCAAGGTTACATCTAGATACGACATACGTTCTTGTAGTTCGGGTGAATTACGATTTGGATATGGCATACCAACTACGATAACACCACGTCCTAAATCATCGGCAAAATTGAGACCTTCACTCAGTTTGGCACCCACAACACTGAGTAGTAGAGCACCACCTTGATTATGTTTAATAGCTTTAGCATAATCGAACAATAGTTGTTCTACTGTTTGTTCAGAATGGCCACTTGTATTAATTGCGATGTTACGAGGTTCTCTAAATACTCGTTTTTTATTCGATATTCTTTGCAAAACACCAGATTTCTGTAGTTGACCATAAACCATATCCAAATAGTCATAGGAAGGCAGGAAACATACTAAACCAGCGGGTACAACATTACATAAATTTTCCAAGATATTACATAAATCTGTAAGCTAAATAAAGAAGAATATTATAATTGCGAACTTAAAAGATAAACACGTCTTTAAAATCTTTATTCTATTACGAAAGTTTTTTACTATATTCCACTTGCCTTGGCAAAACACATGTTTGGCATTTGAGTGTCAATGCCATATTACATTCATTTTGGCAAAAGCGCGTTTAAGACTGCATGACAGCTGCTTTTTTGCATCAGAAACTTTAATTCTTTTTTACATTTCTTATTATTTTTTAAAACATTTTACAGAAAACTCTTGTAAAGTTGCTACAAAAAAGCAGGTTTCATATAGGCTTTATACTGCGTTTCCACTTACGTGTTTTGGTATAAAAATTGTATGGGAAAACATGTGCAAAACATGGTTTGTTTCAAAACACGTTGAGTGGAAACGTCGCATGAATGCCATCTATCTCAAAAACATTCAGTATGAAATCCAGCATAAAGTTTTAAACGCAAAACAATATTAATAGTGTAATAGCATACAGAGCTTAAGACGGCATTAACACTAGATTGCAAAACACGTTTTTTTTGCCAAAACGGGTGGAAACGAATAAAGCACTGTTGGAATAGATTAAAGAACTTAAATACGTGTTTTGGCAAAACACATGTTTGGCAATTTTGTGTGAATGTGGCTTTACTTACCATTTCTATAGAAGATCTTTGAGCATAATTAAAACATAAATTCTTTCCCCTGGGTCCCTTTGTTACAACAAATGGCAGGACAGCATCATTGGGGACAACATGATCATAAAAACGCAATTGCACTCGTTCTGGGCAGGAATTAAACAGTTGCTCCGTTAATTCAGCGGTGGGTTGCATAGTACCGCCAGCTACAATAATCTAAAAGACATTAACCACTGATTAGCCAAATAAAATCCTCATTGTTTCTGGGGGTAAATGCCTAGCTCGATTCGAAAAATGTTCAAAATCGGAAATCGTGTACCTTTTGTAAAAAAAAAGAATATCAATATTAAATATTACCAAGTATAGTAGGAACATTTCAACTAATAACAATTTTCAGTCAAGTTTGCCAATCAACTTAGGAAAATGATTTCTATAAAAATATATTGTCATTTAACAACAAAATCTTGGTAATTCTTCCTCTTTTTTTATTAAATCGTAATAAAATTATCCCTTCAATGAAAATGAAAATTATTCAAGTTCGAGGCCATACTCTATATTTCTTCATTAGGATATTGTCCTAACAAATAATCTATAGAGTTTTTGTTTTCAAATTTATTATTTGACCCTTTCAGGAATGTGTTGATAGATCTATTTCGGGAATTTTCTAGGTTCCCATCATCAGAACACGTTTTGAAAGCGGTAACAATCCCATGCCAAACATCAAATATACATATGAACTAGTTTACTCACTACGTGAGAACTAATATACATATGAGTTTGAAGTTAAAGATTATAACCATTGATCAAAAAATAAATTCAATTTCATAACAAACCCTAGATAGTTTAATAAATTGTCCTATTTATTTAAATCAAATATGCTGTTCTTTTATTATTTTATTAAAAATTATTTTATTTATAAAATATAAAAAACACGACATTAATTTTAAATGATACCTCTTATAATTAATATTACCACTTCACATTAGCACCAAGAAAATATATGCTATCAAATTTCACCACTGCAATGACTTTACGCTAGAAAAAAATAAAATTTGGGTTAAAATTCAGTTGTTTAATATATAACTAAAATAAACTTACCATTTTTCAGATGTTTGTTTCTGCTACTTCAATTATTTATTAGATTTAATTTATTTATATTTATAAAAAGTTTAATTTAATACATTTTGTATATCACGGACTATTTTGTGTTGTACTTTTTTTTTTTTTTTTTTGTTCACGAAAAAAGTATTTCTATTTTTTTACACAATACAAAATTAACAAGATGGGATTTAAACGAAACTTGATCAAATTCATCGTATTACGTATGGAAATTTTTTGTGTGTAGAAAGTATTTTAGTAAAATAGTGTAAATGCATAGACTAAATTAACACAGTAGGATACATAAAATAAACAAAACTTAATGAAATATACAAAATTTTAATGAAACTTTCCTACAAATAGTTATTAGTTGAAATGATCCTACCATACTTGGTAATACTATACCCTTTTTTTTAAACGTCCCCCTATATTTTTTTGTATGAATGAACATATATAATTAAATTTATTCAAGTTAGAAATTTATTCAATACCAATTAAAGCTTTTGAATATAGCTATTGACTGAATTTCTAGGGAATGATATACATATAAACATTTTTTAAATCTGAATTAAATTTTTTGTGAATTAAGCTTAAATTGTATTAATTCTTTCGTAGCTCTGTTGTATGGTATGTGACACTTTTCTATCGATATTACCAATGGGAGATGCTCATCTGAGATAAGTGAGCTTATTCCACAAGCCCGAGTTTTTATTCGTAATACTCGCTTATCTAGTAGAGCACATCCGTTTGTAGTTGATTGTCCTGTGTTTCGCATAACGCATTACAGAGAAAATTCGTTTTTTAGTCGAACGATTCGTATGTGGAGCAAACTTCCAGCAGAAGTCTTCCCTGTTACTTACAATTTAGAAAAATTTAAATCAAATATCCACAAACACTACTCCCTCTTTCCTCCCACCCATACCCTATTTTCCTACACTGCATGAATAGGGGGCATCCCCTGAGTATTGGTTAACATTAAACAAAAAAAAATTAAAAGACTTATTTATCTCGCAGGCCCTGCGACAGTTTTTTTTAATTGTCCTATTTTGTGCTGTCGCTTTAAAAATATATAATATTCACATCTAAACGAAATCCAGTTTAAAATAGATTTCAATCATATGGTAGTGTATAAAATGATACACGAACTAGATTTTGATTGAAATGTAAATGCAGCTTAAATGCAAAGCAAGCGTTTGGCAAAACTACCCAGCCAGAAAAATACGAACGGCAAAGCATTGGCCCAGTGCTTTCAACGGTGGTATGAGCGTTGGCAGAGCGTTGGATATCTGAAGATTTAAGTGCTTTGCCAACCCCAAAATGATAACACCGGGCAGGGCTTGGCCGTTCCTTTTTAATAACGTTGGTAAAGCACTGGCAGTGAGCGCTTTGCCAGTACCAAAACCATAATTTTAAAATTATAATTAAAGCCTTGGTAGAACAACCACTGAAGTGCTTTTTTAATAATATAATAATTGCTTTGCTAACCCTAAAATGATAACACCAAAGCACTGGCAACAAGCGCTTTGCCAGTACCAAAACCAAAAACGGCCAATAAAGTCCTACTTAGTAATTCACTTCAGTAAAGAGTTGTATTATTTCTTATTGAATGATTTGGTAATTTGGACAGAAATAACAATAGGCTTGCTTCAGCTAAGTTAATTACAAAATAACTGAATATTTTTTTTTATCAAATTATTTTTGTGATAAGTTAGCACGATGTTTTACTACAATTTTACTAAAGAAAGAAATTTTGAAATAAATTTCTTAAGTAAAATTTTAGTACAAAAACTATACTTTGTGCTGACTATAATAGGAGACCTTAATATTCTTAACTTCAAATCATAAAGTGCAATTTAGTTTTGAATTTATCCACTCTTGTTGTGAACGGTTGTAAATTTTGTAAATGCAATGCACTTTTTGCCAATGTTGGGAAAGCGTCTTAAGTCAGTACTGCTTTTTTATTTTTACGGTTGTAAATTTTGTAAATCAAGTACTGGCAAAGCACTTTTTACGAACGTTGTCAGAGCGTTCTAAGCCAGAGTTGTGCCAGTGCTTTTATCATTTTTACTGTTGTAAATTTTTTTAATTAAGCACTGGTAAAGCACTTTACTAACGTTGGCAGAGCGATGTAAATCAGTGCTTTGCCAGCACTTTATTTGTTGGATCATTGACAAATAGTGCTCTGCCAGTGCTTGATTTTTCAGACCATTGGCAATTTCTGGCTGGGTAGTTTGTACTAGAATAACGGGTTTACATGTGTTTTTTGGAAAAACACTTATTAAGCATTTAGGTGTAAACGTGACTATAAGCTGCATTTGCATTACTCTCGAAATCCGATTTAAACTAGATTTCATAATCTAGTTCGTGTATCATTTTATACACCTACCATATTATCGAAATCTAGTTTAAACGTGATTTCGATTATAAATGTTAATGTACCATTTTTTCTTGATTTTACTATTTTAGATATTGAGTTTTACTTACCGCTCTTGTATCCTTAACAATATCCTGAAAATGTGCCCCAGGATTCAAGAGAATATATTTAAAACTTGTTTGAGATTCATAATTTTTAAGAGATTCATCAGCAAGATTAATAAAAATACGACCATCCTCGGCTTTTTCACAAAGTGCCTCCAAAAACGCCAATAAGGGTCTAATGGGTGATGTCATGGGCAATACTTTTTCCTCTTTAGCTTTATTAACAAATTCAGGTTTAATTTCCAATTCAATATTTTTCATTTTCGAAGATTTATATTGTTTATCCAAATGATCTTGTTGCAGACGTTGTAGTAAACCTACGGTAGACGATTTTTGCACAACAGGCGGTGCATTTTCATTAGGTTTTGGTTGCATAGCAAGACGTTTAGCAAAACCTTGTAGTTTTTGAGCAAAGCGAGATTTTTCACAGAATTGTAACAACTGATAAAGATCTATATTGAAGAAATCCCCCTCAGACATCATTTCATACGAACAAAGAAGACGAAATGATGAAGTTCTATCGGGTTGGGGGGGTGGTTTTAAAAGTTTTATCAAACGTTTGATAACAAATAGTAATTGATTTATTGAGAGCAAGTTAGAGGAACTAAATCTAGAGGCATATTTCATTTTATAGCCCACAATTTGTTGATGTGATGTTTGTAATTGTTGTAAATTCAATTCACAACTATACATTTGTGATATAGTATCCAAAAGATTATGGGCCTCATCTATAATGACTATAGATCCCTTTAGATCAATGCCCGTTAGTTCCCGCGTTCTTTTATGCAGTAATAGCTGATAGGGTAACATAATTATTTGCGCCATTTGTGTAGCAGATCTGGCGGCATAATATGGACAAGCCTGTAATTGTTCGCCTTCGGTTACTAGATCTTCTATATCCAATATATCAACTAAAGAAAGTTCACTTAATTCCTGAACAAGATTTTGGGATTTAAAGGAACATTTTGTGATTTCATTGTTAGAGGATTTTGTGTTATTCTCGCTTTTTTCTGGGTACAACCCTCGGCATCACATAAAGTGGGTTTAACATTAGTTTTGCCATTTTTAGCCATATCCAAGCACTTTTCATTGATAAGGGCAGTATTATTTATTTTACGCAAATGTTTATGTATGCATAGCTGTTGGCGGGAAGCTAATGATACACAACGTATACGTTGACCAAAGGAGGTACGCTTTATTTCTCTTACCACCTGAGCCAATTGTGTATGAGTACGACTACAAAAAAATATTTGTACATCACGATATTTTCAGCTTTATCCACTAAATCATGACTTTCCTCATTTTCGTTAATATCAACATCTTCTAGAATAACATTTGCTTCATCCTCTGGTTGTGGCACATCACTATGTTCCAAATTTGGGTTTATTGCTACTTTCGTTCTGGATTGTTTTAATAATTTTTGCCTTTCTTTTATATCCTTAAGTTTCTCTTCATATTCTGTTAGCAATTTATTTAGTTCTTTTAGCTCCAGTAACTCCTGGCGCTGTTCTGTTGTCTTGGAATGTTGTGAGATCCAGTCGATAGCTTGTTGTGACTCTTTTTCCAATTGAATAATTTCATTTTCCACATGCTGCAAACGTTCTTGTAGTTCAGAGCGGACCAATTGTTCGTGATCTTCTAGCCATTTTAATGCCGCACAAGTTAGTGTTAAAGATTTCCCTGTCCCTGTGGGACTTTCGAAAACACCGATTTGTTTATTTTCCAATACTTTGTATAATTCGTGCATTAATTGTTGTTGTATGTCGTAGGGTGTAAATGGAAATTGAAAGTCTTCTGGACTTGTTAATACTTTTTTGGGGGAATACATGGTTACAATATTAGATTAAAACACAAAACAGGGGAATTTAACATTTTCACTTCATTTTATACACTTAAAACATGATTAAACTTAAAAAAAATAGTTAATTACCAAAAAACCAAACTAGTAAACAAAGAAAAAAAAACCTTCCCGCCTAAAAATGTGGGAAGTTCTTTCTGGGAACAGTAAACAAAAAAACACTTCAGCGTTGCAATTTTAATGAAGATAATTTTATTTGAGCCACCCAGTAATTTGTAGTAGATTAATTTAGGCACGATACTGGATGCTCTGTTTTAATATGTGTACACACAAAAATATCGTTGACAAGTAATTATGAGCATTTGAACTAATAAAGTTTATTCACAGAAGTTATGCCAAAACTAATAACATTTTACTAAGTTTTTACATGTTTCTACTTGTTTATTGAGTGATTTATGTGAAAAACTTTATTTGGTAAAATGCTCCTAGTTACTTGGCAACGATTTTTTTTGTGTGTGGCATTCAAAAAAAATCTTTGCCAAGTAATTAGGAGCATTTCAACTAATAAAATTGATTTACAAAATTTATGCGAAAGCAATTAACATTTCAACAAGTTTCTACTTAATTATTGAATAATTTAATTTAAAAAACTTTATTAGTTGAAATGCTCCTAGTTACTTGGCAACGATTTTTTTTTTGAGTGTAATACGTTATTCACATGAACTAGTTAACTATATCTCCTCTTTTCACTTGAAGACATTCAGAAACGACTTTGCATTATATCCGTAAATTTTAACGTTTAATAAAAATTGGTCTGATGCATAGGCCACTGTTTGGCATATGGAATAAATTTTGTAAACAAAATTTAAAAAAATACTTCATTATTATTTTGCTGCAATGGATACACTGCATACAAAAGTTTAAAGCACTGAATACAATTGCAATATTATTCCACAACTTTTTGTTTTTTATTCTACTACCATATGTGGTAATATATTAATAAACAATATCTGGAAATTGCGCATTAATATTGCCAATGCATGGGTTCCTTAAAGCAATGAATACACTTGCAATATTATTTTTAATTTATAACGACCTTTCAACCACCGTATATTTACAAAAATAAAGCAAATCAAACATATTAGCTAGGTTGTATTATTGCTAAACTTTTCGTATTTGTTCTTTATTCTATTACCGTATGTGGTAATAGCTTAAAATTAAAAATCGGAAAATTGAGCAAGTTTATTTACACTCAAATTATTTTTTATACGGTATTTAAGCTTAATTGGAAAACACGTGTTTTGCCAAAAGAGTGGAGAAGAATAAAAACTGTTGGAATATATGTTTGTTTTGCATTTACGTCAAGAAGAAGATCAATTCTACACCGAATTTTACATCCATTAAAAACCGCTTACATTTGCCGAAAACAACAATCTGACAACATTGTATTTGTAATAGATTTACTGAATTTTTGTAAAAGATGGCGCAACAGAAAAATAACAGCTGTTTGTGCAGTTGCTTTTTGTTATTGTTCTGTTTTTCAGTTCATAATCAAAGTCGATTTTGTGGTTGAATTGATAATAAAGTTGTTTTGTTTAAACAAGTGAAGCTACGCAAATAAACAATTAACAGCAACAACAACAACAAGTGTACTGTAGTTAAAATTCTGTCCAAATCAACAACAACAGTTTTCTTTGTTAAACACGCAAATAGCAGTTCTGTAAAAAAAAAAGAAAAATTTTCATTTAAATACTCGTATGTAAAGGGGAAACTCCAGGACATTTTGTAAAAAATAATACTCCTTAGATATTAATACTTGCAATAATCATTTAACTCCAATATATTAAACTCAAACGAAATACTTTAGCGAAAAAAAGGATGCGACAAATTCTTGTCTCACTTCTGCTGCTTGCAACCGTATTCCATGTCAGTCAGGCATTTTGGCCATTTTCACGAAAAAAGTCTGCAAAATCATCATCTTCAGCTAAAACCGAGCAACTTTTATCTCCAGTAATATTTGGTAAGTTTTTTTTCCTTGTAATACTATTTTTTTTTGTTTGTTATCATTTTGCATTGAATCATTCCATTCATTAATTTATGTTTATATTATTGTAATTTAAATGTAATTATTTGATTATGTTATCTAAATACTACTACTGTCATTGTGGGATACTTAACATGAACATATCACCATTGAGTTCTTATTTTTATTTCTTTATCATTTAATAGTTGTGATTCATTTAATTTGTGTATGAATATAGAACCTTCAATTATAATAGGGAAATGTATTCATATTACATTTTATATACATTATTTACTCAATGTCAATAATTAAAGTAAAGAATTTAATATTTAATAATACCCAGCTAAAAAAGAGTGGAAAAAGATGTAGTAAAATCATCACATATACGGATTCAGATGTAGTGCAAATTGAGGTGAAACACGCATGATTTTAACATGGGGTTGTCATAGGACGGAGGTAATGAAAATTCCTCAAACTTCACGTTATTAAAAGTACTATGTGTAAGGTTATGAAAGATTGTATTTTTGGATGTCCTTTTTCATAGAACTTAATTTGTTATTTTTAATTAGTAGTTAAGGTGTGATGCCAAGTCACATCTTATTTACCGAGTGATAATATGTATCTGTAGGAGTGCTTAAAATGTTATAAATAAAAAAACTTTTAAACAGCTTTCCAGCTTTAAAAACAAAGCGAAATAATAGTTTTTCGTTCAACTGAAAAGAAAGAAAACTATTGTTAAGTCTGATCAATATATATTTATATAGGTAGTCTTAGTAGCCCAGCTGTTTATCTTCCTCTTACCAGATTTTGACATTTCTTACATGGTTTTGACACTGTACTGTACTGTGCTTAACAACAAAATGCCTGTTGTTTTTGTATTGTTTGTAGTTGTTTGTTGTAGTTGTTGTTCTAGTGAGACTACCTATATAAATATATCTTGAGTCTAATATTTTGTAATCATTGTTTTTCAAATTTAAAGGTCAGAAAACACTATTTCAAAGCGACATCTAGATTAAAAAATAGTTGTTAAAAGACACAAACTCCCAGTTCCATTCGAGTATCTCAAATACCGAATTGTAACCGAACATTCGTGACATTACTACTAGTTAGTCTTGTATATGATGACATTATATGCTAAGTTTAGGAACTGATCTAAAAGGCCAGCATTAGATCAGAAAAATCAGTAGTAGTAGCTACTTTGTGTGTAATGAAAATGTTGTTTCTTTTGAACTACTTCCCATTATTTTTGCTGGGTATGTAATATGACATTTACTCTTCGACTTCTTATTTTTTGTTATTTAACTAATTAATAAAACTATTTTTTTTTCGTTTATTTCACAAAATTTATATTATTCAAATATTATGTTGTCTCGCGCCTAAAAAGGCTTAGAGAGACGAGTTGGCAAAAAAAAACAATTTATAATAAATTACATTATTTTAGTATAAAAAACGAAAGAATTGTATGTGAGGCAATGTTTCAAAATTAAAACGCAAGATAAATTTATTCTGCAAATCTACAACTGTGGTCACGCACATCTTACCACTTCATTTTTCATTTCATTTCAATTTATTCAGTCTATGGATACATAAATCCTTACAGACTATGATATAACAATTTTATAATAATCTTAATATTTACATTATTTATTTAAATACCTAAATCCATCATAATGGAATATAATTGTTGTTTAAAGCTAGTTTTTGATGTCCAAAACTCAATTTGTTGCTTTAAAGTAATTAGCTGTTTATTATTAATCTCATTCATTTGAATAAAAGTACGGGTTAAAATGCTATTAAGCCCATAATTGGTACGATGTAGTGGTACATCAAAAATAGAATTAAACCTTAATCTTCTTGGTGGAACATGAAAATTAATACGGGAAAGCAACTCAGAACAATCAATAGCACCACTTATAATATCAAAAACGAATAAAGCAGATTGCAGTAACCTACGAAATTCAAGGGTTTCTAAACCTATTAGTAGACCTCTAGATCTATAAGAGGGTATAGGATCAGTAAACCTAAACGACGAGGTTGCAAATTTGACAAATTTCCTTTGCACCCTTTCAATACGAGCGATGTGAGTACCACAATGAGGAGCCCATATTATGGCAGCATACTCCAGTTTTGATCTGACAAAGGCAGAATAAATTAGCTTTAATGTAGTTGGATCGGAAAAGTCAGCACAATTTCTTTTCAGGAAAGCTAACATAGAGTAAGCTTTTGGAACAATATAGTCCACATGAAGCCCAAACGACAACTTTTCGGATTTTTATTTTTAATTTCTCAGCTTACGTTTGTACCACATGCTAAATTTTTGGAACATGGATTTTATGGATAATAATACGCGTTTTAGAAAAATTTCATTGATTTCGAAAGTGTATTTTTCTTTTTCTCCTTATAAAATAAATAAAAGGATAATTTTTATTTCCATATGTTTATCTTGGTTTTCAAAATACTTTCAATATTAAACGGTATACAAATTATGTTCGTTGTTTACTTGAACATTAGATAAAATATTATTGTAATAATAAGTCTAATAAGATGTCGACCCCCCTTTGGCTGCTATAACAGCGTCGATTCGATTGACTCTACAAGTTTTTGGAATTCACTGTTTGAAATCTTATTTTCCCAGACATTTTCCAAAATTTTTTTTAACTCCAGTTTACTTTGTGGCTTATGCAGAGCCACTTTACGTTTCATCGCATGCCATAAATGTTCTATAGGATTTAAATCCGGCGAGTTTCCAGGCAAATCCATGTATTAAATACCGATGTCCTTTAATATATTTTTTACCTGTAAAAAATATCTAAAGGATTATTTTATAATTTTTAGCTACAAACATGCGGATATATAGATAGTATATTACTTATCAAAACTTACCGATTTTGCGCGGTGGCAGGGTACAGAGTAATCTTGAAATATAGCTTAACTAGAATGTCCGTATTGATCCTCCTCAACAGGCACGACTAAACCCATAATGACTTTACATATTTTTCTCCGTTCATAATTAAATCCATAAAGAACAAAGGACTCCGTACATAATAAGAAAAACATACCCAGATCATTTGACTCTGAGCATGCTTGACCGTTCTAATAACACAAGTGTTTTTTTAATATTTCTCTTCGAAAACGTCTCACGTATGGAAGATTGTCTGCATATTGTAAGTTAAACTTGCTCTCATAAGACCATCTAACATTTCTCCATTGGTCGAGCGTCCAATTGCGGTGCATTCTGGCCCACTCCAACCGTTTAGCTCTTATTTTTTGTGCCAGGAGAGGTTTTTTTTTGCTGGTCTACTGCCACAAAGTCCGAATTCCCCTAGTCGTCTGCGAACCCTTTCCACACTAATGCTCCTTTTCGAGATCTCTTCTTATTTCGACGGCAGTTCTAAAACGATTCTTCAGGCTCAGTCGGTGTATAACGGTATCTGTACGGTCAGATTTTTTCTCCTAGTCATTTTCCTGGTTTTGCTATCTAAACGGTCGCCCTGGTTCTTTTTTTTTCAGCAAATTTATCACGGTTGGATGACTACATCCTATCCGTCTTGCAATTTCGCGGAAAGGTACTCCTTCTTCCTCCAACGTAAAATAATGAGCTCTTGGTCTCTAGTCAACCGCTTATATTTCTGACTCATTTTTGAGGTATATGTATATTAGAGTTCGTTTTAAAATTTTTTTTTGGTATTGATTTCTGGATATTATCACTTTTTAGTATCAATAAAAATAATGGCGTATTTTTTTTTTTAATTCCAACTCCTTCCCGTGCCTATAGGCGACTCAAATCGCGGATTTTGGGTCCCTTTTCCCATACAACAAAAACGGGTAAATATATGTCAAATCTGACTTCAGTATTCGATTCTACGGGAAAACTTAGGCCCATAAGCTTTTTTTTTAGTTTTTGGAATGCACCAGAATGCATAATTAGAGTGGTCCAAAAAAATAATTTTTTAAAAAAAAATTAAAATATATTTTTTGTTAATATACAATGAAAAAATACTTACATCTGAGAAAATTGGAGAAAAATGGTCCAAAAATTTTAGTTCAAAAGTTAATAAAATTTAAAAATTTAATTTTTTAGTGAATACAAAATAATTTATTGGTTTATATAATAATTTATTGGATTTGAGTCGCCTATAGGCACGGGAAGGAGTTGGAATTAAAAAAAAAAAACGCCATTATTTTTATTGATACAAAAACCTTCTAAAAAGTGATAATATCCAAAAATCTATTTTTCAAAATTAACTCTAATTTATAAATGCTTTTTCTTCACAAATTTTTTTCCTTATTATTTATTTGAAATTACTTGCACGGATAAGTTGATAAAATTACGATACAGCAATCGTTATAATATGCATTCAAACAAAAGTTTGTATACCGAAATTCAATGGTAAGATGTGCGTGACCGCAGGTGTATTTGGAAAAATTACTCTAATTGGTTATAAAGGTAATGCAGTAATGTTTCCTCTTCATAATCATAGAGTTCCAACCTTCTGGCCCCCCCTATATCTTCTACCATCTCAAATTGTATATGAGACGGTCATTGACTCAATTTTACACCAAGACTCCGATTAACTCAAAACTATAATAGTATTAAAGAACTAAACACTTTTATCCTATTTAATTAATATATCGCTCATTTACTCCAAGACTGAAATAACTCAAAAAACACGATTTTGCAGAAAACGAGTTTAAAATTTTCAATCCATATCTGACTCGCTCGACCCTTTTATTTTGTCACATTTTTTATAAATAGGGGATTTTAATGTATTTTTCTCTTAGTGAGAGTTTTGGGCGAATTCGCTAATTATCGAGAGACCCATCAGTAGCACGGTTTCTCTATGAAGTATATACTCTTTGCACCCAATTTAAATAAAAAATAAAATATATTATCCTATCTATATCGAAAAGTATACCTGATATTAATAAGAAATTTCTACACAATATACAGCATGATATAACTAATAAATCTGCAACATTAACTCAAAAATCGCATTTTTGACTTATGACAGTATTGAAGTAAATGATCGATATCAGTCAACTTAGTACATTTTCAGTAAAAAAAAAACTAACTAAACTCTTATCAGGATAATAGTTAGATATTATATCCTTTATATGTGTTTTTAGATCAAAATATTCCAAAATTTGTTAAAATAAAATGGAAATGTTTACTAGTAATATTAAATTATTGTTAATTTAATAAAAACTTAAGGAAAACATTAGAGTTGTGCCGTTCATGAACGAACTAGATCAATTGAATGACTCACTCAATTGAACGATATGAATCGTTCACCAATATGCGATCTTTTCGTTCAATCGTTCATTTCGTTATTTTTATACATAGAACAATTGCATCTCCTTAATTCAATCAAATTGATTGCAAGAGCAATTATCCCTTTTTTTTAGCAAATTGTAATAATATTGTTCCAAATTAGGAAAAAGAATTAAAGTCACAAAAAGAAAATGTTTTTACACAAAATAAATCAATTTTATTAGAAAATTTTCAATTTTACACTTTTTGTCTATGTACAGTAAAATTTGTGAAAAACTCGTAAAACATGGATAATGTAATAAATTGTGTCACAACACGCAGCTCAAGCACAGGTCATAACAGTAAAAAACAATTGAACGATGTGAACGTATTAGTTCACTGACTCTAATTGAACGATAATGACCGAGTCACCAAATTGAACGATTAATCCCATCTCTAGAAAACATGTATAAGTTTTTTTTAATAAAAATCATAATATTTATTTATTAATATTACCTAAATTTTCGTTAACCCTCTAACTGGCAAACGATGTTTTATATGGCACAAATAAAAAATCAAATTAATTCTCTTAATTGTCTTATTAAGGGGTACTATAATAAAAAAATAATTCTCTTAATTGTCTAATTAAGGGATAATATAATAAAAAAATTTAAAAGTTGTTTTGACTTGCATTTTAAAAATCTCAAAAAAATTGTTCTATTAAAAGCCCACAACTATTTATACTATCGCTGAAAACATATTGTTGTTGTTTTTTTGAAATATTTTTGTATGTAGTTGTTGTTTTTTTTATAAATGTTTATGTATAAGTAATAAATATTTAATATTTATTAATTCTCATTAGGTTTGTTCCTTTATTAATTTAAATAATTTTATTTCAGTGGTTTTTGTGATTTTTAAATTTTTTATGTTGTTTATATATTTTTTGTTACCCTGGGAAACTTATAAAAATATGTGCACACTATAATATAGTAATGTATTTTTTTTTTTTTTTAATTTGTACTAGTTGACCAATAATACTACACAACATATTTTAAATAACTTTTTCTTATTGTGTTCGATATTTTGCGAATTTTAATGTCTATAACACAAAACAACGCTTTAATCTGTTTTATCAAAATCGCAAAACACGTCAAATATGAAAACGTTTGTGTCCTTTATGTGGGATATGCATCGTTATTATCTAATTACGTTAAAATTTTTGCTAAATATTAATTTTTAGTTGAATTAAACAAAAAAAGGATTAGGAGGAAACCTTTTTGAAAACCGAGAAAAAATAAAATTGCAGAACTTTTTATGGACTAATACAGAAAAATATATTTCCCTACTTTTTCCAGTTAAATCGGTTTGTTGAAAATTTTAAAAATTGTCAATTAAAAATTAATTGAATCAATTAAATATTTGCTCAAATTCGGAACTTGTTTGACATTTTTTATATTATCGCTCAAAAGGAAATATCAACACATTGTTGTTGTTTTTTTTTTTTTTAATATTTATGTAGTTGTTTTTTATAAATGTTTATGTTTAGTGGTATTAGTAATAAATATTTTATATTCATTTCAAATTGATTAGGTATTGATTATTATTAATTCTTTATTACTTTATTAAGTTAACTAATTTAGTTTTAGTTGTTTAAATCTGAATATATATTTATTCTAAAACATTTATCATAAAATTGATAATGTAATTTTTAAAAAGTTTAATTAAATAAATAAAGGAGCAAAAAATATGATAAACGTATTTTCAGCGGCCCAATCCCATGTTTTGGGGGTTTTAAAAGTGGCGGAGAAATTTAGCACATCTTTGTATGAAAATATGTTTAAAAATTAGGAAATTTAGACTTATTTAAAAACAGTTTTAAAATACTCGAGCAAATACATATTTGGAAGCTATTTTGACACTATGTCGTGGACCCAGGTGGCCACTTATTTGAATTATTTTTAATATTGGTAACCAAATTATTCACTATTTGTCCTCCTTTTTCATATATTCCACTTTTTTTAAGATCGTAGAGAGCCCATGTCTTGTATTAACAAAATCGTAAATTTTCCAAGGAAGCGCTTAATCTCACTAGTGTGATTGTAGTCTGAAAGAAATAATGATAAAGAAAAATATACAATTGGAAAATTGGATAATATACCTGACATCGCCCGGTCTTATTTAAACTAAATTATGTATTTCCAATTGACTTTGATTTATATTTTGGACGATTTCAGATGCTTTTCAAGCGTTCTTGTGTGTTTACCTTTACCTTTGACTTTTAACTTCGTCAATAATTAGAATTTTCTTTAATCAATTTTATAAATAAAAACCCTTTAAAATTTCTAAAAAAAAACAACATCGTTATAACACAAAGACGAGTTTAGCTGCTTAATTTTAAAATGTCGCATTTAAAGGAGCGCCGATCAAAATTTGTTTTCATTTATTCTAAAAAAAATGTGAAAATTTGATTCAATTTAGGCCACGTTAAAAAATGATGGATATGGAGGCTTAAATTTATTTTGAAAAATTAAAAAAATAGTCTCTGTGTGCTGAACACAGATAATGGATATTAATGGATTTTGAGATATAGAGCAATTCCATATGAAAACGATCAAAATTGGCAAATTTTTGGACGACCCCTCTCCGATTTTAAAATAAATAGTCTCAATCGATTGCCCAGCAAAAAATAATGTACCTACATATTTTTTTTTTTTTTTTATAGTGACTGGTTTAGTGGTGGTGTGCACCACTGTCATGTGACAAAATTGAAGAATTCTTCATAAGGGACCTCATTGAAAGTTGTTTTAAAAAAAAACTACTAAAGCGATCGCAACGAGTGATAGCTCGTTGGAAAGGTATTGAATCAGGCTTTAATTGAAAAATAAAATTTTCCTAATTTTCTCAGAAATTTACCTTTTTTCCCATGAAAATTAAATTTTCCCATGAAAATTAAATTTTCCGATTTTCCACAGAAGCTCCTAAATTTTCCGGCTAATTTTATTTTTTTTGGATTCCTCATAATTTTTGCTTTAAGAATCAGCAATAAAAAAATGGGCCCCGACTCCTTGTTTGGACAGGAGAAGAGCATTTAAGAGACCACCTTGTTCTCATTGTTTTTATATTTTTTATAATTGAATTATTTTTATATATTTAACAAGAAAAATTAGGAAAATTTTATTTTTCAATTAAAGCCTGATTCAATACCTTTCCAACGAGCTATCACTCGTTGCGATCGCTTTAGTAGTTTTTTTTTTTTTTAAACAACTTTCAATGAGGTCCCTTATGAAGAATTCTTCAATTTTGTCACATGACAGTGGTGCACACCACCACTAAACCAGTCACCCCAGTCACCAGACCCCTCTCCGATTTTAAAATAAATAGTCTCAATCGATTGCCCAGCAAAAAATAATGTACCTACATACATTACATTCAATTAAAAGCCTGATTCAATACCTTTCCAACGAGCTATCACTCGTTGCGATCGCTTTAGTAGTTTTTTTTTTTAAAACAACTTTCAATGAGGTCCCTTATGAAGAATTCTTCAATTTTGTCACATGACAGTGGTGCAAACCACCACTAAACCAGTCACTATAAAAAAAAAAAAATATGTAGGTACATTATTTTTTGCTGGGCAATCGATTGAGACTATTTATTTTAAAATCGGAGAGGGGTCGTCCAAAAGGTGATCGCTTTCATATGGAATTGCTCTATAGTAAAAAAATACTGAAAGCTATGTTACCAGATGAGTGCGTAGCAAACCAAATTAAAATAAAAAGATTGCACTGTAAGTATCAACTGTTGAAATGACACACTACTGCCCACAAAAAAAAAATAAATAAATAAACTTCAGTTTGGGTAGTAGTGGCATCTCCGTTTTAAATTACTGTCAAAAAAATTTCAATTAAACTTTTGTTCGATTTCAAACTCCCTTTCAATTAAATGTTTAATAATATGTATTATAATGTATAATAACAACATAGAAACAAATGCATAAATTTAAAAAATTTAAAAAATTTAGAAATTTTGTTTTAATTTTTTGTTTTATTTTAATTTGTCAATTTTCAAATTTGTTACTTTTTTACATTTTACAAAATTAAAACTAAAAGCTTATTTTTCGATCTTTTATCATAAATTATGATGTGAGCAATATTATTCAAGTTCAAGACAAATTGTTTTTAATTTTCTGCAATTTTTTTTTTTAAATTTCTGCAATTTTGAGTATTATTTTTTCAAATTTTGGCAATTTTTTTTTTCAAATTTGGCTGCTTTTTCAAATTTTTTTAAACTTTGGCGATTTTTTTTTACAATTTTCGCGATTTTTTTAAATATTGCAACTTTAGCGATTTGCTTGTAATTTAATCGATTTTTCTCCCAATTTTTGGCGTTTTTTTTTTCATTTTAATTAAAGTTTTAATAAAAAAATTTGTTTCAATTAAAAACAATGTTCAATAAAATTTTTAATAGATATGAATAAAACTATAATTGAAAATAATATCAATTAAATAGTTACAAATTATTTTAATTGTTACTACAATTTCCTGAATAGGACCGAATTCAATTAAACTTCTAATTTTAAACTCAATTTAGTATTTCTGTGTAGACATATTTAATTTTTAGTTTGTATTGTCTCAAGCAATTTTTTGATTATATTTTAAGGCAAATACATCGAAATCTCTTATATTTCATAAGAGATTTATTTATTGTTTGTTTGTCGAAAATCAACTCTTAACAATGATAGCCGCCTATTTGCAGGCGATGGTTTCTAATGAAATTTGAAAATTCGAACCATATAATACTGCTAGTACAGTATTATATGGCATTTCCTATTTGATCCAAGGCAAAAATAAATATTTTTATATTAAATTTATTAATAACATTGTTACTTTCTAACGAATTGTATTAAGTTTATAAATTTGTTAGGGGAATCAAGCCCCCTTGCCACCGCCCCACTAGCTACGTGCTTGCTGCCAGTAATTGATTTAATTGTTAGCCAGTGGTATGCCAGTGCTAATACCACTCTCAGTTTCTGGATGGGGCCTTTTGAATAAAAACTAATTTAAATTTGATCTAAAAACTTATTGAATTATGCTAATGTTTACAAACGCTTAATAAATTACAAATTTAACTTAATAGCATCATATTTGTTTTAAATTGTACAATATTAAATTGGTTTAAATACTATGTTTTTAACATATTTAATACAATTTAAATAAAATATCCGGTGCTTTACTCGTGCATAAAACGTGTCATTTTTTAAAATATTATGCGTTATAAATAGGGTTTTCAAACTTTTTCGAACATTCTCGGGCATTTCCGGGATTTTTAAAATAAATACTCATTAAGGTTTTGATAGTAAAATCTTCTTTTTATTAGAATGTACGAAAATATATAAATTAATTGAAGGATCACTGTTAATTAAGGAATATTTTTAACATTTATAAAATATTTACTAAAAACAATTCTGAATATTTTTTTCAAAACTTTTTAAAAATTTGTTTTTTTTCTTAAAAACTAGTCCTTAGGCCATTCTGAGAGTTATCTATTTAGATTAAAATTCCTAGTAAGGCAATATTTTCATCATTTATAATATTAAGAGTAAACTCCTGACCAACCATCCCGGTTTTGGAGAGATTATCCCGCGTTTAAAAGGCTGTTTTTTTCCGCTCGCATTTTAAACCAAAGTCACGTTTTTCCATATTTTAGAACTTCTTCCTATAATCATAAAGAATAATAAAACCTTTTGAAAACTTTGGATGATATCGTTGGTGTATTTAAGTTTTAGAAATGTAGGAGTTTTTTACTTGCAATTTAACCTGAAGGTTTTGATAGTAAGGTGTTCTTTCAATTTTATCAATTTTTTTTTTGTAAAAACCTTTTTTTGCAGTCTGCGAATTTTTTTTTTTTTAAATTTAAAAAATAACTCCCCAGCCAGAAATTAACAAGCATAGAAGTATTCTGAAAGCACTACGTATGGTAGTTGAAACGTTACCAAAGCAACATGTTTTTAATGATTATAGTGTTCTCAGGGCACTCAAATGATAACCCAGATTTACGGTCTCATGTTGGTATTTTAGAGTATTTTTAAAACGTTACAAAAACCAAACATAAAGTAGTTGTAAAGCGCTTCGTCTTTTGTTTTTAAAACGCTTCCAAAACATTTGAAAACCCAAAATTATAATGATTTTAAAGTGCATTTAATGCAAAAATTGACTGCTTTCATAGAATTTTAAATACAAAATGTGGAATAATTTTCCAGTACTCCAAATACCGAAAAGAAAGTAATTTCCCAGTGCTAAAAACACATTAATTATTTTTTTATATTTTATTAGTAATTCAATTTTTTTTAAATAATAAAGTGAAAAAGTTATTACATTAAAACTTAATTGACAAATACGTTGAATTTTCATGGTGTAGGGTTCTGACGAAAAAAAATGATCTATATTACTAAAATACATACAAACATATCAGTGGCTTTTTGACAAAAGTGCTTGTTTTTAAAACACACATTTAAATACGCTTAATATATATTTAATGTTGCATAGAAGTATTTCTATAAAAAACTTTACATTTTTTCAATTACTGCAGTAAAACTGCGGCAAGTTACGAGTGAAAATAAGTGCTTTAAAAATGTTGAAATAAGTTGATTTGAAAAACGTCTATTATCTTATAGTATAATAGTAGAAATGTGCGGACTAGACTAAAATACACTCACAAAAGTTTTACAGTAGAATCTACTGAAAAAGACTGTAATTTCAGTTTAAAAGGCAACAAAGGTAATTACAGTTAAAAAAACTAAAAATGTAGTTGTTTTTAACTGTTAAAAAACATCTAACATATGTGGTAAAAACAACTACCAATGTCGTAAAAAAAACTGACAATTTTTTAATACAAACATTTTGAAACAACTGTAAAAATTAGTAAAAACTACTGTTTTTGAAGGTTATTTTTTTTTGGTATTTTAAAAAAAATTTCAGTTTTTTTTTTCTTCATTCAATTACAACAAAATTTAGTATTTCCAGCATCTTACTTAAAGTCTCAAGTCAACATTCCAAGTACTCCAGTTATGACGTTTTAATGCATTGGAGATACAATTAAATTATCTAATTATTATTTGCAAACTCTAAACATATTAATATAAACTAAACGAGAATTTTTCAAAACATAGTTTTTCAAAATATATTTTTTTATTTTAAAATAACTAACAAAATTGAACTGTTTACCTCAAAATTACTGTTTGGTAGTTGTTTACAAAAATTTTAAAACAACTGCTTTAAACAACTGTTAACTGTTAGTTGTTTTTGAAAACAACTGTCAAAATAGTTGTTTTGCATTGTTTCATACAAAAACAACTGTAATTACAGTTAAAAACAACAACAACAAGTTTTATTGACTGTACTATTTTATCAAAATTCCACAGATATCATTTTTATTTTTATAAACATCAGTAAAGTTTGTTTAAAAAAGTGCTATTAAAGTAATTTAAATATGTTTGGATTTGGTATATTGTATGCTTTGATAGTACTTAGTTTTTTGAACCATCATGAATTTCTGGCTGGGTCTGTTAAAGTATATAAATTATTATATAAGCATTTTTCTATACAAATTTTTATAAATTTACTTTTAACTCTCTAACTTTCAAACGATGTTTTGCAACGAAATTCATACTATGTGCTCCACTCGAAAAACAAATAATAAGTTCTTCAACCAAATTGTTTATCGATGCCTTATTTACGCGATATGAGTTAAAATATTTTAGGGCGCATTTTGGAAACTAAAGCATATAAAAGAGAAGTTGTGGACAAAAAATATTTCTCTTACCAAGATATAAACACACTCGAAAAACTAATTTGTTTCTGCTCCTATTTATATCGTGATTTTGGCATTTTGGAAAAAGCAAAATTAGGCGAAAAAGTATTTAAACTTCAACGCTTTGCTATTAATACTTAATGTCTTCTTTCTGCAAAATTTCATAAAAATCCGTCTATTAGTTTATAAGTTAAGATGATGTCCTTTAGAAGAATCCTGATAAAGTCCTGTGAGTTCTTGGACTAAAGTAAGGACTTATTATTATGGATAAAACTTCAATCTTACTTATATTTTATTATAAAGAGTTTTTAATCAACTTAATTTGTTTTTTAGATTTTTGAAAACTATGGTTTTGCAAAAATAGTTATTTCTTGAAATTTTGATTTTAAAGCTTTCTCGCTTCCAAACCGTAAACAGCACACGAAAAATTTCTTTGCAAAACATGTAGCAAATTTATTTTTCTATTGTGCACCCCGGTAGGCTAGTTGGTAGCGTGCTGGCTTATCAGTGAGGGGGTCGTGTGTTCGATTCCCACCAAAGGCACTGGTCTTCACACTTTCGCTACAACGCGCCGAAGGCCATAGTAGCTAGTGCTCGGTTAGGGTAATAGTATATAATTTGTAATTATATGATTATTAATTAATAAAATAAAATAAATAAATAGTTTTCTATCGTAATATATTAATTTCTAAATATAAAACACTTACTTGACGCATTTGTGGTAAATTTTATGAAGAGGCAGCCTTACCCGTTAGATGTAAGCCTTACCCGTTAAGACTCATTTACACAAAAAAAAATATATATAAATATCACACTGTTTGCACTAAAATCTCATTGTTTCGTGACAAAAATTAAAATTTTTCTAGACTTTTTCCCTTCATTTTTTGAATAGAGTCTAAAATTTCAATTCCAGAAAATGTGGATTATTGAATTTAAACAAAATTTAACAAAAATAGATTTAAAATTTTTTAGGAATATATGATATTGTTTTTTTACTCATTTTTAGTTAAGCATTTAGTTATTTTAGTGTTTTTAATAATTCCCGGAAATTTTTGTTGGAATCGGGAAGTGAAAAATCGACGAAATCGAAATTCCGGGTTAAAACCCCTAGTTATAAAACAAAACAATTATTTATCTAACAGTGCATGTATTAAAATTGTCAATAATCATTCATTTAATCATAAAACCTAACTATCACATTAACAAGAAATCAAACAAAATAAATAAAAAATAAAATTAAATTATAAATTTCCTTCCCCAAAACAATCACAACCCAGTTCCTGGTGATGGTGGGAGTCAAGTAGAGGCAAAATTAAGCAAATCTCAATCACCGAGTATATTGTGTGCCAAAGAAGCTGATTGGTTTAATTTATGGTTAAATCTTGAATTAATTGTCATACCAGCCGTATATTGTTGGGTAGATAATGTTAAATTATATTATGACAATATAACACGTACCACCCATAATACACCGGGTGTAGAGATACGTATACCAGGTTGGGGTAATCCCGAGGTAGTTGAATGGATAGATCCAACGCATAATAAAGCAGGTGCCTATTTCAAAGACATTGCAAATATGTTGGTAGATATGGGCTATGAAAGAAGAAAAAATCTACATGGAGCACCATATGATTTTCGTAAAGGACCAAGTAAGTGGGATTGCAATTAAACACAATTAAATAAACAATTTTATCTACAATTTCTTTTAAATTCCAAACAGGCGAACATAAACAATTTTTTATCGATTTAAAAAAACTTGTTGAAGATACTTATGAAGCTAATCAACAGACACCCGTTACCTTTATATCACACAGTTTGGGTAGTCCTATGACATTAGTTTTCTTACAACAACAAACTAATGAGTGGAAAGAAAAATATGTGGCTAGACTAATAAGTTTGGCTGGTGCTTGGGCTGGCAGTATTAAAGCTTTAAAAGTATTTGCCATGGGTGATGATTTGGATTCGTTTTTCTTAAGTGGTAAAATCTTAAAAGCTGAACAAATTACTAATCCCTCCTCCGCCTGGCTTTTGCCCTCGCCATTGTTTTGGAAAAGTTCTGAGGTGCTGGTAGAGTCTGCCTCACGTGTTTATACTATGGCACAAATGGAACAATTTTTCAATGATATTGATTATCGTACGGCCTGGGAAATGCGTAAGGATAATTTACACTATACATTGAATTTTAGTCCACCCGGAGTTGAATTACATTGTCTGTATGGTGATGGCTTGGATACAGTAGAAAGGTAAGAAATTAAATTTACTTTATTTATTTATAACGGCCGAGTTTTTGGGATGTCAGTTAGTTAAAATTGGTTTAGTTAAACCGACAACAAATTTTATCTGCCATTTCCAAGTATACATACACTACAGTGTACACATTTTTAAATTAATGGGGGTATTCATAATACATTTTGTATTTGGTGTATAAGTACACAAAGCGCATTTGCAGGTACGGAAATGAAAAACTATTCCATCGTTTCTTCTCAAATTTCACATTTATTTCTTTCGAAACATATCCTATATTTATAAAATAGAATATTTTATTATAAATATTCAAAACAATTTTTTTTATTATGTTTAAATGTTTGAAACATTAAAATAAAAATAAACTTTCCTGTGTTAGTAAAACATTTATGACATTAAAGTTACAAAAATACGATGTTTTCACTATATACGACATTACATGAATCCGGCCAATATAAAAATTTTGATAATGTAATAAAACTTTATATTTTTATTTTAATATGTTTATTAGGATATTGGTAATCGAAAAAAAAATCATTATATGGGTAAACTGTTTATCAGGGCAATTTAGTAGCGATATTAGTTAAGAAAGTCCAATTTTTTAAATGAACCTGTATCTCGTAAACTAATAAAGCTAGAATCTCGAAATTTGACGCATAGCTTCATCTAGATACTGACCAGAACCCTTTTGGTAAAAATTTGTGATATGCATTGCCACTATTATTTTTAGGTTTTTAAAATCTATCAATATCATTTTGCACAATTTTCAAAAAGTCCATAAAATTTTAGCATTTAAATTTTTTTATTTGCTCCTCTGATTTTATGTTGCAAAAAAAAAAACAGAAAAACTCAGTTCGCCCAGCAAACTGGTGTGGGCGTTGTGGTGTTATGGTTAGCGCGTTGGACTATTACACAGATGGTCCCGGGTTCGATCCCCGGTGCCGGCAACATCAAAATAATACGTATGAGTTTTTTCTATCCCTCATAGCAATTAACCCCACCGAAGTAAAATAATGAATCAGGGCTATGAACCAAAAAGCTTCAATAAGTTCGCCAACTCTCCATCAGTTGGCGAGCAACAACTGTTCTAATACTTATCATCGCGCGCAATTACAGTGTTGCCATGTCTGAAGCCCTTCATCTTTTCCCAACTTTCATCACTCTACTATCCCTTTCCAATGAAAGCAACACACTATAGGAAGTATTTCCTGAGTGTTGACTCTCTCTTAAAAAAAAAAAAAAAAAAAAAAAACAGTGAATGTACCTTGGGAAAAATGGACTTTTGAATAAAATTCACGCTCATGTTTTTCAACTTTTGTGTTGGTCGTACTCTTTATCTGTTCAGGGCACATTAACGCTACATACCTCCAACTGTGCAGAATTACAACATTGACGAACCATTGTTTTCCAACTTTTATTCCATAAATGTGCCCGGTACAAAGAACACCAAAAATTTAAAAACTGAAAAAAAAAAATTTTATTCAATTTTCGACTACCAAATGTTATTTGTTAGGTGTAGCACGCCAATAACTACTAAATTACTAAATGGAAATGGGTACCGCTATTTTTGTTTATTTCGGTAATGGTATTTTAGGGATAACGATATTTCAGTTATTTCGGTAACGTTTTTTATAGCGATAACGTTATTTTGGTTATTTCGTTAACGATATTTTCAGAATATAAGTTGCTTCGGTATCAGTATTTTAGCGGTTACAGTAATTTAGTTATTTCGGTAACGATATTTTAAGGATAACGGTTTTTCAGATATTTCGGTAACGGTATTAAAAGGGTAACGTTATTTTACATACGAACAAATTTTTGAATTATTTATATTAGCGGTATTTATTCTTGCTAGTAAATAACCCTTGTAGATCTGGTTTATGGTGTGCGTTTGATAAATTTTTCAGAATTTACCAGAACCAACAACAAAATGTATTGCACTAAAATTTACTACGCTGTGGCGAAATACCACACAAAAAACTGTAGTAAACACGCGTGATAAATTTATCAGCAAAAAACAAAAAACAGCCGACTGTTCTGCCGTCAAAAAAATTTATTTTATGTTAACTATTGAAAAAACTTAAAAATTAATAATATTATCGAAAAATCCAGTTTAAAACGAAAGCATTTTGCATTAAAAAATTTGTGATTTTTTCTTTTTCTGTAAATTTTGTCATTTTTCTTAAATTAAAAATACACTCACGCTTTGTTGTAAAAAAATCGTAGTAAATATAACACAAACTAAATATAACACCAAGAATGAAAACCGCTAATATTTATTCATAGTTTATTTCATATAACGATATAAACCGGGTAGGTACAGTTAACAATAGGACTTAAATTATTAAAAAAATAAAGGTATAGCGGTTTTAAAGTGAACGATATTTTAGATTGTTTCAGTAACGATATTTTAAGCGATAACGTTATTTTGGTTGTTTCGCTAACGGTATTTTAAGGATATCGGTACGTACGGATACGTTTTTTTTTAATTATTCGGTAACGGAATTTTAGCGATAACGATAGTCAGTTCAAAGGGTTTTGAATCGATAACGGTATTTTAGCGGTATTGAATGCCAACCATGGTTTTTGTTTATCGGAATGTTATGAATTATTTATCAAAATGTTTTGAGGGTTGTTAAATACCACACCTGGGCTACGTCAATTACATTTTGCAATTGTTAATTTGTGTAATTTTCTATAAAATTAATCCTTTCAGACCTACGCTCACATTTACGGGGTTAAACTATTCAATGGAAAATTTGAAATTTTGCTAATATCAGACATGGGGTATAATTACAATAGTTGTGTATTTAATTACAGGGCAATTACTTAATTACGTCTAATTACTTGTAATTAAATGTCTAGATGTAGTTACTAATACCCATGTCTGGTTTAAAAAATGAAACAAACTTTCCAAGGAAAAGTTAAAGCCTACAAGTGTCAGTGTAGGTCTGAATGGATTACACAAATGAACAATTTCAAAATGTAGTTGGAGCCGCCCAGGCCTGCTAAATACGTAACTGACATCTGATTTTTGAATTTAAAGATTTCGGGTCTAAGAATACGTTTAAAGATGAATTACACTGAGCTCGAATCGGATACATTTTTTTTTGCAAATTTTTTTTGTATCAGGTAAACCTAATTTGTGCAACGCCGAATCCAAACCCGATTTTCTGGCTTGAGTTTGAAACACGTGGTTCCAAGAACCTCATAAAACGCGATTTTACAGTTTCTTTACTATTTCTTTTTTTACCGGATTGTTTGATATTCTCCTAAGCAGCTTTGTGTTAAAAATGACCAAAATCGGTTAAGCAATTTAAAAGCTGTGAGTGAAAATTTCATATCACGTAGAAATTTTCCATACAAAATGGTACATTTTATTGCCATTTATTGCCATGTACTATTTTGTATGTACCGTTTACCATTACAACTTTTGAGCCGTCAAACCGATTTTTATACTTTTTAGCACAAAGCTGCTTTGAAGAATAACATACAATCCGGGTTAAAATTAATTCTCATTGAAAAATCTGAAAGCTAAACATGGCATGAATTAGCGTTTGGATGCTGAAAATTGCTGAATTGTTTATATAAATTTAAAATATATAATCTTTCCAAACCATTTTTTTTCAAAATAGCTTGTGTAAACAATGAAAATTACAAAAAATTGTAATCAAAATCTGGTAGATTATAAAAACAATGAAAATATGCAAATGATTCAAAAAGTCCATACATTTTTAAACTTTTACGATGTTTTTTAGAGCGTTTAGAGAAAATCTTGTTTTAACATAAATTATTTTACATCATTCGCCTTCATTCATGTCTGATTTTTTCTTCCAGATTACATTATAAAAAGGATGTTTCTTCTGATGATACACCCAAATTAATTATGGGAGTTGGCGATGGTACCGTAAATAAACGTTCTTTGAAAGCATGCCACCATTGGGTAGGTTATCAAACATCAAATATATCAACCTTGGCCTTGTCCGGTGTCGATCATATGGGTATACTGACAAATCAGGATGTGATAAAGTATATTAAAAATGTGATGCAATTATAGACTTTTGTTAATTAACGCAACAATTATGAACAATAAGGGTTTTCGTATTAGTTATCTCGTATATTGCTCTTAAAGCTGCTTGTATAATTATAAGAATCTTTAGTAAATTAAATTTTAGTTTGAATTTTATTAATAATTTTTCTTTTGTGTGTATTTTTTGTGTGTAATTGGTTTATTTATGGATTCAATTTGTGATTTTTTTTTAATAATAATATGTTTTAATAAATTTAACTACAACAACATTTAATATTTGAATGACTGTCGTTTTTTTTGCATAATATAGATTATCAAACATTAATAAGTATACCTATGCTAATAATATTGCACAATTTTGTCTTTATCGGTTCCAAAACTAAACTTAAAAGGCGACTTTTGTTGAATATATATTCATATTTGCAGAAATTTAACAAAATTTAAAGGGTAGACTTATGTATTTGACGTTTTTTTTTTACCAAAATGTTTAATGTTTAATTACCAAAATATAAACATTTCTTCTGCCTAATGTTTTAAGAATATCCCGATATTTTAATTTGCAAAAAAAAAAAAATCTTTTAATTGTAAAATATTAACATACAAAGTGTGTTATGAATTTAGAAAATAAAATTAGAATTTAGAAATTAGAATTAACTTTAAGTCTCTTTAGAAAAATAAAAATGCACAGAGAATTTAAAAGGTTGTACAATTCAGTTTATTTTAAATGTAAGCTATATGAACCGACCTGGCCAACAAGAAGTGATCAAAATATATAGTGTAACAATGAAAATGAAAATTATTCAAGTTCCAGGCCATACTCTATATTTCTTTATTAGGATATTGTCCTAACAAATAATCTGTAGAGTTTTTTGTTTTCAAATTTATTATTTGAGAATTTCAGGAATGTGTTGATAGATCTATTTCGGGAATTTTCAAGGTTCCCATCATCAGAACACGTTTTGAAAGAGGTAACAATCCCTTGCCAAACATCAAACATTCATATAAACTAGTTTACTCACTACATGAGAACTAATATATGAGCTTGAAGTTAAAGATTATCACCATTGATCAAAAAATAAATTGAAAACTTGTTTGTTATGTGCAAGGTCCACCTCTGGTGGATATTCTATACACTTTTTTTGTTTTTTTTCCTCCTTTTTATATTTTGTTTAGTTTATAAACAACACAGGGGGAGTAAACTAGACTGTAACATATATTAGTTCTCATGTAGTGAGTAAACTAGTTTACCGTTATTGCTTTTGTTTAATTGTTGTCACACTATAAGTTAGTATTTTCATGTTACTAGCTTGCTCTTAACAATAATAACAACATTAGTAATAGTAGTGAGACAAAGAGAATAATTCTAATGTAGAGAAACAAAGTGATCAAGTACATGGGTGTTCAATACCAATTGGACCACCTGTAGATGTTCTTAAATTCTCAGTAAATTATAATAAAAAATAATAATAACACCAATATCGATAATAATAAAATGATTACTAATTTATATTAAAATAATATAAATAATAAATCGTAATAATGAAAAATATTACAAATTCAATGTTATTAATCCTCTAACCGGCAAGCCGAACTCCATTAGCGATATTTTAAATTGGCCATAAATGCTCCAAATGAGTGTTTTATAGTAAGAAATTAAGCTATTTCTATAGAAAACCATATTTACAAAATATTTTGTGAAGTAATTTTTTGTGTTCATGACACGATTTGAAAGCAAGAAATCTTTAAGGTTAAAATTTCATAAAATTTAAAAAAATAAACATTTTGCAATGAATACAATTTTCAAAAATCTTGAAAATATATTTTTGTTTATTAAAAATCGTTGATACTTAACACAAAGTAAGATTAAAGCTTACACTTCTCAAAAAAGCTCTAATTTTGGGCCAAGGACATACTTTATTCCAATAGCATACCTGTAAAAGACATTGTCTTAACTGGAAAACGTATGGACGGATTTTTATTGAATTTGGCAGAAAGATTATATTTAGTAGTGTGTATTAGCAAAGCCTTTAAGTTTAATCAATATACAGTGGTGTTCAAAACATTTGCAACTGAAATCATGGTTTAGATAATAATAATTTTTTTGATCAAAAAGATTTGTGGTTTAAGTTTTTGTTTTTGAATATGTTTAATTTTCTTCGATCTTCTTTTATTATATATGATTCTTCTTCGAGCTTAAGATCTTTTGTTAAAACGATAATTTACAATCGTTTTAACAAAATATCTTAAGCTCGAAGAAGAATCATATATAGTTTTTGTTTTTTTTATATTAAATTCAGTTATAGCATATTATTTTACAAATACAAAAAAATTATTCATAACTTCTCAAAAAGAAAAAAAAGTAATTTTAACAAAATAAGTCGATAGTGCAGTGTTCAAAACATTTGCAACTCTTAAAGTAATTAACAGGAAATACAAACAATGGTTTTAACACTCAGTATTTTGTAGCTTAGCCATTATTTTTTATAACTTCGGAACACCTCTTAGGCATTGAGGCAATAAGCTTTTTAATATAATCGTCAGAAATTTCATTCGACTGCTTCTCCAATTCGACGAAAAGTTCATCACCATTTCGGAATACTTTATTGCCGATATTCCGTTTTACAATCATTCACATGTTCTCAAACGGGTTGAGATCGGGAGATTGAGCCGGCCACGACACGATATTAATTTCATTTTCCTGCAGCCAAACTGTGTTTTGGGTCGTTGTCGTGCTGGAAGGTCCATGAGAGTGGCATTTCCCATTCAGCATACGGAAGCATAAATGAACTCAAAAGATCTCTTTAGATTGTGGCCGTCATTGTGCCAGTAATGCGGTGAATTGGGCCATTTCATGAAAAACACCCCCACACCATAATGTTTCCACCTCCGTGCTTCACTGTGGCGATTGTGTATCTGGGATTAAAGTTTTTGCCTCGTGGTCTTCGAACATTGGCTCTTCCATCTGATCCCTGGAGGTTGAATTTAGACACATCTGACGACAATACATTTTTCCTTTGCTGTTGAGTCCAGTTCAAATGGGTGCGTGCAAAGTCAAGCAGAGCTTTTCGGTTTTTTTCCGACACAAACGGTTTTTTGTACATCTATAACTTCTAAGACCATATTCTCGGGATCTTCTTTTAATGGTGGGAAGACTGGTATCTATTAAAAGTTCAGTTTTAGCTTCTCTGGGAACTGCTTTGGTATATTTCGTAAAAAATTCTTGTTTTTCCGTTCTTCTCTTACAGTTGTAATACGGGGTCTTCCAACTTTATGAGTTGTGTTGATGTAACCACTATTAACAATGCGGCAAATCGTTGATTTTGGAACGGAGTACTTTATAGAAATTTCTTTTTTGGAAAGTCCATTTTGAAAATCATTTAAAACGTTTGATTTAAAATCAGAATTGTATTTATTTCCTGAAATTTTTTACAAAAATTATTACATTTTTTACAAAAATTATTACAACTATTAAAGAACAATAATTTATAATAAATTTGTTTAAAAAATGTAACGGCCTGAATTTAATATTAAAAAGGAATGCGATTACCGTTATATCCTAGCATTTGTTAGTATAAATTGTTTCGTTAAGAGTAAGAATAATGAGAGTTGAAAATATTTTGAATACCTGCATTTTGAATACATCTATTATTATTAATATTTTTGTTGTTTTAATTTAAAGGAATTAATTTTTTTTATTTGTTTAACATAAAACAATATATGAAGAATATGTAAAAAATAAATTTTAGTAACTAAGTGTGATTTGAAGAAAATAAATCAATGAAAACAACAAATGCGATCTCAGTTCCAAATGTTTAGATGCGTCAATTCGCGTTTTTCGAAAAACGAAAATCGCCATATCTTAAGTAAAACCACAAAAAGGATAATTTTGTTATATCTTGGTAAGATGAATAATTTATGGCTAAACTTATTCGTTTTTATGGATTAGTTTTTGAGATTCGTTCTAAACCTATTATGGCTCATATCACCTAAAATAGGCAACGAAAAAAATTTTGGGAGAAGAACATATTGTTTATTTTTGGTGCCGAAAAATTTATATAAATTTCATTGCAAAAAAGCTTAGGCCGATTTGAGGGTTAAAAATAAGACAAATTGGTTGGCGTTTGTATTTAGATTTTCGCCAACAGTTATCAAAGTATTTAAAGTTGATTTTTTTTTACGATTTTGGCCAAAGTTGTGAACGGATTGGAACGATTTAAGCATTATCGGAAAGCAAATGTAGAAAGCTAAGAGTTTCAGATTTGTTTTTCATATAAATAGAAAAAATTTGCATATATCTGACCTTTGACCTCGATGCGCTTCCCGATGGTATTGTCCGATTTGGCTAAAGTTTTCAGCACTGAAGTTTTAGACCTAGTGTTACAATATTCCGACCAGCACACATTGAAATTAAAAAAAAAAAAAATCGGTTGTCACCCTAGTATAGCACTTAAAATTTGACCTAAAAACGATAAAATGTAAAAATGTCGAAACTTAAATTGTAATGACTATGATGTTTATACAGCTATGGGAATCCGCTACATAACGTACGCTTAATTAAGGTAATTTTTTTTAAATAAATAGGCTTTTTCATAAAAACATAAAAAAAACAATAAAAAAATACAAAATTTTAATTTTGTTCGTAATGGGTTAATTAAATGTGGACATATTATACCTCGTTAGAATAGTATTTTAATTACCTTTCCGATCTGTTTATATCGTTCCGATCTGTTTACAACATTTGGCTAAAATTTTAACTCTGAACCCTGACCTTTGAAATCGAAAGCATTGTACGATTTGGCTCACATTTTCAGCACTGAAGTTTTAGACCTAGTGTCAGAATATTCCGCACACCGGGTAATTCAAAAAAAAAAAAACGGCTGTAACCCTAATATCCTCATATAACTGAAACATTATTGAACTATTCTTTTGAAGATATTTTTAATTTTAACCATGGCAAGTCACTTATTCCTTAGCTTGTAATAGACTAAAAAACCTAGAGTTTTTGTTTAAGCGGAAAATAAAAGTTCGTTAGTAAGGTTACCTGTATAAAACTAAAGCATGTATGTTTTATTGTTTGTAAGCAATCTAATTTTCATATAGTAGTTCGAAAATCCAAAGAAATAACAAAATTATTAAAAAAAACTATTTAGAAAATCTATAAAAATACAATAAAAAATTTAAGTGAAATTTTTTGGCAACTTCTGCCTAATATTTTAATAAATATAATGATAAATGAAATTTTTAACACATGTACACGTGGTCTCCATTTGTAGAATGGCAAGAACAAAATTACCAAAACTCAATTTTTTTTTACCGTTTCCCACTCTTGAACACTTTGGTTTTTGGATTTTATACCCTTGTCCGAGCGAGGGATTTATTTATGTTAAAATTAAAACAGTTTAATTCCCTACATAATATGAACTCTTAAAATCCATTTTTAAATATTTTAATTTACTTATACATTAGGATGGGCCGAATATCCGCTTTTTGAGAATTTCGACTAGTAATAGCAAAATTATTGTTCTTTGTAAAAAAAAAAAATTTTTGAAACAAAAAAAAATTTTTCGGGAAATATCTCAGGCTCGCCCAATCCAGTCAAAGTTTAATATTGTCTAACATTTTTTTTCACCTATTTGAATTAGAAACTTAATTCTCTACAAAAAAAGTTAAATGGTAAAATCTCCTTAAATTGATAGTTACTAAGATAATGTCAATTTTGGTAAAAAAAATTATTTTTTATATTTAGCTTTTTGAGGATGAAAAAAAAAATATTAATATTATAGTAAATTCGTTCCTCTGCAAAAATGGTCGTTCGTAAAAACGTGAAATTGATAGTATAAGCTCCACGTAGGGTAACTAATACTAGTGAATTGTTCTTAAAATATTTAAAAATAAATTTATGGGATCCAAGGAAAAAAAGTATTGCAACTACAACTCCTCTTAAAAGAGTATTAAAATATAAAATTTCTCTAAAATAATAAACTTATCAATAAATGTTAACCATCTAGCATGGCATATAGGACCAGGGTTATAATGTTCCAAATCATCTGAACACTTACCCGATTTAATTGCTGTAGATATTAATTACAAATATTTTTGGTCTTTGCTCAGATCAGAGATTGGAGCCGATGGTAAATCACATTCAATACTTTTATACTTAACTACTGGTAGATTTTCACGTTCCAAAAGTTGCTTTCAAATGCATCCTTTGTAAGAATTGGGACCAGATGTAGTACCATCAAGAAATAGGAACAAATTCCTCAAGGGCAATTCATTTAAATGCAACAAACAAATTATCCATTGAAGGGGACGGACGAATTTTTCTTCAAATCGTCGAATTATTCCACCTTTCCGTCTGGTGTTAACAGCAGTTCCGTCACAGCCGATCACGTTAATATTTCCAATAGATTGTAGATTTTTTGCTAGTAAAAATTCATAAATGCCGGTAGCAATATCAATAGATTGTCCCAAAGTCGGAGTAACATGCCCAACATATTTCGATTCTGGTTCACTGACAAGAGATAAATGCTCTTCTCTCACAGTTTGTCGAAAATATTTATATCCTTTTTTCAATTGAAAAAAGCGAAAAATTCTGTTTTGTAAAACAAAAGTGGTATTTTCTCAAGTTCACGTTTTTACGAAAGACCATTTTTGTAGAGGAACGAATTTACAATAATATTAATATTTTTTTTTCATCCTCAAAAAGCTATAATATAAAAAACAATTTTTTTTACCAAAATTGCCATTATCTTAGTAACTATCAATTTAAGGAGATTTTACCATTTAACTTTTTTTGTAGAGAATTAAATTTCCAATTAAAATAGGTGAAAAAAAATTTTAGACAATATTAAACTTTGACCGGATTAGGCAAGCCTGAGATATTTCCCGAAATTTTTTTTTTTGTTTCCAAATTTTTTTTTTTTTTACAAAGAACAATAATTTTGCTATTACTAGTCGAAATTCTCAAAAAGCGGATATTCGGCCCATCCTATTATAAATACATATCATTTGTTTAATAAATATAACAACCACGTGCCTTTATAGACAACCACGTGCGTTTATATGTAAACAGACAACCACGTGCCTTTATAGGTGGAAAAAATTCCTTTATAACAAAGATTTTTTATCAAACTATTATTTTTTTCAACACTATATATAAATGTGAAATTAGTAAATTTATTTCCACATAAAGGATCAAATTTTGTTCTATATTCTTTTTCATTACAATTTTGTGCTTGTTCTTGTATATATATTTATTAGGGTGTCCCAATAAATCGATTTTTAAGAATGTAACCAATTTTGTAAGGCCTTTGGGCTAGGTTATTGAAATAAATAAAATTAAATTAATAGCACTTAAATGAGCTGAACACTGGAAAAATAAACAAAACATTTTTGGAGGGGTTCTTTAGTTCCCTTGAAGATTTCGATATTAGTGCATTTTAGCGAAAACAAAGTTTTGAATTTTTTTGTAAAAGTTGCGTAACGATAATCTTTACACAAAAAAATCTCGGGGAACGTTTATCAAAAAAAAAAAGGTATAATAGGAGCATTTCAACCAATAACTATTTTCAGTAAAGTTTGTAAATCAACTAAATAATATGTCTAAAAATATAATGTCATTTAACTAAAAAAACTTGATAATTCTTCCTCTTTTATTTACGAAAATTAAGCAGTATATCGTAATAAAATTATGTATTCAATTTCATAAATTGTCCTAAATATTTAGATCAAATATGCTGTTCTTTCATTATTTTATTAAAAATTCTTTTATTTATAAAATATAAAAGAATTAATATTACCACTTCCTTCAAATTAATATTAATATTAATTTGGAACATATGAGATTTGGATTTATTCACTCAATTGCTTATAACTTTGTCATTTTTCGGTCGATTTTCTTCTGGTCTTAGTACCATCTTTACGTACACGTAACTGGAACCAGAATTGTTTTTTTAACGATTTGTACTTTTCCGTCGTCACAGAATCACTGTAAAATATGATTTTTTTGAAAATATGCCCTGTTTTCATCGATATATTTTGAACCGCTTTACCTATTAAATATCCGAATATACATATAAGGTTCATCATCTCAATGCCTTGCATTTGGGTACATTGGGACATTTCTAGCTCGAGATATAATTTGTCTAGTGAAAAAAGGTCGAAAAAATTAAAAAATTATAAGTTTTAACTGAAAGTTAAACTGGCAATTATGATAATACGTCCATTCGTTTACACCAAAATTTGCACAAATTTGTACAAATTTGTACTGGATTTTACTGAAATGCGTTCGCGTACACATAAATTTGCAAAAGAGAGCATCTACTAAGAGAGTAAAGTGACAGTTGTCAGCAAAAAACCTGCAAATTTTTACTGGACAAATTTTTGCCAGTAAAATCCAGTAAAATCCAGTAGAAAACAAAAACATATGATTAAATTAAGTAAACAAACAAAAATAAGCATACATTTAGTAATAAAAACAATTAAAAGATCAAAAGCTGAATTAAAAGTACAGCAAAAAAAAAAAAATAATTATTTTCAACCTGAAACAAATTAAAGTAGTCAGTTACAATTATTATAGTAACAATTTATCAGTTTTCTAATATCTGTGTTAATTGTTTTTATTTACATTAATATATTATAGATGTAAAGCTAATGAATATATGAATACTTCTTACTGCATATTATTCAGGGTACCGAATATCAAAAATCAAGTATTCATGTATTTTCGTATGTTATTTAACTAGAAACAAAATTAAAAGTCATGTACAAACTAAACAAGTCTAAAAGCTTCCCCAAAAGTTTATTTAATAAATACAATTGCTACGAATTTATGATTATTAAAATGCAATGCATCAAGTACTAAAAACAATATATACTGGGTAGTCTAAATAACACATATTTTACAACACTAAGCTTTTTAGCGCTCATATGTTTGAATTAACCTGCAAGTTTTTGCAATTTTTCCGTTCGTTTACTTTTTTGTGCAAGAGCAAGTTCTGAGAGTAAAATTTTCATTTTGCCCAAAATTTACTCATCTACTGGATTTTACTGGAAAAGTAAACGAATGGACCTAATGACTAGAGAAAAACAAACACACTAGAAAAACAAACACACTATCATATAAAAATTATAATTTTTCTGTTAATTTAGAGAAAAATTTGTCATTATCTCAAACCGAACAAATAAAATCTCACACATAAACTTATAGCTCAACGATAAAATTCACTATTAAACCACTCACCAGGTACAGTGTAGAAATCGTTTAATGTATATGCTCGACATATGTATTAACAAAAAAAAAAAATCTTTAATATTTGTTGATATTCTTTACTTATGTAGAAGGATAGTATATGATGACATTAGAGAAAATAATTGTCATTTAAAAGTTTTAATTTAGAAAAAAATTTGTCATGATCTCAAACCGAACAAATAAAATCTCACAAAATTACAATATCTCAAAAACAGTTACATAAAAAAAATTTTAACCTAGATTTTCGAATTCAGCGGGAGAAAATACATAAGGAAAATTACCTCTCATCATTTACATTCGGTGTAAACTAGTGTTATCAAAGAAATATATTTTTTAACTTTCTGTCTGTTATTCAATAAATAAAATAAACAAAAGAACGGACTTTCGGTAATAGTTTAATTATTCAGTTAAAATTTTTTATTTAAAACAAAAAGTTGTTTTATTATATTGAGTTCAATACTTAATACTCAAACGAAAAGAATCTATTGTTTTTATCGATTTTGTCAATTAATTTTTCAACAGTTGAAAATAAACTAAAAAATACAATTGAAGGTCTTGTTGTAAAAACTTGATAAGCCACATTTGTTGTTCTATTGACTTTCGCTGTTTTCTAGACATACGTTGATTAATATTTAATAGCAGTCATACTTAAAGACTTATTGCAAGTACCTAGCGTATAAAAGTTCTGTAAAATTCATATTTTCTACATCTTTTTAATCTTTAAAAGGTAAAAACAAACTGAAAATTAAATGTGGCTTATCAAGTTTTTGCAATAAGGCCTTCAATTGCATTAAACGAAAAGTAAGTAGTCATTTTTTTAACTGATTTTCCATTTAATTTAATGGGTATAATATTGTGAGTGTATAGATTGTGTAAAACTGTTCGTAACAATTCAATTGACCCTTTTCAAATTTAAAGTTATCCAAAATCTAGGTTACGAAAACACGATTGTATGCAGAAAGGTTTAAGTTGTATATAATCCCAATTGTTCTGTTATGAACAATCTGGGTCGTATCGAAGTTTACATAAAATATTAAAAAGCTTAGCAATGATATTTTTAGCATAACAAAAAATTAAAACAAAAAAAAAAAAAAAATATAAATTCAACATTAATGTTTGGGATAAAAATAGTTCACGTACACGCATTTTTAATTAACACAAATCTTACATGGATGGTACGCTATTTTCTTCTATTTCGGCAACGATACTTTAGGGGTAACAATATTTCAGTTATTTCGGTAACGGTTTTTTTTTAGCGATAACCGTATTTAAGTTATTCCGGTATCGGTATTTTAGTGGTAACGGTATTTTAGTTATTTCGGCGACGACATTTTAAGGATAACATTTTTTTTAATTATTTATATTATTTTTTAATTATTTATACTATTTTTGTATTACATATATATATTATTTTTCAATTATTTATAATTACAGTAGAATCTCACAAATTAGAACTCCTACAAGTTAGAACCGTCCAGAAATTAGAACCGGCCATTCCAATGTATTGTACGCTCTGAAATTAGAACCTGTGGTTCTAATTTCTGGAAGTTTTTCTTTATTTTGTTTTGTATTTTCACTACAAATTATTTTTTGCAATGTATTGTATGCTCCAATGTATTGTACGCTCTGAAATTAGAACCTGTGGTTCTAATTTCTGGAAGTTTTTCTTTATTTTGTTTTTTATTTTCACTACAAATTATTTTTTTGCTCATTGAAGTAAAAATAAAACGGGGA
Source organism: Delia radicum (assembly GCA_021234595.1). Lineage (NCBI taxonomy): Eukaryota > Metazoa > Arthropoda > Insecta > Diptera > Anthomyiidae > Delia > Delia radicum. Next base: position 69,693,122 of record CM037854.1, on the reverse strand, counting down.
ATCCCCGAGTTATTCGTGGTCATTCGGTCATATGCATATTAAATTTGATATGCTTGTACAATATTAAATAAATTAAATTAAATTTTAAAGTTTTTCTATGAATTTAATATGTTCAATTAATTAAATATTATTAAATAAAAATTGTTTTGTGTTAAAATAAAGCTTACATAACTAGTTTTATTATAATTTTCTGTAAAAAAAAATGTTTAGAAATTAGTACTGCCCGATGTACAAAGTGGTTCTAATTTCTGAGATTCTACTGTATTTATCTTCTAACGATATAAAACGGATAGGCAAAGTTAACAATTCGACGTAAATTTATTAAAAAAAAATATAGGTCTTGCTGTTTTAAAAACAACGCTTTTTTATTTATAGTAATTAAATGTGCTAAAGTCCCAAAACTTATTTAACAAATTGTGAAAAGCAATCTGATGTAGGCGTGTCCCTATCCGGATTTCATTCCTGCCTAAGGAAATCTTCAGGGGACTTTGTTATTATAATTTCTAGAGATATTTGTTATGTTAAATCACAAACTCAATGAGAATTTCTTGTCCTCGTCTAGGAGCGAGATTCAAAACTTAAAATATCAAAAAAAAACAAAAACAACAACAAAAAAATTGTCACAATTGGCTTTGTCATCTTCCAAATACTACTCTGTTTTTTTGACAGACCTAGCAATGTAGTGACGTTTATTCAAGTAAATCAACAATAGAAAATCATATGTTTTCTATTAGTGTCAGTTACATTTAAATTTGCACAAGCACCTGCATATTTGTTATTTAAATTTATTTTCATCGGGATAAACATTAATTGCATTTATAGTAATTAAATGTGCTAAAGTCCCAAAACTTATTTAACAAATTGTGAAAAGCAATCTGATGTAGGCGTGTCCCTATCCGGATTTCATTCCTGCCTAAGGAAATCTTCAGGGGACTTTGTTATTATAATTTCTAGAGATATTTGTTATGTTAAATCACAAACTCAATGAGAATTTCTTGTCCTCGTCTAGGAGCGAGATTCAAAACTTAAAATATCAAAAAAAAACAAAAACAACAACAAAAAAATTGTCACAATTGGCTTTGTCATCTTCCAAATACTATTATACTATTATATTATTTCGGTAAAGGTATTTAAAGGGTAACGCTATTTTATTTATTTCGGTAACGGTGTTTTAGTAATTTCGGTAACGGTATTTTCGGTAACTGCATTTTAGGGATAACGATAGTCAGTTGAAAGGGGTTTGAATCGATAACAGTATTTTAGCGGTATTGCCTGCCAACCATGAAATATTGTGATCTCATTAACATTAGTAACAAAAATATATCCGGAAAAAATGTAATACTGGGATCTAAACTATTAAAATGGCACGTGTCTGTGTTTACTATATGCACCAAAAGTAAATACGAACATTGAAAAACAGCCATATATACAAGTTGTATCATACAATACAGTAAGGGGATGTTCGCAAATGTGGCCTGTTGGTTAAAGTGGCACTTTTGTTTTTTTTTTCATGTTGTTGCATGAATATGTCAAAACTGTCAACTGTCCTCAAGTTTAATTTTTGCTATCTGTGTTTTATAAAAGTTTAAAAGAATTTTCCAAGTTCACAATTTTAATAAAATTAATTGATTCCATAATAAAAAATAATATATCCCAGCAAAACCATACATTACCAAATAATGGGTAAAGTAATGTATCGCCATAGGGCTACATGCATTACAATACACCTTACTGATGTATTTTACAGACGATTAGCCTAAAAGTAATGGGTGGACTTATTACCTAGTAGGGGGTAAAGTAACTGGTTACTTTTATTGTTACCGGGTTCGAAAAAGTAATGTGTCTATAAATAGCTTTTAAGAAAAATTAAATTATAAAAAAGAAAGTTTTAAAAAATAATTTTTTTAAATTAAATAAATAACGTGTTCGTGCTGAGATTCAAACCTGGGTCTCTGATTGTTAGGCGAGAACTCTACCAACTGAGCTACCGTCACATATAATAATGGGTTGCTTAGAATGTAAATGAATTGTTGTGCTTCGAGTTTTCGTTTGTGATGTTAAAAATATATAACTTACACTTATGCTTACAAAAAATCACAAAGTAATGTGTCTTAATATAGATTTTCGAAATAATATTTTAAATATTATTGTACGCTTATATTTCATGCATTATGTAATTGATGATCGGTAAGTCACTATTTTATGTTTTCATATAATGTAAAAGGTAATGATGTATCTATTCGATGATGATCAGTAAGTCACTATTTTATGTATTCATATAATGTAAAAGGTAATGATGTATCTACTAGGTAACCCATGATTAATGCATTATGTAACCAATTATCAGTAACTCATTACTTTTTGTTGGAAAATAATGAAACAGGTAAGGAGTATACATTACAACGTAATGCATTACTTTATCGCACCCATTACCAAATTTTTGCTGGGATATAAAAAACAAATTTTAATTTTCAAATTTTTAGTTTTTTTTTAAATGGTTTACTCACTACTTTAACTGTTCTTGTCTATTTTGGATAATTTTACAATATCGTCCATTCCATGATAGATCGGCCAAAACTGGACCGGGGGTCATATAGATTCCTTTATGTTTTGTAAACGAGTTCTATAGGATGTCTTTTAGCCACTACCGTTTTTAGTTTCAAACTCTGGTTTTTATTGCCGTTTGTCTTAAAAAATGCTATAAGGAGTGAACTTTGAAAAGCCACATTTCCTAAAGTAGAAGGAACATTTGAAAGATTTAAAAAGTATATGAAAGCTACAACGGTCTACTTTACGATTTGTAATTAACAAACTACCACGTATTTGCGAAAATGCATTCATAATTCAAATACAATTTTTGAATGCACTTTTTTCCCAATTCAATTTTTAATTCGCTGTCATTTTTGAAAAATTTATAATTTTTGGAATAAAAAACAATTCCGACATTTCTGGGAAAAGAGTGCTAACTATTTTGAATAAATTTTTCAAAAATAGCATACTACATTTTTCAATATAACAATATTTGTTTTTATTTTTTAGGATCCCGATTAAACAAAATTTATATCATGCAGCAAAGTAATTTATTCAATTTAATATAGCTTTATATCTAAATGAAATACAATTTGATCCGAACAATTGTGGATCGTATTGTATATAAATGGATTATATTATATTGCGTTTGCTATAACTTGATACGATTCAGTCCAGTAAAAATAAATTTGTAAAATTCAATACAGGGTAGATTTTATTATTCGATTGTTAAGAGCCCAATTTAAATTTAATGTACAGTTAAATTTAAATTTTTATATGCTTAACAATCAAAAATTTTTATGTCAAACTAATATTTTGGGAGTTTGATATTTTATATTGTGATGTTCATTTGAGATAGAACAATATTCTAACCAAATATATGAAAAAGAAAATATTTTTTTCTGTTCTGAGCAAAAAAGATTAGTATTTTTGGGATGGCTTTTTTAATGTTTTCGATCAACAATGAAAATTCACTATCAACCACTCACAAGGTACAGTGCAAAAATTCGCTTAATATATTTGCTCGGCATATGTTGAAAAACGAAGAAAATCTTCAATGTTTTATATTCTTTCACTTACAATGTAAAGGATAAAATATCATGACATTTGAAAATAACTGCCAGTCAAATTTTCAACTTAATTAGTTGAACTGGTAACTGTGGTAATAATTAACAGAACTAAACATAGATTTATAGAAAATAAGTTCGCAGTAAATTTCGTCATACTCAACAAACTAAGTCAAGTTACGTTTTTAACTTAACTAGTTGAGTTAAATAGATGATATTTACCATTTAACACTTTAACACTTTAAGGCACGAAAAATGTTGATGAAGGCTGTTGCGGGCCATTCATGCAGGTGTCAAATAACTTTTTTTCTAAGTGTTTTTTCTGTTAATTAAAGTAAATTATCACAAATAAAATTATAATTTTTTTGTTAATATGGAAAAAATATTCATGATCTTTAACCGAACTAACCAACATCTCACACACAATTTATAGATCAACAATGAAAATTCACTATTTTCGTAATTATTTTTGTTTTTTTTTGAAAATTAGCTATCACAATTGTGCGTTTTGGGTACAATTCTAAAAAATTATGTTCATTATGGGCTTATATATGATCATACATGTGTATATCTGATTATATATGACCACATATAGTTCAGCATAGGATCATAAGTGGTATCACATATGTCTATATAAGTTAAGATCCGAAATTTAAGGATATAATGTCGTATATGATTATATATGTTTATATATGTTTATATATGTTTATATATGCTTCATATATGCTCATATCTGATCATATATGCTCATATATAATATATATGATTATATATTAATGTGTATGGGGTTTTTAACCCCATAAAAATGAAATACGAGCTAATTTTTTAAAACCCTTTTTCGGGTTTTATAAACTTATAGTCTACTATCATTTCCAGTTGGTTTTATTCGGGATACAACCGGTGACCCTAAATTTGTTGCACAGTGCTATATATTGTCCGTCTAATAACGTATTCTAAACGTATATCTAAATACTACATATTGTAAGATACTGTTAAATATGTCGTTTTACGAAAAATTACAGTGGGAAGTAAAATTATATCTTACTGTTGATGATGTCATACTAAACTATAATAACTATAACTGGATCACATTAAACAAGATTATATAAAATTATACAAGATTATATATAATTCTAGATTACGATTCAGGATTAAAAAATTTTTTTTTTTCTAAAATGTATTTCAAATGCGTTTTTTTAATGAAACTTGCATTTAAAACGCATTTTTGTAAAAGAAACGTTTTTTTTTTTAATAATAATCGAACCAACGACCCCCGCACTGATAAGCCAGCTCGCTATCAACTAGCCTACCGGGGCTCACAAAAAAAACGTATTTTTGTTTTCAAATCGTAAGGGGTAATTAACACGCTATATCCATCCATATCTATTATTTTCCAGTATTGATGATACGAATTGTCAAATTATTGTAAATTCTCTTTTGAAAATTTAACTTCGTATCATTAATACTGGGAAATAGAACATATGCGAATAAAGGGGTGGATAGCGTGTAGACAACTTTAGCTTTCAGACGCTTTTTAAATTATGGAAATAGTCAATACACTTCGAAAGATAATGCTATTCAAAGTTCAGTGCTGTTATGATTTGTTTGATATACATAAATAAAAATTATAAAAACAAAACTTCAAAATCCTAAAAAATTTTCTTTTTATATTTAAAAATGATGTAATCTATTTTTGAAAAAATCATTCAAAATAGAAAGCGTTCTGGTTTATTACAAAAATTATAAATTTTCAAAAATGACAACATTTTAAAAATAGAAGAGGAGGAAAAAAAAGTGGTTATTTTTTAATACATATCGTAAAGTAGACAATTGGCGCTTTCATATGCTTTTTAAATCTTTGAAATATTCAAAATACTTTAGGAATATTGAGAAAATGTTCTTCTAACTTTTTATATAAAATTATAAAATTATTTATAGTAAAAATTGCCAAAAACTAGACGTAGGGAAACATTAGCGAACATTCCCTAACAAAAAAATAAAATATTCCGAAAATACGTGCTCATAAGTGTGTCTTTTATTACAAAAAAATGTGTTTGTAATGAATGAGTTTGTGACAATTACTATAGATTCTTTTATTGTTAAATATGTCGTATCATTTGTTAGACTTTGGAATAAATTTCAGAATCGGATTTTAGATAAAGCACATAGACCCGGTTACGAAATATATTCTTTAAAACTAAAACATTCTAATTGTCACAGAACTAGTTTCAGACAGAGAAAAAATATGTTTTAAGAGCATCATACATTGAATATATATTATTAAATAAATATCATTGTATATGATTACTGCGGCTGATATTTTTATATTTAAGGGTCATATTATGATCATTAGGAGCATACTATAGTCATTACTTATTCCCAAATCATTACCTATTCCCAATCATAATATGATGCTCTGAAAAAATATTTTCTATGTGTGCTATAACTTGTTCTTGAGAATCTCCTTTAATTTAGAGTTTTAGAATTGAAGAGTTCATTTAATTCGTCTATAACCATACATATTTACGTTACTCTTACTTTTTCCTCTTACAATTGGTCTTTTGTCCTGTCAATTCATTTCCGGGTAAAATCACCATTGGAAAACACAGTGACAAAGGAGTTTTATTTGGAGTATACTGCGTTGCAAAACTATAATTACAAATTAATTTCACTAAATATCGTAAGTAAAAAAAAGTATGTCTTACAAGAGTTGTACTCTTCAGAATCATTTTCCTCGTCTCTACTATATCTTGACATTCCGAGACATCTACTTCACTCTGCTTATATCTTTCAAGCTGGTCTCTGTCCACACTATTAATATGCTTATCATTAAAATATTAGTTCAAATCAGTTAAGTGCTGAATAAGTATAACTAAAATTATAGCTGAAAATAAAATTTCAGCAACAAATTTGCTGAGAAATAGTATACATGATTTACAATACATTTTACTAAGTTATTTTTTTCAGTGTAGGAAAACGCTGTTTTGTTTGCAAAGCATGTGTTTTTCCAGCACCACCCGCAAAAATCTTTGCCAATATTGTTTTTACCAATACTGCAACCAAGTAGAAGCATTTTTTTAAAATATTTATTATATTTCACAATTGCTAGCTACCGGGTTTAAAACCCAATTACTGTCATTGGTACCCAGTACCTAGTACTTTAACATTTTAATGTCACTAAATAAAACAACCACCATGATTATTAATTATCTTGCTTTCACGCGATTTAACACGTCTTCTTTATTAAAAATTCAAATTTGGAATTTAAATTAAAATAGTAAACGTTACTATATTTTAACTTTAACTCGAGTAAATAATTTCGCGGTGATTCTCCAAGAAAGCAATTTACCAAATAAATATTTCTCAAAATTTTCATTTTCAATTTAATTTATTTTGAAAGCACCAAATTTGTTGAATTACCAACGTTATGCCAACGGTGTCAAGTTCCTCAAGCCAACGGTTGGCCATTGTTATCAATCGGGTAACAGGACAATACTGTCAACATTGTTAATCCCACGTTCTGCCAACGCATAACCCCTCGTCTGGGTACTTATATTTAAGATCCGGAAAGACCTTTTTAGCAGAAATTTAACTACAACTGTCAACCAAAATTTAGTTTTTCTAAAATTTAGGTCACCTAAATTTAGCAGACTGTGATTCTCAACTTCATTTAAAATCCTGATGGCGCAAATTCAGGTACGGTTTTCTGTTATAGCTAAATTTTCAAATATTTGTACGGGATTTTTTTTAATTGTAGGTCTAGCTATTAAAAGCATCTGTACCATGAAGATTGAGCAATTTCTCATCAGAAAAAATCATCTTTATAAGAAATTTATGTTTACACAGTACTACCTACAACAGCGATTATTGACTTACATTTCTCCAGTTGGCTTGTAAATTCCTTTTAGCGAATTAAAGTCGAGCAGTTTTGTGGCGGGGTAATGACCTTGGCACAGACATCAGCTTTTGGTGAGTAATTCTCTGGAAATCCTTTAAGAGCCTACTTATGGTTGATTTGGACACATTTACCTTACATTCATCGATTATCTGATTGAAACGCTTCATTGAGTTGCTGTCACAGATTTTTTTTCGGGCCGTCTGCTTTATTTTTACCATAAGCACCCCCAAATACCTAAGCCAGTTTTTAAATAAGCTGTTTTCAAAATCACTTAGATATGAACCACCTGAATTTTATTGCAAATTGATTAAACTTTCATAAAAAACAAAAACAACTCGTAAATTTTTCTTTATTTGCTATTCTTTTTTGTTTACCGTTATTTGTAATTATAGTTATGCAACGCAGTGTATTGATGTGATATAGATGACGATAGTCTATTTATCTGGTAGAATTATGAATATTTATTGATGTGGTATATATGACGATTGTCTATTTATCTGGTAGTATTATGAATATTTAACATTAATCCAAGAAAGACAACCCGATGAAAAAGTTTCTATATACTCATATACAACTTGATATCATTGTATATGCTGTGGCAATATATTAAGATATATGTTCATAACTTATACTTAGTTTATGAACATTTTTTAATATGGCGTAATACATCATCATATATCATTATATCATACGAGTATGTTACATACTAGTATATCTTGTATATCTGCCCTGTGGGAAAGGGACCTATCACTAGACACGTCACGTGACCGGTTCATTGTGATAGGGACCGGTAACGGGACCGGGTTTTTATATGAAACGGACCGGTCACTTTAACATGAGCTTGTCCGAGGAGGGAATCAATTTCCCTCTTGGACATGTCACAGCGGCGGTATAAAAGAAAATGTCATACAACTAACCCAAAGAATATGTCACAGGAATGACGCAAAAGAACATGGAACTATAGCAAAAGAACATAACACAGAACCACAAAACTTGAATGCAATATTTTTTAGCCAATACTCATTTTTTCAGATTTGCAAAAACACTTACACCGGTAAAGTGATAAGTTCTTTAGAAATCGTATTTTCACCTACCACAGGCCCATCACGTTGGGCCTTTTAAACCAATCAAGTGGTAGGAACTTTGGTAACCGGTACTGTTTTCCCCTTCCACGGGACTAATACTTTCAAAACTATCACGTGAAAGAGACCTTTATACAGATGACATGATATGTACTTTATGAACCAATCCTGTTTCCCCTACCACATGACTATTACTATCAGACCCATCACGTAATAGATACTTTTAAACCGGTCACGTGGTATGTACTTTAGACCCCGGTCCTTCACCTATGAAATTATAGGTATTTTATGATATGTTCCTGTTTTCTCGTATCACGGGACAGGTCCCAATTCTCAAGTGACCTCTTTTTACCGGAAGGGTTATCATATGAAAAATATAGAGATCTATATAGAACCACATATTCTACAATATATGGTGTCATGTAAGTGCTTATGGTGGAATTAATTAAAAATAATTCTATAACTTTTATATATAATTATACATGGCAAAACATCTCATTATATATAAATATATATAGTAAATTTTAGTGACAACAATTCTATCACTCTTATATATTTTGTTAGCACCGTTTATAATTAGAATATAAATGAATTTTAAAATTTATTGCAAAAAAAAACATGAAAAACTACGGTTTTTTGTTTTGTAATGATTACACAGTTCAACAAATCAGCAGAATTTGATGCATCGGGGTTGCGACCTATCATTTCTAAAGGACTTTGGAACGCAGATCATGATTATGGCCTTAGAATTTTAAGGTATTTGAAAAAACAGAAGTATTTTATTTATTTTTTTGAACATCTTTTTTATCTGCTCTTAAACATTTTGAGAACAAAAAATTTGAATTTTTCCTCGGTAAATGTTCCAACTTCAGGCTCATAAAAGAATACATTTTTAGACTTAACATTATTTTTTTGAATTAGTATTTATGTATATTATTTACAAATGAATTCTAAAAGTACTGATCTCTAAAACATTTTAATTTTTGAAATTAAAAAACTTATTAGATAAAATTGTATAAAATTATATATAATTTGATAGACGCATTTTTCGGATCAAACTATATGAGATTAGATCTCATGAGATACCATGAGATCTGCTTATGTATTCCATTTTTCGGATCAGATGAGATGCTTAGTTACATGTGATACTATATATAATCATATATGATTATATCGGAACTTTTTCGCCATGAAATTAGTTAAATATACAGCGTACACACGTTTTTTCTTAGTTTTTGTAATATTTTTTAAACGTGCACAAATTACAATCGCCAATTTAGTCCACATGCTCGCCATATTTTGTAAAGACACAAATATTCTTGCTTTTGTTATTATTTAGCTAGACACATGCTACACTACACGCACATGTTTGTTTGTGTCAATAAATCGACAAAATAAACGTCATTAACTCAATAAGGCAACGTTTAAACAGTGGGGTGAAATATTAAAACAAAAAAAAAAAAAATTCGGTAATTTTTGACGCCACTAAGTAACCACTAAAAATGGACAGGTTAAAAAATACTCTCAGAAAACAGATTGGCTACAACCGTGTTTGTAGCTATCGATTTTTTTTTGTAGTTGTCACCGAATTTCCGTTAATGCTATCGAAATTCTATTGTCGAGTTAAAATTTCTGTTGTCTCAATCGAATGATTGTTATCACAACCGAAAAATTCGATCGCAGCAACCGAAATATTATATTGGCAACAAATACGTTAGCCACAACCGAGCCATGTTTTATTAGTGTGTCCCAAACTAATTTTTTTTTGGTTTTTGCTCAAGCTTAGTTTGAATGCTTATAGGGTAAAGTATTTTTGAGACTATTTGCAGATTTTTTGGGTGAGGTTTAAAGATCGCGCAAATCGATTTTCCCCAAAAATCAGGTTTTCTGGACGTTTATCGAATTATATTTATAACTTGGTCAATATCCGGTTAAAAATCAACATATCTGCCTCCATTTATGAACATGTATGATATCATTCATGCTCATTTATGAAGTGATTTGAGTACATACATGTCCATATACCACCATATTCATATATATTCATAAGAGTTCATATGTGATCATATATATATAAATATTACCGCAGTTTTCGTTAATGTACACATATGACCATGTATGGAAATGGATAGACATGTATGATTATATATGTAAATATTACCTTAATTTTCGTTAATGCACACATATGAATATATATCATGCCTCATATGAACATATAAGAGTGGTATATTAACACATATGAACCATGTATGGATGCATGTGGACATGTATGAATCATGTGTGTTCATATATGGATATATATGTCCATTTCTAACAGGGTAACCAAATTTTCGTAGCTTCTGAGTCAGAATGTTTGAAGAAAAATGTTTAAACTTTATTTTTTTTGTGCATAAACCATAAGTTTCGGCAATGTATTTGTACATTACGTACACTGAACGAAAAACAGTTGTGAAATCAACTAAATCCCATGTTAAATATATGAATGGGTGATCACTATACAACCAACAAAATCTGTCCGTAAATTTAACACATTATTTAGTAAATGTATATTTTGACGTTTAACTATTTGCTGATTGTTATTTTGACAAAATAAACTAAGCATCGTAACTTTTATAAAATTAATCCTCTACCAGTGGTTAGCCATTAGAGCCATTGGCAATTTCTGACAGGATAGCACTGGGAAAACACTTTTTGCCAACATTAGCATAGTGGTCTCAGCCGATTCTTTGCCAATGTTTTGTACTGTAGACCATTGATATTATTGTAAAACAAATACTGTTAAAACGCTTTTTAGAAATGCTGGTAAAGTGTCTCAAAGAAGTGTTCTATCAGTAATATATTTACAATTCGGTTAGCCAAGCACTGGCATACCAGTGCCAGTTTTTTAATCTTTTTTACATTTTTGTATTGAAAAATATCATTTTGGGATTTATACAGATTTTGTTTGTGTAAAATTTTTTTTTAAGTAAATATCGAAAGTAAAATCATTCTCAAAAAATATTTATTTCAATCTTTTCAACCGATAAAATTTTTTTTGCATATTTGATTTAAATTAAAAACTCTGAACTCGGAAATGTTAACCAATTTTGATAATTCAAGTTTTTTTCCGATTAGGAATAAGTGTCTACAACTTTGTTTTCAAAATTGTTCATATTCGGCCCACTCTAGTTAGCTGATGATGTGAAAAGATGGAATGTTTATAATGTGTCATAACAACGGAATTTACCCATAGATGCTTTTGGTATATGCCCTTTTTATTTGTAAAGATGCTTAAAATTGTCTCACAATAAAAGTTGTTAAAAAATGTTCTAAAAGTTCACGTAACTGATTTACGTGTACTTTTTATACACTCAGGGAATTAAGAAGGTATAAATTACAAAAAAGGACAATTGAAATGACTACAAATGTAATTAAAAAGGCGATGACTATATTTGTCATAAAAATTACTAAAATTGTAGTAATTTTAACCTACTAAAAAACAACTACCAATGTAGTAAAAGCAACCATTGAAAACGGTGAAAATAACTAAGGTACAATTAATAGCGAAATTATTAAAACAGTTACGAATGAAGTAAAAATTTCGGCGGTATGAAACAAGACCCCAATGAAATAAGGCCCCAAACCGAAAATGAAGTAAGGCCCCCAAAAATTTCGATAAAAAAAATTGGGATGTTATTTCATTTTTTGGGACTTTATATCATTTTTTTTTTGGGACTTTATTTCATAATGAAATTAGGCCCCAATATGAGAAATGAAATAAGTCCCCAAATAATATTTTGGGGTGTTATTTCATTTTCTTAAAAAGCACAATTTTTAAGTAATATAAGCAAATAACCGTTATAATTACTGCATGAATTATCAAGTTATTAATGTAAATAGTTATTTGCTATTAGTAAGTAAGATTATATCGTGTAGTAATTTTGAAGTTTCTTTTATTTCGCACGCAGAAAAAAACTTTATTTCGCGAAGCCGCCTGCCGCGTTCTACGGAGGAAAAAAACCCCTAAGACCGGCCGAAGGCCGTCACCCAGAAGAACTTGTTTTTCAAATCAGATGTCGAATCCGTTGAAATCTTGTATTTTTAAGACATCAAGTAATTTGTAAAAACAAGTTTTTCTGTGTGGCGGCCTTCGGCCGCTCTTAGGGGTTTTTTCCTCCGTAGAATGCGGCAGGCGGCTTCTCGAAATAAAGTTTTTCTGCGTGCGATTATACGATTTATAAATTTAGTTTTATTTTGTGATATACTACTAAAAAATATTAAAAAAACTGTATTGATATACTAAATATTATTAATCTTCTTATTTTAAAAAGGCTGAAAAAAAAAATCACGCAATTTTTTTTTCAGCCTTTTTACTATGTATTAATTAGGAATAAAGAAATATTTCAAAGTACATAATATATAATTTTGTTATTTTTTATTGGGGCCTTATTTCATTTTCAAAATGGGGCTTTACTGCATTACGAAATAAAGCCCCAAAAATTGGGGCGTTACTCATTTTGTTTTGGGGTGTCGTTTCATTTGGTTGGGGGTTTATTTCATTTTTTTTGGGGTATTGTTTCATAATGAAATAAAGCCCCAAAAAATGGGGCGGTTTATCATTTTTGGTTTGGGGACTTATTTCATTGGGGTGTTGTTTCATACCGCCAAAAATTTCTACATGATGCGGTTAAAATAACAAAATAGTGTTTATAACACAAGGCAACAATTTTGAAAAAATTTTAGGGGCTTTGAAAACCACTATACAATTTTGATGTATTGTGGTCCCAGTAGTACAATATGGTTCAATTTTGAAATTCTATGGAGAGGTTTTTTTTAAAAAATTTTAAGTAAATTATAAATTTTTTTAGACGTTTCTCCACATAATTAATGATAACTAAAAAAAATTAGTCCGATATTATTCAAATAAATTTAGAAAACTGAAATTTATATAGCCTTTAATCCGTTAATATATTGCGTTTCAATCGGCTCAGTAGTTTCGGAGTTATAATAAAAATTGAGGGAAAAAATATTTTTTTTACGTGAAAATAGCAAATTTTTTTGTTTTAAAAAAATCATAAAAAATCGAAAACGGCAAAAATCGTTCAGATTTATTGCTTTATCACAAAGCCACATGTAATAGGAACAAAATGAGATATCGATCATAAAAATCGATTGATTTTTTTCGAATTTATTCACAATTAAGTGAATTCGCTCATTTTCACACCAAATTTTAGTTTTTTGTCTGATATACATAAAATTGAGTAGTTAATGTTCTTCTTTCGATTGATTGAATTTTGAAAACATTTTCCCCATGCTATGTACAAATTTTCACATCAAAAATGCATTACATAGTAACATTCGTGTATTTTTTGGCAAAACCCTACCTAGAATATACTGATTCTATTCTTCGGAAAGACATTTGTGTTGGATGAGCTTAAATGTAAATAAATAAATAAATTAAATAGTAGAAAAATTTATATTTTATTATTCACATTTATTATAATAAATAAAACAAGAAAATAAATAAATAAATATGTATTATAAACTACAAACTCTGAAATTTTCTTTAGTCGATTTTCTACTATTGTTGAATAACGAAGTGTTACTCTGAATACTCCAGCAAAAATCAGCCATCATGTGTGCACCCCAGCGACCCTGGTATCGTTCCTCCATTGTCCGGATATCTTGGTGGAATCGTTCGCCCTGTTCTTCACTCAAGTCTCCTAGATTTTCAGGAAAACGATCTAAGTGACTGTGCAGGTAGTGTACTTTGATGCTCATGTTGCATCCAAGATTCTGGAAGTGAGTTAACATCTCTCCAACGTGCGCAACGTAATCATCACCCTTGTTATTTCCTAAGAAATTTTGAATAACCCATACAAACGAATCCCATGCATTCTTCTCAATTTCTGACATTGAACTGCCAAATTCAGTATCGTTCACCAATTTGCGAATTTGTGGGCCATCAAATATGCCTGCTTTCAGCTTTTCCATACTTAGATTGGGAAACTTCCTTGAAATATACTGGAAACATTCACTATCTTTGTTAAGTGCTTTAACATATTGTTTCATCAGACCAAGTTTAATGTGAAGAGGGGGTAATATGATGCGATCTCGGGGCAAAACTGAAATTTAGAGCCACATTTATAACATTTAGAGCCACATTTATAACATTTGGCGTACCTGGAACTAGTGTTTCCCTAGAAGGCCATTGTTTTCTCTTCCAATGTTCTGTTTTAGCTCTGCTGTCCCATAAACATATAAAACAAGGATATTTTGTAAAGCCGCTTTGTTGGCCTAAGAGGAAATTTACCATCTTAAGATCAACACAAATTACCCACTTATGTTCATCATACTTTATCTTCTTCATGACCAATGCAATTACAGAGTATTCTTCTTTTACTTTGGTTGAATGTGCGATCGGCAAGGAGTGAAATTTATTTCCATTATGCAAAAGGACACACTTCAAGCTGCGTTTTGATGAGTCGATAAATAAACGCCATTCGTTTGAATCATATCTCTGTAAGCCCATGGCAGTCATCAAACCAGAAATATCTGTGCAGTACACAAAGTCATCCTCTTCAGCAAAATAATGAAGTAAGTCTTTTTCTCGAGTACGGTAATACGAAACTTTAGTTTCTTTAGTTATGAGACCTGTTTCTTTCATCCGGGACGCAAGTAATTCAGAAGATCTTTTCGACAGTCCAAGGTCTCTAATTACATCATTAAGCTGATCTTGATTCCATGGTCTCGGCGAGAAATGTTTGTGTGGGATGAACTCGTCATTTTCAGCTGTAGATGGTAGTGCTGGATCTGACATATCTGATTGGTAAGACATACTTGAGGTTGAGTGTCCTGGTGAAGATGAAAGCACATGACTACAGCTTGCACCCCGATCTTGAGCATATTATATTTCTTGTGAATGTAGAACTGCAAGTGTAAACCCATCAGCAGACCTCGTGGGGTAAGACCATCGCATATGTTTTCCAAAACCGCTTTTTGTACTTAAACAAAAATAACACTCGGATGCGTGGTTCGCTGTTTCTCTCCATAGCATAGGCTTCAAAATTTCCAAGTGTCGTCTGTAAAATGAAAAAAAAAAATTGAAATCAGGAATATGAAGAATTCAAATTTTAATTAAGAAATATTGTAATTATAAAATATTCCAAATCTATTAATTTATACTTACTTTACGTTAGAAGACTTCATAGATAAATTCAATCGACATGGAATGCATATAGTACTCGGTGTCCAATGCTGGTTCAAATTGTGCGGATAGATATTATAGCAATCTTGATATGACTTTTGAAATGAAGTTAAGAAGCACTTCCGTTTTTTTCCCGGTGATATATTGGCCGCACACATAACAAAATAAATCTGGATCGTTTTTTACATAAAATGTTTCTGGCTCATTTTTATTAATATTTGAAAATTGTTTTTAACTTCTAAGCTGTATGACTCTAATTTTTGTGTAGGTATTAAATGATGTTTGCGTTATCGCAAACACTTCTTGAATGAAATAAAAAGGGTCAAGGAGATCTTATAAATACTGATACTATAATTTGGGATAACCCTTTGTGTGGATACAGTTTGTGTGTGCTGCAAATTTTTTATTATTCCCAAGAATCCTAAAAAACATTAAGCACTTTTATGAAAAAAAAAAAAATCATCCGTTCATCAGCGTACACGCACATGCGTACACGCACATTTATGAGCGTTTTATTACTATCCTACCGCAATCGTAAAAATTAAACAATCTTTTGTTTATTACTTATTTTTTTTTAATTATTAGAATCATAAAAATGTCATAGAGGTTTTTCCCAAAGGGGTTTTGCCAAAATGCGTGTCGTAAAATGCACCTGAGTTTTTATGTTCTGCATTTTCATTATATAGTAGGTACAATTTTCTACAGTGCTTGTAAATATGCGATACCTTCAATTAATTGTAAATAAAAATGTAAAGCATGCATCGATTTTTATGATCCATATCTAGTTTAATTCGCATGATATGTAGCTTTACTACAAAAAAATAAAAAGTAATATTTTTTGCAGTTTTCGGTTTTTTCCAGATTTTTGTTTTTCAAATTTTTTTTTGCTAACAATTTGTTTCATAACTTTGAAACTATTGATCGCATTAAAAAAATTTGTACACGTTATTTAAAGATATTGTAAACCTTAATTTTTGTAAATTTAATTTGACAAAATCGGACTAGTTGTTTTTGAGTTATGACAACATAAGTGGAGAAATGTCTCAAAATATTGTCAATTTTACTTAAAAAATTTTTAAAAAAAAAATTATCCATAGAATTGAAAAATTTTACCATTTTTGTACTTAGGCAGCCATGATGCATCAAATCTATATAGTGGTTAGTCAAGCCTTTTTTTGCTGTTGACCTGTGTAATTATTAAAATGCACAATACAAATATTTAAGTGTAGGAAAAATTAAATCAGCACCGGTGGGTTAACGATTTATTAAATACTAAAAAGAAAAAGTAACTTACACTAAAATGCACTTACAATTTTTGAAATTCACCTTTAGTTTACGAACCTCATTTTCTCCCAAAACAATGCAAATGAGCAGTTCCATTATATAGCAAGGACTAATTTTTCGACGGTCTCCGATGTGATAAAATTTGGTAAGTATGTTTGGCAGTGAACGCATATTTCCAAAAGATGGCAATCCTGGATCTTTGAAATATCGCAAACTGAGACATCATTCAAAAGGCCATGACTTTTGTTGTGTGAAAGATATTGAAAAATTCTCTTTGCATAGGATTAGTAAACACTTTGTGGTTCAGAACTTTTACAAAAACACCCTGAAAATTTCCGATTGGAATCTCAACTACTTTTTGAGATATTTAAAAATTAATTACCAAAATTTAACTGATTTTACTAAAAACAAAGAACTTCCAAAGACATAATACACATTTTTTCAGATATCTAAAAAAGTAGTGGAAATTCCAATCTGAAATTTTCAGGGCGTTTAAAACATGTGTTTAGATGTTTGTATAAAAAGTATTAGAAATATGAAAGGGGATTTTTGCAGAGAATATTTTTAATTTTTTTTATAAAAAAAAAATATTTTTAAAAATATTTTTATAAAATTTCTGTCACAATGTGACAACTAATTCAGTTAGGAATGAAAAAAATTACACTTTATCAATTTAGGGCGTCATGAAGGTTCACTCTAGAAACCTAACTACACAGAAAATAATATTTAAATTAAAAATTATTTGCATCAATTAAATATTTGCTCAAACTCGGAACTTGTTTGACATTTTTTTTACTATCGCTCAAAACATATTTTTTATAAATGTTTATGTATTAGTAATAAATATTCTAAATCCATATTAATTAGATTTTTATTAATTCTCATTAGGTTTGTTACTTTATTAAGTTGAATAATTTCATTTCAGTGGTTAAAATATGAATATTTATATAATCTTAAAACTTTACCATAAAATGATAATGTAATTTTTGAAGTTAAATTTTGTTTAATACAAAAAGTAATAATACAAAAAGTGATAAAAAAGTGATAAAAATAAATTAAAAATTATTAAAAAAAATAATACGCAGGTTTTAACAAAATTGCTTATTTAAAAAAAAAAAAAATCCAGAAAATAATTTTGCCATACTCCCTACGATTCAATAGAAAGAAAAAAACTAATTTTTGTGTGAATTTGTTTACATAAGTATAAATAAATCTGCTAACTAAATGAGAATTTAATGCCGGCTTAAATCCAATGTTATTTTAACAACACTCTATCCAATTTTGTGTTGCTTTTTGAGAAGGTATACAATATTAATCACTTTTCAATCAAACGCGTTATTATTTTATTGAAAAATAATTTAATTTAAGAGCTATCAATTTTGAATTGCATTATTGCACTGTTGGATGTAGTGCTACAACAATCAAGCCATTAATTAATGAAAATCAAAAGTTCATGTGAAAAGCATAACAATTTTAATATGTACATTTTCTGTTTTTCCTAGATATTTGTAGGTAAATTCACAAGTTATCCTTCAACCAATATTGACATAATTATGCTCAAATGAAAAGCTGATTTTCAGCGAGCTGATTTTTAGCAACAAAATTAGTAGATCCAGCAAAAGTTTTGCTAACACTTAGTGGATTAAAAATGCCTTGCTAAAAACTAATAAATTTTTTGCTGAATTTTAGTAGACTGAAAAAAAAAACGCAAAAAATTTGTAGAAAAATTGTAATTTAGTTAATTTATTTGCTGAAAATCATAAAACATATTTTTGTGATTCTTTTAAAAATAATTTACAATAATTACGAAATATAAAAATTTTCATTTTCCCACATTGACGATATGAATTAATTTAATATCTGAAAATATATAGAAATAAATATATATAACATAACAAACATTTTCTTTCAAATACTTACATTAATGGTTGTCTAAATGATGCTATATTTTAAAGGACGCAACTGCCGAAGATAATTATAGAAACGAAACGAAAAAATAAACAAAAACAAACGAAACGAAAAAAACAACCATTTTTTTGCAATACGAAAAAGGAACCATAAAAATCTACCTAAGATGTGTGTCTTTGTCTTTCGCTTTACTCTGTCTACATGTCTGTATATGTTGTTTGCAATTTGTCCACACTAGATTATTAATCTATAAACATTTAGTTTAGAAATACATATTAAATTAAAATATTTTATTTTGTCTTTTATTTAATTAATAGACAATTATTTTCACAATCCTCAATTTTGTCATATGTATGAAAAACAGATACAAAAATCTTACATGTTTGATTTTTTTATATGTCTTATTAGAGTTGTACTTTTTAGTATCATTTTCCTCTTCTCTACTACATCTTGACATGCCGCAACATCTTCTTCATTCTGCGAATATCTTTCAATCTGCTTGTAGTCCACACTATTAATGTGCTTATCAGCACAATTTTCTTAGCAAAATTAATTAGTATAAAATAAGTAAAGCATTGGTATAAAACAGTTTAGTGCTGAATAAGTATAACAAAAATTTTAGCTGAAAACACGATTTTAGCAAAAAATTTGCTAAAAAATAGTATACCTGATTTACAAGACGTTTTACTAACTTCTCTACTAACTTATTTTTTTGAGTGTATATGAATTCGTATAATAAAATAATATCATATTCCATATATGTATGTACTTCAATGTAGTATATTATACATTGCCATATATGAGCTTTTTAATGAATGTGTGAACCCATATATGTTTCCATACATCTTAATACATGCTGATATATTTATACATGGAACCATGCGTGTGCATATATTACCATATATTATCATTTTCACCTGAATACGTAGTATATTTCAGTTAGTTATTTTTACTACAATTATAATTGGTTTTACAATTCTGCTATTAATGTTATGTTACACACAAAACATTAATAAACCCATTTTAATCACGAAAACCACCGATTCAATAACTTCAATTGCTGAAGTTCCGCCAACAACGAAAATTCATAGCTCTTTAATTGAATTATTTTTCAATTAAATAATAAATGATTTGATTAAAAAGTGATCAATATTGTATACCTTCTCAAAAAGCAAAAAACAATAGGATAAATGATTTTTTTAAAGCTTGAATTTTATAACATTGAATAATTGTAATTCTCATTTCAAGAAGTTTCTAAAGCAATAAATCACAAGAGAAGACCTAGGATCGAATCTACCATTAGAAGATGCATTAACTTCACGCGATCAATTGATTTAAATCTCCGTCCTATTCACCTTAACCAACCATCTGATCCACCTTGGCTAATAGATCACCACTCTTTAATTTTGTCTATGACTTATCTACCAAAAACAACAACACCAGCTATAGTTTATGCTCAAAACTTTAAATCTATAGCTGATAATTTTACAAAACAAAATTGGAAATTTTTGTACACCGATGGATCTAAAACAAACAACTGCACAACCTTCGCTGCCGTCCAACAAGATGGAACTCTTATCAAATCTGGTTATATAGATAACTGCTGCACCAACTATACAGCTGAAGCCTTAGCAATATCGATTGCTGCTGATTTTGCGGCTTCAAACAATTATAAATATATAATTTGTACAGATAGCCTCTGATCCATCCTAGCAACTCAAAATACTTTACACGATTCACTTCTAATAAATAAAATTAGAAATATCCTCACCAAAAACAAAAATAAAATTAAATTAATGTGGGTTCCGTCACTCGTTGGAATCCCTGGGAATGAATACGCCGATTCAGCTGCTAACGAAGCCAAGCATAGGCCACTACTAAAAATATCCACTTGGGAACGCCGAGACATACTCAACGAAATATATTCTTCGTTGGAATCGTCATACAATTCAAGATGGCAATCTTATCAACATTGCTATAAAAACTTTAATCCACTTGGGACCAAACCAATCTTCCCTAAATACTCCTCTCGAAACGAAACCAGCACTATAACTCGTCTAAGAATCGGACACTGCAAGTTTTCACATAAACATCTTTTAGAGAAGACCGATGCTCCAAATTGTACAACTTGCAATACTCAACTCAACATTTCACACCTTTTGGACGTATGCCGCGTGTTCACTTTGGTGAACAATGAAGTAACCCCAACCCTGACTTTAACAGCGCCCTCTAGTGTGCAAAACCCACGCAAATGCAACTCAGCATAAAGTTTAGCTGTCAGCATTTGCGCTGTGATCACACACTTGTTCTCTAACACCCATAGAAGCAACACCGTAATATAGTGCGCTTGTGCAAAACATCAACATCAACATAAAGAAGATTAATAAAACAACCCCAGTGAAAAATATAAATATGTGAAATTTATATGTATAAAATAGATAAACCCTAATTAAAACCCTAAATCTAATTAATTTAAAATACTCTTAAATCATAACCCTAAAAACCTAAAATCTTATGTAAATAAAACCATAATTTTATAACGTTTTATAGAAAACATAAGGAATTATTTATTATTTACAAAGATTCTCCTTATACGGTAAAGTAAACCCTCTATCCTAACCCCTCTAACCCGTTTCTTCATGGTCCAATCGAACCTTCAAGTGAGAGTGAAACCGTGACAATATTGAAAAGTTAAAATTTCTCCTTAAAACTAAAAAAAATACATAAATAAAGTTGGCGCTAAAACTTAAAAAATAAATAGTTACAACACAAAACATATATATCACAGAATAGGTATATCACAGTTTTTTTCCCCTTATAACCTAAAAAGTTAAAAACAGACAATACAAAAAAGAAAAAGTCAAATTAAAAATTTTAATTAAAAGGAAAAAAAGAACAGTGCAAGGTGAAACAATAAAACTACTTTTTTAAATGTTATTTAAAAACAAATTGTTTTAAATAAAAAATAAAAAAAACCCACCCCCAAAACAAAGTGTTAATTTGTGGTAAAAATGTTTGTGCTCAAATTCTCAATTTGTTAAAAACAAAACAGAAGAACAAAAAAACAACAAGAACATACAGTCCACTAAACAACTAAACAAATTAAAGAAAACAACAAGTTTAAAAAAAAAAAAAAAAAAACTACTTAAATTAAAATTTTAATGAAAAGAAACAAAAAGGACAGTGCACAAGTTAAAATAAATGAAAAATTAACAATTTTAAATTGCGAAATTAAAATTAATATAAAAAAAAAATATAGAAAACCCACCCTTAAAGCATTCATTTTTTTTAATTGTATTAAAATTTTTTTTTTGTGCTTATATTTTAAATTTATTTAAAATTTAAATTTATTTAAAAGAAAAACAACAAAAAGCACATAATACTCAAAAACATAAAATACAGTGCACTCAACAGATAAACAAATTAAAATAAATCTACAAAAAATAAAACAAAACCCAAAACATTTGTTTTTAAATAAAATTTACACTAAAATAATTACACACAGTACAAACATATTAGAAAGGTTTTAAAAGTGTAAAAGAAATTATGAAAAAATACCCTAAAATGTAGCAAAAAATTATAATAATAAATAAAAACTAATTTGCAAATTTTGTTTAACACAAAGTCTAAAAAACACACAAACATATTAGTTAATATTTTACAAAACAAAAAGGCACAATAACAAGAGTTAAATACGTCACTAAAAGCAATAACAAACCCTATTGCACTGCAACAAAGAAAAAACACACACCCATACGTAATGTATAAGTACCCTACCCTTCATGAGTCGGTAAGTTGAATTATTTTCAATTTATGTAAAATTCCACAGTGGGAATTTTTACACAATTTACCCTTTTTACACAGCGGTCAACTCGAATTTTACTAAATGTCTGCATTCACCCACCCACCCACCCTTTTCGTTGTTTGTTGGCAGATTTTTGAGTCTTTCGTCTGACGAACTGATATTGACGACTACAGTGTGTAGCGCATATCAGCTGTGTAAAAAATACCCAGTTAAAAATTGGTCATATATATGTTTTTCAATTTTTCATGTATTTTTTGCCAATTTAAGTTGTGAAACCCTTTTTACCCCAGATTCATCCCGTGTTGTTCCACAATCGGCTAAATAACCCTTTTAACACCGAACTCTGGTTTTGGTTATAAAATTAACCCATTCGTTGCCACAGTGATAAAAATACCCTTTTTAACCCTGTTTTTGGCGCTAAGTAAAATTGTACCCTCATTTAACCCCATTTTGTCCCGCAGTTGCAATTTTTTATACAATTAACCCTTTTTGTACCGGTAATATACTTTTAGTTAACCCTTTTTATGCCGCAATACAGCGTTTAACCCAATATTACCTACAATCCTGTTATTAACCCTGTTTCACCCGCATTCCAAAAATGTGTCCTGAAAAGATGGCAGCCGATTTAATGCGATGCATTCAACAGGATTTAGCTTCATTTGATGAGGAGTGGCGAAGATCGGTACAGGTACCGCAAAAGTATACAGACTCAGATCCCAAGAGTATCGACTGCAGAAATTGTGGGATAAAATACGTAATGACTACCAGAACCTGTTTGAAAATGTTGATATTGATGACCCAAGTGAATCTATATTGATAAATGGGGAAAATATTACACGGATGTATAGAGAAGCTAACAGGTTTTGTAGACGTACAATGGTCTCAATCCTTGAGCAAATAGATGAACTTCGCTTATGCAGTTCACAAACCACCCAATTGGAAGAAAGTTCTCAAAATTTTAGTTACGAACGAAAACCCACCCTAATATCGAGCGAAGAAGGAAGCTCGCAACCCACCCTAATACCCACAGCTACTTTAACCCAACTACCCGCAATACAACAAAATCAAAATGCTTACCCTAATACTTCAGAAATTTTATTAGGTGCAAAAAGAATGTTGGACAATTTAAATGCGTCCACACAACCCAATGAGGCCGAATCTCACGGGTCCATTATCCCAACCCTAACCTCACCCACCCCACATATCAAGTTTGAGGTAGTCCAAGATTTGGACAATATTCAGATTTTAAAATCTGATGTTCAAAATGAAAATTTGAACAATATTTTAAGTCAAGATACCCAGTTTAGTACGATCTTGACTGGACCTTGTGAAAACCCTAACCCAACCTCCGTACAGATCACATACCCGATCACTACCCAAACTTTAAGAAATATTAAGTACGTTGAGGATATTTCGGCTAGCTCGCCCACCCATAGCGAAGCTAAATGTACCAAATTACCCGATGATCTTGTATTAATTACTGATCAGATTGCCCATCCAGAAGATATTTCTGGAATTCGCCAACCGGCGAGTAAAAAATTTTTAATTTTAAAAATTCCCAAATTGTACCAATACACTCCTTTCATGGTGCCTCAATTTTTTCGGGGCGGGGATGTCCTGCCGTTAGATTTTCTAAAGAAATTAGAAAACCGCGGCAGAAACCCCTCAGATGCTATGAAGATTTGTTTATGCCTACACGGAATTTATTGAATGGAAAATGGAAGTTCACTCCACATGTGGAACTATTCTGGAGAGGACCATTCAGATTTGTAAGGAGAAACCAGAAACAATTTATAGAAAAAGTAATTGGCTCACGAACTCTGAGCAAGTTTGTCGGTTTACTGTTACACTTTCGCATAAATAAATTCTCTCATATAAGCAACACTTTTACCCAAGGTCAATTTGGTTTCGGTACATTCTCATACCCAAGACGCAAGTGGAAGTATAAAATTCATTGGTTCAAATGGAGAAAGAAATGGAGATGGATTTTTGCCAATGATTACGAATTTAATTCTACTTATAACTCAAGTTTGTGGTCTTACCCACCCATCAGTCTAATATTTAGACATACATCCACTTGCGCATTACCCTACCTACACATACCCAAGAAGAATAACCCGAGCTCTGCAGATGAATTCATAAATGGAAAGTTTTGGCAGATTTCTACACCCGATTTTGAATTCTACTCAAATTTACCCGGAGCAACAGAACTCGCTTGTGTTCTCTATGCCACCAATCGTCAATTCCACAAAATCAATGTTGACAGAGGATCACTGGCAGCCTTATACTCTATTCTGAGCTGGTTTTTAACGGAATAATTTCCAACAAAATACCCCATTGACATAAGTATTTATAATACAGTCTCAACACCCTACTCTACCCTTTATTTCATATTTCGACATATAAAAATAATTGTCTTTTTGTTCACAGGTTGCCTGGCCCGGGAGGATGTTCACTTTGGTGAACAATGAAGTAACCCCAACCCTGACTTTAACAGCGCCCTCTAGTGTGCAAACCCCACGCAAATGCAACTCAGCATAAAGTTTAGCTGTCAGCATTTGCGCTGTGATCACACACTTGTTCTCTAACACCCATAGAAGCAACACCGTAATATAGTGCGCTTGTGCAAAAACATCAACATCAACATAAAGAAGATTAATAAAACAACCCCAGTGAAAAATATAAATATGTGAAATTTATATGTATAAAATAGATAAACCCTAAATTAAAACCCTAAATCTAATTAATTTAAAATACTCTTAAATCATAACCCTAAAAACCTAAAATCTTATGTAAATAAAACCATAATTTTATAACGTTTTATAGAAAACATAAGGAATTATTATTTACAAAGATTCTCCTTATACGGTAAAGTAAACCCTCTATCCTAACCCCTCTAACCCGTTTCTTCACCGCGCTTATACAACAATTCCAGAACAAAAATCTTTGGATCTAATCTACCATCAGAATATTTAAAAAACACTTGTGATAATAATATAAAGTTAATTTGTAAATATTTATTACAAAATAATTTAAAACAATTAATTTAATTTGAAAGCCGGAGTCGAAAGCCCTAGTAGCTAGTACTCCTCTCTTCTTTCTTAGTTACAACAATTGTATTTTGTAATTAAGCTAAATAAATAAATAAATAATAATTCTCATTTAGTTAGCAGATTTATTTATACATATGTATGTGAACAAATTCCCACAGAAGTTAGTTTTTTTCTTTCTATTGAAACGTAGGGAGCATGGCACACATTTTTTCTGATTCATTTTGCAGAAATCACGCCTTTTGTTAAAGAGAGGGTATTTTTTTTTAAAATAATTTTTAATTTATTTTTACCATTTTTTGTTTAAAAAAATGGTGAATTACATTTTCAGTTTTACGATAATGTTTAAAATAAATTAATATTCAGATTTAAACCACAGAAATTAAATTATTTAACTTAATAAAGTAATAAACCTAATGAGAATTAATAAAAACAAATTAAAACGAATTTACATTTACATACATAAATATTACAAAATAACACCAACAATATGTTTTGAGCGATAATATAAGCAAGTTGAGCAAATATTTAATTGATTAAAATAATTTTTACTGTCAATTAAAATTTTCAACAAATCGATTTGATTAAAAAAGTAGGGAAATAGTTTTTTCTGTGTTAGTAATTTTTACCATTTTAACCGGTTGTTTTTACGACATTTATGGTTGTTTTTTAGTACCCTGTAAACAAAAAAGAAACAATAAAATTTAATAACTTTTTTAATTTGCGAAAAAAATATGCCGCCAAAAAGTCGTGGATCATTTTTTTTTTTCTTTCTTTAGTGCTATTTTCATCCATACATGATCTAGAAACTAAATCCGCTATCATATTAGAGTTACCACAAAATTGCATTTATATATATTCCTGAGCACCAGTGCTGCCGCTAGAGAAAAATTGAGTGAAGTAGATTTTGGAAAAAAGTGGAGTAGATTGAATAAAATTGAAGTAGTATACATTTTTAAAAACAAAACAATATAATTCATTTTATTTAATAAGAAAAACAAAAAAATGACTTGTTTTTTCGAAAACTTTACTTGCGACTTCACTTACATATGTTTGTTTTTCTTAAAATATGGAACAGAAAACCATAAATATGCTCTTTTAAAAGAAAATTGGAGTTAAAAAAATGGCCAAAGAAGTAGTTTGCGGTAAATGATTTTTTAAATAATTACATCGGCTACAGTCGACTTTGAGCCGCCGCCGGTCATTTTTTGATTAGCCGCCGCCGCCGACATTTTTGAGTCGACTTGTATCTCTGTCCGTACGTTACGTAACTCACAAGATATATTGATATAGGTAGTTTCACTAGAACAACAACTACAACAAACAATACAAAAACAACAGGGTTTTGACATTTTAAAATACTCAAGATACAGTCTTTGTTCTGTCAAAACCATTTAAGAAATGTCAAAACCAGGTAAGAGGAAGATAAGCAGTTAGGCTACTAAAACTACCTTATAAATATATCTTGCGTAACTCACAACAATTTGACAGTTCACGCAATGACACTTTTACAAAGCAAAAATAAAGGGTTGCCATTCCAGCGATGAAAAATAGCGTTTGCATATGTTCAGTGATTAAAACCACTATTCATAATGAAGGGAATAGGAAAAACAATTAGGTAATATAGGGAAAAAAATTTAAAATTTGAAGCAGAACAAAAAGTGAAGCAGATTTTTGGAAGAAGGAGTGACGAAGTAAATTTTGTGAAAATGAAGCAAAATACTTCGATTGAAGTAGTAGCGACAGCACTGCTGAGCACAGTGTAAAATGCATCTAATTTGCAAAAATCTAAATTATTTACATACAAAGATGATGTACTTGGCAAAAGAAAAAATTTGATACCCATATTGCCCTATTTAAAACGAAGAGTTACCACCCCATTGCATTTTGTCAAAACGCGAACTAGCACGAATTTCAAAAAAAGCTGAAACCCGTATTTAATTAAATCGACTAAAGATTAAAATATGTTAATTTGGCATTTTTATTACAAACAACCCCGAACAAAAAATTCAAAAAACCGTTTTTTTACAGAATGTCCTTAAAAAAAGGACATGGATGATCGTCCTTGCACAAACTGTATATACAGTTGCACGCGCCTTAAAAAACCTTTCTTATGATACCCATATTTTATATGTTGTTAAGGAAACAGATTCTTAAATTAACAGCTCACTAGAGGTCAAAGCTAGAGCCGAAATATATTAGATGTCATCATAAAAAATACCAATGTTGATTTTGAAGGGGGTACACCTTGCACCAATTTCGCGTCCATACAACTTGAGTCGCTCTAATGTTCATGTGTGTGCAATAGGGTGGTCCTTATTTTTAAACTTGCGATTTTTGGGGCTGCCCCCCTCTTAAAATATTTGTTTGGATACAAAAATTCACCATGCAAAAATTAGAGTGCTAGTATAACGGGAATGTGTCCCGCATCGCCCTTGAATATCAGGCCTCCTTGGAAAAATTTACCAAAAAAAAAAAAAAAAATTTTTTTTATGTAAATTTAAAAATGTAATATAATTTTTGTTTTGGGTTCAATAACAACTACTCAGATAAAAATATTACCTTCCCAGAAAATCGCTAACTTATTCTAACTTGGAGTCAAAAATGCACATATATTTGAGGTGTACCTAAAAGTTACTTTTTTACATTTTTGAAAATTTTATTCAACAAAAATCAAAAAACTAGTTCTTGCTGTCAAATGTTTCATTAAACACATCCCAAATATTAAATAACATAAGTATTACGGATATCCGTTGGCAAACATTTTTGTTAGAGCATTTTGATTCAAGCGGATTTGAACGTTTTTTGAAATTTGTATAGACTTTTTTTTTAAAAAAGATTTTTGTAATATTTCATCAATGTTATTGTGTATGCTATTTTATATAATTGTAATAACTTTGTTTTAAAGTATAATTTTTCGTATTCATAGTTAACCTGTATTTTCATGGGGTCACAATTGACCCTCGTATTTTAAAGAGTCAAAAATCACAAAGATTACATAACATTAATTTTTGTTTATGTTTTTAATTCTTATTTATTTACATTTTAAAATTAATTAAAATTAATTATTTAGTAAAAATTCAGATATTTGTATTCATATTTAAATTGATTTTTTTGTACATATTCATTAGTATTTTTGAAAACCGTATTTTTAATTTAATAGTGTAAATTTTTTTCCCTCAAAATTTTTATTATGGAAAAGTTTTAAGTTCTAATTTTTACTAAATTGACCTACTCGAAGACTAGAAACGGTTAACGAAATTTTTTTAGAATAAATATAAATTGAATTATTCCTTTTTTTATTTATTTATAAATTTTGCCCAAAACTGTATTTTTCTTACGTGGGTCATATTTGACCCCAGGTTAACATGGGTTAACTATTAACAGAAAAAATAGTATTTTATAATAAAGTTATTACAATCATATAAAAGAGCATATACAATAATATTGATGAAATATTATTAAAACCTTGTTTTAAAGTAAAAATTTATAAAAATAAAAAAAAACCTTGAAATCCCCGAGAATCAAAATGCTCTAAAAAAAAATTTGCCAACGGATATCCACAGTACTTGGCTTATTTAATACTTGAGATGTGTTTAATAAAATACTTGACAGGAAACACTAGGTTTTTGATTTTGTTGAATAAAATTTTCAAAAATGCAAAAAAGTCACTTTGAGGTACCCCCAAAATATTTATTAATTTTTTTGACACAAAGTTAGGGTAAGTTAGCCGTTTTCTGGGAAAGTAATATTTTTTATCTGAGTAGTTATGATTAAACCCAACACAAAAGTTATTTTATATTTTTTTAATTTTGAAGAAAAAAAAATTTGTATTTTTTTTTAAATTATGACCATTTTTCCAAGGGGCCCGATTTTAAAGGGCGTTGCGGGACATCTTCCCGATATGCTAGAACTCTAATTTTTTGCGTGGTGTATTTTGACACCCTAACAAATATTTTAAGGGGGGTGGGGGGGTACAGTCAAAATCTCATTTTTATTTTTCGCCCATACAACGAAAGATCACCCTAGTGTGCAACAATGAATTCATATATGAGAATGAATGAGTTCATACATGCTCATATATGTTGATTTTTAACCGGGTAGTTAAAAATTACTATATTTTTAGCTTTTTTTATGAAAAATATAGTCATCGCCTTTTTAATTACATTTGAAGTTATTTTAACTGTAATTTTTAGGCATTTCTACCTACATAATTCATTCTGATTAGATTTTCATTACCAATATTTGTTTTAAAATTACAAACTCTTCCATAAGTTGTTGCTCTTTGACATTGAAGGTAATGTAGATCATAACATTTAGTCAGTATTAATTAGAAAGGCCAATATTTTGAATTATAAGGCAAAGTTTCAATTAATATTTGTATGTTTTCTATTCATAATTTAAATTTAACTGTGCTGATGATGAATTTTCAGTTCTACTTACAATTGAAATGATTGAATACGTATAAGTTTTGATGTTTTGGGAATTATACCAACAATTTACATCCTGTGTGTATGAAATTTTAGTTCTAATGGAAAAGTTTCAATTTTCAACTTAAAATTAGCAACAATTGCGTAGTTGTATTGACCATGACAACAGTCAAACTCTTCATTGCTAAGTCAGTCTATTTGAACTATACAAAAATGTAATGAATTTTCTAATGGTCCTTAGGCTGTATATGAACAAATATAAAAACATTTTTTAAGGACATTATTTAAAATAAAGTGATATCATTATTTGAATGTAAGTAACCTAGTACCTGTTTTTGTTTTGTAAAGATGTTATTTTCCATTACGCAGTACTTATTTAAGAATCAGTGCGTGTACTTATTTTAAAATTCATTATAACGCTTTATATGTAGTGTATGATTTCATTTAAAGTTAAAATATGAAACATGAACAAAAAAAAAAAAAAAAAACATCTAAATAAAACGCATAAAATATAAATATACAAATATAGACTACAATTTAGTTCGGTTATAACGAAACCCGGTTTGAGTCTACACTCATTTATATTCATACAAATGAAAACGGTTATAACCAGGGGCAGAAACTTTTTGTACTAAAAAGAGTGTATCTATAATATGCGTCTATAATATGCAAGAAAAATCTTAAAATATGCATTTAAATTTTTTTTACATGAATTATTTTCTTATTTTTAAGCATTTTTATTAAATTTTTTAAATTGAGCGTTAATCATTACATTTTGTAATTAATTACACATTCAATTAGAAATTGTAATTGAAAAAAAAAAAACTCAATTACATGTAATTGTAATTAAAATGATGCAAAATTTCAATTACAGAAACGTGTAATTGTAATTAAAAAAATTTCAATTACATATTACAAAAAATTTTAATTTAAATAATATCAATTACTAATTGCATGAAATTGTAATTGAAAAACGTCAATAACAATTAGATGTAATTGTAAACAAGAAATTTGTTTTTGAGAAATAATAAGAACAAAGTAATGATTACATTAATAGGAAATTAATTTAAAAAATGTGTTCAATTACAATAATTATCAATTACATATGGGCAATTCCTCGGCGACGGACGCGATATTCGCACACTTTTAGTTGAGCCAAAAACAATAAAGGAATATAAAGACGCGGTATATATCCTCAGTGTATTGAAGCAAGGAAGTGTACTAAATTTGAGGATAAACGTTGGACAGAGGCAATAATGTAGTCCGTTTCCTTTATTGTTTTTGGCTCAACTAAAAGTGTGCGAATGTCGCGTGCGTATACCAAGAATTGCCCATATATTAACAACATTCAATAATACAAATAAAAATAATCGCAAGGGTTCTACATTCCGAAAATGAAGTGAAAGTGAAACTTACGCTCAATTTGTGTTCTCAATTCCACACAAGTGATTTGAAAAGAAAAATTTCATTTTTATTTTGTTTCTAGTGGAATTGAAGTGATTTGATGGGTTCTATAAAACAATTTCACTACAAAAAAAGTAATTGTAAAACGGTATTAGTTAACTGTGTGAAAAACCAAACTTTATAGAAAAAAAAGTAAAAAAAAAAACAAACAATGTAAGTAAATTTGATAAGTTTTTAATATACGTTTATTTAATTGAAAAAGTGTTGTATTTTTTAGAGGAAAACACATGAATCCGGAACAAGAGGCCGCATTTTTAACATTCATGGAAAAAAATTCTGGTTTGGCCAAAGATTTTTAGAGGGGCAACAAAACAGTTGAACCCCAGTTTTGGAAGGACTTAGCAAGTAGATTAAACAGCTTAGGACCTCCAGAAAAGGATGCAACTGGTTGGAAAAAGGCTTGGGCTGATTGGAAGGCTACCATTCGTAAAAAATTGGCCGAAAATAGAGCAGAGGTAACGGCAACAGGTGGAGGACAGAACAATATTCAACACATATCAATTCAGTTGCCAAACTTTCTGGCCTTTGTACAGCAGTCGAAGGTGTTCCAGCTGCTAAATCATTCGGGACGACTAGCAAAGGGTAAACAACCACAAATTCATCTAATGAATTGTCAAACTTAGATGGCACTAGTTCCGACAATGTAGTAAACGTGATTTTACCAGAATTAAATGAAAATGACGAAGGTATTGATAATATAGAAAATGAAGAACCACAACCGATGATTTTAAATATCTGAATTTTTTCGCGACTTCTTTCAAATCTAATCCATTTTTGGCATATGACAATTTTTAAAACATTACACATATTTGTTAAAATTTTTAACGCTGTATACTTATTCCCACAGCTAGTTTGAAGTCTTTTGCGATCATTTGTTGGTAACTTCCTTGTCCGAAATAGCGTAGTGATGTGGCCAATTGCAAAATAATTGGAATGCTTGTCTTTTTGGCAATTGGTGATACTTCTAAAACCATCATGAATGCATACTTATTTAATCTAAAAAATTGCAATAAAACTATTTTTTTTGTAAATTAATTCTAAACATTTGGGACTCAGTTTTAATTATTTTCTTACGATTTTTCTGTTGTTCCAAAGGATTTGAAGTCACGAAGCCTTTTTCTATTTAGATTTTCCGTTCTTTGTTTTTCTTTTTCAATTAAATACCAGGAAATACAATTGCGCCACTCATTTTATATTATTTTAAACATAAGTATTTTTTTGTTTAATTTTTATTTTTGTTAAAAAATTCACTCTTCTTTATTGCAATTTCATTCACTTTAAAATGATAATTTCGTTTTTTGCCGCATTTTTTTATGATGTGCTAAAAACAAAATGAAAATGAAATCGTCGTGAAAAAAGCGATTCACTCGTTTTTCAGAACACAGCGAAATTGAAAATGTAGAATTAAAAACGATTCCACTTTCACTTCGTAGTGGAATATAGAACCCAGGCCAATAATTGGGTTTGTTCATAAAGGGTGTGCTAAATGTTGTATTGTCGCATCGAAAATAGAGATGGTAATTTTTTTTTTTAAATATACAACATAGATAATAGTACTATACAACATTTGTACCTCAGTTTGGTGAACTACACACAGGAAATAAATTGGTTGGAATTCCATTGCAACCAACAAAATTTAATCATAATTTAACACATGCCATCATGTTTTTTTGTTAGTCTCTACTAGCAAACTGGGCGTTGTGGTGTAATGGTTAGCGCGTTGGACTTTTACACAGAAGGTGCCGGGTTCGATCCCCGGTGCCGGCAACATCAAATTAATATGTATGAGTTTTTTCTGTCCCTCATACGTATCGCAATGTCCACCTTCGGTGTTCCCATAGCAATTAACCCCACCGAAGTAAAATAATGAATCAGGGCTATGAACCAAAAAGCTTCAATAAGTTCGCCAACTCTCCATCAGGTGGCGAGCAACAGCTGTTCTAAGACATCATCTCGTGCAATTACAGTGTTGCCATGTCTGAAGCCCTTCATCTTTCCCCACCTTTCATATCTATACTATCCCTTTCCAAAGAAAGCAACACACTAAATATAGGAAGTATTTCCTGAGTGTTGCCTCTCTTTTTAAAATAAAATAAAAACTACAAATATGTTATTTTTTAAAAAATCGGATTAGAAACAAAAAAATGGTGAGCACTCAAAATTTTATATGCAAAAAGTTTCCTATTTTGGGAGGTCATATTGCGGACCCCGGGGGGTCTGAAAGGTTCAAAATCAATACTTTAGCTCAATATGACGTCACTTATGCCTGTTACAATCGGAGTACTATGCAAGTAATGGACGAACTAATTCCAAAAGTTTTGTGATATATCACACTGTGCGCTCGTTGTTTGTTTTATGTAAAAAAATTATACACACTTGAAAAACAACCACCACGTTTATCATAAAAATGCACGCAGACATAACGCTAGCGCACACACATTTCAAGCAAATTCTCAAAATCATTTAAAAAATTAAACTTAATATTAGAAGGAAAAATTAGTTCAAGTACAACTGAAATTTGTTGTAAAATGAGATAACTGCTGGCTTTAGTTAAATAACTGATTTAAACGATACTATCCACCGAAAAAATTAGTTTAAGTGAGTTGGAACCCGTTTAACATACTTTTTAACTAACTTTTTTTTATAAGTGTATATGAAAAGTAGTTAAATTGAAGAATTGCTTGAATATTAAAAACAAAAATTTTAAGATTAGAAGAATTTAAGAAAAAAATCAGAAATTTCAAAAATACAAAAATTGTTTTTTTGTACATTAAATATAAATTTTCATGTATTTAGTTAGAATATTGTTCTACCTCAAGTCCAAAATCTAATATAATATTGTCGTATTATATTTTTATTTGTTGTTTTTTAAAAAGTTTGATCATTTTCATGATAGACAATACAATTGTTTCATAGGCATCACCATAATCCTTAGATCTCCGCAATAAGAAAACTATGATTGGATTAACTCAAACCGAGACATTACATACAACCGCCAAAATCTACTCTATAAGAAGATTTTGATTTTATTCATAAAATCAAAACTTTTTGAAAAGCAACAATTTGTAAAAACAGCATATATCCCAACAAACAATGTTTGTATGCGAAGAGCTGAGTAATGCTAATTGCTAAAAAATTATTTAATTTTTGTATTAAAAATACAAAAGTAGTTTTTTCGTGCTTTCCATAGTTTAATATATTTAGTTCGAATATTGTTCAACCTCAAGTCCAAAATCTAATATGATATTGTGATATTAAATTTTTAGGAGTTGCTTATTAAAATGTTTGATCATGTTCATGATAAACAATACAATTGTTTCATAAGCATCACCTTAATCCTCAGTTGTCCGCAATAAGAAATAAATTAAGAAATTTTAATTATTTTTGGAAAATGTTATCTTCTTTTATAAAGAACTAAATTATCTGTCCCCACGAGTTCGTTATAACCGAACTACACTCTATAAATATTTTTATATTATTACACCTACCTTAAGCCAGTTTGTATGCGAATGCTAAAAATTGTAAATACAACGTCATTTAATTATGCCTCTTGCAATATTTCTTTTATTTTTTTATATCGTCATTTGATCCTCTTTGTTGAAACATTTTTGCTATTTGTTTTTGAAAAATATCACGTTTTAATGATGTGTATTTATTAGAATCTTCATGAACAAGTTTCGATTTGTTAATTTTATTTAATAACACTGCGCTATACAAAAAATTCACTTGTCAAATAATCTAGTGTAGGTTATAGGTAACGTGACCAACTGTTATTTATCAAATTGCGGGATTTGACAGAGGAAAAAGTGGTATTTTAGTGCTAATATATATAATGTCCTATGGTTCCTTAAGAGGAACAGAGGGCCACAGTCGCTGTCGCTGAAACTCAACTGTTTTCATGCCGCTTTTTTCGGCTAGCCTGCCTAGAGGTTGTTGGCAGCTTCAACACTAGGATCGGACAAGGTGGCCCAATCAGTCGCTTTGACCTAAACAACAATTATTACTGAAACCACAACTAATATCGATTACAATCAACGGCTCCCCACGATGATTTAAGTGCTAAAAGCGGGACTAAAAACTTTTTGTCTACACTGATAGAAATTTGTGCGTAGTATTAATGAATTCCTTCATTAATCCAATGAATTTTTTCATAAAAAAGTCCCCAAAGAAACGTTTCATTGAGTCAATGAAAGGTGTTTCATTAAATCATGTGGGCGTTGTAATAATGGTGTAATAGTTAGCGCGTTGGACTGTTACACAGATGTTCCCGGGTTCGATTCCCGGTGACGACATCATCAATTTAGAAAAATAATATGTATGAGTTTTCTATCACTTATATGTATCGCTGCGCCCACCTTCGGTGTTTCCATAGCACTTAACCCTACCGAAGTAAAATAATGAATTAGGGCTATGAAACAAAAAGCTCCAATAAATCGCCTACTCTCATCAGGTGGCGAGCAACAACTGTTCTACACTGATAGAATTTTCCTTCATAGTATTAATGAAACGATTTCATTAAAATCGATTCATTGGTTTAATGAAAAATTTCATTAACTGAATGAAAATTCATTAATATTGTTATTTTTTTCATTAACATTTTTTATGATTTTTTCATAATTTCATAAAAAATATTCATTAAATCAATGAAAAATTTTCAAATTTTTTTCAATGAAAATTTTGACTTGTAATAAGAAAAAAAAATTTTTTTGAAATAAAAAAGAACTGAGAATTAACCAAAACTTTGATATAAATAATTTTTTTTTATTAAATTTGCCTAGAGCTAACAGTTTTTGACGAATTTGAATAGTTGGTTACTTAATTCCAGGGAACAGATTCTCCAAGAAAAACGATATAGTTTTGTTCAAAACGAGACCTAAATTGTTATCGTTTTGACGATGTTTCACAAAAACGTTATGCTAAACGATAATACATTTTTGTTGTTAATAATATTGTTAACAATATTTAACATTTTTATCTATAATGGTCGTAATTTAACTGGACTATAATCGTCGATCGTTCTACAGATTTCCAAGCCAGATCGATAAAAAATTACATATTTTGTACCGACATATAAGAAAATATGTCATCTTTTAATACAAATTATAAAAAATGTAAAGAAAGATTGAACAATTTTGTAAAAAATAAAACAATAAAAACAGAAATAAATTAAAATTGGTTTAAAATTTCTTTTTTATGGGTAAAAAAATTTTATTTTCAAAATTTGTAATTGTATGCTAAAATAATCATAAAAAGTTCAAATTATTAAATATCAACGAAAATATTTCATACAAACTATGAATTTTATTCATTAAACACATGAAACTTTCATAACGATTAGGCTAGGATTAATGAAAAAAAAATTCATATACTTTATGAAATTTTCATTGAAAACATTCATTCAAATTGATTTAATGAAACACCTTTCA
The DNA here is from genome assembly GCA_021234595.1 of Delia radicum. Lineage (NCBI taxonomy): Eukaryota > Metazoa > Arthropoda > Insecta > Diptera > Anthomyiidae > Delia > Delia radicum. The sequence continues at coordinate 69,655,993 of CM037854.1, read as the reverse complement.
TTGACTCAATGAAACGTTTCTTTGGGGACTTTTTTATGAAAAAATTCATTGGAGTAATGAAGGAATTCATTAATACTACGCACAAATTTCTATCAGTGTAAGACTTATCTACTCGCGCATTTACAGTGTTGCCATGTTTGAAGCCCTTCATCTTTCACCACCTTTCATCTCTCCACTATCCCCTTTCCAAAGAAAGCAACACATTAATTAATAGGAAGAATTTCCTGAGTTGCTTCTCTTTAAAAAAAAAAAATTTTTTTTTTCTTATTTCAAGTCAAAATTTTTATTCAAAAAAATTTGAAAATTTTTCATTGATTTAATGATTTGTTTTTATGACATTATGAAAAAATCCTAAAAAATGTTAATGAAAAAAATACCAATATTAATGATTTTTCATTCAGTTAATGAAGTTTTTCATTAAACCAATGAATCGATTTTAATGAAATCGTTTCATTAATACTATGAAGGAAAATTCTATCAGTGTAAAAGTCCTAATTTGATCAAATTTAAAATTTTTAGTTAAAACCGCTTGAAAAAAAGGCTTAAAGATAATCTGAAACTTACAAATTAATAACTGTTTGTGCTATGAAAAAATGTTTTTTTTTTTTTTTTATTAATTAATAATTATATAATTACAAATTATATACTATTACCCTAACGGAGCACTAACTACTATGGCCTTCGGCGCATTGTAGCGAAAACAGACCAGTGCCTCTGGTGGGAATCGAACCCACGACCCCCGCACTGATAAGCCAGCACGCTAAAAACTAGCCTACCGGGGTGCACATGAAAAAACTAAAATCGAGTTTCGATTAAAATATTTGTTAATTCAATTAAAAGTTTAATTGAACTCGGTCCTATTATGGTAATTGTAGTAGCAATTAAAATAATTTGTAACTATTTAACTAATTTCATTAAATTGACAATTTTAATCTTATTTATTAAAAATTTAATTGAATATTGTTTTTAATTTCAAACAAATTTTAGTAGATACTATTAAAACTTCGATTAAAAGTTGCAAAAAAAAAATCGCCAAAAATTGGTAAAAAAAATCGCTAAAATTGGAAAAGAAATCTTCAAAACTACAAAATTTAAAAAAAATTATTAAAAATTGGAAAAAAAAAAATTTTTGACATTAAAAAAATAGCTAAACTTAATAAAAAAGTCAAATTTAAACTTAAAAAAATGAAAAAAAAAAAAATACCAAAGTTAAACAAAAAATATTTAACCGTTTTATTATTTTTTACTTTCTTATAAAAACTGGAATCATTTTCAATTAAACATTGAATTGAAAGTGTGTTTGAAATCAAACAAAAGTTTAATTGAAATTTTATTGACAATAATTTTTTCTGTGCAAATAGAAGTTGATAATTACTTTTAAATAGCATATAAAGAAAATCTTTCAAAGTCAATGGTTAACGCTAATGCAGTTTCATATTTACCAATCTAATCAACAGCCGCCTTGTATGGCTCACTCATTGTAACAATTTCACAGTGCAACAAATGATGACTTTTGGAAAAATGCACGGACTCGACAGTATAGGTTCGATTGTACTGCCAAAGGTTAGTAAAACCCTGTACTTGGTTTGGCCAGTTTGACTACCAATTTTTTTTTATGGACCTCAAAAGATTTTGAAAATCAGTGCACCACTCAATAAAAAGTTTTCTCAGTTTTTGGCCAACAGCTAATTCAGACTTGATGATATAGCTTAACTATATTTGGCAATAAAGTAGTGAAGAGTCTAATGAACAAATTTTATCAACATTTTATGTGCAGAAAGTCATTTTTTCCTGCACTTTTTTGATAAATATAGGAGAAAATTATATTTTTTTTTGGTTTTTTCAGCATAACTTACAGGGGCTCCTAATTTTTCCCTAACAATATATGACAAAATTGTAGCCATAGTAAATCTGAACAACTTTTGTTAACATATCAATATTGTCTGAATGTGCCTAGGTATCGGAAATATCTTACAAAGACCACTTTGTATAAATAGTCGTTTTTGACTTGACTACACTTTTATAGCATTTTTGTTTACTTTTTTTGTTATTGAAGAAAGTAAATAAAATTCAATAAAAGTGTAGTCGAGTCAAAAACGACTATTTATAAGTGGTCTTTGTAAGCTATTTCGTATGCCTAGACACATTCAGATTGTATTGATATGTTTACAAAAGTTGTTCAGATTTACAATGGCTACAATTTTGTCATATATTGTTAGTGAAAAATTATGAGTACCTGTAAGTTATGCTGAAAAAAGCAAAAAAAAAATAATTTTCTTCTATATTTTTTTAAAAAAGTGCAGGAAAAAATGATTTTATGCACATAAAATGTTGATAAAATTTGTTCAGTAGACTCTTCACTACATTATTGCCAAATATAGTTAAGCAATATCATCAAGTCTGAATTAGCTGTTGGCCAAAAACTGAGGACGAATTTTTCGAGTGGTGCACTGATTTTCAAAATCTTTTGAGGTCCATAAAACAAAATTGGTAGTCAAACTGGCCAAATCGAGTACAGGGTTTTACTAACCTTTGGTAGTACAATCGAACCAATACTGTCGAGTCCGTGCATTTTTTTCACTGTTGCACTGTGTTTTTAGATCAAATAATATGCAAAATTACTGATTCAGAAAGACGGTACAAAGTAGAATTTATGTGTTGTTATTGTTGTGTACAAAAACAAAATACAAGTGCTGGAATTTCTACTTTCTGCCGTCTATTTTAGTCATTGGGTAAATTTTCTGTTTTACTTAAGAAACTATATTTTGAAAACAGGTTTTTGAGAGTAGATTTGAGTTTGAGTAATTCGGTATTTGTTATGAAAAATATTTGTCATAAATTTTTTACATTTTTCCAAAAAGTTTTCCAATCTTTTAAAAGTGTAAAATTCTCACGACAAAGAGGTGTGTTTAAAATTCTGGGATACAATAAAATTTTCTTATTTTTTTCAACAAATAAATTCTGATTTTACTCAGGAAAACACTAACTTAGAATATTCGATAAAACTCGCGTAGAAGTTGAAAAAGTAGAAAAAAAACTGAACTTATTAGTAAAAAATCTCTACATATATATGGTAATAACACAGCGATACTAAATTGATCCCTAAAATCGAAAAGAATAATATCGACCATTGCTCCTAAATGTGTCGGCCACGCTGATTTTTTTCCACTTATGCGCCAGATTTTTCGCAAATTTGCATTTAAGTTTTGCATGTTTTAACGCAGTTTTTTTTTTAAAAATCAAATATTTTATCTTAGTTTTTTATGGTAAATACACTAAAGAGTAATTTAGTAACATTCAAGTATTAAAGTTGGTTATTCAAGTGTACTAATTGCGTTTATACTTTTTAAAGTAGTTTGGCCTCCTAAATCCGAATCTGAAGTCAAAAACGTCTTGCCTTTCCGAGTTATGGAAAACTCTTTTTTAATCCTCTTTTAAATTTTTTATGGATTTGAATACCACATAAATTTAACTCTCATTTAGTATGTCCAGTACAATTTTATTCGAATTACGGCATTATACAATTGCATTATATTGCATCAGTTTCGTTTCTAATTGTATCAGTTTATATCTAAACTGATATAATTAGATACAATAATAAAAAAACAGATATTATAGTATCTGGATTTTAAGCTGTTATAATTGTATATGATTGCACTAAATGTTATATTTTTTTTATAAAAATATATGATCATAACTACACTCAAAAAAATAATTTAGTAAAACGTCTTGTAAATCAGTGTATACTATTTTTTAGCAAAGTTTTTGCTAAAATCGTGTTTTCAGCTAAAATTTTTGTTATACTTATTCAGCACTTAACTGTTTTATACTAATGCTTTACTAATATACTAATGTTTTACTAATTAATTTTGCTAAAAAAAAATTGTGCTGATAAGCACATTAATAGTGTGGACGACAACCAGATTGAAAGATTGTCAAGATGTAGTAGAAAAGAGGAAAATGATACTAAAAAGTACAACTCTAATAAGACATATAAAAAAATCAACCATGGAAGACTTTTGTATCTGTTTTTCATACATAAAACAAAATTGAGGATTAAAACAACTTAAATTTTGCGTTGTCACCGGCTTGTGAAAATAATTGTCTTTTAATTAAATAAAAGACAAAATAAAATATTTAAATTTAATATGTATTTCTAAACTAAATGTTTATAGATTAATAAGCTAGTGTGGTCAAATTGCAAACAAACATATACAGACATGTAGACAGAGTAAAGCGAAAGACAAAGACACACATCTTAGGTAGATTTTTATGGTTTCTTTTTCTTATTGCAAAAAAAGGGATGTTTTTTCGTTTGTTTTTGTTTATTTTTTCGTTTCGTTTCTATAATTATCTTCGGCAGTTGAGTCCTTTAAAAGATACCATCATTTAGATCATTGATGTAAGTAGTTGAAAGAAAATTTTTGTTATGTTATATATATTTATTTCTTTATATTTTCAGATATTAAATTAATTCATGTCGTCAATGTGGGAAAATGAAAAATCAGCTCGCTGATTTTCAGCCAAAGATTTTGCTGACTTTACAAACTTTTTTTTTGAGTGTATCCGTTAAGTCCACAAAAAAATATTAAGAAAAAATATATTTTTTGCGGTTTTCATAAAAGTTACGGCATTAGTCTCTTTTAAGTGTTAATACACATTATGGTGCCCGGTGCCCAGAAAGTGTACAATTTTACGTAATAGTGCTCAAACGATGAGTATTACTCAGTTGATTACACTGTACAATATTAGATTAGTATAGTAAAATCCCCAAAGAGCTTGGTCCTGTGTGGGTACAGTCAAATTTTATGGCCGTTTAAAATTTAAATTTTTTTCGATAAGACTTTATTGAATGCGACTCAAAAATTAGTGTAATAGTTCTTTTGATCTAAATTCTGAGTTCGGATGTACCCAACAGAATTTTAAGAGGTATTTTTTTGTAGAATATTTTAACCCTATATCTGCAATTTTCATGGGGCATGTTCGTCCTTTTTACAAGAAATACCAAACAGTTTCCTAAAAAGTGCGTTTAATGGGTTAAAATCTGTGAATATGTTCTGGAACAAATTTTATTATATAAAAATTCAATATTGATTAAGAAATGAGTTACAAATGTTTAAATGCGCCAGTCTCAAAAATACCCTTTTGCTGTTATCCCGACAATTTTAGGGTATATTGGAACTTCTCAAACCGGTTTTGTTATACACTCAGCTAGACTTACAACCTACACTAGGTCACTTGAAAAGTTATTACAACATTTTGTTTTTGTAGCACCGAGTAATTATTAAAAATTATGAGTATTGAAATGAATCAATGTACCTATGTCAGTAAATATGAATTGTTATTTTGACAATGTTACGGATCGTATGATTTATATTTCATTTAAATAACACTCATACGCCAGAGGGGTGTAATGGAAACAATATTGTATGTATTACTATTTCATTATACAGCACGGTTTTAACGAACATCGATTATAGTGAACTTTTTATATAACGAACTAATTTAACGAATTAAAATCAAGATTTTTAAATGAAAAATGCGCTGCAAATTTTAAAAACTTTAGTTTGATATGCTTTATTTTTGTAAATTTATGAAGGTTGAAAGCTCCTTATAAATTAACAATAACATACAAATAATCTCGATGCATATAAAAACACAAAACTAATAAAACTGTAAAAAATATTACTTGAGCCAGAGTAAAAACTTAAATTTTTTTATATAAATGTAACAGTTTTGTTCTTCAAAGTTCAGTAGCGTCATGATGCGTATTATTTTTACTTATTACAATAGGGAAAGACCCTATCCACGTGGTTGATTACTAAGAAGACAAAAATGGGGCAAAATTGATAATTAATAGGTTTTTTGTTAAAGCTCTGCCTATTCTATAGGCTCTAGCTTTTCTAAAACTTCGTGTTCTGATGAGATCTTTAGCCAGATCGAAATACTAGTATCAACCTAGCTAATAATGTTTGATTTGCTTTTTTTTTGCAAATATACGGAGGTTGAAAGCTCTTTATAAATTAACAATACAAAAATAATTAAATTTTGTATGTAACGTTATTTAATGAAAGAATTGTTTCAAAATTACAAAGAAAAATTTGAAAACTAGGGAATTAAAAAAAAATCCTATAATTTTATTAATTTTTGGGAAAACGTTTACCACGCTTATGGCGACGAACTTCGTTTACTAAATTTTCAGTTCCATGCGAGTTCGTTGTAACCGTACTCCTCTGTATTACAATTCATACACTATTAGGGTGTTATTTATTTGTGTTTTTATTTTGTTCGAATGAACCATCAAACAATTTTTGATCAAACTATGAAACGTTTAAATTAAAAAAAATATTCAATTAATCGAACGAATAACGAATAAAAATAATTTTAAAAATACATAAATAATTAAAGTATTTTACCCTATCATCTCAAAATTTTACGAATCTTGACATCAATTTGAACAATACAGCAATACAGTAAAAAAGATTTCTCAATCATACACCCAGACTTGGGCGACGTCAATATCATTCACTAGTGAAATTTTTCTATATCATTATTAATATCAGGCCTACGGTCACACTTGTGGTCTTTACCTCTTTCTTGGAAAATTTTCAATTTTGTCAATACCAGACATGGGACACAATTTGTGTATTTAATTACAGGTCAATTACTTTTTTATGTACAATTACATGTAATTGGGTGTAATTGAGTAATTGCCCTTTAATTAAATACCCGGATGTTGTTAATAATCCCCACGTTTGGTATTAAACATTTTACAAATTTTTCAAGGATGCGATTGAGCTCACAAGTGTGAGCGTAGGTCTGATATTATTATTGATACAGAAAAATTTCACAAGTGAACGATTGTGAAATGTAATTGACGTCGCCCAATTGTGCATACACCATTTGGTATGTTATCTAGTGAAAAAATTCAGTTTGAGAATCGTTAAATATTAGGGTTTTAAAAACCTGTTTCAACCGGGTTTTTGTGCGTTTTCGGTTTTTTAAAAAGTTTAATTTTCGAATATCGAATAAAGCGGTTTTTTGTTGTCGAATAACCGGTTTTTAACCATTTTTTTAGCTTCAATATATTAGAAATTCATTGTCAAGAAGAGAATATTCTGAAAATTTACTTTAAAATCAGTTTTTCTTATAAAAGTGGTTTTTTTGATTGAAGAGCTCCTTTTTACTTAAAAATTACTTAAAAAGACTTCAAAAATTTCTATAACCTCAAAACTTATTAATTTTCTGTTTCATTTTTGAATTTTTGCAGTGATATAATTCTGTCAAACATATACAATACAAAAAAATATTTAAATTTTTTTAAATAAGAAGCACATCCTATTGTTTTCTTGGAATTAAAAAAAATTTGTTTATAAAAATATTTTTAATTTGATTCGTTTTTAACAATGAACGGCTTTTAATAAATCGTTTTGAGATCAAAAGGTGGAGTGTATCATAAAAACGGGTTTATTGATGATTATGATTTATTCATACAAAATTTTGGACTTCTACGATAAAAAATGGAGGCTTTATAAATAAAGTTCAAATCTTATATGTTTTTGTTTTCCCATATTTTTTTGGTTGTCCTGTAAAATATTAAAGTAGGGTTGAGTGATTATGAAGCACTACACTTTTGCCAAAAATCACAGAGCTGATTATTAGCAACTAAATGTGTAGATTCAGCTAAAGTTTTGCTAACAATTAGTTGAATAAAAGTTCTTGCTAAAAGCTAACAACATGTTTGTTGAATATTACTAGACTAAAAAAACCGTATATTTGTTAGCAATTTGAGCACACAACATTATTAATCACTATAAACATTTACTTTACAAATACACATTTAGTCTTTATTGCATTTAAATATTTTATTTTGTCTTTAATATAATTAATAGACAATTACTTTAACAAACCAGTGACAACACAAAATTAATTTTTTTTAATCCACAAATTATATGTATTCGATACACATTGTTGGCATCCTTTTGTTTTATTATGTTTGAAAAACAGATCCGAAAATCTTCCATAGTTGATTTTTTTATATTTCTTACAAGAGTTGTGTTTTTTAGTATAATTTTCCTCATCGCTACTACATCTTGACATGCCCCAAAATCTACTAGTGAAACATTAGTAAAATATTAGTAAAACATTAGTTCAAACCACTTAAGTGCTGAATATGTTCAACTGGAATTTTAGCTGATAATACAATTTCAGCAAAAAAATTTGCTGAAAAATAGTATACTTGATTTACAAGACGTTTTACAAACTTTTCTACTAACTTCTTTTTTTGAATGTAGTGAAAACCCCAATAGCTACAACATGCACTCACACTATATAATCCATTTTGTTACTACAAACAGTAAAGGGTTAATGTAGGAACATTAAAACCCTAATTTATCAATAACAAAGCGAACAAACGCTAAATATTATATATGCAGCACCTTTTTATATATTTCTTCTCGGCGTGAGGAGATAATTGCAGTCTTTTTATTTTACAAACTCTTCGACATAGTTCAAAATTTCCCTTTGCCCAATTTTGTAAAATAAAACTTCAATTTTTTACATTTATTCAAATAAAATTTCCATCAGAAATTTATTAAATATATCAATATTTTTTTTTTTATTTTAATACAGTAGAAATTTTTTTAACAATATATTATTCAAGTCAAATAAAAATTAATAAAAAATAATAGAAAATAATCATAAATTAACAAATTTGAAATATAAATGCAAGGAATTTGTTTTTTCAGAGTTGTTTTTTCAGAATTTTTTATCTTGTTCAATGACAATTTTTTAAAACAGTAGATCTATTTTTAAACAAGTTTTCCATTTAAAAATTGATAAGAAAACTAAGTTACTGTTCGAACAATTTTTTAGTGATTTTCAACTGTATTTCGTTTAGAAATATTTGAATTATCTAAATTTAAAAGTATTTATGCAAATACTTAAATTGAAAATCAAATTCGTTTTGTTTAGGCATTTATATTTTTACAAACAAAAAGAATTAAATAAAAATATAAATCATAAAAAAATATTTAAAGAAAAATAATAAAAATTAAATAATAATTATAATAAAACAATTATTACAATTTCTTACAAATCTAAAAGAATTTGTTACTTTTTTTCTTGTTAGTCGTTTTAATAAGTTGCTTAAATTTGATTTTTTTTTAAAGGCTTAGAAATATAATTAAATAAAAGTGATTTTGGACTTTTCTTTACATACACAGAAAAAACTGAAATCGAATTTCAATTAAAATATTTGTAAATACAATTAAAAATTTAATTGTATTCGGTCCTATTAAGAAAATTGTTGTATCAACTAAAATAATAATTTGTAATTTCAATTAAAATTTTAATCATTTGTATTAAAAATTTAATTGAATATTGTTTTTAATTTCAAAAACATTTTTTCAAGATACTATTAAAACTTTAATTAAAAGTTATAAAAATGTTTAAAATTAGAAAAATAGACAAAATTAGAAAAATAGACAAAAATAGAAAAAATAGAAAAATAATATTGAAAAAACTTTTAAAATTAGAAAAAATCCATAAAAATTAGAAAAAAAAACGTTTAAAATTGGAAAAAAATCATCAAAATAAAAAAATCGCTAATATTAAAAAATGGCTAAAACTGACACAAATTTAAAGTACTTCACAACATTGAACAAAACAACAAAATTAAACAATTTTTTTCCCAATTTTAGTATTTTTTTAGTTAAATTTTAGCAACTTTTTTTTTTTTGTTAAATTTTAGCGATTTATTTTTGGATTTTTGTTAAATTTTAGCGATTTATTTTATTTTTTTGGCGATTTTTGAAATTATAGTGATCTTTTAAAATTTTAGCGATTTTTGTTTTTAATATTAGATTTTTTTTAACGATTTTTTAAATATTTGCGATTTTTTAATTATTTGTTAAACTCAGCGTTTTTTGTTTGTTTAATTTTGGTTAAAATTGAAAAAATGCTCAAATTGATTCAGAAATTGTAAAAATGCACAAAATTGAAAATAATTACCAAAATTAAAAAATACCTAAATTTGAAAAAATCGCCAAAATAATAAAAAAAGAGATTGCCAACATGAAATAAAATTTTTTTCCCACTTAAAGTGATTTTTTAAATTTAAGCTATTTTTTTAATTATTGGCGTTTTTTGGAGTCCGAGGTCTTGCTGAATTTTAAATATTAGAGTTTTTATTTTTTTATTTTTAGATATTTTTTTCTAATTGTGGTGATTTTTTAGTTTTGGGGATTTTTTCGATTTTTTCGATTTTGTCGGTTTTTTCAAATTTTGATGATTTTTCAAATATTTGCAATTTTTCAATATAATCAATTAAAAGTCGTTATATTTTGAAAATATCTCTTTAATAGAAAAAAAAAATTAAAAATTAAAAAAAAGTAAGAAATTGATTCCAAAATTTAAAAAAATTCCCGGAATTTAAAATGATTCACAAAATTTAAAAAAGTCGCTGAAATAAAAAAAGTCGCCAAAATTGAATAAAAAATTGCCAAAATTGAACAAAAAAAAATTTTTTTTTACATTTTTCCAATTTTAGTATTTTTTTTATGTGTATCATTTTTTTCCAATTTTTTTTACAATTTTTTAGGATGTTTTGAAATTAGTAAGATATTTTTAAATTATAGCGATTTTTTGTTTTTAATTTTGTACATTTTTTATTTTTGTTTTCAGGATCTTTTTCAATTTTGGCGGTTTATTATTATATAATCGATTTTTTCAATTTTGAAGATTTTTCATTATTGACAATTTTTGTTCAATTTCGGCGGTTTTTTAAATTTTAGAGATTTTTGAAATATAATTTTCAATTAAAGATTAAGTAAATATATTAAACTTTTAATTGCAAGTGTGTTTGAAATCAAACAAAAGTTTAATTGAAATTTTATTGGTTTTGATTTTTTCTATGTAATAATAAAAGACTTATTAAAATATTGATAAATTTTAAAGTTATCATAAAATATTTTCTATTTGAGCTATCCATTTTTAAATAATTATATTTCTTAACATTTTCTTTATTAAGGCTGTTTTCATAGTTTTCAGTTAAACTTCGGTTAAATTTACTAATTTATGAAAATAACCTTAAATATATTTTACAATTTTTTTTTTTAAAAGATTTTTGGTTTAAAAAATCTTTTTTTTTTCATATTTTTTTATTAAATTAAAACCTTTTATATCACAGTTCTTTACATTTTGTATTTTTTGTTTTAATTATTTAAAAATAATTTATTTTAAATTTCTTTTTCTTAAACAAAAAATACAAAATTTCAGTTATTGAAAAAGCAAAATTCAATTTGTGTTTTCAAATGAAATTTTGAACTGACTGTGAAAAGTTAAGGTTTAACAAATTGTGTTTTGAGATTTGGGGGCAGGATTTATTAGAGGAGTGTTTAAAATCTAGTTTATCTTGTTAATTAGTTTTCTAAAAGGAATGTTTTTGCTTAAGATTTTTTTTTAATTTTTTTGGTTTTAAACAAATTACAAAAATACTTTACTGTAAGTTTTAGTTTTTAAGTTTAAGCTACACTGAGAGAATTTACTGCCTGATGTTAAAAAATTTCTTCATTTAATCAATGAAATTCCTCTTGAATTTGTCCATTGAAACTTTTCATTAAGTTAATGTTAAGTCAATTAAGTTTTCATAAAATTACTTTATTCAATATTTGAGCTCGATGCCACTTTTTTAGGTAGAAAATATTCATTATAATTTTTTATATCTTCAATATTTCGTCATTCCTTAAATGACATCTTCAGGGAGTATGAACAAAGAATCACATTCAACACAAACATTAAAACAGTTTTAAAAGTTGAGTTGAGGACAGCGGCAATAAATTTTTGTGTTGAATATAGTTTGTTGTTGTTCATACTCCCTGAAGATGTCATTTAAGGAATGACGAAATATTGAAGATATAAAAAATAATTTATTGTTTTTTATAAAGAGAAAAGATGCCTCGTGCTCAATTATTGAATAACGTCATATATTTTAAATTAGGAAAAATATTTCATAAAATTGTTTGAAATATATAGAATTTTGTTTACGAAAAGTTTCTTACACTCAATGAAGAAGTTCCATTAAAGAACTGGTTTTATAAAAATATGAAGCTTTTCATTAATTTTAAGAAAATTTTTGTTTATTTTGTGCAGAAAAGTTTCAAAATTCTCTCGGTGTACTGTTTTAGTTCTGGTTTTCTATTACATTTTTTAATCATCATCATTATTCAAAATTCCATTTAAAATACAAATAAAATTTTTTTAAGGCTTTTTTTTTTTTTAAAATCATAATTATTCCAATTTTCTAATAAAAACTTAGAAAACAAAAACATTATTTTAATGATTTACTTAAATCAAAATAGCTTAAATGAGTTAATGTATACAAGTATAAGTATAATATTTTAACATTTTTTTTTTTCAAATTTTAATTAGCAAAAAATGTATGTAAAATGTACCAAGTACCATTTCGTGAGTTTTAGTTACTTTAACTTTAAATATTTTTCAAAAAATTCTCAATTCCTTTTATAAAAAATATCTTTAAACACTAGTGTACAAAAAAATGTTAATTCTGTTTCTTGTTAGTCTTAAAAACTAAAAGTAATGCTAATTTAGTGATTTACAAAATATAGCATAATTACAAAATTAATTATGTGTTTCCTTAATTAAAAAAAATCTCCTAGCTTATCCATTTTCTTCTTCTTCTTCCTTATCATCCTTTTGTCCTGTATGCTTCATTTTTTATGTTCTGGTTTCTTTATCATTTACCATGCATCATTAGTTGGTGGTCACAGGCTGGTGGTGGCTGTAAAACCTTGACGCCTTTTTAATACTCTCGACTTGTGTAATTCTCCCTTGTGACAGGGCACTACGGTTCCTTGATTGATGGCCATTGTTTTTTGATTATAGCTATTGTTTCCGATTAATGTTCCCAACATTTTACTAACCGAAAATTTACGATTTTGTTTTTGTGGTTTGGCTTTGGAGTCGATTATTAACTTTTCGAATGCTTTGTATAGGGTGGGTGTATATTCGGCTACCGAAACTTCACAAAAGCCAATTGAGTGGGCAGCCGCTAAAGCAGCACCTTCTTTTTCGTGAACCTAAAATGACAGAAATTAGTAAATTATATTATAAATTTTATTTAAAGTGGATTTTTAATAGATTTTTGAAGTTGGAATAAAATTACTTAAAAATGCCGTAAAGTATGCTTTAAATATTTCCAATTTACAATATAAAAATATCTGGCAACAATGACTGCAGGGATGGAAAATTGCGTTATAATAAACTCAAAATGAAGTAAAGGGTCCGCCAAATAACTTTTTTTTTTTTTGAAAATGCTATAAAACAAAAATACTGAATATTTTCTCAAGTTTCTTTTTTTATTTGAAAGTACAATCCTTCCGGTTAATAATGGAAAATAATTTCATTCAAATGGCTGCCTCGGCTGGCCATGCAGTAGCCTACACGATCGGTCCAATTTTAAAGCACATTATCGATTGTGTGCAGCTGTATTTCACCAATGGCTTCACGAATATTGTTCTTTAAAGCGTCAATTGTCTCTGGCTTGTTGGCGTAACACTTATCTTTGACGGCACCCCACAAATAATAGTCCAACGACATCAGCTCTGCGGCTGATAATGCGATCTTCAAAAACAGGGCGCAAAACATCGAGTGTAGCTTCGGCTGTGTGGCACGTAGCGCCGTCCTGTTGAAACCAAATGTTGCCAATATCCACCTCTTCAATTTTTGTGAACAAAAATTCGTTCAACATGGCCCGATAACGATCGCCATTGACTGTAACGGCCACTCCTTGCTCACACATTCTGCAACATTACCATGATTTTCAAAGTAATGTCGCAATATATCAAAGCGTTCTTCAAGCGTATACACAACCATATTCGTTCAGCGGAAGGATAAAACTAATTATCGGTCAAATCAGACATGAGCTAAGTGTTACCATCCACGAAATAAGCACTAGTTGGAAAAAAACGTTAGATGGCGGACCCTTTATATAAATTTAATAGTACGAGTGCGGTCCCAAAGTAAGCCGACCTGACGTATAAATGGCGGCAGTAGTTTAAAAAACTACTTTTGTGAAAAGTGGCAACCTTATAAAACATATGTTTTAAGTTCCAAGCCGCCACGTTGTTTAGTATTTTTTTTTTTTTTTTTTTGATCCATAAAAAATAAACGATCTCAGTCAATTTGTAAACATGGAAAAAATTGGTCACCGTTATGTAATTAAATACTTTAATTTGAAAGGTCTCAGTCCAACCTATATTAAAACCGAGCTAGTTTCTACTCCGGTGGAGTCTGCTAGTAAGTTTACGATTATAACATATTGGGTGGCAGAGTTTAAACGAGGACGTACGAGCTGCCAAGCATAACACCGTAGTGGTCGACCAATTAAGGCGTTCGCCAGACACTTTTTACAAAAAAAGTTTTTGAAAATATTTTTGATCAATAGTTATAATCTTTAATTTCAAGCTCATATATTAATTAGTTCTCATGTAGTGAGTAAACTAGTTTATATGAATGTTTGATGTTTGACATGAGATTGTTACCGCTTTCAAAACGTGTTCTGATGATGGGAACCTAGAAAATTCCCGAAATAGATCTATCAACACATTCCTGAAAGGGTCAAATAATAAATTTGAAAACAAAAAAGAACTTTATAGATTATTTGTTAGGACAATATCCTAATAAATAAATATAGAGTATGGCCTCGAACTTGAATAATTTTCATTGCACAATTAAAGGTCGAAAAAACATAATTTTTATTTTTAATAAAAATTATATCAAACTTGTTTTTGAAAATAGCTTGCCTTAAAATGCCGACAATTTTTAAAGTTCCTCATATAGAGCAATGCTTTATTAACCCATTTTATACCACTTATCGAAGCCTTGGGAATTTTGAGACGAAAGTTTTTTAGAAAGATGTAAGGTGTCTCAATAAGGTTTTTCTGAAGTTTTTGTATACTTATTGCGCCCTCTAGCGGCGGTATTCGCTATTTCAACTCAAACTTTGGCTCATTGTATGTACTTAACGGGTTAAGATTTTTTTGAAAATTATAATTTTTATTTATTGCTAAAGCAAATATCTATCAAACAGTAATACAGAATTTAATATATCGGATATTCACGATGTTGGTGTTTTTAGAAAAATTTTTAAAACAATCAATTTTAAAATTTTTTATTGATTGTAAGAAAATGACTAACTTTTCGCATTAAAAAAGAAAATGAAGTAATTTTGTGCATTTAAACAAATTTTTTTCATTTGAAACATTTTCCTATACGCCCCTGACCAAATTAGCACATAACCTTTATAACAACGGTCTTCCTTCTATAAATGAATTATTTTTCAAAAAAAATGCTACAAAAAAATGTTAAAAATTGTATTTTTTTAATTAAATATATGGCAACCCTGGAACAATAGTTTTTCAGTTTTTTAAAATTATTTGTATAGCTGAGACCTTATATTATTACATGCTTGTCACAGCGTTATTATATCTCCCTCCTATCCAAAATTATCGGGTCTTAAAAGTAGGTTGGCTGTGTAAAATGGGGTAAGAAATTGTTGTAATTTGTTTGCTTTAAATCGTCCTCTAGTGGAATTTCAAATGCGATTTTTTGATTTACATTTGCTATTTTTTAAAAAAGAAATGCGATTTTTTGAAAAACAAATGTGATTTTTTGAAAAACATATGATATTTTTGGAATAAAAAATGCAATTTTGAAATTACATTGGGTGTTTGTGAATTAAATTTGGTATTTTTTGAAAATCAATTGCAATTTTGAAATAAAAATGGTATTTTTTGAAATTGATGTGTGTTATTTTAAATAAGAAGTGGAAATGGTGTAGATCAACTCCGTGTGTGGGAAAGATCAATAATTTTAAATATTTCGGTTAAAGCCAGTGCAACAAATTTTTAAGAAAGTTTTTGATAAAATTAAACATTTCTTTCTTGCCTTCAAATTTACTTCAATTAAAATTTGTAAATTTAAAATAACAAACCCTGCCAGCAAACAAGCTTCAAAATGAGTCGGAAATGGGCTAAACAAATATTATTAAAATTTTTGTATGAAAGTGGTTCATCCAAAAAGGACTTGCTTTTTGATTCAAAAATGATTCAGAAACTACCTATAAATAAAAAATAATTCTATACGCTCAAAAATCAATCTTTTTTTGGAGTCTTTTTTTGAATTGTTCAAAAAATATTCAAATTCAACTACATTTCTGAGTCAGTTATGAATCATTTTTTGGAATAAAAAATTTTCTTAAAATTTTTTGTCTTTTATGTTTTTTTTTGCAATGCTGACATTTTTGTCCAAAAAATTTTTAATTTTGCCAATAAAATTTCGATATTTTTTCGAAATTGTATTAATTTTTGGCTCATAGAATAGGAACCCTCAAAAAAGTATTCAAATTTTGCTGGCTGGGAAATTAATAGTTTTTGTTATGAACTTGTGTCATATTAATAGTATTTATAAAAATAGTTCTTCTTGATATTAATATAGTATTTATTTAAATTGATAATTAGATCACAGTTTATTTGCAAGACAATTTTTCATTTATTTTCCCTGACCAAGACACTAAAAAAACAAAGTGTTGAAAATTTAGGTCATTGATTTCTATTGACTATTTTTTTTCAAGATCTTTGACATACTTAATTTTTTGTTGTTATTTAAATACTAAACTTTTTTTTTTTTTTAATTTACTTCGCATTTAGTTTGTATGCTAAAATTATTGAAGCATTTCATTTCAATTTTAAAATGACCGCCATATTGGCAGCCATTTGTCATTATCTATATATGTTTCATATGCATATTTAGAATAAAGATTTTACTTGTATTCCAGAACAAAAACTAAAAAAATATTTTCATGAATTTATATATTTTTTTTTTTTTAATTGAAGAAAACATTGATATACCATATTTAATTGTTTTCATTTGTAATTTTTCACATTTTCTTAATTTATTAGATAATGTAAAGCAAAAAAAAAGCACAAAAACAAACAAAATATTTTAACTCAATGTCTTACACATCAGCATTTAGCTATAAATATGTAAAAAAGCAAAAAACGCACAACAAAAGTCATTTTCAATATCTCTATTAAAATAAAAAAAAAATAGTATAATGAAATGTTTTAAAATGAAAATACCACGCGCCAAAGTCTCAAGGAGGAAATAAGTGGGTATATATACAGAAATATTTTAAAACCAAAAAAAAATTGTGAAAACTACTTTTACAGCTGACCATTAAAAATGTTGTATAAAAAATTTATAATTTATATGATCACTTTTTGTTATATTGTGTTTTTTCTGTGCTTCTTACAATAATTGGAGCGTATTAACACAAGTTCAACGACATTTTTCAATAATGTTTATCAGATTTTTAAAATTTTCTTTTCAGTTTTTTTTTTTTTTTAATAATTTATGGTGTTTGTTTTACATAGTTGAGACGTGTGCCCAAAGGGAAAAAGTCCTTCACTAACACAAAGTGAATTCGTATAATAACGACACCTGAGTTTTTTCTTTTAAAAATGTCTCAAATCAAGGTTAATTAATTAGATTATTTTGAAATATTATGGCATTACTAATTGGATATTTTTTTTTATAAATTTTTTTAAAAAAGAACACATTTTATATCATTTTTATGTTTGCCTCTTTTAGGTTAAAATAATAATTATTAGAAGGTTAATGTCGACATTAAATGTGGAATATGTTAAACATTTTGGAAAAATATTTGCATTTTTTTTTCAAAAATAAACAAATTTCTAGAAGAAATTTAAAGCAAAAAATAAAAAAGACATTGATTTCATAAAGATTTATATCTTTTGCTTTTGCAATCCAAAATATAACTACTGAAATTAAGAATTTCCATTTCAGATTTAGAATATCCATTTGAAATACAGAAAATATCAATTGAAAATCAGATTTTCCATTTAAAATTTAGAAAATCCATTTGAAATTAAGAAAATATCAATTGAAATTCAAAAACATATCAATTGCAATTCAGTAAGTAACAATTGATATATCAATTGAAATTTAGAAAATATAAAAATTTGAATAAATTTTTTCTGAATTCCAAATGATTTTTTTCAGTTTCAATTGATATTTCCTGAATTTCCGTATACAGAAAATAATCAATATTTAAACGAAATATAGGTTTTCCATAGTTCTCAAACTATTTGTTGCTATTTTGAGAAATTTCTTATGGGAAATGACAAAAAACTCTGAACGGGTTTGAAAGTTATTATTAAAAACGTTTTTGCTATTATAGCGGAGACACATACCTTTTTAAAACTGGGTTTTTAAAAAATGATTGCATATTTTTTTTGATTTTTAAATGCATCCTAGCCCTAATCATCGCTATTCCAAAATACTAAAAGTATGCAACATTTATGGAAACAATTTTTGTGAATGGTTTGTATCTGTGCTATTTCTGTATAAAATGAAGAGTTATTGTATATATTGATTTTTTATTAAATATAATTCCCAAATGCTTTGACTCACAAGGACACATTATAGATATGCTGGATATTTTTTAACCAACCTTTGGAGATACAAACAATTTTTTTTATTTAGACATTTTAGTAATTTGAGCGCCATTTAGAGGAATTATTAGCATTATTATTAAAACTTTAATAAAAATAGGAAATCATCGCTAAAATTAAGGGGAAAATAGAAAAAAACGCTAAAATAAAAATAAAACAAATATAAAAAAATCATAAAAATTAAAAAAAAAAAAATCCTCAACATTTTGAAAAAAAAAACGCTACAGTTGAAAAAATAAAAAAACCTCTAATATAAAAAAGCACCTAAATAAGATTTAAAACGTCCACATCTCGAAAATATTTTACATACATTCTAGATTCCCTTGATAATGACCAACGTTGTTTTTGGTCGAAATATTGGGCATTTATTAATAACAAATTATTAAATTAAAAATATAAAATAAATAATTTTTATAAATTATTAAATAAAAAAACTGAACTCAAGCCGTACAAATAAGAACAACAACAACATTTTAAATTTTTGTAATATTTTTTTTTAATTCCGGCGATTTTCTTAATTTCGACGATTTTTTTAGTTCTTGCGATATTTTTTTTTTTTATTTTGGTGTTTTCTTTTTAAATTCAGGCGATTTTTTATAATTTTAGCAATTTAAAATTTTTTTTTTTTTTTGGTATTCTTTTTATATTTTGGTGATTTTTTTTTAATTTTAGCGATTTATATAAATTTTGGATATATTTTTAAATTTTGTCATTTTTTAAAACTGGAAGTTTTCTGTGAACCAAATTAATTTTCAAACAATGGTTTAATTTAAAATTTTCCGCCAATCATTTTTTTGGGTAGAATCAATTAAAACGAGTCATTATTTATGTTTGGAAAAATGTCTGGTCCAATCGATCAGATTTTCAAAAATAATATCGATGTACTTATTTTTAGCAGAGAACAAATAAAAATATTTTTGAATAATCTTTGAAAAATCTCATCGGAGAAAGGCGAAAAAAAAATATTTTTTCAAATAATTATTTCCCAGCAATGGATAACAATTTTCTGCAATCTTTTTATTTGCGATTCCAAAATCCTAAAAGTAGGCAATATATATGTAAACCACACTTCTTGTAAAGGTTTTTATCTCTGCTATTACTGTAAAAATAAAGAAATAAAAGTTACATTTTTATGAAATTTAATTCGTTATTGCATGAAGTTTCTGTCTGTCTGTATTAAAACGTTTAAAAAAAAACCTTTATTAGAACATATGTTAAGAAATTGTTAAATAATATTTCACGTTTTTTTCTTTTCCTAAATATTATTTTATCAATCACATGTTATCTTTAAGACATATTGCGAGTACTATACAAAGATGAAAATATTTATTTGTTAAAAACATTTTCTTAAAACACGTGATGTCTTACAGTCATATTTGTATTGGCCAAGTTCTTAGAGTTTCAATATTTTCATATTGTTTTGTAAACCAATCAATCAATAGATTAAATTTTTATTAACATTAAAGAAATTTTTATTAACATGAATATTTGAAGATCTATTGAATTTATACATAATCATTTTAGGTACAAGAAAATCTAGAACACGTGAACAGTTTCAATGTACGTAAGTCTTTTTTTTTACAAAAGACCAGGGTTGGCAAGCATTTCATTCGGTTGTCGGTATTGTATAACGGTATTTTATGAGTATTTCGTTAGGGTATCTTAAGATTAATGATATTTCGAGTTATATTGTTATGTTATGCAAAGGTTAACGTTATTTTAAATTATTCCGTTTGGTTAACCCTAACGTCATTTTATCGTATTTCGTTAAGTTGTTTTAGGGTTAACGTTATTTTACGCTAATTGTTGGCATATTTTAGTTTAGTGTTACAGATTATTATCTAGCATACCAACATTAATAAATAAAGTACAATAGCCTTGTTTTGTTCCTAACACTTAACATGGATGTGAACAAAAATCGATTGGCAGAACTTCTTTGACTGCAAACTGTCAACTTATCGACGTTGAAAAAATTAAAAGAGTTAACACTTATCACGCCCAATGTCAAATTTTGTTTGGGATTTTGTAACATGCATAGGAAAAACACAAGCATATTAATAAACAATGACCGAAAGTTCATGCAAATTAGGGTTTTCTTTTCCAGCATTTTTTCCGGGATCCCGCTCCATAAAAATAATAATAAGTGAATTTATTTAAAGCTTGCTTACATTAAGTAAAAAACACTAAAATACTACAAAAATCAATTTTAATTGAACATTTTTAGAGGAATTTGTGGGCGTTGTGGTGTAATGGTTAGCGCGTTGGACTGTTACACAGATGGTCCCGCGTTCGATTCCCGGTGACGACAACATCAATTTAGAAAAATAATATGTATGAGTTTTCTATCACTTATATGTATCGCTGCGCCCACCTTCGGTGTTCCCATAGCACTTAACCACACCGAAGTAAAATAATGAATCAGGGCTATGAAATAAAAAAGCTTCAATAAATTCGCCAACTCTACATCAGGTGGTGAGCAACAACTGTTCTAAGACTTACCATCTCGCGCAATTACAGTGTTGCCATGTTTGAAGCCCATCATATTTCACCACTTTTCATCTCTTCACTATCCCCTTTCCAAAGAAAGCAACACATTAATTAATAGGAAAAATTTCCTGAGAGTTGCTTCTCTTTTTTTTTAGAAAAAAAAAAATTTGGATTATTATTAGTTTCTAACAGTAAATTCCTTAGCCAGTGGTACAAAAAATCAAGCACTAGTATACCACTGGCTAACCGAGGAATTGTAAATAAACTACTGGCAGAACACTTGTTTAAGATACTTTACCAGTACTTCGTAAAAGTGTTTTACAACTATTTGTTTTACAATAATTTTAGCGGTCTACATAAAAAATTATTGGCAAAGAATTGGCTGAGACCAATATGCAAACGTTGGGAAAAAGTGTTTTCCCAGTGCTATCCAGTCAGAAATTACCAACGGCTCAAACGTCTAACCACTGGTAAAGCATTTATTTTATAAAAATTACGATGATTTGTTTAAAAAAGTTTGTAGTTGACATGGTTTCGAGTTTGAGACCGATTTCTGGCAAACGTTTTTTTTTTTTTTTTGTTATTTTTTTATACTTTTTAATATTTTTTTATTATAAAATTAATTTTTTTGTTTCTGGAAAAGGTCTTTTCAGACCAACTTTGTGTTTTTAAAGACTGGTACTTTTTTGTAGTATAATTACTTACAAATAGTTTAATTTTACAAAAAAAAACGTTTCCAAACTTCAAAAAGGTTTATATGGGAACTTTTTTGAAAAGCGTGAAAAAAAATTTTTTTTATGGACTTTAATCTAGCCGGTTCTATAAAGTTTCTGTTTTATAAAAAATTCTGAATTTTGCAAAAACGCTTGAACGGTATGATTATTTCTATGATTACCAAATTAACCTTATGAACATTTTTTTGTTGATAAAATTGAAATATTAAAGTTTTTGTAAAAACAAAAAATAACATATTTCGTTAGGTTATTTTAAGGTTATCGGTATTTCAAAAGTATTTCGTTAGTGAATTTTTAGGTTAATGGTATTTTAAGTTATTTCGTTCTGGTATTTTATGGTTATCGGTATTTTAAGTTATTTCGTTAGTACTATTTTAAGGTTAAAAAAAGTTTCTGGAAACGGTGTTAAATCGTTATCGGTATTTTAGGGTTAGTGTTTGCCAACCATGACTTAGACAAATAATAATGCTAGGCATATGAAATGTCATATTAAATGTCATGGAAAATTTTATGTTTGTTAACAATTACATAATAATGACGAAGATTTTATTATCCCAAAGGCAAGGAATTTCATGAAAAGTAAAAAAAAAAATACTTAAAATAAAAGGAAAATATGCACAATAAATATGGACTAAATAAAAAGCACGAAATATGCATAAAAAGTCAAAGTATGCAACAACAAATCGATGCTAATTTGTTTTGATGATTCGGAACCATATTTAGCCTATATAAGTTTTAGATTATCGAGAAAAACATGCGTTAGCATCGAATTCCTTGGCCTAATTATCACATATTAAAATTAGAATATTTTATTTAAAATGTAGTTTTTGAATTTATTGGCTATTTAAAAATTGCCTGTACCTTTTATTAAACGACAAAATCTATAAATGTTTTATATATTTCTATAACATCTATTATATTCTTTGTTCGCCCACACATTTTCACAAAAAATATAAAAATCCCATTAATTTGAATATTATCTGAAAATAATTAAATATAAGACAAATAACGAAATCAAAACTTGTACAAACTTTCTATTTCCAAAATACGTATAGAAGAAATATACATACAACAATATTGGTAACGTTAAATTAAAACAAAATGGGCCTTACTATGAAACAAAATTTTGAATGAGCTTTAGTTTTTAACAAATGCTTTTTTTTTTATCCAACAAAAACAAACAAAATTTCTAAAAAAAAATACTTTTGATTTGAACATTTTGATTAGTTAAAAACAAATCAACTTATTACATTAGTTACAGTCAAAATGCCAAGTTCCATATAAAAGTATATTTATTAGTACGGTTTGATTTCTTTTAAATAAACAAATATTAATTAAAGATGCCATAAACTATTTTTAAATAAAATCAATTTTAAAATAAATACACCTACAAAATTATTGATAATAAAATTTCAATTGTACTTTTATTTGATTTCAAACTAACTTTCAATTAAAAGTTTAATAATATCTAGTAAATGTTTAATTGAATTTGGAAAACAAGTGCAAAAATTAAAAAAAAAATCTGTAAAATTGAAAACAAAAATCAATTATATTGACAAAATCGCTTTTATATTAAAAAAATTTAAAAAACCGCCAAACATTAAAAAAAAATCCTAAAATTTGAAAAAAAAAATCGTCAAAAATTAAAAAAAAAATTTAAATCGCTGAAATTATTAAAAATTTCCAAAATTAAAAAAAAAAAATTATTATTAAAAAAAGACTTGAAAAAATAGCTTAAATTCATAAAAAAATCGCTAAAATTAAAGAAAGTGCAGAAAAATTTCAAGAATTTAAAAATAATTGTCATTATTGATATAATCGCCAAAATTAAAATGGGCAAACATTAAAAATGTTTTCGAGATATGGACGTCGAAAATTTTATTCATGTGATTTTGGAGTATTTTTTTTTAATTAAATTTTAGCGTTGTTTCTATTTTAGAGATTTTTGTAAACATTAGAAATTTTTTAAATTTTCACAATTTTTCAATGTTTTTTTTTTTTTTGCAATTTTAAAGATTTTTTTAAATTTTGACAATTTTTCCCAAAAATTTTTGTCAATTTTTTTTCAATTGTGGTCATTTTGTTTTTGCAATTGTGAAGATTTTTTCAATTTCGAAAATTTATAAAACTTTAACTATTTTTTAAAATATTATGCGATTTTATGAATCGTTAGTGTTTTTTTTTTCATTTTGGTGATTTTTTAAAATCTTGACGATGTTTTTCAATTTCGGTGATTTTTTCAGTTTCTCCGCTACTTGGCGCGGCCAATCATAATAATAACACAGGCCTACAAAAAAAAAATTTTTGTTTGGTGCCGCTAATTCTATGTTATAATTTGGTTAATTAGTCCGCAAGACGTCATGGTTAGCTGTCAAAATCGCGAAGCTACGTTCAGGTTTGTATCGATCGGTCATAACCTAAAAAATGTATTTTATTATACTTAATGTCATTATAGTCAATTAATTTCTTTGATTAAATGATAATATCGATATGCCGTCGTCGAGAATAAATCCAAATACATTTTGTTATATTTGTGGTGAATATGTAGTAAAAAAGTTTAGAATACCTATAACAGGTGCAGTGAAGAAGACATACGTTGATTACTTTAATATCCTTGCGAAATCTCAAAAACTACACGTAGCATTAAAAAAGTAAGTATCAATTTTTTATCAGGGTACCGAACGTACTTGAAATCTGTTTCATTTTTAGCGGCACCAAAATCATTGTAGGCCTGTGTAATCTATATATTCACAAAGTTTGGTAAAAAAAAATGTTCAGCCAAATAATATATAATATAATATATGTATCGAAAGGGTTAACGAATATCAAGTGAGAAAATTGAGAAGGGGCTGAAAGTGGGTTAAAATTTGTTTTTAAAATTAATTTTAAAATAAATGTAATAAACAACAATTTTACATTGTATTTATTGAACAACTGATTTGTTATGAAATTTTAAAATTGATTTTTTGTATGTAAACAAAATTTCTAGCATTGAAAATAAGATTTGATTGTTATGACGACGATTAAAGTTGTTTTTTCTTAACAAGATATAAAATTAAATTGACATTTATAAATAAAAATAAAGGATAAAAAATAAAGAAAATATTATAAAATTACAATTTGACAATAGAATAATAAATGTTAAAGAAAAGTAAAGGTACAATTTTAAGGGTTTCAATTTAGAAAAATATTTTAATAAACAATTGTTGAATTGAACTTCATAAAAAAGCAATCTCTAACATTTTGTTTTTACAATAATAACAAAAATAAAACCAACTTTAACAACAACTGTGAATTACAAAAATATTGCATAGTTTTATGAGTTTCGAATAGCTAGAAATTCAGGCTATTAAATATGCAAACTATTTCTTGTATACCTACAGGCTTAAAATTTAATTTATAAATGTCTAAAGTTCCTAACACTTATTATCACTATTGCAAATTCCTAAAAGTATGCAATAGTTTTATAAAGTACACATTTTGATAAGGTTTGTGTCTCTGCTATTAGTCTAAAAACTTTTTTAAGTCAATAATAGTGCAAGGAGTTTCATTCACTTAAAAAACGCAAATATGAGCCTTCGAAATGTGGTTAAAAAAGAAAAATATGCATTGAAAAAAAAAAAAATAAATCTATGCACTAAAAACAAAATATAAAATGCATAAAAAATCGATAGAACATATTCAGGAAAAGCTTCGGTGAGCAATCGATGTACCTCAGCTGCACTTTTGTTCAAATTGCAAAACTTACCGCAAATGATGTTTTGTTGGCACAAAATTCGACATTTTCAAAGAAAAACATTTTTTTTTTGTTTAAACTATTTCGTTCAAAACGTCATAATAAATGACATATGTTTAAAATGCGATATATTATATATATTAAAGACACAAACAACGTGTAAAAGATAAGCATCTGTTCTGAATCCCGCATTTTTGAGTTATACACCCAATAATTTATTTAGTTTCAATTAAAATGTTTATCATATGAAGGGCTTATTGTAAAAACTTGATAAGCCACATTTTATTTTTAGTTTGTTTTCGCCTTTTAAAGGATGAAAGGATGCACAAAATATGATTTTTGGAGAACGTTTATACTCTAGGCACTTGTAATACTTGATTAAGCAAGACTTATATTAAATATTAATCAATGGATGTTTATAAAACAGCGAAAATTCATAAAACAACAAATGTGGCTTATCATGTTTCTACAATAAGCTCTTCTTATCTATTAATAATTTTATTGGACATTGTTTTTAATTTGGAAAAACAAAATTAGTAGATATTATGAAAACTTTAATTAACATTGCAACAAAAAAAAATTAAAAAAAAAAAATCGTTAAAATTTAAAAAAAAAATCCTAAAATTGAAAAAAGCTCTCAAAATAAAAAATCCTAATATGTATTTGAAAAAAGTCGATAAAATTAAAAAAAAAAAACCGCCAAAAAAAGTTGTTAAAATTTAAATTTATTTTTCTCCAAAAATTGGGGGAAAAAAGTCAAAATCGCAAAAATGAAAGATCACTTAAATCATCTCGAAAACATTTTTAATTTTTTTTTAAATTTTTGTGATTTTTTTATTAATTTTGGAATTTTTTTTTAAATTTGGCGATTTTTTATATTTTTTTTAAATTTTAGCGATTTGTTTAAATTTTGGCCATTTTTTATAATTTTTGGGTTTTTTCAGTTTTAGCGATTTTTTGTTTGTTTTTAGTTTTTGATGATTTTTTTTAAATATTGGCAATTTATTTTTTTTTTTTAATTTTGGCGTTTTTTCTTAGTTTTGGCGACTTTTTTGTTTGTTTTTCGTTTTTGATGATTTTTTTTTTTTTTAATATTGGCAGTTTTGTCAAATATTTGTGAAGAATTTTCAATAAAACATTTAATAGATATTACTAAACTTTTATTGAATGTGAGTTTGATATCAAACAAAAGATTAATTGAAATTCTATTGATAATAATTTGTTAAAATATCTGAAAAGTTTGGTTTAAACATGTCCAGCGGATCTATCATAAAATATCAAAAAAAAAAAAAAAATTGAACTTAATTTAAATTTAAATTAATTTCACTGCTACTCAAAATTTAAATAAATTTATTAATAGCAATCAATTATTATTTTATATCTTTTCCTGTCAGTTTATTATTCTACATAGCAAAGTTGATGACCTAAATTGAGGAAAAGAAAATGTGCATTCCAATTAATACACATTTCACAACCCAATTCATAAATTTTCTTTTCATTGCTTCAAGTGGCCCCTAATAAATCTTTGTAACAACAATTATGTCTAATACCTAATAGATGTGTATTAATCCCACCACATATAAACTTCCTCCCTAAAACGAAAATTTGAATTCTTATTTAAACTCTTGCACTTAAAATTAATGACGTTTCTTTACCCCCATGCCACAATTAACTCATAAAGGTGTTAAAGTGTTAATTAATTTCCCTGCTTAGAAAACACTAGAAATTTGTTAAAAAAAAAAGGCATTTTCAAATTCCTTAAAAATCGAAATTTTATTTTAACTTCAAAAATCTATTTTAATTAGAATAGATTTTTTTTTTTACTTTTATGTTTAGAAAAATAAACTTACCTCTCTTAAATGATCCAAATCCGCTTTATTTCCCACCAAATATGCCGTGGGTGCATTCTGTAATGATTTGAATTCGGCCAAACATTTGGCAGCGTATTCAAAACTGCTTCGTTGTGTTATATTATAAACAATCATACAAGCATCAGCCCATACAACCTGTTTAAAAATTAGAAAAAATAAAAAACAAATTGGGTGAATATAAGTGAAATATTTTACGAGAAACATTGTATGTTCACAAATATTTTTGTGAAAATTTAAAAATACAAAAAAAGTGTGTTTTTGGGGGAATGTTTTTTTTTTTCTTTTTTAGAAAAAATATATATAAAAAAATTACAAATGTTTGTACACAAATTGTGTAAACTACGAGTATTTTACAATAGCCGGATTCATGTAAAGTCGTATATAGTGTAATAAACGTATTTATATAATATTAGTGTCATAAATGTTTTGTCAACCGTGGAAAGTTTTGTTTTGTATTTTTATTTGAACATTTCAAACATGTAAAAAAATTAGAAAAAAAAAATAAAAAATTATATTTTATAAATATAGGAATATTATTTTTAAAGAAATAAACGTGGAATTTACGATAAAACATACGAAATATATTAAAAGTGCGGCAACAATTTTTATTTTCCGTATCTGCAAATACGCTTTGTGTACATATACACCAAATACGCCAAATACCCCAATATTATGAAATTGTAACACGAAAGAAAATTTTCTTTTATTTGTGTTAAATGCAATTGAAATATTAAAAAAAAAATTTTATTTGTGTCAATTCAATATGGATATTAAAAATAGTTGTACGAAATATATTCAAGAAAGAAATTTTTATTTGGCAGAAATTTAAAAAAAATATTTTGGAATACTTTTACGATTGATTTAACTCAAAGAATTTTTTGCAAATCTTAAGATTATACCGATTAAAATTTCTTTTCTAACAAATAGTTTTATAATAATTTTTCGGTTTTTCTTTTCTCTCTTCAAACAGAGAAAAAATATGGCTTAAGATTATCATATTATGATTAGGAATACAAAATTATTATACCTAATAATCATAATCATAATATAATCTGTAATTATCAGCCGCAATGATCATTCAGTTAGGATTATATTTATATCATAAGAATCATACTATGATTCCAATCATTATATGATGCTCTTAAACCATATTTTTTCTCTGCATGTTTATATCTTATGTTACTTTCATCGGAATCAGCGTTTTGAAGCAAAACAATTATTTTTAGGAACGATTTAAATATTCTAGTCTTATAAAAAAAAAAAAAAAAATCAAAATTCAGAAATTTGTGATTCCATTTTGGAATATTCTTTAACGCAGAATGAATTATCTATCTGTATGATAAAAATGCACGCATACAATTAAGTCTGTACAAATAGCAGAAAAAGTTACTAAAAATTAGTTACTAAAAATTAAGTTGTAGAAAAAATCAGTAAAATTACAGAATCTTTTAGCTAAATATTAGTAAAATAAAAAACAGCAAAATGAAACTGTAATTTCTACTAAATTTGAGTTAAATTTTTAGTTGTTTTCATGAAAACTAAAGGCCATCTACTAGTGAACATTTTTACTAAAAATAGTAAGACACCTAAAATACAGCTTTGTATTTATAAGATTAACAAAATACAGATTTGTATCTGTCTTTTATTTGTCTTTATCATTTCCCTAAGCGGCCTAAGCTGGAGAGAGATAAAACATCTTGCATCAAGAAGAACAGAATGGAAAGATTTCGTTGTGGCCCTTTGTTCCTCTTAAGGAACCATAGGACATTATATATTATCATTTCCCTTGTTTCTTTTGTATGTACATCGGATTGCTATATGTCAAAGACTGAAGCGTAGTCTAAAAAAATTAAAATGATAGAAAAATAGGTAAACATTTAATTAAATAAGTAGGGTAAAGGCTTGCAGGTTGCCACGACCTCTGTATTTCGCCGCTCCAGCGGTGTAATGCCCTAAACTCCAACTGGTGTCGACGTAACCAGAGCAGTTAACACTTTTAACCCTAGGATGTTCAAGTGGGCTTTTCGAGGCCCATTTTGACTTTGAGTAGTCGCCAAGTTTTTACCTTTGCTCTGAGCGAAGAAATATTTTATGTCAACTACCGCTAATGCCTTCTGAACATAATGAATTCAGTAAAATATTGTTACTATTGATTTCGTAGAACAACCTTGTCTGTTTATGTAAAATGTGGTAAGTGTACCTACTGGGCCTCATGAGGCCCATATGGAAAATTAATGACAGCTGATCCACATTTAACACAGTTGATCTTCTGATTGACGTTAAGTTGCAAAAATGTGAGTATGTGTGTTTGTGTAAGCTCTTGCGAAGCTGTACAAACAAGTGTATTGTGTATCGGTTTCTAGAATTTATCATTTCGGTTGGCTTTTTAGTTTCTTGTGCTCATCGGGTTTATTGAATTCAACTTTTTCAAATGTCTGGAATAAGTGATGAGGTGTGGGAAGACCTCGACATGGTTCTAAATCGGAGGCAGCGATTTACGCATCCAAAGATGGTGTTGTGTGGGAGAAAAATCCACCGGTAAGATACCGTCCACATGCACACAATGTACCAGTTGTTGGAAAAAGTGGGCATCATATTTGGATTGTGTACGACTCTTTTCAACCATCACGCAAATCAGATAAACGTCGCATGTTCCTTAACCTTTTGGCAACCGAGTTGGTTACTCCCCATATGGAGAATAGGGCTATGAATAGCCATGTTAGCCGCTGACCTTAAAAAGTATGTATAAAATAATATCCATTTCTAATTATACCGTTATATTTGCAGGCACCATTGAATGAACAACCAATAACAAGCTCATCAGCGAAGAAGCAACGAAAGGACTGCAATCTTAACCCTGACAAAAAACGGCGCAAAACATTTTTGACGTGTGAAAAATGTAACAAGTTCATGTGCCTTGAACATGGCTCTATGAAGAAAGTGTGTCTATGCCATGAATGCGCTGCTGCTTTCTAATTTAACTTTAAGCTCAAAATCTATCAAAAATATCTATGTCATTGCTAATTGATAAACATTTTGTAAACGATTTAATAAATAAGCTAAAATTTAACTTTTAATTAAAAAAAAAAAAATATTATTAAGGCATCTTTAACACCCACCCTCACCCCACGCCCACGCCCAAGTCTAAGCCACGCATTAACAATTAGTGTCGTACAAGACTACTACACACTACACAATCCCAGCAATCAATTAAAAGCTTAAAAGGGGAAAAAATTGTAAGGGCCTCGCCAGGCCCAGTAGAGTCACTTACCACTGCCCAGGCAGTCAGACATCCTAGGGTTAATCTACTTCTGAAGGGGATAGGAGCAATAACGCTGTTTTTGCTGAACAAAGTGTAAATTACTATTGCTTAAATATTAAAAATTCAAAAGTGGTTGTTTTGACCTGTACTCCATACACCTAAAGTTTTTAGCGAATATTCAAGGTGAATATTTTTGCTGTGTTTATTTTTCATTCAATTTACACAATCTATGCAGAATTCCAAACATATCATTAATTTGCAATTTTATTTTTTAATAAACATGCTTTAATGGACATAAAAATTAGTTGTTTATTGAAAATTTTAAATGGTTTATAAATAATTTTCTTAAAAATTTTATCAGCCGTTGTCTTAAAATTATTAAATTTTATCAAAATGTAAAAAAAAGCACTGACAATATGCCGTTAACTTGAAATATGGCAAAAAATATGCTTTAAAAACACAAAAGCGTTTTCGGCGCTTATTTTTTGATTTTAAGTGCGTATTTCAATTTGAGTGCATATTTTAAGCGCATATTTGCATTTTTAAAAATATTTAATAATTGAAAAACTACGACTGATAACATTTTTAATAAACCATTTAATATTTTCAATAAACAACAAATTTTTATATAAAAATTAAAGCAAAACAGTGAAATATTAATGTAAAAATGTTAATACCAAAAAAATAATTTCAATCAAAATTCTATACATTTTAAATAACCAATAATGTCAAAAATAAGAATTATATGAAAACTTTTTTGGTTGTTTTGTTTTAAGTTCATATACAATGAACAAATTTATAAATTTACAAAAAAAAAGCACTTCAAAAATCAAATGAAGGTTCAGTGAACTAACAGAATACAGAAAACTAAATTAAAATTGTTGCTAACGAATAAATATTTTAATAAATATGAAAAATTCAATGTCAAAAACCTTTTAAAGAATTTATTTGTAAAAAAAAAAAAAAAAAATTGTGTAAATATTTTTGCAATAATTTCACAAGGAAAAATTTAAATATTTTTTTTCTTCTTCTAGGAAACAATAAAAAAGGTAAATTGTTTATAGGTAAAAAAAAATAAAAATTATATTTTTTATTGACTCCACCAAAAGGAAAAAGTAAATATTTCCCAATTAACTCTTTTTTTCTTCCGTAACAATTAAAATTTATATTGCAATTGTAACAAAATCATAAAATTATTAATTGATTTTTGTGTATTACTTACTTGTTCCATGGGAAATTCATTTTCATGTTCATCGCCATCTACACTTCCGGCATAAACATCAACAATTTCAACTTCCGTCAGTCCTGTCTCCAATGTTATCGTTTTGTTGTATAACAAATCAGTATTTGAACGATATTCGCCGATAAAACGTCCCGTCAGATAACGTACCGTAAGAGCTGTAACAATAAGAAGAAATATTTATTTAAAAATGAGTAATAATATTTTTCCTGTTCTGCTAATTAAATTAATTTTTTAAATATGATATATGAGGAATTTCCAAAAATTTCGACACTTTAAGTAAAATATTTGGCAATTTTTTTTTTATGCCATGAATATCCTTTTGTGTATGTGTTAGCCGATATTTAAGCATTCTAAATCTATTCGCATACATTTATCTTAAATGTCACAACAATTATGGTGGTTTTAAGTTTCTTTGTAGAGTTGTGTCGTTCATGAACGAACTAGTTCAATTGAACGACTCACTTAATTGAACGATATGACTCGTTCACCAATATTCGATCTTGTCGTTCAATCGCTCATTTCGTTCTTTTTATTCACAGAGCAATTGCATCTCTATTCAATTAAAACTGTAATATTGTTTCAATTTAGGAAAAGCAATTATAGTCATACAAATAAAATGTTTTTTACACAAAATAAATAAATTTTTGTTAGAAAAGTTGCAATTTTATAACACTTTTTGTATGTGTACAGTAAAATTTGTGAAAAAAAACTCGTAAAACATGAATAGTGCGTAATAATTGTCAAATGAACGACACAGTTCACAACACGCAGATCAGTCACAAGTCAAAGGAAAAAAAAAACGATTGAACGAACTAGTTCACTGACTCGAATTGAACGATACTGACCGAGTCACCAAAAAGAACGTTTAATCCCAACTCTATTTCTTTGATATTTTAAATTTTGAATCTCGCTCCTAGACGAGGACAAGAAATTCTCATTGAGTTTGTGATTTAACATAACAAATATCTCTAGAAATTCTAATAACAAAGTCCCCTGAAGATTTCCTGGGGCAGGAATGAAATCCGGATAGGGACACGCCTACATCAGATTGTTTTTCACAATTTGTTAAATAAGTTTTGGGACTTTAGCACATTTAATTACTATAAATGCAAAGTAAAAATATTTTAATTGTTTTTTGTCTGGATTTAATTACAGTTACATCAGTTTATAGCTCTAATTGTATTTATCACAAAAAATATAAAAATACACTGATCAAAATATTTGGTCATATATTAGAACTTAAAAAGAAAACCGCGATTATTTTGAAAAACGTGCGTTTTTGCTGGTTTTATGATATTTAAGCTGTTTTGCAGTAAAATTTATACCACGATAAATAAACAATATATTCTTCTACCAGATTTTATTTAAAATGCTTGCTGGTTTGGGGGCTAATTGCGTTTAGGGTTACCTATTTGCTAGAAATCATATTAAATACATTAATTTCGCAAAACGAAAATCAGATATCGCTACGAGAACTTAAACTGTTTGAACGATGATTTTTGAGGTTATGAAAATTTTGCTTGCTTCATAAAATTTAAAATCCTTAAAAGTGGTTGATTTCTTTTTGGTTTTAGTATTAACCCATTTTTACCGTGCGCATTTTTTGACCAACCTTGTTAGGAATAAAAGTTGGTTCAACACTAAGCTTTTTCAGTAATCTTAATAGCCTCATTCCGCCCTCTAGATGTGGTATACTTAATAAAAATTGATACTTTGATGATTTGTAAGCACTTAAGGGGCTTTTTAAAAACCTAATTTTTACACAGAAAAAACTAAAAACGGGGTTCAATTAAAAAATTTATTGCATCAATTAATATTTTAATTGATTTTGCACCTATTACGGCAACGATAATATCAATTAAAACTTTTATTAAAAATGAAAAAGAAAAAAAGTTAAAAATAGCTTCTACAAAAAAAAAATATGATACTCACAAAAAAGAGTGTGTTGGTATGTGTGTCAATGTTGAGTCTGTTTGTGTGTGTGTGCTTGTTTTCTTTGTAAACTTCAAATGCATTTGGTATTTTATACTGAAAATTTTCTATTTAAGCATACAGTATATGAAAAAATAATTTGAGAATTACGTCTAAACTAAAATATGTATTTATTTATATTTAAAAGTCAATTAAAATATTAATTGATTCAATTAAATATTTGTTTAGGATCAGATTTATTCAAATCAAATTTTTATTATATATGTTAGGTTGATAATTTTTTCTGTGTATGTATCAACAAGTAAAATTTCTATAAAAAATTGAAAATGATTTGAATACTGTTTACGGACTACTTTTGAGAATTTTTAAAAATTTTTGAATTTTAAACTTTTTTTATAGTTTTTTATATTCTCCTTTGCTCGTTGAGAGAAAATAAGTAATTTTTGATATTAAAACCCCAAACGCTTTAATTTTCTGCCTACTTCCATTTTTATAATAACGAAAATGTCTTAATTGCATCAGTTAATATTTTTGAAAAAACTACATGTTGACGAAAAATTTGTTCGCCGGGACCGGACGATTTAGTTCGTTATAAGCGAAGTCCGCTATAAGCAAGGTAAACATTTTCCAAAAAATTATAAAAATTTCAGGATTTTTTCTTAAATTCAATTAAATTAACAATTTTTGTTAGTAATTGTAAAACAATTCTTCCATTTAATTACGTTTCATATAAATTTTAATTCTTTCAGTAAATTTGTAATAAAAAGTTAAAATTTTTAAGATTCGCAACAGAATTTTCACATATTTTTGAAAAAACTGGAAATTTTGTGTGAACCAAATTCATTTTCAATTAAACATTTAATACATATAACTAAATTTTTAATTAAAAGTGAGTTTGAAATAAAAAAAAGTTTGATTGAAACTATTTTTTCTGTAAAAACTATTTCATAAAGTCTAAGAAATTTTTGATTTACTTTGTGAAGAAAACCTTACTAGTTTAGTGAAAAATTTCATTAAAACTCGTCGAAGAAAATTCTCTCTCTTAATGTCCTAGTTTTTAGGTACAGTCTAGCTAACCCTGTCCATAGTTTCTCTCAATTCAACCTTAACAGGTTCAAAATTTTTGGAAATTATTCATATATTTTTTTAATATTTAATAATCTTATATAATTTTTGTTCTTGTTATTTTATGTATTGAAAATATAAATCAAAAGTAGAACTTTTTAATGTGTTAATATGCCAACTTTTTGGCGCCTCATTACTTGTTAAATGTCATGTTTCCTAATATGTTTTTTTTTTGTGTCATTTACAAAATGCCATTGTGTAAGTTAGCACGTTCCTTTTTAAATATTTTCCTTAATAATTGGAAAAAAATAATATTTTTCTTAGCTTTTATTTAAATATATTTTTCTAAGAGATATTATTGTTACTTATTAATGAAAATAAACAATTAACGAAATTTTAATGACTGATTTTATTTTATTTTTTTTTTTTGATTTAATGTTTATTTTAAATTTATAGTAATACGGAAAATTTGAAATTTATTATAAATAACAACATTTTGCTGACATTTTTATTAGTATCTTAAAAAAAACTTTCAATATTTTGTTTTACAAAGCAATCGGGAAATTATATTAATTAGATAGAAATTTTTGAATTTCCAAATAAAATTTTGCAAAAAAAAACAGTATTTCGCTGTTATTTGTTTTTAAAGTGATAGAAATAGTTAGCAACAAATAACATACTAAAAATTTCATCAACAAAATATTTTTACTAATATTCTCTATAAAAAATATGTCATTTATACCTAAAGCTTGCAAGGATAGATGACCTATACAATAGAAAATAATTAGTAAAATGTTTGGCTAAAACTACAAACAATTTGTTAAAAACTACGTTGCAGAAAATACTTTTAAATTTAGCACTTTTTTTTTGCTAAGGCAAGAATTGCAAAAATAAATGTTGAATCTACGAATATTTAGTTATATTTGAGCTAAATTTTAGTTAATTAAAAGTAACAAATTAATCTGCTCAAATGAGCACAAAAATTTGCAGAATATTATTGTAGTAGACAAAAAAGTGATACAAATATAAGAAATTTTAAAATTTTTTAATGCGAATTAAATCTGCCCTACTAAAAACTTCAATTTACAATTTTTTAGCAAAAATTTCTGTTGATTTTGCATTCTTCTAAATTTAGTACAAATATAACAACAAATTTTTGTCGATATTACAGTTTTTGTTTGTTGTTTTTAGTCTACAAGTATTTAGTAAAATTTTTTGCTTATTTTAGCAGAGTAAATTGATATTTTTAATTAACTAAAACTCAACTCGAACGTAACTAAAAATTTGTTAAGTTATCAGCTTTATTTTCGCTGTTCTTATTTTATTAATGTTTAGCAAAAAAAAAAATCGGCTAATTTTAGCAGTCTTTTTTTTTGCAACGACAATTTTAACTAATTTTTGATAGATTTTTCTGCTAGTTTTGCAGGTTTCTTTCTATGAGTGTAAACACTCAGGCAGTAATTAAAAAGTTATTACTGTATTTTTCATAAAAACTACAAAAGATGTAGATGTTTTTAACTATTACAAAAATAACTACATAATGTAGTAAAAACAACTGTACAAAACGGTCAAAATGACCAACATGAAACAATTACTTGTATTGTAAACTTAAATTGAAATGTAGTAAAAATTACTAACTGAAATCTTTCAGTCAAAATAATAATACTACACCCAGAAAAAAAACTCGGTAGTAGCAACCGTATTTGTTGCCACTCGAATGCTTCGGTTGTTGCGACCGAATTTTTCGGTTGTGCAACACTCATTCGATTGAAAAAAAAAACCGAAATTCTGTTACGACAATGGAATTTTTCGATTGGCTGGGTGTATTAAAATAAATTATACTGTTTTTATTTAAATTTGATTTAAATTCAGTAGTTATTCTTCTAATTTTTTAAATGACTGAAATACATTTCCATAACTTTGATTTGAATAATACTCAATATTATACAATTTATATGGTTTACATTTTGTTATAACATTAACAAGGTCTTTTGTTGTATTTTTTTTTTTAATATTTATTCACACCTCATAATAATAAATTTTTTTGTTTGTTTATTATAAGTTTAAAAGGTTTGTTGTAAGTAGTAAAATTGCATAAAGTGCATAGTAAAAATAAACTAAATAAAAAAAAAGTAAAAGGAAAATTACTGAAATAAATGCACTAAATGAAAACAAACTAAAGACAATAAAACTCAAGAAGAAAAAAGTACAAACACTTGGAAAATTTTAAAGAAAACGCACACTCGAGAAGAAAATTCACTGATTTATATTAAAAAAAAAAAAAAAAACAAGACACAATACAAAATGTGTATTCCTTCATATAGTTTGCTTGTAAGTCAAACCATATATTACCCATTACTAAAGAGCCCATATCTTGTAAAACGATTAATAAAAGTTATAAAATTTCAGTAATTTCTTCAATAGAGTTTTGATTTTATTTTGTCCATTACCATTTTTTATACAAGTTTTCCCAAAATTGTTAAATTTTCGAAAAATTTTTATTAAAAGAAGTATTTTTTTTTTGTTTTTAAATATTCGTTTTATTCGATTAATCATCAAAATTTATACGAATTATTCGTTATTCGAAAATCATGCTTTTTAAATTGTTTGTTCGAATTTTCTTTTTGTTTAATCGAATATATTTTTATTCGAGTGACAAGCCTACTGTACCTAGCAGGTGTAGTAGATATTTATGTATTTAGTAAAAATACCTCAACACCATTTTTTTGTTGAACATTTTGAAAAAAAAAATTGTAAATAATTAGTTTCAAAAAAATTGAGGAAGGGCACGCGTCTTGTAGTGGATATATTTCTTTTCTTAATGAATTTCAAAGAATTTTGTTTACATCGTAAATTTAATCTTATATGAGCTTTTTTAGAATATTTTTGAAATTTTTTTCTTCAATTATTTTGTATTTCAAAAAGCATGTTTTTGGTTTTTTTTTTTGCTATTGTGTTTTCTAAAACATCTTGCGTATAATTTAAGCCAAAATACTACAAAAAAAAATACTACTAACTGGGTCGTTTAGTCAATGTTTCGTGTAAATAAAAGAATTTTTTTAAATATTCTTTTGTTCATATTTTTTAAAGTGTGTGTTAAGAGTATTTCGATTTGATGATTTTTATTATTATTTATGTTATTCAGGTCATCATGGCTTAATGCTTTATTAATTTATAGTTTTACCAACACTCATACACCCAGAAAAAAGTCTCTGTAGTGGAGACCGTATTTTCCGAATCGATTTGTTTCGATTGCTGCGACCGACTTTTTCGGCCAGGATGACTATCATTCGATTGAAACAACAGCAATTCTGCCACAACAACAGAATTTCGATTGCCTCAACAGAAATTTGGTTACAACTACCAAAAAGGCCAGTAACTACAACCGATCCATTAGATTGGCTACAAATACGGTTGCTACTTCTTAGTCTGTTTTCTGGTTGTAGACATAATCCTGTAAAAATAGCAAAAAAGCTAATAAAAATTAGTTAACGTTGCACAAAAAACTGCTAAATTTATCCAAATTTTATTTTGCTAAATATTAGTGAAATAAGATCAGCAAAAATAAAACTGTTTACAAAATTTTAGAATAGTCGAGCAGAATTTCAGTTTATTAAAAATAGCATTTTACTCTGCTAAAATCAGCAAAAAGTTTTGCAAAATATTTGTAGACTAAGAATAGCAAACAAAAACTGTAATATTTTTTTTATATTTACCTTAAATTTAGTTAAATAAAAACAGTATATATTGCCAAAAATCAACAGAAATTTTTGCTAAAAGATTGTAGATTACTGATTTGAGAAGAGCAGATTCTATATAAATAAATATTTGTGGCCCTTTGTTCCCAATAGGAACCACAGGACATAATATATACTCAACAGATTTTTTTTTGTTATTTTTATCTTACTAATATCACAACACTACAAAGTTGACCGAGAAAATCGAAAACAAGAGTACCGACCATTGAACCAAAATATTTAAGCCAAAACCGTTTGTTTGAAAAATGTTCACATATTTAAAATAGAATTTGAAAATATTTTGTAAACTGATTTTTTATCAAAAGAGCGTATAACGAAAAGGTGTTAGCAGATTAGGTTAGGAGGGTTATGTGCCCAAGGGCACATCTCCACTCGGAGATGAATACGTTCCATTGTGAATCCCTTCAGTGAAAAACAGTTAGAAAGAAAAGAAATAGACAGCAAGATGGATTGAATGATAGATATAAAGAAAGATAGAAAGGATATATACTCCCCAGAACCAGCTCCTATCGTCCCCTTGCTAGAAACAGCCGTCCTATCTTCCTGACAAATCTCAGCAAATCTACTGGATTGCATCCAGCGACATACCCATGTTCGTCGTGAAATCTATCTCCTAGCCATTTCTGTCTGAGACCCTGCAACCTAGGACAGTGGCACATTATATGCTCAACTGTCTCCAGTTCCTCAACGTCCTCGCACAACCTGCAAAAATCCGGTATGTCCCTGTCCCATCTGCTTGTGAAAGCCCTGACAGAACAATGACCGGTCAGGAACCCCGTAAGGATCCTGAGACCCTCCCTATCCAGTCCAAAAGGACCTTGGTTGCCCCTGCGTCCAATGCGGGAAATAACGTCCTAGACACCCTGCAATCCATTCTGTCCCTCCATGATTGGTTAACGGTTTCGCGGAATCCCTTCCGTATAACCTCAAAGTAGTAACATAGTGGGGGCTTTACCCCCCCGTCCCTTACCGCCAAGTCCAGATTCGAACCCTCCCTCGCAAGTTCGTCCGCCAACTCATTGCCATCCACCTTGCAGTGTCCGGGAACCCAACACAGCCTCACTTTGAATGCCTCCATGAGCTCCCTCAGAGCACACCTACATCGTGCGACCAGGCGCGAGCGCACCGTGTAGTTTGTCAGTGCTCTGAGTGCTGCCTGACTATCGACATAAATTGTCACCCTAGTGTTAGCAAGAAAACAATTATTTTAAAAAAGTGCCTCATATGCAAAATGAGCCATAAGTTAAAAAATTGTATATGGCAGCATAGCTTTCTGAAATGAACCCAGAGTATAACTTTTTATAATGATATGTAAATACCTTTGGAAAGTATATGAGCAAAAACTCAAACAAAAATATTTATATTTGCAAACGATTTTCTAACAAAGGAGAATGTATAATAGGAGGGGTAGAAGGTGTGAAACACAACGTCAAACGAAACAGCCGGGGTCCAAATGGAAGAATTTGTGTAATGAATAAAATAGAGTATGAAAAAATTTGCAAGTATGTAAGTTATGTAGAGTACGTAATGTAAACAATATAAATTATGTAATGTAAATAATGTAAACAATGAAAATATCGTAAAGTATGCAATGCTAAAAATGTAAACAATATAAATAATGTAAATTATGGATGAAATCAAATTTTCAATTTACTTCAACATTTTTTGTAATCGACTCTAACTTCAAAATTATTTTGTTTAATGTCTGGTGTTGTGTTTGATAGCTTCTGCGGCTTCTATAATAAAAACTCATCATTCCAAAAGATTTTGCAAATATTATTTTAAAATGCAATTTAACTATTTATACAGCCTGCTTGTCATAGATCCTTTTTTAACATTACATTATATTAACACTTCAAGTCAAATAAAACATGACACTTAGACCTCTTTCAGAAAATAAGAGTCTATGACCTATGAAAACCACAACAACAATACAATTTGTTTCAACACATCATTTACATCCGAAAATATACAAATTTCCAAATTTTTTTTGGGAAAATAAAAAAGATGCTTAATTGTTTAATTTTCTATACAATGACCCTGCTCTTTTTTTGTTAGGATAATATTTAAAAACAAATAAGTTCAATAATTTATTTGCAAATCAAAGCATAAAAAAAATTACCATTGAACAAAGTCACTGAACTACCAACATATCAATCTACAATCAAACTAATAAACTAAAATGTTAATAATCAAATAATTAGGGGAATGTTCGCTATTGTGAGTATTTCGCTAAACTGAAGATTTCGTGTTTTTCGTATTGCAACATGAATGTGTCAGAACTGTCAACAAAAATCAAGTTTAATTTCCTATATTTCTATTTTATAAAAGTTTCGACGTAAATGTACACGTTTTTCTTGGTGTTATTGTGTAGTTATATAAAAAACTCAACATAAGTTATAATTTTTCTTCCTATTCCTCAAGTCCCAAATCTAATTATTTGGCAACGATTTTTGTGTGTGTACAACAGACAAATTTAACTTTGTCTATCATGAAAATTATCAAACTTTTTGAAAACCAACAAATAAAATCTAATATGTCAATATAATATTCGATTTTGGATTTAAAGCAGAACATTATTCTAACTAAATATATGAAAATATAGAAAGTCCAAAAAAACAATTTTTGTATTTTTAATACACAAATTAAAACATTTTTGAACAATTTTTCGTTAATATAAAAAGTTAACAACAAGCAAGTTTTAAACAATTTTTTAAGTCGGATTTTTGCAAACGGTAAGAATTTTATTCACAATTTTAATAAAACTAATAGATTCCATAAAAGTTCGTTTGAGTGAGCGCTCTTTCGTTTGAGTGAGCGCTCTTTCTAGTGCAATTTATCTAAAAGAACTTGGTCGCTCTTCTAGTTCAATCGATCTTTGATAATTTCGTTCAATCGTTAGATCGTTCAATCGTTAGATCACTCACGCTCATGTGAGTAAATTCGGATTTTACTCACACACACACGTGATCACGTGAATTACAAAAATTCACGAAATAAAATTCTACCGGAAAAAAAAATAAAATGTAAAAATTAAGGTAAATTGTGAATATTTAACTCAAAATTGCTCTGAATATGAAGTTTTGTCATTTATTTTGTATTTTGTATTTTTTTTTTTTTTTTTTATAATTTAACCAAAACTTAGGGGATCAGGAAAATAGGGTATGGGAAGGAATAAAGAGGGAGTAGTGTTTGTGGATATTTGATTTAAATTTTTCTAAATTGTAAGTAACAGGGTAACACACTCGCTCACGAAAAATATTTTTCAACTAAAATTAGTTTTCGCTCACACTCACGCGTGATCACGTGTGATTCATGTGAATCACGCAAAATTCTGCTCTCGATCTCATCTATACACTGAAAACATAAATACTGAATGCTTCTTATTAAAATACTACTAAACTTATTAAAATGATATCGTCAGGGTTGCCATAGCCCAATTTTTAAAAAAAAAAATCAAAAATCAGATAACTTATAAAAGTCGGATAACATAAAATTATACAAACTTTAAATTTTTAAAATATGAACTATTTATTTTAAAAGTTGTATGAGTCTCCGTGTTTTTTAAATGAGATATAAACGGTTTTGCTTTTTATTGTTTTTAAAGCTGTAAACGACAACTGTTGTACAATGTTTTCATACATATCTCATCAGCGGACATTCAATTTATTTATACTTTAAAGAAAATTAGATATAGATGGCGAAAACCTACGTTTTTTCAATTTCATTGCGAAAATCTACACTCAGGATATT
The DNA here is from genome assembly GCA_021234595.1 of Delia radicum. Classification (NCBI taxonomy): domain Eukaryota; kingdom Metazoa; phylum Arthropoda; class Insecta; order Diptera; family Anthomyiidae; genus Delia; species Delia radicum. The sequence continues at coordinate 69,613,598 of CM037854.1, read as the reverse complement.
ATGTAGGTAAAGACGACAGCAATTGAAGTCAAAAGCAAATGAAATTTCACTTGAAAGGACGACTAACATTGAATTCAACTAACATTTGTCATTTGTTTTTACTGTTCAGAAAATTGCTAACAATTGTAGTAAAAATGAACCACATATGTTCAATAATCTTCCTCAGAATTTGAAAAACATTGAAAGGATTTCAATTTTTAAAAATAGTTCAAAAGAGTTTCTCCTCCAAAATTTAGAAATGCTCCTACTGTAAAAATTTATTTTGATTTGTAATATAATATAAAAACATTTTTTTTTATTTTTTTTTCTTTTTTTTATTATAAATCTTGTTGTATATAAAAACTTATGTAATATTTTTTGCCAACTCGCCTCAATAATGTCCAAGTGGCGCTGAGGCACTTTCTATATTTTGTAAAATATTTCCTTTTTTTTTTTTGAAAATAAACTGAATTAAAAAAAAAAAAATATTAGAAAAAAATAATAATTTTTAAAATAACAAAAAACGACTGTAAAAAATAAATGTAAAATGATAAAACAGTCATTTGATGTGGTTTGTTTTTGTTAGAAAAGAAACTGTAGTACAACCCAAACAACTACAAATTTTTTAAAGCAGAAGTTCCCTGAGTGTATATAAGTTGTTATACATAAGTTTTTAATTGTTAAAACAAAATTTTATTAATCAAATTATAATAATTGTTCCCTGAAGAAGTCACCACATGTGGAGACGAAATATTGAAAATAAATAATTATAATTTATAAATAAAGGATCTTAAATGAAAAAGAATTAAATAAAAGAAGATTAAAGAAAATTTAAAATTTTTTTGAAAATAGTTTGCCTCAAATGTCGAACATTTTTGAAATAGCTCATATAGTATTACCTATGCATAATATTATGTATTTTAAATTGATATAATCCCTTATAACTTTTTTATTTTTATATATCTTTTTTCTGTCTTATACTTATATGATTCTAGTTATTTCATGTGTCAATATAAATTATGAGAGAGAACCAACCGGAAATGACATAAACGACAGAAACCCATTACATTAGGCTGTGGTATGGTACATAAGTATCCCATAACAACGAAAATAGGGAGAATAATATTTAAATATTAATAGAACTGAGAGGTAGCCAGGTATATACGTATAAAAATAAGAAAGTACAAAAAACTGTGATTTACGACTGTTTTTTTTTATTAAAATTTAAATTTTTTTTGTTAAATAATCTGTTAAGCATTTAAAAGCATTGATTTATTAAATTTTGACTTTATTAAAAAATATTAATTAAGCCTATATTGAACTTCTTACTTTACTACTTTTTTTGTAATATTTTTTAAACATTAGTTTAGTAATATCTCTTAAAAGTCCTACGTTGGGCGCCAACAAAAATATTTATTTTTTAACTTTGTAGTTAATATCCATGATATTAATGATTTAACGATGGCGCTTTTTTGGCGCAAACATTAAATATTGTTACATTCATTAATAAAACCCGCCCCCCAAATTGCGTATTATTAATAAAATTTTCATATTCAAACGGATATATACCTAACCCACGTTAATAAATTGAAAGAAAAAATATAATATAATAAAAAATTCCCTAGAAAATTTTTAAAAATATTATTACAAGTCAAACCATAAAAGGTGACAAATGCAAGTATGACGGATGCCATAAACTATATAATAAAAATAAAGCAAAATTTTAAAATTTCTTAATATGATGATTAATATGAAAAAATAATAACCTTAAATATATTTATTTTTCTTTTTACCAAAAGTAGCATATTTTTTGTCACATTTGTTATTATTTTGTTTATAAGCATGATTTTTGTTTTTAATATTAACTATTATCTTTTTCATAAAAATTTGCTAGACTTTGTATTAAACAAGAAATTAATATATAAGTATTACAATTTTTTTTTTTTATTTTGTTAGTTTTATCTTCACCTAATCTAATTCAGAGATTCTCAATGACATTTTTAAGAAGGCTAATTAATAAAACATTTAGATACTAAGAAATTTGCTTAAACATCTTTGTTCTTGGGACTCGTAAAAATCATATTTTAAGCAATTTTTGCTTCAGTGACACCGCTTAAAATCTACGGATTAAAGACTCCGTTACAAATGCATTGAAATTTACATATTTGCCAGGATAAAAGCACAATGAAGAAAATTTATAGACATTAAATTTAATAATTCAAAATTTGACGTGTGGTATGTAAGCTTTTCTTTTTAACCATACTTTTTTAAAATATATTTTTTGGCCTACTTTTTTTATACGATTTTATTTTTATTGTGATTTTTTATTCAATTACTCATTTTCAACTAAAAAATTTGTCATTGCCCTAAGCTGTTTGATATTGGATTTGAGAAAAATTGGTCACGGGATTCTGAAATTATGAGTGAAATTGTTAAGCTTCAAAATTTCATAAATTTTAGAGCGTTGTATTTAAAATCCAACTCAAAATTTTAAGTACAACAATTTTACCGCATAAAATTGTTCTCCTTAAATTTTTTTTTAACTCAAAGATGTTTGTTATGTCTCTAATTTTTTTTCATATCAAAAAATTTGTATCATAAAAAAATTTTTTACCCAAAAAACTATTTTTTAACAATTCACCCCATAATTTTAAACTCACATCTGATTTTTTTTGCCGCAAAAATGATTTTACCTAATTTTTTTTTATCAATTCAAAAATGGATTTCATCTCAGAATTAATTTTCGCCTTAAATATTTTATCTAAAACATGTTTTTTTAAATTTTTAATTTTTTTTTTCAACTCAAAAACTTTTTTTTTATGTTTACGCCACAAAATTTAAAAATCAAGCAATTTTTAATAAACTCTATCCCCGCCTGCCTGTAGAAACGTATAATACTCCGGCAAAATAGAAGTGAGATTGCTAGTTTTTTGTATAAATATTTGATGATATGATAAGCAGTTTGGTATTAAATATGAGCAAAATCGGTTGACGTATTCAAAATTTATATACAATAACGCAATATCTTGACTACCATCGTAAATAAAAAATTTGTAGAAAATTGTTCTTATGAGCTGCCAAATAACTATTTGAAAAAAAAAAAACATTTTCGCTTTTTTCGATGGGAGCATTTTCAAAAATTATTACAAAATATAGTAAATCCTATCCCGCCTGCCTGTAGAAACGCATAATACTCCGGCAAATTAGAAGAGAGATTGCTAGTTTTTTGTATAAATATTTGATGATATGATAAGCAGTTTGGTATTAAATATGAGCAAAATTGGTTGACGGATTCAAAATTTAGACACAATAACGCAATATGTTGATTACCATCGTAAATAAAAAATTTGCAGAAAATTGTTCTTCAGAGCTGCCAAATAATTATTTGAAAAAAAAAAACATTTTCGCCCTTTTCGATGGGAGCATTTTCAAAAATTTTTACAAAATATAGTAAATCCTATCCCACCTGCCTGTAGAAACGCATAATACTCCGGCAAATTAGAAGATAGATTGCTAGTTTTTTGTATAAATATTTGATGATATGATAAGCAGTTTGGTATTAAATATGAGTAAAATCGGTTGACAGATTCAAAATTTATATACAATAATGCAATATCTTGACTACTATCGTAAATAAAAAATTTGTAGAAAATTGTTTTCAGAGCTGCCAAATAATTATTTGAAAAAAAAAACATTTCGCCTTTTTCGATGGGAGTATTTTCAAAAATTATTACAAAATATAGTAAATCCTATCCCGCCTGCCTATAGAAACGCATAATACTCCGGCAAAATAGAAGTGAGATTGCTAGTTTTTTGTATAAATATTTGCTGATATGATAAGCAGTTTGGTATTAAATATTAGCAAAATCGGTTGACGGATTCAAAATTTATATATAATAATGCAATATCTTGACTACCATCGTAAATAAAAAATTTGCTGAAAATTGTTCTTCAGAGCTGCCAAATAATTATTTGAAAAAAACATTTTCGCCCTTTTCGATGGAAGCATTTTCAAAAATTATTACAAAACTTAGTAAATCCTAAAGTTTTATTTATTATATAGTTATGCTGAGGAGAAAATATGAAAATTTACATCTCTGCTTAAAATTAATACATCGATTGTATATAATTTTTGAAAATCTGACCTATTGGACCAAGAATTTTTTAATTAAATGTGTCAAAATTTATTCCACTTTTATTCAAAACATATATATTAGCTAGATTTTATTGAAGTATTGCTTAAAAAAGTTATAATTTCAGTGTTTTCACACGACAATTTAAAAAAATAGTCAAAAGGAACGTTTTTTTTGTCCAAAAAATTTTAAAAAATCGGTTAACTTAAAAAAAGCAATGTTTACATTGAAGTCGTCATAACTTTTGTTTTTATCCACAGATTTTCTTCAAATATGAATTGTTTTCTTCGCAAAGGATTCAACTTTAAAAACATTTCTATTTTGTGTTTAATATAACGCCAGATTTGTTTAAAATTTTAATTCTTAAGAATAACTATTCCATTTTTATTTTTCCCCGATTTAAGAAACTCTGATCTTAACAAAAAAAAAAAAAAATATTTCAATAATATTAAATACTAATTGTTAATATTAATATTTTTTCAAATGTTTACCACAAAAACAGCAAAAAAAAAAAAATCAAACGAAAACACCTGTTAAGTACACACTTAAACACTTGTAAAAAATATTGATACGAATAAATACATTTTGAAATAAAATTGTTGGTACATTTTACATATTTAAACTAAACAATCATTAAGAAAATTTGAATTTTGATATACTAGATTCCAAAGGAATTTTCCATTTTCAGCCGTTGAATAAAATTCAAGGGAAAGAAATTAAAACCCTCAAGTGTTTTAAAAAACCACTAACAAAAACGTATGTTAAATTAATAAATGAAAACAAAGTTAAAAGTAAATACTACCTACCAGTGGCGTACCCAGCCAACCCTTTAAATCAGAATTAAGATTTGTTAAAAAAACGGGCATAAATGTTTAACTGAAAATGAATTTGGTGCATACAAAATTTCCTATAATAACAACAAATTGGTAAAATTGCACACAAAGTGAAAAAATCTTAACAATTTTGAAAATATTTTTTTTCTAATTTTTGCAGATTTTTTTTAAATTTAGGCGATTTTTTAAATTTTGGAGATTTCCAATTTTGGGGATTGTTTAAATTTTGTTAATTTTTTTAATTTTGGCGATATTTTTTTAATAATTTGGAATTATTTGTGATTTTTTATTTTCTACTGACTCTTAATTTGAACTTTGCTCGAAAATAACAAAAAAACAGTGGACATTAGAGTGAGGTAAGTTTCTAAAAATAGAACTGTTCTGTTGTTGGAGTTGTACTTCTGAGATTATGTATGCAAGAACAAAAAAACACCGAGTATTGAATAAAACTAGTTTTAATCACAACGAAACTCGACCTGACGATAGATCAGTGGGCTAAAGCGCTCTGTCTAACGTGTAGTGCGAGTGCATGTGGCATTAGTAATCAGTTTATCTATACCACGGTCAGTGATTGCACAGAAAATTTCATATAGACGCAATCGAACAAATAAAAACATAACAAATATAACATTATTCAAAAATTCAAAAAAGCAGGGTCACTGACGAAGGTTCAATACCAGAAACTGCGCAGTCTGATTCAGAAAATTGAAAATTTACAATGTAGTTATGATTTTTGTGAAAATACACTCATTCTTCTCTACCACGCCTTTCACAATAAAAATTAAATAAAATTGCGTATTAATTATAGTATTAATTGCAATTGTGTGAAAAAGACGCTGAAATTCAAACTCAAAAAAAATTTTGATTCAACAGAATTGTTTTTGCTGTTCTTACTTTAATAATACTTAGCGAAAAAAGCTGCCAGTTTTAACAGTTTTTCCAACAAAGTCAATTTTTAACTAATTTTTAGTAGTTTTATGAAAAATGTTTGCTAATTTGCAACATTAATTTAGATTTGACAGATTTATTTTCGCTTTCTTATCTTATTATGTAAGTAAAATAATATGAAGTATAAAAGTTGCTAATTTTACACTCATAAAAATAAACCTGTAAAAATAGCAAAAAATATACTAAAAACTAGTTAAAAATTACCTTAAAGTAAAAACTGCTAAGATTAGCAGATTTTTTACTAAATATTAAAAATATGAGAATAGCAAAAATAACTCTTTTGAATTTACAAATATTTAGTTTTATTTGAGCTAAATTTTAGTTAATTGAAAGTAACAAAATAATCTGCTAATATCAGCAAAAACATTTACTAAATATTAGTAGAAAAACAAATCATCAAAAAATGTGAAATTTTTAGTCTTTTCTAGTTTTTTTTTTTTATGCGAATAAAAGTCTGCCCTTATGAAATCAGTAATCTACAATTTTTTTTAGCAAACATTTCTGTAATCTACAATTTGAAATCAGTAATCTACAATTTTTTTAGCAAAAATTTCTGTTGATTTTATCAGAATAAACTGTTATTTGCATTCTACTAAATTTGAGGTAAATGTAACAAAAAATTTGTTAATATTACGGTTTTGTTTTTGCTATTTTGAGTCTACAAATATTTATTATAAGTTTTTGCTAATTTTACAGAGTAAAATGCTATTTTCAATTAACTAAAATTTATATCGAATTTAACTAAAATTTTGTAAAGTTAACAGATTTATTTTTGCTGTTCTTATTTTATTTATATTTAGCATAAAAAATGTTCTAAATTAAGCAGTTTTTTCTCCAAAGGCCATTTTAAACTATTTTTTAGTAACTTTTTCTGCTATTTTTACAGTTTTATTTCTATGAGTGTAGCAGTTTTTCCTGCAACGTCATTTTGAACTAATTTCGAATAGTTTTAGCAAACAATTTTACTGTTGGTGCAAGTACGAAAAAAACTGTAAAATTCTATGAATTTGGATTATAAATATGTTGCAGCAAAGTTGCAAATAAGTCACAAATTATCGATATTAATATGTCGAAAAAGTTCAAAAAGAGTTTTACTAGCCGAGTTTTGTGGCGAGAAACTTATTTGTGTTAAATAATATTAATTTATTTGTCAAAAATGAAAAAAATTCAGCTAGTTTTTATTGACCAATTTCACGTCTAAGGGTTAAAGAAAACATTTATTGCCGGCAATAAATCGGAAGTAACTGTTATTCGAAAACGATACATCCAGGCAATGCTTTAAGACATTTATTATCGTCAAATTATCGCCGGGAAGATAAATCCGCGATATTGCAAAAATATTGCTTGGAAGTTAATAAAAGTATATTGGCCTATTATCATCTAAGGGAGGATTCTTTATTTTTATACCAATTAAATTTTACGTTTTGTATTGTTATAATACAAATGGAATATTATAAAAAAAAAAAACAAAAAATACACCGATTGTCCGTAATTTGCGAGATTTGGTATCAAATTAAATTTATATCAACATTAATAAATTTAAAACAAAAAAGTTTCAAGCAACTTTGAAATCTATTTTACTATTTAACTTATAACTTTAGTTAGTACAACGATATTTACATTCGAATTCTGAATATTGTGTGTGTTGCAACTAAAATTCATCAGTTGAATTAACCGAACTTTGTTGCACACAGAGAAATAAAGTGCCAACCGAATTGAAAAGTGTATTTTAATGGCGACAACTTATAAATTCAGTTAGTACAACGATATTAACATTAGATTTCTGAACGTTTTGGGTGTTGGAACTAAAATTTAGTTGAATTAACCGAACTTTGTTGTGAACACTTATGTTTAGTTGTACCAAACGACTGAAATTCGGAAAAAACCAAATTTGAGTCCTAATAACCATATTTCAGTTGGCAAATAGCTAAATTTTTCTCTGTGTGTGTGAAAACTAATGTTCATTTCTACCAACCGACTAAAATTCGTAATAACCGAATTTGAGTCGTAACAGCTGAATTTCAGTTAACAAATAGCTTCATTATTCTCTGTGTGTAATATATTCATAGAATCTATTGAATAAGTAATTGGAAAACCCATATGCAACAGTAAAGGAACGTTATAACTAGAATTCAATTTTATTATTTTTTTTTCAACTAAATAACAAATGTTGCATGGTAAAAAAAAACAGGAAACAAAGGATATGTGATGAGTGGATGAATGGCATAACTTATGCATTTTAAACAATATTAATATTGAACAAATAATGTTATATATTTCAAGTAGACAATCATCCCAGCAAACAAGACAATACGAAAAAGTTTCCCAGATCATATCGCCTGGAAGAAAACATTTATTGCCGGCAATAAATCGGAAGTAACTGTTATCCGAAAACGATACATCCAGGCATTGCTTTAAGACATTTATTATCGTCAAATTATCGCCGGGAAGATAAATCCGCGATATTGCAAAATATTGCCTGGAAGTTAATAAAAATATATTGGCCTATTATCATCTAAGGGGTAAACCGACGATTCTTTATTTTTATACCAATTAAATTTTACGTTATGTTTTGTTATAAGACAAATGGAATAATATAAAAGAACAAAAAATAGGTAAATTTACCCACTACCATTACAATCTTGGACTTTACCATCAGTACTTCCCCACCAAAATATGTTTATTTTCTAATTTGTCATTTTCATCGATCTATTTAACATTGGCTTGTCATAGGAGGGACTCATTCCAAATATGATTCTTTGGAAGTTGTTCTGCCTAAACAACTTATTGAAAGTTATTTAGGCATAATATATTCATTGCAAGATGTTTTGCAGCTTTAAAAGAATGATTCATTCCTATGACAAGCCAATGTTAAATTCATCGATGAAAATGCTCAATTGGAATCATTCCTTGGCAGAAAAGATTTTGCTGGATCATATTGATCTCCGATGACTAAACGGTTTGTCCCATTGTTACAAGGAAAAATAGAATGATTTTTTATTTAATATCTTTACAGAAATATCTACAATAGAACTTGCACAGCGTTCGTATGTAATTTGTACCATATCTCGGCCGTAGAAGTCCATTTATCAAGTTTGTTAATTAATCTTCCGGAAAATATTTTATTGGCAACGAATTATTTATATGCGACATAAAAATATAATTTTGTAAAAAAAATGTTCTTTTCAATATCACAAACATTTTTTTTTAATATCGCTAACATTTTATTAACAATTTTTTATTGATGATAAAAAAAGATATTGCCGTAATATCTTGTGGGCGACATATCTTTCAAATGTTTGCAGGGATGGTTCTTTTATAAGAGTTTAAAAAAAAAAAATAAAGAAAAATTCTTAAATAAACATCAAGTCATTTGAAATTTTTTTCAACATTTTTAGTATATTTTTTGTTTACTTATTGTTAGTTACATGTGATTATACAAAAGGATTGAAAAGTGGACAAATTTCAAAGAATTAAGGAATGCAAATTAAATAAAGAAAAGCTAGCACAAGCTTTCAATGCCATAACATTTCCTTTTGATTATATTTTATAATGACCATGTTGAAAAATGTTGATATAATATTTACAATAACTACACTCGAAAAAATAAGTTAGTAGAAAAGTTAGTAAAACGCCTTGTAAATAAGGTATACTATTTTTCAGCAAATTTTTTGCTAAAATTATGTTTTCAGCTAAAATTTTAGTTATACTTAATCAGCACTTAACTGTTTTGAACTAATGTTTTACTAATATTTAACTATTGTTTTACTAATTTATTTTGCTAAAAAACTTGCTACTAAGCACAATAATAGTGTGGACGACAACCAGATCGCGGCATATCAAGATATAAAAGAGAAGAGGATAATGATAGTAAAAAGTGCAACAAGACAATAAAAAAATCTACCATGGAAGATTATGTGTTATATGTTTTACATACATAAAACAAAATTGTGGATTAAAACAACTTAAATTTTAACATTAAACATTTACACATTAAAATTGTGGACGCCAGCCAGTTTGAAAGATATACGCAGAATGATGTAGATGTGACGGCATGTCGAAATGTAGTAGAAATGTAGAAATGATACTAAGAAGTAAAACTCTTGTAAGACATATACAAAAATCAACCATGGAAGATTTTCAATGGACGAGTTCCAGTGACAATTCATAGATCTAATGCAAAAATTCATTGAAATCATGCAGAGAATTCTCTCAGTGTAGTAGACAAAAATTAGCAATAAAAACACTGTAGTATCAACCAAATATTTTTTGTATTTACTTAAATTTTGTTAAATGGAAATTTTGCCAAAATCGACAGAAATATTTGCTAAATAATTTTAGATTGCTGATTTCAGGAAGACAGATTTTTATTTGCAGTAAAAAATATCTATAAAACATTGATTTTTTTGTAGACTAATATTTAGCAAATTTTTTACTATTTTTTTTTAATTTTTTATTTTACACTAAAAAATATTTGGCTTAAATATAACTAAACTTTTATGCATTCAGATTTATTTTTGCTCTTTCTATCTTACTAATATTTAGCAAACAAAATCTTCTAGTTTTAGCACTTTTTCCTGCAACGTGATTTTAAACTAATTTTTAGTAGTTTTAGCAAAAATTTGTATTAATATTTTTATATTAAATTTAAAAAGCTTCTATGTTTATAGAAATAAGCTTTTTAAATTAAAAGCTTTTGGAAAAACATTCTGATATTGTCAGCTTTTAGTAATTAACAACGAATTCGATTTCTTTATGAATTCTAGATGCTTTTTTATATTTCTGAAATGTAAAAAAACTTAAAGTTTTTTGTTTTCCTGACCTTTAAAAATATTCTAGAAAGTAAAAGGATTTTATACAAAATTCCTGTGAAACTGTCTATCATTTAAATATTTTATTTATCTTTTTTAAAGTACAACCGTTTTTTTTTTGCATTTATATAACATGTCAATAACAGTTCCAAATAAAATGGCGCTTATAATCACTTACCAGATTTTCCTACATCGGCATTACCAATAACTGCTATACGTACTCTGGGTATGACAGTCTTCTCTTCAGCCTTCATTTTGATATTAACTGTAAATATATAAAGAAGAATAAGATATTAGAATTTAAAAATTTAAAAATAAAATAAATGTTTAATAGTTTAGTAATGCAGAAGAGAAAAATTCTTAATAAATTTATCTTAAATACATCTTGATAAATAAATGATAATAACCTTTTGAAAAAAAAAATAAATAATTATGTTATCTATCTTTTAAACAATACAAAAAAAAAAAATAAAAAATAAGGAGTTCATCTCAAAACATTTTTATATTATCTTCTAGTCATTATCATCTCAAAGATAAGAATTATATATTTTGAAAGAAAAATAAAATTTTTGCACGTTTATTTTCTTTTTATATGGAATTTATACTTTTGTTGTTTTTTTTTTAACGAAATCTATTATTTTTTTATTATTTTTATTTGTCATTTCTCTGCCATTTACGTAGATTCGCATGATTTAAATGGAATGTATGGAATTTTTTATATAAATATTTATTTAACTGTTTAAATTAATTGTTTAAAACGAAGAAAAAAACGCTTAAAACCTTATTAAAAAATTAGTTTAAAACTTATTGTTCATTAAGTTATTTTTAATTTCACATGATTTCAGTTTTTTTTTTTATATATACCCGATCAAAAAAATTATATATCTCAAATATATAGATCGATATTTAGTCTTAACCAAGTTCATTTCAAAATAGACAAGTCCAATAATATTAATATTAAGATCCTGATGATTCCAAAATATGGCATGGTATTAATTTAGATCTTATTTGATCTGATTAGACCCAAAAAGATAAGTAATTTTGGGGGCTCAAACTAGATAGTTTGAGATATATGATTACCAGAGAAGACAAATTTGTCTTGTTTGCTATTTTTACTCATATGAGCATTTCTTTAGACACATACGTTAAAAGTCTTGAGTTGAGTAGTTCGTGAACGTACTACTTCAATCGAACCAGTGTTTACTTTGATCTAGTTAGATAGTTCGCAATACTCAACTCTTTTAGGTCTTTCGCTCTTTTCGTTCTTTTATGGTGTTTAAGTTTTATTTATTTTTTTTATGTTAGGTGCGCCCCGGTAGCCTAGTTGGTAGCGTGCTGACTTATCAGTGCGGGGGTCGTGGGTTCGATTCCCACCAGAGGCACTGGTCTATTTTCGCTACAACGCGCCGAAGGCCATAGTAGCTAGTGCTCGCTTAGGGTAATAGGATATAATTTGTAATTATATGATTATGGATAAATAAAATAAAAAAATAAAAAACTTTTTATGTTGCTTTTGAATAGAATTTTTTTCTAATGTTGCCACCTCAACATTTTTTTCTGTTAAAAAGAAGTGTCTTATATGAATAATTTGCTTAAAAACTTTGTAACGAACGATTAAACGAAATTGTCAGAAATCAATTGAACTAGAATTACGACCTAATTCATTGAGATAAATTAAACTAGAAAGAGCGCTCAATCGAACTAACTAGATTGCCCAAGGCTATTAAAGTCGTACAGTTCAATGGAGTGAAAAAAGGAAAACATATTTTTATACTTCTTTTTTACTTTTGTAGGGAACGTAAGAAGCTCTATAATTAGTAAAAATAAGAAAACAATCTAACTACATGCAATTTAATAGAGTCACGTGATGTGACAAAAAAGAAGTTGGTTTATTCGTCTTTTACAAAAACACAAAACTCTAAGAGTTGCGCCAGACTTTTTTGAGAAACATTTTTTTAATATGATTTGGAATGTTTTCAGTTTGTTTTACAATTTTCTGAATCAATTAAAAACAAATTTGATTTTCTTTTATAACACATAGTGCACACACAAAAATAAAATTCATAATTTTTTATAAAAAAGTTCATTTTTTTAAAGGTTCATACTATTTATGAAATTTACTTACTATTTATGAAGTGTTCCTAGTTTCCCTAGCATTTATGAAAAGGTACATAAAATTCCCAGTATTATTGCAATTTATGCAAGTTTTCTTAAATATTAGGATTTTGTACATTGGCCAATTTTTGAAGTACTTTTTCATAAATATTAAGTGTTTCTGCATATATTTAAAGAACCTTGTCATAATTAACGAGACACAAACTTTCCCAGTATTTTTTATGAACTGTTCATAAATGTTTTGAAAAAGTTCATAAATTAGTACCTTGGCAAATTTTTCATTAAATATTCATAAATAGTATGAATTTTTGTTTTGTGTGTGTGAAATGTGACATAGCGTGATGTGACATATATTTCATATTAGGTAAATGTTAGCAATTATTCTAAAAAATGTTTGTTTTATTATTTATAGAATTAAAAAATATTATAAATTTTGTGGTGAATTTATTTTGAAGAATTACAATGGATATTATGTAAATTAAACTTATTCAATTGCACAGGCCAACAAGTTTTTCAACCTTGATACTAGAACTTACTTTTCAAAATGTTAAACAGATGGGACTTTCAGATTACATTAAAAGATTTGTTTCACGATGTTATAACTCCCCGAATAGATCGAAAATCCCAGTTTTTTTAAATTTTAGCTGAAGATATCTCGAAAAGTATATCATCTGATGGAGAAATTCGGAGGTCAAATTCGGATTTAGCGCATATCAAACGTTTAAAAAAGTATACTCTAGTCGCAGGGTCTTGACGTTTACAGATTTTGATTTCCTGTGTTTTTTAGTAGAACATATAAAATTTTATTTGGGTCCGTTTTTAATTTTTTTCTTTACCGTAGTGCCTTTTACCTTCATTTTATCAGTTAAGGATATCATCTACGTGCAAAAATATAATTTTAATTATCAATATTTTACTACTCAGAACTACAATATTTTCCAGGTTACGTGACGTGACAAAGTTTGAAATTAAAAAAAAAAAACTCTGCTTGATATGTCCCATATTTTTTTATATTAAATAAGTCAGAACAAATTCGACATAAAATAAAAGTTTTAAACACCAACTACCAGCAGCGCAGAAGTAATAAGGAAAAAATGTTGGTTTGCGTTGACGAACGTGACATTAGAATGTCAATGAAAGCAAATCAAAAATGGTTTGTTTATCTTTATTTACTTCGTTTGCATTTTTTAGAGTTAATTGTTATTGTAGAAAATAATTATTTTCACTTTAAACGAGTTTAGGATCTTTTATTTATAAATTCTAGATATGAGTATTAGGGTGGGTCAATTTGTATGGAAGGAAAAAAATCTTAATGGGCGCTTCGCGTTTCTGATTTTTGGGATTGTACTCAGCAAAAAAGTCCACTAGACCATACGGTGAAAATTGAGCTTCCACATTTTGACTTTACGGCAAAAAAGCCCTATTTTGAAATTAAAAATTAACCCCTTAAACCCCACCCACAAATATGATTGATGCATTAATCTGCTAGAGAATCTTCCAAAGAAGAGATTGATACCATAATCTTAGATAAGCTCCTCCTACTTCCTGAGATATGTCCATCCCACACATTGTTACTTTCACAAAATACGGCTAAAAAGTCAAAATGTGGAAGCTCGATTTTCACCGTAGACGTATGGTCTAGTGTACTTTTTTGCTCAGTACAATCCCAAGAATCAGAAACGCGAAGCGCCCATTAAGATGTTCAAATCGCCCCACCCTAATGAGTATACTTGCATCATCGCTCTTAAAGAATTAAATATTTAAGGGAAAGTGTTAATGATACATAATGAAAAATGTTGACCAAAAACATGAATGCAGTCCGTTTTATAATCACGTCAACTAAGATATGCATTAGACGTTTTAATTTAATAAAATTTAAGTTTTTTTTTTTTAATAATACAAATCAGACGGTTGACATTTCTATGGAAATGCCCATATTTTCTTATACACACATATAAATAAAGTGTCAACCGAACTGAAAAGTATATTTTAATGGTAACAACTTATAAATTCAGTTGGTACAACAATATTTACATTAGTTTTCTGAATGTTTTGGATGTTGCAACTAAAATTCAGTTGAATTAACCGAACTTTGTTGTGAAAACTTCAATTGTACCAACCGACTGAAATTCGTAATAACCCAATTTGAGTCGTAGTAACCGAATTTCAGTTGGCAAATAGCTGAATTTTTCTTTGTGTGCATTAATTTTGGATTTTTATTTTCCATTTTAAAACCAGCTTTTTCTCAAAATTTCAATTTTTCTCAAGAATTAAAATTGCTTTTTTTTAGATTTTCTTAGCTTAAAGTGCTTTTTTACTCATGAAAACAATATTTTTCCCTCAATTTTTTTACTTTTTATTTTTAAAAGAGTAATTTTTTCCTTTTTTTTTGTACTATTTTTTCTTCTTTTAAAAAAGTTTTTCCATTAATAGGACTTTGGCCATTTTTTGTCTTTTCTGATGATATTATATTATGTTATACATGAAATGTATTATATATGACAATTGATCTATCATATCTAATTATATAAAGCTTATATGCTTCATAGCTAATTTTATAAAAATTAATATATAATAACATATTGTTATACATGTTAACACATAAGAAATATATAATAATATATGGCTATGCATGACACTATATATAATCTCATATTATAATATATTTTAAGATGAAAACACATAAGACTATTTATATATGAAAATTTTTACTCGGGTATAAATAAATATAAAAACACCAAATTTTTATAATTTTTTATTTCATTTTGGAAAAACCACAGTTTTTTGCACTCATATATTTCCATTAACCTTAAAATATGTTTATAAACATATACATTAATATTTAATATTTTATTTAAACAAAATTCTTAATTCATTCATAGAGTATGCAATTTTTTCTTTTATGAGGTATTTTGGAAGCAAATCTGATTGGTTGTAGAATTTTCAAATAAATTTTAATTTTATAGACAAATTGTTTAAATCGTGGCATATACTAATAAATTATCAGCATTTTGTTTGTTCTAGTCAAATTTACGGGGTCTTTAAGCGGTTTAAATGAGGTTTAAGAGAAATAGTTGTATTATTTTTTTTTTTTTTTTAATTTTCCTTGAAAAAAGCTATGTATTTTTGAAAAACTGCGCTAACTTTTTTAAAAAATTGCGTCACATTTATCAGAAGATTTTATAGTTATGATATATCACATCACTGCGTTGCATAACTATAAATGCAAATGATTATTGCTATTTTTTCTAATATTACAAATTTTTTAAACCTATAATTGTTTTAAGAGAGTGTGATAACTGATCTCTTATTATGTAAAATTTAAGAGATTACTTGATTGATTTAAGAGAAAATTTGTTTAATAAATTTTGTTAGTGTTTCATAACTACAATTACATATAACGGTAAACAAAGAAGAATAGAAAATAATGAAAAACTAAAAAATTATTTTTGTTTTTTATGAAATCTTAAACAATTTGCAATTAAATGTCACGTGGTTCATATCTAAGTGATTCTGAAAAAGAACAAATTTCAGCTTATTTAAAAATTGGCTTAAGTTTTCGGGAAATTGCTAGAAAAATAAACCGTTCACAAGTGGTTGTCACAAATTTTGCAAATATTCGATTAGTTATGGTAAAAATATAACAGGCGGCCCGAAAAAAAGCTTTCTGATCGGGACCGGCGTAAATAATCAACTGTGAAAGCAACTCAATGAAGCGTCTCAATCAGATAATCGATGCATGTAAGGTAAATGTGTTCAAATCAACTATAGGTAGACTCTAACGGATTCCCAGAGAATTACTCTCCAAAAGATGATGTCTGTGCTAAGGTTATTATCCCGCCACAAAACTGCTCGACTTGAATTCTCTAAAGGGAACTTACAATCCAACGAGGACTGTTTAAACATAAATTCATTTTCCAACAGAATCAAACCCCCGTTAAGAATATTTGCGGAGTATTAACCCATCGAGTTTACACAGAAAACCGTCAATATGAAAGAGTTTTTCATCTAAAAGAAGCAGTTATTGATGCGTGGAGAACTTGGAATAAATCTAGTAGACAGTATGTGTGATCGAATTTTTTCGATTTGATTCAAAAAACGGAGGAATCATTATTAAAACTGCGGCTTTAAAATATTTTTCTTAAATTTTTGTAAATTTTGATATATTACGTTAAGTGTATTTATAGTTATGAAACACTAATTGAAATTTAGTAAAATTAATGTGAAATTATAATTTTGCAACGCAGTGTATAAGCAAGTTCTAGTAACAAATTTCTAGTGTCCGACCGAACAGTGCGGCCAGAAAATGCATTTGGTCTGTATTCGGTATTTTAAAGCATTATGGACAAATTTGGCGGATGGAAAAATGTTTATTGGGCTGATTAGATGCTATTTTGAGTGTCAAATTTGAAGAAAAGTCTGTAGTTTAGCAATGAATTCACTGTTCGGCCTCAGAAAAATCGGCCAAATTGAAAATAGTTCGGCGGCCGAACTTTTAACTTTATAGCTAAACTTCGGCTTTTCTCTTAAATTTTATACACAAAATCGAATTAAATCGGCTCAACAAACATGTTTGCAATGCCAAAATTTGTCATCATTGCCTCTAGATATCAAAAAAACCGACAAAATATGGGTTTTTGGCCGAACTGTTCGGTCGGACACTACAAATTTCTACATAATATCTTAATTTTATGTATTACGAACGAGTAATATGTAATTATTTTATAAAAATATTAATCATACGCATATTAATCATACGCATATCAATCAAGAATGTAACATATTTTCGGAAACAATTTCGAGTATTAAGTAACGTTGCTATTAACTTTTTTAAATACATATTTCTTTAAATTTTTTTAATATGTTTAAAAAACCCCATAAATTTTCCATTATGAAATCCTAATTGTTTATATGATTTTTGAAACTTGTTAAATATTTCTTATGCAAAACTTGAGATTTGTTTATTATTGTATTACAAAAATTTATTTAAACACACAACATGACCTTGCATTGTTAGCATTATTACAAAGACTAATTTGTTTTAAAAAAATTAACATAAAAATTCTTGTTTTTTTTAAGAAAATCTCTTTATTATCGTTTGTTTAAAATATTTTTTTTTTAATTTTTAAAATATATTGACTATAGACACAGCTGTTTTTTTATAGTTAATATACTAATTGAATTTTTTTTTTGGTAAAAATAAACAAAATATTTGAAATTTGTAGCTATAAATTGTTGCCTTTTAGTAATAAGAATGTGTGTACTTTTTTATGTTTAACCCTCTAGTACACATTGAAGTTTAACAAAAATTTTAAATTCTGTTCTGAGTTAAGGCACTTTAATTTGAGTGAATTTGCAAAATCTCCCAATATTAAACATTTTCCAAATTTTGGAATTTTTACAAAGTTTTAAAAAAAATTTTTTTTATAAAATTTTACAAAAAAAAAAGTTTTTTTTACACAAAATAAACCGAAAGAAATATTCAGATGCATCAAAAAAATTTTAACCTTTTACTTAAGAGTTTTTTATGTGTGTGCAGTAGGCCGGGTCGATTTGTATGGAGGCAAAAAAATCGCTCAACGTTCAAGGAAAATCGTATTCTAGGGATCAAAATAAGAAACTTTGTCGAAGGAACCATACCTCTAAAAGGAATTCTGATGTCCCGACTTTTGACCCGTAGGGTGAAATTTTGAAAAATTCCACTTTGACCCATTTAGAGTGCCCCAATCGAATCCAACCCAATCGAATATAATTTATACATTCATTTGCTAGAGCGTCTTCCGGAGAATAAATAGAGACCCTAATCTTGGCAAGACTCATCCTACTTTCTGAAATATGTCTATCCCGAGATTTGTACATTTTTCTGTAAAAACACGGCTAAAAAGGCCCTCTTTCAACTTAAATTTTAACCCCTTAACGGTCACCTAGAATGATGATTTATGCATTAATCTGCTAGCGCGTCTCCCGGAGAAGAAGCAGCTCTCATAATCTTGAAGAGATTTCTCCTACTTTCTGAAATATCAAAGTGGGCATTTTCAAAATTTGACATTACGAGTCAAAAGCCGGGACATCAGAATTCGTTTTAGAGGTATGGTTCCTTTGGCAAAGTTTCTTATTTTTATCCCTATAATACGAGTTTCCTTGAACGTTCAGCGATTTTTAAATCGACCCGCCCTAGTGTGCAGTATTCAGAACAAACCCAATTTTATTAAGCTATAAATTGAAAAATTTTATATATTTTTTCATTGCTAGTTTTTAATATCATTGTTTTAATTTCATTGTAAAACAAAAAAGAGATCATTAGATGGTTAAAAAATTTATGAATTAGATACTTCTAGCAAAGTATTTTGGTGATGATGAACGTTTTTATGTATTTAAATGTATACTTTTTTTAAAGCAAATTTTTTGTATAATTTAAAGGTTTAAAATATTTACAAAATTTTCCAAAACTTTCCAAAAGTTTATGACAAGAATATTTTTTTGCATTATCATCACCCGGGCAAAAAAATGAGTAAACATGTTTGCTAAAGCTACTAAAAATTAATTAAAAATAACGTAGCAGAAAAACTAGCAGATTTGTTTCTGCTAAATATTAGTAAGATAAGAATAGCAAAAATAAATAATATTTAGTTATATTAATTGAAAGTAACAAATTAATCTGCTGAACCCAGCAAAACTCGTAAAAAAATGTGAACATTTAAAAGTTTTTTTTTAGATTTTTCTTAAAGTTTTTTTTTTTAATGTCTGCGGATTTTTACAAAATATAATGTTATTTGCATTCAAGCTAATCATATTATTATCACTGGGGCTGATAGTTTGATAACTCTATCTCAATGATCATATTGTAATATAATTATTATAATATCAGACGCAGTGATCAGTGATATTATAAGTATCATACCGTGATAAAATCGAATTTCCAATCATAACATGATGCTCGTAAGAAATTTCGCAGTGATTACAAAATGATCCTAACTGATCATATTGTTGAAATTTATATACAATTACAATTAGATATATAATTATAATTAGATTTGATGTTGGATTTGATCATTACATGATCTATATAATTATAATATTATTATTATATTATGATAACTGCGATTGATATTATGATAATTATTTTTTAAGGATCATATTATAATATAATTATCATAACATTAGCCGCAGTGACTATAATATGATCAGTTAGGATCATATTTGTTGTTATCGTAAGAATCATTCTATAACCAAACTATTCTTCAATAAGAAATTTTTTGAATTTTGTTTTCTTTAAAGCTCCCTCCAGTGAAAATGTGAGCAGCCAAAATTAAAACCTTGAATATAAATACCAGACAGTTGAATATATTTTAAACATCCTACACTAAAAAAAAATAAATAAGTTAGTAGAAAAGCTAGTAAAACGTCTTGTTAGTCAAGTATCTTATTTTTCAGCAACATTTTCGCTAAACTTATGTTTTCTGCTAAAATTTTAGTTATACTTATTCAGCACTTAACTGTTTTGAACTAATGTTTACTAATATTTTACGAATGTTTTAATAATTTACTAATGTTTTAAAATATACACAGAATGAAGTAGATGTCGCGGATTGACAAAATGTAGTAGAGAAGAGGAAAATGATACTACAAAGTACAACTCTTGTAAGACATATACAAATTAACTATTTAAGATTTTTTTATGTGGTTTTCATACATAAAACAAAATTGTGGATTAAAACAACTTAAATTTTGTGTTGTCACCGGCTTGTGAAAGTACTTAAATTAAAGTCAAAAAAGGTATTTAAATTTAATAAAGCTTAAATGTATTTTTTGTAAACTAAATGTTTATAATGGTTATCAATGTAGTGTGTTCAATTTTTAAATTTGAAAATACAAACAAATATACGTTCAGGTAGACAGACTAAAGCGAAAGACAAGGGCTCACATCTTAGGTAGGTTTTTATGATTCCTTTTTGTTATTGCAAAAAAGGGTTGTATATGTCATAATTTGTTATTTTTTCGTTTCGTTTTTAGAATTGTGTAAGGCATTTGTTTTTATTTAAAATATCATCGTTTAGACAACCATTGATGTAAGTAGTTGAAAAATAATTTTGTTTATGTTACATATAATTATGTCTATATATTTTCAGATATTACATTAATTTTTTTCGTCGAGTATGCACAGTTTTGTATTTTGTAACTTTTTGTAAATTATTTTTAAAATAATCACAAACAAATGCTTATGATTTTCTGCAAATAAATTTTTCTACAAATTTTTTGAGTATTTTTCAGTCCACTAATATTCAGCAAAAAATTTGTTAACTTTTAGCAAGGATTTTTTAGTTTTTTGTTCTACAAATTTTTTTGAGTATTTTTCAGTTCAGCAAAAAATTTGTTAGCTTTTAGCAAGTATTTTTTAATTTTTAATCATCTAAGTGTTAGCAAAACTTTTCTTAAATCTACTAATTTTGACGAACATGCCATTTTTTTTTGCATTTTTAAAAAAATGTTGAAAACGGTCCTATCAAAAAGCTCAAAATTAGATTTTTTCAAATAAATATTTGTCATCTCTGGACAACAATTTTCTCGAATATTTTTATTTGTTATCATAATCAAGATGTTAATTTATTTTTGTGTTTTTTAAACCACTTCATTCTCTATATCCAATAAACAAAAAATATAGCCGTTTAAAAGTACTGGATTGAAAAAGGAACAGTTGGCCCATAGTGAGATAAACATATCCAGACTTAACCCTGTGAATCTTTAAGACAAAATAGTAACACATTTTTCGAATAGAGGAACTAGATTTCCTATGGTTATACTCGTAAATGTTTAATAAAATTAAAGTGCACTTTTAATGGTTTTTAAACATGTTTTTTTTTAGTTTAAAAAAATTGTTTTTAAAACTTTGCAAATTTTATAAATATTAGTTATTTACAAAAAATATAACAACTTTGACCAACCTTATGTATGCACTTAAAAGTCATTTTGCTTACATACATAATTTAAAGTTTTCCATATTACAAAATTTTTGTAGCTTTTAAATTTTCACTACAACTTTTGAACCTGTCAACAGTTTTAGCTGAATTTTAATGTGAAACTGCTCTGGAATATAAAATTATATTGCTTAAAAATGTAGCATCCACGCCCATTTATTAGAGGCGTGATCGTCCTTAATTTACTAGAACGACTCTGTTAGTTTTGGGTTGCCCAAAACCATATGTATATTGAGAAATAACATACGAAGCGACGGACAATCGTATAATAACCTCTCACACAGTGTAGTGTAAAAGTTCAATGACACTATACATTTAAAAGCCAGATTTTTAACTGATTATAAACTGAAAAATAAAACGCAAAAAAATTTTGGAAATATATTTTCTAATTTAAAATAAATATTATTTCATTCAGTAAGTACCTACATACATATTTGTCTTTTCAAACAGCAGGAAAATGTTTGTTTAACTCATTAATGGCACGTCATATATCCGCTAGATATTTTTCTACAAAACTTTCAAGATACATAGAACCACATTTAGAATACTATGTGGGTAAAGACCACTGCAAATGTAGTTGAAAACAAACGAAATTTCACTTGAAAACAGGATGACTTACATTTCAGTAAATTCAACTAAGAATGTCATTTGTTTTTACTGATACACAATTACAGTCAAAATGAACCACATATTTATGTAGTAAAAAATAAACAAACATTTATTTGTTTTTTTTTTTTTTTTTAATAAAAAAATACTACTTTATAAATTGAATGTAAAATCATTATACAGTAATTTGATGTGGTTTGTTTTTTTTTTAATGAACTACATATGTAGTCAAAAATTAAATTTCTTCTACAAATGACTGCTTTTTCATTAAAAAATAAAGATACTGTGATAAAACTCAAACAACTACGAATGTTTACAGCAGAAGTTACCTGAGTGCATGTTTTATTAAGATATTTTTTTAATTTTATTTTTGTTGCCTTAAAGCGAACTTTAGTGGAAATATTGGCAAAGCAAAGTTGAAACTTTGACAGCACATCAATCCTAGACGGTAGAAGATATTTTAAAAATTGTAATTTTGTATAGTTTTGTAACCAAATCTTTATTCAAAATTATATGAACAATTACTTTTTAATTTAACCGATTTTTAAAATTTGTAGGAAAATTATCATGGTTTTTGACCAAATTGCCACATAACAACCCAGACTATATAATTTTTTATAAGTTTAATAGTATTTTAATAAAAACCCATCCATTGTTTATGTTGTGAGTGAAAGCGAAATAAATTTTGGAATATTATAGGCTTTGTGCATTTGAAAAGTTCATAGTCCGATCGGTCAGATTTTCAAAAATTCTATGCAATTGATGAACCTATTTCTAGCAGAGAAATACATTTTCATATTTTTTTTAGCAACAATCAAAAATGCAAAATAAAGCACTAGGCTTTTTTATATTTTAAATTAATTTTTGAAAAAAGTTTCATTAAAAAAGGTAAACAATTGATTTGGCCACCCTGAATAACAATTTTCCACAATTATTCACTCTTGCGGCAAAGA
The DNA here is from genome assembly GCA_021234595.1 of Delia radicum. NCBI lineage: Eukaryota > Metazoa > Arthropoda > Insecta > Diptera > Anthomyiidae > Delia > Delia radicum. Next base: position 69,590,245 of record CM037854.1, on the reverse strand, counting down.
TCCCAGCAAAACTACACATTACCAAATCATGGGTAAAGTAATGTATCGCCATAGGGCTTCATGCATTACTTTACACGTTATTTCACTGATGAATTATACAGGCGATGAGCCTCAAAGTAACTCATTACCTTGTAGAGGGTAAAGAAACTGGTTACTTATATGGTAACATGGTGGGAAAAAGCAATGTGTCTATAAATAGATTTTCATAAAAAAAAAATGCATAAAAATTTTTTTACAGATATTTTTTTTTAATTAAATAAATAACTTTTTTTTTTTATTAAATAAATAACATGGTCATGCTGGGATTCGAACCTTGGGTCTCTGGTATTTAACAATTAGTTAGGCCAGAACTCTACCAACTAAGCTATCGATACATACAATATTTTATTGCTTAACATGTAGATGAGTTGTTGTGCTTCGTGTTTTCGTTCGTGATATCAAAAATATACACCTTACCCTCATGCTTACAAAAAATCACAAAGTAGTGTGTCTATAAATAGATTTTCAAGAAAATTTATTAATAATTACTTTACGTTTATAATTCATGCATTATGTAATTGATGATCGATAAATCATTATTTTATGTTTTGAAGTAATGTAAAATGTAATGAAGTCTCATTACTAGTTAGTCCATGAGTGTTCAATTATCGGTAACTCTTTTTTTTTTTTTTTTTTTTTATTTTTTAAAAAGAGAAGCAACACTCAGGAAATTCTTCCTATTACTTCTTGTTGGAAAATAATGAAATAGGTAAGGAGTACACATTACAAGGTAATGCATTACTTTATCGCACCCATCACCAAAGTGTTGCTGGGATGTTAAGTAATTTTAAGCTTTCACTTAATTATCTTTTTCCAGTAAAAAATATAGCCGTTTAAAAGTACTGGGTCGCAAAAGGAACACTGTGTCAAAAATGAGTTAACTAATTTTTTTTCTCATCATTTTTCAACATCTGCTAGTTTCCATCACTTATTGGACTATGTTGACTATTGTATTTTATTGTTTACCTACAGTGTTTAATTTTTTTTTTTAATTTTTAAAATCCATTAGAAGGGAAACCAGAAATATGCTCTAAATATTGGTTTTATGCCCAAAAAAAAATATCCTAAAAATCGAAAAATATGCCCTTAAAATTTAAAAACCTCCTTTTCTCTAAATAACTTGTTATTTTTCCGTTCAGTTGGGAAAACTTTTGTAAAATGTACACACAGAGAAAAGTTTAGCTATTTGCCAACTAAAATACTGTTACTACGACTCAAATTCGGTTATTATGAATTTCAGTCGGTTGGCACAACTTAACATTATATTTCACAACAAAGTTCTGTTAATTCATCAGAATTTTAGTTGTAGCACCCAAAATATTCAGAAATCTAATGTAAATATCGTTGTACTAACTGAATTTACAAGTTGTTATTATTAAAATGCACTTTTCAATTCGGTTGGCACTTTATTTCTCTGTGTGTATAAATTTAAGATGATAATAGAAAATTAGGTAAAAGATTAATATTAACGAAATCGGTACAGCTTCATACAGGATATTCAAATTTGCAAAAATTGCCGAAATTGCTGTTCCAAACTCCAGAAAATGTTAAAAATAAAAATACAAGTTTAATATAATTTTTATTAAAATTTTTTTAATAAAAGAAAAAAAAAATTGTTTCATAATAGAAAATTAAAAAAAAAAATGCAAAAATATGCTCTAAAAATACGCTCTAAAAATACGCTTTTGTTTCAAAAAATAACAAAAATATGGTAAAAAATACGAATTTTTATTAAATATATACTCCTAAGGTCAAAATATGAAAAAGAGCAAAATATGATAAGATCAAAATATGCTCCTAAGATCAAAATATGCAAAAATGTGATATTAAGAGCAAAATATGCAAAAACTAGGTCTAACAAATCGATGCCAGAATTCGTCGATTGTTCTGAAATGCACACGAAAAAACATGAAATTTCCGGTTGCCCTGCACATTACTATGTGTTTTTTTTTGTACACTAAATACTAGTCATTTGGAAACACTTTGAAAATGGTTTCAAATTATTATTAAGTGTTAATTGTGACATGAATATAAATGTCAAAAAATAAGACTTACAAAGCCATTCCTCTAGTATATAAAATAAATTCTTTAATATATCTTTTTATATACATAAATGATTTTTATATTCATGATTTTAAGGTTTTTTTTATTTTGTTGTTTGAAAATTAATCATAACAAAGTGATGAGTATTTTTGTAAAAAAAAAAAATGTTAAAGAATTTTTTTTTTCAACCCAAATACATTTTATTTTAAGAATATTTTACAGAGGCGTATGAGTAATAAATAATTTAAACATAATAAATAAAGTACTCATACGTATTTTAAGTACTCGTCATAACTAAAAAGAGCGGTGAGCAATAGTTGAATTAAAAATTTGATTGAAATGATTTTCAATGATGAGCCCCTTAAATAACTTTAAATTTTCTTTATATGTTAAAAGAAGTGGGAGAAATGAAAATGAGAAAAAATCAAAGAACATTGACCGTGATTTCCAAAGAAAAAGAAGGTGATTGTTTGTTTTATTTTTTTTTTTTTTTCATAAGAGGAAATTAAATAATTCAGGAATTTCTTGTTTGTTAAGGAATTTAAATAATAACAATTTAAATTTATACTAAATGTTTATTTAACTTACTATGAATAAACTGTTCCGTTTTCAAAAATAAAAATAATTTAGTTCTTTAAAAACCATTAAATAATCTAAGATCTTTTGCTACAATCGAAATACAAAAAAAAAAAAAAATGGTAGAAAATTGTTATACAGAGTTGTTAAATATATATTTGAAAAACTAAATTTTTGATGTTTTTCGATACGTTCATTTTCAAAAGTTATTTTAGGCCGGATAGAAATTAAGTTATATCTAGCTTCGAATGGAGTCACATTACGGCTTATCCCAGCAAAAAATAGTGCTTACCCAGAAGCGCTTCCGGAAGGCATTATTTGATAACGAAACGCTTCCAAAGCAAATAAAGACGGCATGATTTTTGTTCGCGATGTCCCACTTGGTATGGCTCTTTTAAAGCGCTTCTTTCATGTGCTCTTAGACGCAATAAATGCATGCCTTCTTAGGCATTAAGAAGCGCTTTTTTGTATGTTGACAACATTAGTGCTTCATGGTATGCATACTTTATTGCTAGCATTATTTACTGCTTCAAAGAAGGCATTCTGGGAAGCACGACAGAATGCCTTCCCTAATTGCTTTATAGTATGCAAGGCGGTGAAGCGCTATTTTGGGAGCATATAAATGTAGTTACTGCTTACCAAATCCAGGTTATTTTTTGCTGGGATATTATATTATTGGGATTATATACAACTACTAGGGCCGTCCCAAAATTAGCCGAGCTGACAAAGAACACACAACAAATTTGGGAACAATTTTCTTTATTTCTCAACATAATATCCTTCTAACTCGATACACTTTTCCCAGCGATATGCAATAGCTTCGATACCATGTTTACAGTTAGAACTGGCTAGCTCCTTAAAACAGCCATCAACCTCAGAATCCACCTCTTCATAGTTTTCAAGTTTGGAAATAGAAAATACTCTGAGGGAGCTAAATCGAATAAGGTGCATGATGAAGGAATTCGAACTTTAATTCATTGATTTCGACCACCGCAATAGTTTATGTGTGAACTGGGGCATTGTTTTGATGAAACAAACTCTCCCATTCCAGTCCACTGCTTTTACTGTTAGTTTGTCTCAGGTGTGAAGTGGTGGACCCATGTCTCATTCTTGGTCACGAATCGACGCAAAAACGCAATTGTAAGATCTTCTCGGGCCTGTGGCCAAACGCGGCACCCATCTTGCGCACTGCTTTCTCATCTCAAAATTTTCGGTCAATATACTATGTATAGCACTTTTTGAAATGGCGATCATATCAGCCACATCAAGCACCTTCAGCCGACATCATACAATACCATTTTGTGGATTTTTTTTTAATGGCGTGGCCATAAACGGTGTTTGTCATCAGACTTAATGGAAGTGTTTGCTAAAATATCTTTCTCAAATATAAATTTTTTGACTGAATTTTAGTACATATCATTATATTAAATATAAACTCATAGGTCGTCATTTTTCGCTATGCTATCATATATATGCTTAAGTACATTTCGCGTTTTTCCCATGCACCGCATTTTCTTTATTTTTCTTTTTTATACGAAATAATTGGTCAGATTTGTCTCTTTGCTTATGCAAAACAATTCTTTGATCAATTGCGAAATGGGATGATAAATTGTGCGGCTGAATTTCAGTTTATGGGGGACACCCCTAGAGAAAAAATCTGAATATGCCATCCCCTTCAGAATGTTCCCAGGAGTACGAAAATCATAATGAATAAGGGGGCTCACGCCCCCTATGGGCGTGGCAGTCGAAAAACGACCCGGCCCACCTACGTAGACAATATGGGTATCAAATGAAAGGAAATGTCTTCACGATTCCAAAAATACCCGTAGTTGCCAGATCGTCCAGAATTTGAGGAAGATATGTTAATTTTTATAAAATGGGGGAAGGACTTTTTTTTGTTTATTTCTTTTTAGCTCGGCCAGAGGCCGAGCACTCGAGATCCCCGCCGTCTAGAATTAAGACATACTGGAGTTAAAAACCCCTAAGCCCGGCCGTAGGCCGGTCACGCAGAAAAACTTTACTAAGCGAAGCCAGTATAACAAATTTTCATTAACCTCACAACTTTACGTGAGTTCTCATGCTTCTCCAAGGGGATTGATTTACTATGACCTCCACGCGGTAATCCCTGGGTAACGCTAACTATAGTAATCTTTTCGCACAAAATGCTCATTTTTGTTTGATTTTAACAAAATATAAGCAAAAAAAAAGGAAAAAAAAAATTTCCCCCACCCCAAATTTTGCCAAAATGGCCATATCGGCTACAAAAATCGCCCGATCTGGCAACTACGGCTATTTTTGGAATCGTGAAGACATTAGCTTTCATTTGATACCCATATTGTCTACGTAGGTGGGCCGGGTCGTTTTTCGACTGCCACGCCCATAAGGGGCGTGAGCCCCCTTATTCATTATGATTTTCGCACTCCTGGGGTCATTTAAGGGGGCGTGGCATTTTTTTTTTTTTTCCAGGGGTGTCCCCCATAAACTGAAATTTTGCCAATTGTGCAAAAATGCTAAAATATAGTAAAAACTGAGCTAAAACGTGGATTAACTTGTTAATTCTGCACGGTTGTTAACCAAATTTGATACCCGAATGTTAATTAAGGTCTTTTATGTATTTTCCATAAAAAACTAAGAAAAAATATTTGATTTTTAAAATTTTAGGTATAAAAAGCTTCGTTAAAACATGCAAAACTTTAATGCAAATATGCGAAAAACATGGCCCATAAGTAAAAAAAACTGGGTACGCTATTAAAAGCAGCGTGGCCGAAATATTTAGTTTCAATGGTCGGCACTCTTGTTTTCGATTTTAGGGGCCAATTCAGCCATCATCATATTATGATTAAAATGCCTAACAATTATAATATGATCTTAGCAATTATATTATGATCCTAAACGACTATAAAATAGTCCTCGGTAATCCTAATATGATCAGCTAGAATCATGTATATGATAATTAGGATCAGAATATGATAATTTCATGTCGCCAATTATGTTCAATCATATTTTTTATCTGCGTGTAGTTTTTTAACCCTGTCCATCGTTTGTCGCAATTCAAAAAATCCTGAGAATTGAAAGGCTTAAGTTTCTGCAGATATCGAAAGTTTTTGAAATTATTCATATATTTTTCTACATATAAATATAAATAGTGCGTTTTAAAAAAGTAACTACTAAATCATAAAATAAATGTCTGCAGATACAATAACATTCATCACATCCGGTTAAAAAAATTTAAATAACAAAATAAACGTCATGTATTATTTATTAAATTTTATATATTTTTTTCCAATTATTTCACAAAGTGTGTATGCTTGTTAAAATGCTTGTTAAACTGTCATCTAACATAAAACTTAAAACAATAAAATTGACAAATTTCAAAATTTTATTGACCCTGAAATTTTTTGTTGAAAAAAAAAACACAGAAAAACTCTGAAACTATAGAAAAACTAAACAAAAACAATGTGAAAAATAAACAAATTTAATAAACAAACAAAAAAATTAAATTAACATAAAAAAGAATTATTTACATAAAATTTAATTAAGAAAAAGATTTTCACAAAAAACAAAATATCCCAGTGTAGAAATGGTAATGATCAGGACAGCGACTTTCAGGCACTAAAAATCGAAAATCTGCGCTTAAAATATGCTGTAAAAAGTCTAGAATATGCGCTCAAAATATTCACTTAAATAAAAATATGCTATAAAAACCCAAAAACTTGCACTAAAAATTCAAAAATATGCACTTAAAATTTTTTAATTTTAATAATTCGATGTTTTGCTCGAGAGCGCTGGTTTAAAAATGAATCATAATTTAAATGTTTGACAACTGACAACTAGATGGCTATGTTAAGGGTTATAAATGCCTTCTTTTGTGTATTTTTAATAAAATGTTAATTTTAATTTTTACAAAATATGCAAAAATATGCAATTAAAGTGAAAATATGAAAAGTATGTAAAATATGCAACAAAAATACCAAAATATGCACTTATAACAAAATATGCATTTATAAAAAAAGATTCAAAGATAAGCAATAACAAATCGATGCCATTTTGTTGCAGACTTTGAAAGTCGCTGCCCTGGTAATGATATATCATTATTTTTTGTACTACCTGTAATGCCACCAGGTTACACATTGCATTACTTTAATGCAAATAATAATGACTTACTAATAACTAGTAAATTTTCCCATTATTTCAATACGAAAAATAATGCGTTACCAATAAGTACTTATTTGTATCATTATTTTAAATATAAGGTAATGATCTAACATTTTTTTGCAAATTAATTTTTAGACTCATTATTTTCCCAACTCTAGTAAGTACATACACACAGAGAAAAATTTAGCGATTTGCTAACTGAAATTCCGTTACTACTACTCAAATTCAGTTATTTCGAATTTCAGACGGTTGGCACAACTTAACATTCGTTTTCACAACAAAGTTCGGTTAACTAAACTGAAATTTTCAGAGATCTAATGTAAATACCGTTGTAATAACTGAATTTATAAGTTGTTACCATTAATATACAATTTTCAATTCGGTTGACACTTTATTTCTCTGTGTGTACATATATAACTACATATTTTGATTTTTTGTAAACTAGAAAGTAATGACCAGGGACCGGAAGTTCATGCAAATGCATGTTTTTCTTCTGAAGTCTGAGAACAGAGTAAAAAAATTATCTTTGCGATTTGAATCGTTTGCGTTAAAATGGCGTGGATTTGTTAATGCATATTTTGCATATTTGGCTGTAAATGCATTTTTCTCTTTAAATGCATATTTTCATTGGATATTTTTACTTATTCTGCTTTAAATGCATATTTTTATTGCGTATTTTTACTTATTTTGGATATTTGTATTGAATTTTTCTTAGTTTTTCGTAAAAATCTCTTTATGACTAATGGTCATATAAACTAAAAAGGATTGAATCTGCTCAAGCCCTTTTAAGTGTTCTCCTTTAAAGTTTTATTTCCAAACTGGGACTAAGAGATACAGTTTTTAGTGGTGTTTCAAATACGTATTTTTCAGAACAAATAATCAAAATGTTGTGGTAATTGTGCAAAAAGTGTACAGAGAATATATTAAACAATACAATTAACTTTAAAACATTAAAATAATTAATTTCAAAAAAATTTAAGTGCATATATTTTATATATTTTAGTGCATATTTTACGGGCACCTAAAACACTATTTCTTAGTGCATGAGGTTCCTCTCCCTGGTAATGACATTTTTTTACAGCAAGTCATTTATGCTTTCATCTGACTGACAGACATCTTGGAGTCCCAGGTTCGAATCCCTTATAAACAAATTTTATTTAAAGAAAAAATTTCAATAAAAAAATATTTTTTTTCCATAATTAAGTTGGTTTTTTATAAATTCATTTTTAGACTTATTATTTTTGGTAAGCATATATTTTTTTAACCACATATTTTTTGATTTTTCGAAGGGTGGTTAGTACTATATGTCATCATTTTGCTCGACATCGCTATAAAAAATAATGAGATTTGTATTGAGAAATGTGAGTTCTTACCATTACCAAATATGAACTTATATAAACATTTATATGGTAATGCTTTTTTACACTGGGAAGTCGTTTAAAAAAAATGTCTACATGCGTAGGTAAACTTGGAATTTTTGCTGTTTTTTGCCAAAATCAAACTAAAATTCCTTTTATATTCTATTAGGTCAAAGGTTCAACAAAAAAGGAAATTCTTGTTGAAAACAACCACTCAAATTTAAACTGTTTAAATGTCATTTATATAAAATGAAAACCTCCCACATTATTAACTTTAAATTTACTTTGAAATTATGATCATATTAAAGTTTTTCTTATTATTCCTAAATAACTGGAGGGTATTAACTAAAGTTTTTTTTTTAACAATTGAAAAAGTTAAGTATTTTGTAAAATCTCTTTAAGTTTTTCTTGACCCTTTTTTTAAAGAGTATTTAAACGTTGGGTTGCACAAAGTAAAAACTTATAATTACATAATTAATTGTCTACTGTTTCTATTCTCTTTTTAATTTCCAACGTTTTGTTGTTAATTGGATATTTGCTTTTCTTTTTTTTTTTTTAATAACAAGTAAAAGACGTAATAGTGTTTTATTATTTAATCATTTAAAGTCCCAAAAAGGAAAAATACTGTGCAATTTTAAATTATATACAATTATAATAGTATACGAAAGTTTTTTAATGACGTATGAGTGATATGTAATTAATTGCATGTTATGATAAAAATATAAATCATACGCAATGTGTACCTTTGGGATATTATGATGTTTTTCTAAATTATCTGTTATTGCAATGAAATATGTAATATAAGTTTAACATTGACTACTAAATATAGAAAAAATATTCAAATTGTTATCCATCTCTGCTTTTGAGCGATATAGGACTATACTAGGTACTCATTACCTATTCCTTGCCAAATGCAACAATTTTTATTTCTGAACTTGTTTTCAGCTGAACTTGAAATTTACAAATCAATAAAATTTTTCTGCTCAAGTGCGACAATTTGTTCTTACATAACTTAACCAGCTGAACTCGAATCATATGAACTATTTATTTTGAAAGTGGTATGAGTCCCCTTGTTTTTAAGAAAAAAATTGATTTCAATTTTAACGTTTTTGAAACGGTAAACTGCAATTTTTTTACAATATTTTTAACCATATCTCTTCTTATTTCTAAAATTAGACATTTATTGCGAAAATACATGTTTTTTTTTCAGTATTGAATGGGCTCATAACACTTTCAAAATAAAAACTTTTCAAAAATTGTTGTACAAAAACTTACGAGTTATCTTAGTTTTATTTTAAATTTTCTAATAAATTGGAAAAGTAGTGGGCTTTTTTGTATGATTAGTGTATGTACATAGAATATAACCTGTTAAGTAACTCACTTGCGAATTTCGCGAAAATGGTTCATGCTAGGAAAAATCGAAGAGCAAATTTAGAATCTGCAGATCCGTGTTTATAAGACCCAGGTAATTCGTTTATGATGAGGATATTTGTGCTATATAAAATATCTTACAATACAAAAATTCATTTAAAATTTCAGGCATTTTTTGACAAAAAAAAAAAAAAATTGTGCTGTGAATAGAAGCCATTGTATATATATTATGGTCAAAGTCATTAGCTCCATTTTTTATTAAGACGGCCTCACACCCATTTTCAAAACAATTGGATCACATTTATATTGATTTTTTTAAAGGATCAGTTATTTTTATTTTTCTCCCCGATATTAGTCGAAGGTTTTCCGATATATAGAAAATATATTTCCATTCTTTTTCCAATTAAATCGATTTGTTGAAAAAATTTTTAGGCTATTAATTAAATATTAATTGAATCAATTAAATATTTGCTTAAATTTAGAGCTTGCTTGACATTTTTTTATACAATCGCCCAGAACATATTGTTGCTTGTTTTTTGTAATACTTATATATGTAGTAGTTTTTTATAACATGGGACTAATGATTAAGTGGACTAATGAAATTATGATTTTATTATCAATACATTAATTTCAATGTTAATGAAATTATTTTCAATATAATTTTTTTAATTAGGATTTAATTTTATTGGTTAATGCAAATGATTTTAAATTGCATTGCCATTAATAATAAATCAATTAAAAAAAAAAGAAATTAATATGATTGGAAAATAGGCTTTTCAAATTGTGAAAAACACATATTCGCTCAGACATATATTTATTTTAATTAATCAATGAGCCTAAACTTTCTGAAATCATATCCCAGTAAAATTTTTTCGTGTTTTTAGAAGCAGGATATTACAAATGCGCTGATGTAAGTGCTATTACATAATATTGAGAATCAGCAAATTAAAACGAATATTTTTCATATAAAAATAAACAAACAAAAATTTTGAGCTTCCTTTTTTTCCCTAACAAGGTTGCAGGTAGTAAGGGATTATTTTCGGCTTACTCCCTTACAAACCTGCTCGCATGTAAGCAGCGTTTTTTGCTGGGATAGAACGAAATAGAATAGAACGAGTGGAATTGGAACACTAAATACAGAGAACGAATAATATTATCATATATATTGGTAAACAAAAGTTAATAAGTCATCCTAAACCTGCACCTGTTGTATTATCGGGCTTGTTTCCTTGGGCCATTTTTACAAAAATATATAAAGGGAAATACGGACAAAAGTTTTGCTCAGGAGGGTTAATTAACCCTCATAATACAATTTGTCTAGGTCCGGTAAAGAACCGGAGGGAATAATTTTTTATGAAACAACCACAGGGTGTCTTAAATATTTGTTTGTCCATATACTAACATGAAATTAAAATTGAAACGCTGCGATAATAAAATGGAACATTGGTGCAACATGGAATGATATGGAATGGAATGGGGGAACGAGTGGAATGGGAACGCTTAACATATTTGTATTTTGTCCGTTTTTCGATATCTCTCTAAGTTTTCGAAATACTACCCATTTTAAAAACTGGCGTTTTTTAAATGTCCGATATCTCCATAACTAAATGTAATAGGGCAAACATACAACATTTTTGTTCCCTCTTAATATAAATAGGCTAGGTACGTAAAAGACCCCTAGCATAACATTTTTTACAAAGCGGCCACGGGGTGATTTATTTTTTATTCATTTTTTACTTTTATTACACATTAGATACTCCAATAAAGTTTGTATACAGTTCAATACAATTACGTTACCAGTAACTTATGTTCCAATTCCACTCGTTCACACATGATTCAGATATGATTGCATACAAAAATGTATTAACTTTTGTCCCACCTTTTAACACTTGTTTAAGTGTTAATGAAATAATTTTGTTTCTTTATCACATATCTAAATTGCATTAAGATCGGAGAGAACCGATCGGTAGACTCCCCTTGTAAGAATACTCTTAAATTACATCATCGTATCACGATGATTTGTTTTCAACTTTTTTGGGCAATATCTACTAAATTAAGCGCTTAACAATATATTGTAAACGCCTCTATCGTTCCGAACAAATATTTTGATTTTTCTTTTTAAAAAGGTTGCGCATTAAGGGCCCAGCAAAACTTTGGTAATGGGTGCATTACCTTGTAATGTGTACTCCTTACCTGTATCATTATTTTCCAAAAAGAAATAATGAGTTAACGATAATTGAACACTCATGGATTACCTTGTAATGAGAACTCATTACATTTTACATTACTTCAAAACATAAAATAATGACTTACCGATCATCAATTACATAATGCATAATTTATAAACGTAAAGTAATTATTAATATATATTTTTGAAAATCTATTTATAGACAAATTACTTTGTGATTTTTTGTAAGAATAATGGTAAGGTGTATATTTTTGATATCACGAACGAAAACACGAGGCACAACAACTCATCTACATTTTAAGCAATAAAATATTGTATGTATCAGTTGGTAGAGCTAATTGTTAAATACCAGAGACCCCAGGTTCGAATCCCAGCATGACCATGTTATTTATTTAATAAAAAAAAAGTTATTTATTTAATTAAAAAAAAAAATATCTGTAAAAAAAATTTTATGCATTTTTTTTTATGAAAATCTATTTATAGACACATTACTTTTTCCTACCATGTAACCATATAAGTAACCAATTACTTTACCCCCTACAAGGTAATGAGTTACTTTTAGGCTCATAGCCTGTATAATTTAGCAGTGAAGTAACGTGTAAAGTAATGCATGAAGCCCTATGAAGATACATTACTTTACCCATGATTTGGTAATGTGTGGTTTTGCTGGGGGGTTAAGAAAATATTTTATGAATTAACATAACAAATCACTATTATATATATTATATTTATTATATTATATTTATTTTGGTTAATTCTACTTTCAGTTTATGCAACATACATACATATTTTCAATATTGACACAATTAATGTATAAGCCTTCAACCCAAATACATCAATATTGTACATGTGCTCCCTAAATTAGCCGGCAACCAGCAACACTCGGTCTATATAACGCAACATTTTTCAGCCCAAATATACTTGCTCTTGTTTCTCTATCTTTTACACAACTTAAGACCACACTACTTAACATATTGACCTCTTTTTAAGTGGCTAAAGGAATTTCGAACAATGTACAAATACCAAAAAAAAAAAAAATATTCAAAAATAACACATGTAAGTACCTACCAAGCAAAAAAAAAAAAAAAAAATAGTTCTTTAATAATTTGATATAAAACATATTCAAAAAACTACACAAATACAGTAAAAAAGTAAATTAATTTTTCAAAATAGTTCACGCCTTTAAACTACAAAAAAAAAGATTTTTTTAATGTTAAATTAATGTTGTAATTTCTTTCAAAATTAGATGTTTTTTTTTTAAACAAATTATTTTTATTTAAAAAAAAGATTCAAATTAACAAGACGACGCCACTTGAGAATTTTTTTTCTATACTATGGTCGCCAAAATATACATAATTTTTCAAGATCTCTTAAATTTTGAAATAAAAAAAATTCCTTAATTTATCACAGCTGATGTTAAATATATATATTTTTAATACAGAAAAACCAACAACAAATTTTATTTTAAAATATATTTTAGCTGGTATTTACAAGTTTGAAGTTTTTTTTTTTATTATTTCTGTTCATTCTTGTACAAATCCATTCTGAAATTCCAATGCTATTTTTATTTAAACAACTAAAAATCAGCGGTCATTATGGCGCCCGTTTTCGGTCGTATATTTCGCATAAAAAGAGAGCATATATTCTTAAAAAAAAAAATTTATTTCATTTTATTTTGGTTTGAATATAAAATTTTGTTTTATATTTTAAAGAGCAGATCTTTTTATCGGTTTCTCTGTTTATTTTTCTTTCTAAGAATGCGTCAGTTTGAAATTTTTTTTCGATTTTATACTCTACGTACGTTCATTTCTTGTCAACACTTAAATATTTATTTTTGTGACAAAAAATATATATCAAAAGTGTAAACTTAAAAATATATTATAAGCGTGTATATTTGCTATAAATGTATATAAATAAGAAAAAAAAAAAAAAAAAATGCGCATAATATTAGCAAAATTTTAATTCTTAATTTTTTGGTATCATTTATTGTCTTTAAATTAAAATTTAAAGGCGTCTTTATATAAAAACATGGATTTTTTTTATTTTTTGATTGGCTAGTACTCTTATAGAAAAAAATTAGTAAATGTTTTGCTAAAACTACTAAAATTTAGCTCAAAAGAACGTTGCAGTAAAAACTGCTAAAATTAGCAGATTTTTTTTTTTTTTTTTGCTATATATTAGTAAGATAAGAATAGCAAAAATAAATCTGTTGAATCTACAAACATTAAGTTATGTTTGAGCTAAATTGTAGTTACGTGAAAGTAATAAACTAAAATGCGAAAATCAGCAAAAAAATTTTCTAAATATTAGTAGAAATATAAAATTTTTAAAAGTTTTTTTTTAAAATAATACGAATAAAAATATGCTCTTCTGAAATCAGCAATCTAAAATTTTTTAGCAAAACTTTCTGCTAATTTTAGCAAAATATACTGCTATTTACATTCCACTAAAATAAATATAAACATAGTAACTGTTTTGTTGCTATTAAAGTTTGTGTTTGCAGTTTTTAATCTTCAAATTTTAGTAAAAGTTTTTGCAAATTTTAGCCGGGTAAATTGCTATTTTCAATTAACTAAAATTCAACACGAATATAATTACCATTTTGTTAAGGTTTTTTTTTTTTTTTTTTAAAGAGAAGCAAGACTTAGGAAATTCTTCCTAGTAATTAATGTGTTGCTTTTTTTGGAAAGGGGATAGTGGAAAGATGAGAGGTGGTGAAAGATGAACGGCTTCGAACATGGCAACACTGTAATTGCGCGAGATGATAAGTCTTAGAACAGTTGTTGCTCGCCACCTGATGTAGAGTTGGCGAATTTATTGAAGCTTTTTGTTTTATAGCCCTGATTCATTATTTTACTTCGGTGGGGTTAAGTGCTATGGGAACACCGAAGGTGGGCCCAGCGATACATATAAGTGATAGAAAACTCATACATATTATTTTTCTAAATTGATGTTGTCGTCACCGGGAATCGAACCCGGGACCATCTGTGTAACAGTCCAACGTGCTAACCATTACACCACAACGCCCATACTATGACTGTAACAAGTTAACCAATCGCAATATTTAAAAAACAAAAATACATTTTTAACTAATGTTAAAAAAAATTTTTTTTTTTAATTTAAATATAGAAACCAGCACAGAAGCATACAAATTTGAGAGATTGGAATTGCTAAATAATAATTAAAAAAAAAAAAATGCCAACATTTTTACAAAAAATCTTAAAAATTGTGCGAATGGTATTCAAATTGTTTTACATTTTTTGCTAGGAATTTATTCTATTTAAACATAAAACTTAGATTTTTAAAAATCTATTAACCCTATAAGTGCGTACAGAGCGGCAAAGTTTGAACTTTAATTATACCTCCGCTAAACAGCGCTATTTAGCTAAGAAAATTTAGTTCAAAATTCTAATCTTTGCTTGGAAAAAAATGGGTTCAAGCAAAGATATTCTTTTTAAAGAACGTGTGTATATATCAAGAGCTTAAAGTTTATATATTAATATTCTAATTGACGATATTTTGCAATAAAATTCAACTTTTTCAATATATACGAAATTTGATGAAAATATGTTCTCAAATAAATTTAGCTACTCATAAGTTTAGGAGTTAAACAGTGGGATTAAAAACTACCCAATTTGACAGTTTTTTAATATATATTTTTTTTAAATTAATAAGCTATTGGCAAAGTAGGTATGAAATGAAATGTATTTTGAATACGAAAACACCGGTATACAAAACATTTTCGCACAAAAAAAATTATTGTCAAAAAATTTCAATTAAAGTTTTGTATGATTTTAAACTCAGTTTAATACTACACAGAAAACATATTGCCAATTACCTTTCAATTAAACTTTTGTTTGATTTCAAACTCACTTGCAAATGAAAGTTTAATAATATATATTAAATGTTTAATTGAAAATGAATTTGGAGCATACTTAATTTCCTGTTTTTATAACCCCCAATGAAAACAAATTGACTATTTTTTTTTTAAATTTTGGCAATTTTTTTTCCTCATTTTGGGAGATTTTTTTAAGTTTTGACGATTTTTTTTTTCAATTTTGGAGAGAATTTTTAAATTTAAACAATTTTTTTTTCAAATTTCAAATTTTAGCGATTACTATTAAAATTTGACAATTTTTGTAGGTTTTTTTTTAAAATTTTGACGTTTTTTTAAATTTTGACGATTTTTTCCAACAAATCATCAAAATTGAAAAAATACCAAAAATAGAAAAATTTTCTAAAACTCAAAAAAAGTCATAAAAACAAACGTCAAAATTAAAAAAAAAATCCTACATAATTAAAAAAAATCCCAAAATTGAAAAAAAACGTTACAATTAAAAAAAAGGCAAAATTGAAAAAAATAACTAACAATTAAAAAAAAAAAGTCGTCAAAATGTAAAAACCGAAGAAATAAAAAAAAAAAAATCCAAAAATGCAAAATGTTTTCCAGATATGGGAGTTTAAAATTTTATTTATGTAATTTTTTCAATTGTAGCAATTTTTTTCTAAATTAAAATTTTTTTTTTTTAAATTTTAGCGATTTTTTTAAATTTTTCAAATATTAGCAATTTCTCAAACATGAGTGAGTTTTCAATTTTGACAATGATGAAAATCTTAATTGAAACTAAATTTATTGAATAGTTACAAATAATTTTAATTGATACTTCAATTTCCTTAATACGAGTAGGACGACATATATTTTAAATGATTGCACAGAAAATTTCATATAGACGCAATCGAACATATAAATAAACATAACAAATATTACATTATTCAAAAATTCAAAAAACAGGGACACTGACAAAGGTCCAATACCAGAAACTGCGCAGTCTGATTCAGAAATAATTGAAAATTTGCAATGTAGTTATGATTTTTAGAAAATACACTCATTCTTCTCTACCACGTCTTCACAATTAAATTAAATAAAATTGCATATTAATTATAGTATGAATTGCAATTGTCTGAAAAAGACGTTAAAATTCAAACTCGAAACTCGATTTTAGTTTTTTTTTTTTTAATCAAATTTCACATTTATATTAAAAGTGGTTGTTGGTTTGAGTTCATATCAACATATAATAATGCTTGTATAATTTTATCGAGAAAGAATTTATTTTTATAATGTTTGCTAATGTGATATTATTAGACATTAATAATGTCTAATAATTTGTTGTCCTCCACAACATATCCAAGTTTTATTTAAATCTGCGTGTTCACCACTATGTGGTTGCCTTTCTAAGTTTATTTTATTTATCTACACATGTCATAATTTTTTTTTTTTGAATTAATAAAAAAATGTAATTAGATATGTCGCATAACAAACATATTTTCCCATAATTTCATCCCTATTACACACATAATAAATTTCATTCATAATAAGAATCCTTGCCTTTGTATAAAAAAAATTGAGAAACTAATTGCATAACACGTGCACAATTTTGAAATAAAAAATCTTTGCCAGCAGCAAAAACAAAAACAGCAGGGGTAAATAATATTACTATCTGAAACAATATACAAATATGCAATAATTTAAAGCACGTGAAAGTCAGCAAGGATAATTTATTCGTACACAGAGAGAATTCCTTGGGCAAGTTTTAATGGCATTTTTTCGCTAAACTAATGAAGTATTCTTCACAATTTGAATTCAAAATTTCTTAAACTTCTTCAAAAAGCTTCATAGTATTAATTAAAAAATATTATTAATGAAACTTTCTAATTATTCGTATGAAATTTTTAAAAAATAATATGAAATTTTTCATAAAATTTAATGGAAAACTGCATTAATTTAATGAAAACTTACAACGGACGAGTTCCAGTGACAGTTCAGAGATCTAATGCAAAAATTTATTAATATTATGCAGATAATTCTTTCAGTGTATAAAAGAAAAGATCTCAATCAACTCTACAGAGCATACACTTGTGCTCAACACAAGTTAGCAACACGAGGACATAAATGGGAAAATATTTTCATAGTATCTACACAATAGCAAGTATTTGATGATGCTGTCAATGATTGACATTTAAAACTATGATTTTAATGAAAACTTAGAAAAAAAAAATCTTTGTATAGTGGGATTCTCATTACGCAGAGCCTTTTAATGATTACAATGAAGATATCAGAGACGTCTGATTTATATAGTGACATAGTTTTTTAATGTCTTATTCTTTACTATCAAAATTTATTAAAAATAATAGATGATTATTGGTTTTCAAGAAATCTTAAATTTAAAATAACGTTTGGAAAATTTACTTGTAAAAATGTTAAAAAAAATAATCCGAAACTAGAATCAAAAATATGAAATCGATACTTATGTAAACAAATATCAGTAACTCATTATTTTGCAATTACATATAAGTACTTCTATAACACATTATCAGTAAGTCAGTATTTTGTATTTTAAAGTAATGCAATATGTAATGACCTATCTTTACTTGCTAATCTATACGGTAATGACCTGTCATTACCATGTTTTTGCTGGATAACTAAAGTTAAAAAAAAAGATGAATTCATTCTTTTATAGCTCTGTTTGATAATAAGTTTTATTTTTTTATAAAATCATGACAATTAACAAACATGGTAGCTGACAAAGAAAAGTAGGATAATTTATATGACCTACTTAAAGATTTTCAACACCTGCTGAAACTGACTTTCGATTTCTCAAGGAGTTATGAATTGAGAGGAACGAGATTTAAAAGCTATGACGTGCAAAGTTTCACGTTGAAACGTCTTCACCAAAAGAATTGATGGCCATTTAAAAGTCGATAAATTAAAAAAAAATTACTTCAAACTTACAAAAGTTTTTAAATTCATTTAATTTTTTGATCATAGTTTTTATCTACCAGATCCAAACCAATACAAAATATGCTTACTAGACTTGGGAGATACATTCACTGAAAAAGTTATTTCCATATCGTGGCTTGGTGAAAAGTACAAAAAAAACCAAAATTTTGCGCTTTTTAAATTTCAGAGTTTTTTCGATATTGTTTTTGCGCCGTTTAATGGAATTGGGGTTTGAGAACAGAATTTGAAAAATTTTTAAATTTTATATAGCTTCAGGTACGCCAACATGATGTCAGCGCAGTAATATCAGGATACCGAAATATCGTTACCCCTAAAAACCGTTACCGAAATAAGAGAAAATAGCGTTACCCTTACCGATACCAGCATCGAATCTGTTACCATCCATACCAAAGACACAAATCCTCGTTGATTCCATGTAAAGCCGAAAGAAGTGAAATAAAACATAAATCGAAATAGGGACTATATGAATTGGAACACTTAATACAGGGAACGAAATGGAATGTCACATGAAATGAGCCGAATTGTAACACTAGATCTAGTGGACGAATGTAAGGGGGGACGATTAGAATTAGAACACTTAGCACAGAAAACACAAAAAATGTTTCATTCAATTTAGTTTCCTGAGTTAGTAACTATTGGAATTGGAACTCCAATCGTTTCTTGTTACATTCAATTTTGTTACCTATTTAGTGTTCCAATTCCGCTTATTTCCATTCCCATCCATTTTGTTTCCTGCGTTTAGTGTTCGAAATCGGAACAATATGGGTTTAACGGAAAACGAGTGGAATCAGAACACTAAACACAAGGATCGAAATGAATTGGAACGGGAATTGAGCTTAATTGAAATATTAGAAAATTTTGCAACTTACAAAATTATTTAGGAGTTTCCGTTGCTAATTTCAGCAAAATAGT
This sequence comes from Delia radicum, assembly GCA_021234595.1. Taxonomy (NCBI): domain Eukaryota; kingdom Metazoa; phylum Arthropoda; class Insecta; order Diptera; family Anthomyiidae; genus Delia; species Delia radicum. The sequence goes on along the minus strand of CM037854.1, from coordinate 69,570,804 downwards.
TTACTAATATTTGATATAATAAGCTTAAATTAAGTAAAATGCAAAAAAAAGTATATTTTGCTAAAATCAACAGAAAATTTTGCTAAAGAATTACAGATTGCTGATTTTAAAAGGACAGATTTTTATTCGCATTAAAAAAAATATTTAAAAATTTCACATTTTTATGTTTTTTTTTGTCTTAGCAAATTCTATGCTGATTGAAGCACAATAATTTGTTACTTTAAATTAACTAAAATTTAGCTCAAATATAACTAAATGTTGGTAGATTTAACAGATTTATTTTTGCCATTCTTATCTTACTAATATTTGGCAAAAAAAAAAAAAAATCTGCTAATTTCAAAAGTTTTTTCTGCAATGTAATTTTTAACTAATTTTTAGTAGTTTCAGCAACAGTTTTTAAAAATTTTTTCCTATGAGTGTATTAAAAAATTAGCTAATATTAGCAAATCGATTTAAATCGTAATTTGACTAAATTTTAGTAAAGTTTACTAATTTTTCCTACTACTTTCACTTTATTAAACATAACAGAAACGTTTTGCTAAAATTAGCTCACTATGCTAGCAAATTAATTTTTCTGTAACTTTTCCAAACTTTTTTTATTTGAGTGTAGGAAACGAAATTTTTTTCCACTTCGCTGCTTTATTTTATTTTCTGTTTAGTAATTCTATTCCACTCCTTCCCATTCTTTTTGTTTTTGTTCCCAGATTAAATTATTTTTATCCAGTTCCCGTGATTTTCCGATTCCAAAACCTTACCTGTGTTTACAGTTCCGATTCAGTTCGTTTTTCGCTACATTACCATTTAAACCCATAACTATTCCATTTCTTATGGTTTCCGGGTTTACTGTAATAATTTTTAAAACAAGATGCTAAAAAGAGCCATAGGAATATAGCTCGCTTATTCAAACAAGCGAGACACTATTTTTTGTACTCGCTCAATTTTTAAAATGAGTAAACTCAAAATAATTTCCTCGCTCATTTCTTAGAATTAGTCTGGATGTGAGCGTATGAGCCATTCTTATCACTTTACTAAATAAGTGTGAATATGTAAATACATTTATGATCCCACGTTGGGCGCCAAAATTTGTTAAATAATTTCAGATTTTTGTGATTAATTTCAAATTTTTTTTTATAATTTGTGAATTAAATCATTTAAGGGTTAATATTTTTCTTATATTTTTTTATTTGCGTATACTTTAATATAATATTTTATATTATAAACGGAAATACCAATAGAAAAATATAATTAAAAAAAGCTTTTAACGGTAATTCCCAACAAGTGTTTGTGTGTTCTCCACAAAAACATATTTTATGTTGAGGAAAAAAAAAAAGTAAATATAATAATTGTATTTAAAAATATTATTGTCAATTTATTTTGTTTAAATAACCGCAAGCAGGTATTACTTAAAGTATATAAAGTACACTCAGGGAAAAAAGTTTCCTCATATTGATGAAATTGTCTCATAAATCGTCTGTCATCGATTATTCATCATATTTATGAAGTTTTCATAGATATGATGAGTTTCATAAAAATGTACGTCAAATGTTTCATAAATCTTCATGATTTCATAAAAGACTTGCATAAACTGTGTGATCATATTTTTGTTTGTTTTCCTATCGATTGAAATTAAGAATTTCCATTTGAAATTTATAAATCATTAATAGAATTTAAGATTTTTCATTTGAAATTAAAATAAAAATGTAATTGGTAATTTAGTATCGAGTATAAAGTATTAGATTTTAAGTCAAATAAAATAATTAAATTTTTAATACAAATGTATAATGAAATTCAAATTTATCATAAATATCAGTAAACAAATTTAAATTATATTTAAACGTCCCAGTAAACATGACAACATGAAAACGATTCCCCAAACGTATTGCATAGAAAAAAATATTGATTGCGACAACAATCGTATATGTATTGCGGAAGACAACCCTTTTATTAGAAAACGTGTCCCGAAAGCAATACTTCCAAGCAATACCATGGAAATTCTTCTAGAAGATATATAGGCAATATTGATAGATATCGTTTAAATATCAGTTGAAAGTTAAATATATGATAACTATCTAGATGCTAGATGCCATTTTATTACAACACACAGAGATAAATTTAGCTATTTTGCCAACTGAAATTTGGTTACTACGTCTCAAATTCGGTTATTACGAATTTCAGTCGGTTGGTAAAACTGAACATTAGTTTTCACAGCAAAGTTCGGTTAATTTAACTGAATTTTAGTTGCTAGACCCTTTATATTCAGAAATCTAATATAAATATCGATGTACTAACTAAATTTATAAGTTGTTACCTCACGTGCCCATCTCTAACATAAACCAATTGATTTTTTTTTTAATTTAATTAAAAAATGTTTATGTAAATTACAATGTTTTTAAACTAAATCACATTTTTAATGCCAAATTCTTCTGAAAAATTCAATAGCAAAGTTAACAAATTGTATAAGCCCCTTTATAAAGCCTACTCAGACTACCATCAATGTTTTTTTTTTTGGCCAAAAAGAATTTCAAATATTTATTACAAAGACATTGTCTACGAAATATACAAATTATATGCATAAATTATGTAAAAAAAAAATTGTACAACCCGAGTAAAAAAGTTTATATGTAATTATATCTGGAAGTGACTATTAAAAAATTGGTGTTTATGTTGCATCGTTGTCACCAGTAAAACAAAAAATTGCACAGCCGTAGTTCAAAAATAATTCAAAACCATATGAAATTACTAGAGATGTCACAAATATTCGGTTACTATTCGGTATTCGGCATATTCGCCAACTTTTAACTATTCGACCGAATAATGACATTCGGCAGAACTGTTCGGTCAAATGAACCGCTTAAAAAGCTGTATTTTTTATCATTAAAATTAAGAAAATCAAGATTCTCACAAATATTTTTCTTTAGATTGTCAAATCATGGCTGTCTGTATATTGATGTCAGATGATTTTTTTAAAGAAAAACGTATTAGGTTCAGTTTAATTTCTTCAATATTTAAATACAGTGAATTTTTATATAAAATTTATATGAAATTAAATAAGAGAACTATTCGGCAAATATCCGGCATTCGGTTTAAACCCTATTCGGTTTAATCTTAATACTGAATATTCGGTAAAGTGCCGAATACACTATTCGTGACATCTCTAGTAATTACACAAAAAAATTAAAAAAATGTATTTTTATAATGTCAAAATAACAGATGTTTTTTAATATAAACAATTCATACATACACACAGAGAAAAAGTTGCTATTAGCCAACTAAAATTCGGTTACTACAACTCACTTTCGGTTATTACGAATTTCAACGATGGTAGGCACAACTTTACATTAGTATTCATAACAAAGTTCGCTTAATTCAACTTAATTTAAGTTGTAACACCAAAATATTCAGAAATCTAATGCAAATATTGTTGTATTAACTGAATTTATAAGTTGTTATCATTAATATACACTTTTCAATTCGATTGGCACTTTATTTCTCTGCGTGTACACATTTGAGACTCTTTATAGCAACTCTTCAGACTTAAATTTTTTTTTTGTCTGGTCAAGCAAGCTTACGAAAACTTTTTCTCTCATTTACAGCATACAAATTTTGCGAAAGGCAGTGTTCCTATTAGTTGAATGTTGAACAATGCTAGATCTTTGAAAAAATAGTGCTACAAAGTACTAGATGAAGGGAAAAAAGTGCTAGAAAAAGTGATAATTTTTTTTTTTGATTTGTAAATGGATCTTCATGATCCCGTTTCCTTATGCTAAAAATATAAGATATTTTTTCGTATTCGCAGTTTTAGGAGAAAATATCAAAGCTCATAATCGTGAGCTTGGTGTCAAATGGTTGATATATGCTCTGCATACGTCTTGCACAACTAACAAACAATTTTAATAATTTATATTGAAAAATATGCATTTAAAGAACCACTTAAATCTGTTTCCCTTAATTCCAATTTGCATATAAAATTTAAATATTAAAAAAAATATATATTTTTTACGAGAAACTACGAAAAATGCATTTAAAGCTAAATAAGTAAAACTATGCAATAAAAAAATGCATTTAAAGCAAAATAAGTAAAAATATGCTATAAAAATATGCTATAAAAAAAAGCATTTCAAGCAAAATATACAAAAATGTGCACTAACGAATCGATACCATTTTAACTCAAATTCTTTGATTCGCAAAGATTTTTTATTTATTATGATGTCAGACTTAAGGAAGAAACATGTATTTGCATGAACTTCCAGTCCCTGATAATTATATACAATTTGATTTGGCTCACATACTTTTTTTTAATCGGGAAGTATATTTCTGTAATATTCTAATGCCACTCATAGAATTAAAACTAATTACATGATTTTATTTAAGCATTATTTCTAAGAAATTTTATTTGATACGATTTCATGAAGAAATTAAAATAATAGAATTTTGACATTTACCAAAATGTGTATAATTTGCGTATTTAACAACCCACTCATAAATTGTTTAATAAAATTTATCGATTATGTAGCTAAACGTGATATACAAAAAAGTTTTATTTGTTTTAAACAATGAAAAGGAATTGTAGGCAAATATGCTAAAGGTATTAAATTTTTGGAATTATGTATTTATCTTAATTTTTTAAATAATCGTAGTTTTATTTAAAAATTGAGGGTTTTATAATGAAATAAATATACTCCAAACGATTGTGGGATTTTAAAGGCATCAATCAAAAAATAATTCCATCAAACAATAGTGGATTTCTAATAAAAAATTAAGGAATTCCTACAGTTTTGAGTTCTAAAGAAATTAAAATTTTAGAACTCTATCAAACGAACGCAGATTTTTGAGTTCTTAATAAATTAGAACTAAAGAATTTTATTAAAAAAATAAATTTAGATTTGTAAAGGAAGATTAATATAAGAATTTTGTCACACAATTATGCATTTGTTAGCGAATGCTACTAAAATAATTGAATTAACCCTTTGAGGAAAATACATTTTCCGTCTAAGCTATTTTGAAATTTTCACAAATTACGTGATCTCTGACCTTATAATAGTGTGGTTAAAAAAAATTGGCACCCTAGACCCCCTTCTTGTCACTCATTTCAGACGGCGAAAATAATTGTTATGTGACGAACACACAGTTTTGGCGATGTACATGTGTTTTTGCAATTTCGTGATCTACAACTAAATAACAGTTAAGTTACACAAAATAGGCTCCATAGATCCCCTCCTTGCCCCTCATTTTGCTTGTCAAAAAATTTTAATTTGGCCCTTAAATAAAGAATAATTTTTTCCAACTTTAAGGACTACTAACGGGTAAGTGAGACCAGATAGAGATTTACCGCCCTCTATATTTTCATTCCCCCAACCTTCTCTTATAAATTACCTTTGGACATATTTACTCTATCTTTTACCTGAACAATTATAAGTGCCAAAAACGCTTGGGCAAGCATACTTCCCTGTGGTCGCCAAAGGGTTAAACAATAGTAACTTTCTAATAGAAACAAAATCAAGGAATTCTTACAAAATCCTAAATGGATTTGTAAAGAGAGTAAATTAAAAAAATTATGATCAAATAATCGTGGATTGTTGTAGACAATTTATAGGGAATTATCACAGAAAAAAATAATCTATTACAAATAGGGATTAACTGCTTAATTGAGCACTAAACAAGTCGATTAAGTCACTATCGGCGCCACCGTGGTATTTTAAACTGACATAGTTAATCTCTTAGCTGTCAAGCTTAACTTTTAACTGTCAGAAAATGTGTATGTAAACGAGTAAGATTAAAAAATTGGCTTAACTTTAATCACGTAGATTAATTTCGCTGTCTTAATTTCTTAGTCCTTTTTAGTCCCACTCAATGCTCTCCGGCGTAAGAGGTACAAGGAAAATGCCGGTGTTAGCTAACATTTTATCGAAAGCGTTAACCTTACTTTTTATCTGACTTTGTATGTGTGCTTTTAAGCGTTACCAACCAAAATTATTTCAAAAAACAAAGTTACACGCAGTTAGTAGTATGAGTACAGAATCGAAATAATAGCCAGATAAAAAGCTGGACCAACTTTGAATCAAAAAGGTTCAAACATGATTTCATCGACTTGTTTGATTAAGGGCAAGTAACTTTTCTAAAAATAACTAGAGTTTAACTTTAACCGCAGATTTTTCCATATAAATTTTACATTCAGAACTATGGCTACGCCCTAAACTTTGGTTATTTTGAGATAAGTTAGCAGGTCTTAGCAGTTAATCGAGTTTTTAGAATGTTAACAAGCCTGTGTAAATTCTATATAAGCAGTTAATTTCCATTTTAGTAGATTAACTTTTCTGTGTAAATTGGTATTGAAGGATTCTAACTAACAAAATTTTATTCAATAATTGTGAATTTCTAAATAGAACAAAATTAAAGAATTTGAGCCTACAATTGGGGCAAAAGCAAATAAATACATGAAACAACTTTAAATATTTTTGGAATGTAGAATATCATAGTAAAAGATTTTTTGAAAAATTTTCGATTTGAAATGAATGTTAAAACTAATTATACACCCATGTACAAACAATATTTTGTGAAATTTCGTATTATATATAAGTATATCCGAAAAATGAGGACATCTAATGGTATCATATTAGATCTAATCTGCTACAATTAGATCTAATTTAATGAAATTAGATATAGTTTGATATAACTGTATCCAAAGTTTCTTCTCATCCTTATGTATCAAATTATATATAATGTGATATATTTATATCCAATTAGATACAAGTAATCATATTTAAATCGATATGTAATTATATATTTTTATATTTATGAAGTGCAATTTAAAGAAAGATATGTATATTATATGTTTGAAATATAATTTTATATTATTTTATATGAATACATATTTTGCAATATATCATTATAAATGACTGTATATAAATTTCCACAATGACATTTTTACTTTAATATAAAAATCTCACATTGGTCCTACGTTGGGCGCCATTAAAAAAATTGTATTTGATTTGATTTTCTTAATTGTTTTATAATATTTAATAATTTCTGAATGCCTAAATAAAATATTTGAATTATTTTAAGCGACATTTATGGGTTAATATCGTTTCTATTTCATTTGCTTCATATTTAAAATCATAATAGAAATGTGAACAAAATTTTGTTTCATATATTTCCTTAAATATTAACGTTCTAATAAAAGAAATGAGGAATTTCCAATTGAAATATTTTGTGATTAAAGTTTTCAAATCTTCAGCCAAGTTTTAAATAACTTCTTTTATAAAGATACTGAATGAATTTCAATAAAAACAAAAATTAATGTTTTGAATTGATATAATATATTTTTCTAGAAGATTCGCTTGTTTTTTCTATTTTACTGCAACTTGAATTTTATAAAAGTATTATTAAAAAACAATTATTTTAATTAAATTAAATAACATAATTCATAAATTTAGCAAAAAAAACAATCTCATTAATATTGTTTATTTCCATAAATTTATATTAAATATTAATTACATAAAATTGTTTGCTTTTATTTTTTTGAAATCCAATTTCATTTATTATAATGACTATTTTTAGGAAGTTTTGTTTAAATTTAATTAAATATGGTTTATGTTGTGAATATCATACGTTTATTTTTTCCAAGTATTTGACTTGACAATTAAAAACATGGATGGTAACAGATTCCATGCGATGTATGGGTAAGGTTAACGCTGTTTTCGTTTATTTCGGTAACGTTATTTTACGAAACTAGCGTTAAAGAAATAATCGAACATAGCCTTACCCTTACCGATGCCCGGGGATGCGGACAACGGTTTTTTAGTTATATCGATAACGGTATTTTATGGATAACGTTATTTAAGATATTCAGGTAACGTCAATAACCATCGATAATTTTAGTCCCATTATACCGGAATCCTACTGACTAGCTAGTTTAATATCAAGCTTTGGGAAAATTTATATCGGTCTTCCGATTGCAATTAAATTTTGCATTTAGAAACTCTATGGAGCCACAACATCCATTTAATATTAATCGGATTATCAGCATTTAAATGGCACTGGAACATGTTTACTGCGGAATGCAGTTTTTTCAGCGTTAAAAATAGATGCATTTTTATGCAATTTCTATTTTAAATGATCTTTGTTCAAATTTGGCCACTCTCGATTTGAAAAAAGATGCAAATTTGTAAAATATGGAATTTTTACTAAAAAAACACCTTTAATTTTTTTTTGTTTCTCGAGGCTTATCTATTATTAACGATTTATTGAAGAAAATGTAGCATCATGTTTCCATGAAAAAACAAAAATTTGTTATTTTTTGAGTTTGAATTTTAACGTCTTTTTCAGACAATTGCAATTAATACTATAATTAATATGCAATTTTATTTAATTTAATTGTGAAAGGCGTGGTAGAGAAGAATGAGTGTATTTTCTAAAAATCATAACTACATTGCAAATTTTAAATTTTTTCTGAATCAGACTGCGAAGTTTCTGGTATTGAACCTTCGTCAGTGACCCTGCTTTTTTGAATTTTTGAATAATGTTATATTTGTTATGTTTTTATTTGTTCGATTGCGTCTATATGAAATTTTCTGTGCAATCACTGACCGTGGTATAGATTTCTAATGCACTCGCACTACACGTTAGACAGAGCGCTTTAGCACTCTGAGCTATCGTCAGGTCGAGTTCTGTTGTGATTGAAACTAGTTTTATTCAATACACTCACTTAGGAAATTATGTTGGTAAAGACGACTGCAATTGTAGTCAAAAACAAATGAAATTTCATTTAAAAAAAGGACGACTTACATTTCATTAAATTCAACTAACATTGTCATTTGTTTTTTAATGTTCAAAAAATGACTAACAATTGTAGTAAAAATGAACCACATAGTAGTAAAAAATAAACCAAATTTTTTTTTTTTATTTTTTTAAATAACAAAAAACAACTGTAAAAAATGAATGTAAAATCATAAAACAGTCATTTGATGTGAGTTGTTTTTTTAAATGAACTACAAGGTTAGTTAAAAATATTATTTGTTCTACAAATGACTTACATTCACATTAAAAATAATGAAACTGTATTACAACCCAAACAACTACATATTTTTAAAGCAGAAGTTCCCTGAGTGCGGTGTTTTTGTTCTAGCATACATAATCTCAGAAGTACAAATCCAACAACACAACAGTTCTATTTTTAGAAACTTATCTTACTGTAATGTCCACTTTTAATTTTTCAAAATTAAAACGATTAAATTTAAAAAATTTGAGCTATGGCACCGTTTAAATGTCTCTCTTTTAGAAACTATACATTTAATTTTTAAGATTTCTACTCTACATGAAAGATAAACGAATCTACTTAAATATTAAGTTTTTAAAATTTAATTTTTAACCGTTTAAACATCATGTTTCTTTCTATAAAAATCTGATATTCGATGGAAAATGTGTGCCTGGAAAGGATTAAAAACTGAAATTTTTAAAAGCGAATATTTCAGTTGATTTTTTTTATTTTTCACCTACAGAAAAATCCACAAAATTAAACGTATAGTATTTAAACCAGAGACGTTTAAAGGACTCTTTAACATTAAATTTTTTAATTAATAAATCTGAAAAATAAAAATGAACAAATTGCTGTTTTTTCTATGTAAAAGTGCTAAAAGTTTGTTTTTTTTCAAAAAATCATGAAAAATAGTTAAGTAACGGCACCCAGAAAAGTGTATATGCAACTATTTGGTGAAAATTCCATATTTTGCAAATATGCATTCTTTTTTTTAAATCGAGAGTGGCCAAACGTTTGAAATATGTATTTTAAAAATAAATTGCATAAAAAGTGCAATTCTTTTAGACGCTGGAAAAAATTTTTATTCGCATTATAAAAGTGGAGTACCGTACCATTCCAATGCAATTTAAATGGTGATGATCCGATTAATATTACAGAAAATACGAATACACAAGCTTCCACATTTTTAGCATATTTCTTGTTTTTTAAAAAAAATTAATTCGCGCTTAAAACCGTGGATTTTACGAAATTTGAAAAATTAAAAACGCCAATTTGAAAAACTAAAAACGGCAATCTGTACGTGGGCCCTTAAAGTTTCTGAATGCAAAATTTAAATGAAACTAAAAAACCCAATGTCAGATTTTGGACGATTCTATCTATTTACAGCGATGATTTTTTCTGATCTTGTCCGATTATTGCGGTAACGGTATTTTAAGGATAACGCTATTACAATTATTTCGGTAATGGTATTTTAGGGACAACAGTAGTTTTGTTATTTCGGTAACGGTATTTTAAGGATATTGGTATTTTAGTTATATCGGTAGCGGCATTTTAAGGACAACGATATTTCAATTATTTCGGTAACGATATTTTAGGGATAACAATAGTCAGTTGAAAGTGTTTTGAATCGATAACGGCACTTTACCGGTATTGACTGCCATCCCTGATTAAAATGCAATCTATTTTTTTTATAATTTTAATTAAAAGATTTTTTTTTCCACTTACCTCTTAACTTATATTCCAATTTCGAAATATAACAACTAAGAGTTGCTACAGACTTTAAACGATACTTAGCAGCCAATTTATCTTAACGACACACGTTGTTTGTAGTTTTTCTTGAAAAAAGCACTTCTGTTGTAAAATAAAGCACTTAACACTTGAAAATCAGTTTATAAAATTTTAACTTCCTTATAGTGACCAAGTTAATTTTCAATTTTTGTATAATTTGTTTGTTTAACTTTTAAAGTTTCTTTTGATAAGTAAATCTTATAATATTTGTATTTTCTTAAGTTTTTATAATTTATTTTTTTTTAATTTAGTTTTTAATTTTAGTTTTGAAAGGTTTTAATTTAGTTTTCTTTTGATTTGAAATGGGCGTTTTTGTTGTACTTTTCACAAATTGTTTTCTATTTAATGGGGTTTTCACTTTCTTTTTTTTATTTTTGTAGAAAATGCCTTAAATTTATACAACACATTTGCAAAATTTTATTTAATATTATTATTTTTATACAAAATATCAAATCGTTCGTTTTTATCCCTTTTGTGGGAAAAACTCAATAAGCCTATTTTGCAAACGAAACGCTTTTATTTTAATTTCAAAAATATATAGACAATTTTATTAAAAAAAAAAAAATAATTTTCAGTTTTTTTTTTTAATTTAAAATTTTATTTAACCGTTACTTTTGTTGTGTAAGTTAAATTTCTTTAGATTTTATCTTTCTGTTTTTTTTTTGTAATGTTTCCGTTTTAACAAATCTTATTCCGACGATATCTCATATAAAACTGGCACATATTTGCCATAGAATATTGTTAATATACTCGTAGTCATTATGGTTTTTGAAATATTTATCGTCTTACATTTTAAGTAAAAAGGGAAATTTTTCATTGTATTGTTTGCAAAAGAGATTTGTGGATTGTAGTGAAATTATAGTCCACAAATGTTTTTGTAAGAATGAATTTCGTGTGAGAAAAAAAAAACTCCACCATACCCTACATACAGTACTTATTTTTTGTTGAGATACGTATTTAATAGTTTAAAAGATTTAATTCACAGTTTAAGCACTCTTTCTCAAAAGATTTTGATCATAACTTTTCACATTAGAAAGAATTACCAAGGCGTATGATGTATATTTTTTTTTTACCAATTTGTAACAAGTATACGCTCTGATGTTTTTTTTTTTTATATCAGTAATGGCACACTGGTGGTCTAGACAAACAAAAAAAAAATACTCCACAAAAATTGAGTAAAGGGTTTGCAAGAAGTATATTTTCGATTTCAGTAAAACGTATTTAAAAAAAAATCTGTAAAAAAATTTAAAAGTTATACTAACAAGCCTACAAAATTTTGGAGAAGTCAAGACCATAGGACTAAAACATACTTTACTAAAGGCTTGAAGTCCGCTGAATCCGTCCCAATTATAGTAAAAACCGGGTTTTTTAAAATTGTATGTTAAGATATCTCAGAAACCTGATAAGATATTGTAAAGGTCAAACCTGGGGTTTGAAAACAATTGGGAGGATTTTCAGAAGACATAAAAAATGTTGTGAAAAGGTCTTGTTATAACGTCCTGAATATAGCAAAAAAACGGGGTTTTCTAAACTTTATCTCAAAGAAATTTATCTGGAGAAATTTTAAGGCCAGATGCGGATTCAGCCTCAAGCCTTTAGAAAAGTATGTTTTAGTCCTACGGTCTTGACCTCTCTAAAACTTTGTAGGCATGTGTAGCATAACTTTTAAATTTTTTTACAGACTTTTTTTAAAATAGGTTTTTCTGAAAACGAAACAATCGTGCTTTCAAACCATATACTCACTTTTTGTGGAGTATTTTTTTTTTTTGTCAATACCTAATTCTAGTGGGTACTAAATGAAAATTTCCAATTCCAAAAAAATATAATTTTTAGGATCTATGATACGTAGCGTCCTCTACATCCGTTTACAAATTTTGTCAGCAGCGCTACTTTCGAAAACACATACAAATACACTTAGAATACTATGTAGGTAAAAAAAATAACAATTGTAGTAAAAATTAACCACATGTTAGTAAAAAATAAATAAACATTTATAATTTTTTTTTTTTTTTAAATCGCAAAATTAGGAGAAACCCCCTAAACCATGCAGAAAAACTTTACTCTGCGAAGCCACTATGCTGGCTTTCACATAGGAGAAAACCCCTAAGCCCGGCCGAAGGCCAGTCACGCAGAAAAACTTTTCTCAGCGAAGCCGGTCTTTGGACGGACTGGAGGAGAAAACTCTTAAGCCAATAAATTTTGTATTATCATCTCTACCCGGTTATCCCTAAGTAATGTCAACGATAGCAACTAAAAAGTCACATTTTCATGTAAAATTCATTATTTGAACAGTGAATTTTACAAAAAGAACCAAAAAAAAACTTCCTCGCCATTTTTGTAATTAAAATGTACTTAAAATAGCTTTAGAGTGCGCTACGTATACATGGATCATAAAAATATTAAAATTTTTTAAATCTTGAGTTCACTTTCAATAATTTGAGTACCCACACTTACATGTTTCTACGCATAGCGGTTATCCCGGTATGCGTTTACGTCCGGCCCCAAAAACCGAAAATAGAAAAAAAAATCTTTTTTAATTCCAGAGGGTGCATATTTTTTTTTTTTTTTTAGGAACGCCCCATAAAGTGCAGTTTTTTCAATAATAATTCCTTATGAATTAAAATAAGAATTAAAGTTGTTTACAATTGGGGCTTAAAATGGATCTATAAAACTAAAATGGTGTATCATTTAATATGTTTCAAAATCTTTTCTGTCATATACAGACATTCGTCCATGTATTCATTTCAATATACTTGCTTTTTTGCATAACCGGAATTCCATATGCATCCATATTTGCCCATATTTTCCATATATGTCCACATATGAGCACCTTTTGAAAATATAAAATAACATATACCTCCATATAAGACCACATACCGTATACCATATACCGTAGAGTTTGCACATATCAAAAATATATGTCCATAATTGTCCATATACTTAACCATATAAGTATGTCCATTAGGGCGGGTCGATTTAAAAATCGCTCAACGTAAAAGGAAAATCGTATTCTAGGGATCAAAATAAAAAACTTTGCCGAAGGAACCTCTAAAACGAACTCTGATGTCCCGACTTTTGACCCGTAGGGTCAAATTTTGAAAAATCCCACTTTGACCCATTTAGAATGCCCCCATCGAATCCAACCCAATCGAATATAATTTATACATTCATCTACTAGAGCGTCTTCCGGAGAAGAAATAGAGACCCTAATCTTGGAAAGACTCCTCCTACTTTCTAAAATATCTCTATCCCGAGATTTGTACATTTGATATAAAAACACGGCTAAAAAGGCCCTCTTTCAACTTCAATTTTAACCCATTAACGGTCACCTAGAATGATGATTTATGCATTAATCTGCTAGTGCGTCTCCGGGAGAAGAAGAAGCTCCCATAATCTTGGAGAGATTCCTCCTACTTTCTGAAATATCAAAGTTGGCTTTTTCAAAATTCCACCCTACGGGTCAAAAGTCGGGACACCAGAATTCGTTTTAGAGGTGTGGTTCCTTCGGCAAAGTTTCTTATTTTGATCCCTAGAATACGATTTTCCTTGTACGTTGAGCGATTTTTTTTGCCTCCCTACAAATCGACCCGCCCTAATGTCCATATATGAACATAATTGCATATACATGAACTTTTTAACCGGGCTATCTTTATGTTACTCACATTATTTTTTCTTGAAAGAGTGTTCATTTATCTATAAAGTTGCATTTATTTTGTATCAATATCTTTATAAAATCGTATTTTCTAAAAAAGTTAAATTTTTAAAACTGATTTTTAAGTTATTTAATGAAATTTTTGCATAAGTTAGGCAACCTTTTTGGATTTGCAACAAAATTCTACCCCGAAATCATGTATCATACTTATACCTTGCTTATATTTTTATTCTTCAAATCCTAAGAGGAAAATGAAAAATCCCAATTCGGACCTGTGTACCGTATACGTATGCTGGATGATAGTGTACCGGTGGAGAGTTATCGATAATAAAATGGCACCTAATATTTCACATCCGTCGTTAAAACGATAATGATTTAGGTGTTATTTAATTTTCGTTAAAAAGATACATAATTAATATCCAGAAGATCTTTTCAATACTTTGAATATTATTTAATATTTTGTAATATCAAAAGTAATTTGATATATGAAAAATTGGGAATTTTTTTAATTAATTGGTTTAATTTCTGTAAAAAGTTCTACGCTCCTAAATAGTGTTGCCAGATTTAAAATAGGAAAAATCAGTACATCGAGAATAAAAAAAACATTACAATGTAAGTAAAAACAGTACATTTTTTTGTTAATGAATAACCTTTAGTTCAGTACATTAAAATTTTTATTAGCCTCTTTATTTTTCGTTAAAAACACAAAATAAGTAAAATAAATTTGTGCGCCCCGGTAGGCTAGTTAGTAGCGTGCTGGCTTATCAATGCGGGGGTCGTGGGTTCGATTCCCACCAGAGGCACTGGTCTGTTTTCGCTACAACGCACCGAAGGCCATAGTAGCTAGTGCTCGGTTAGGGAAATAGTATATAATTTGTAATTATATGATTATTAATTGATAAAAAAAAAGTAGAATAAGAAAATGGCTTATTTTTATTGTAAACCACTTTTAGACCAAAACTAGAATGTGGAGGACAAAGGTCTAAAAAGTAGCATGGTGGGTGGGTTAGACTGCTGCTGGTCCCGAATCTGAAATCAGAATTTAAAAATTCAAAATGGTGGATTCAATACAGCGGTCCGCAGTGCGGCATCAGCAAGCACTTACAATTAGGTATCTGATGAAAATAATATTAGTTTTTTTTTTTGCAAAATTAGGCAAAACGTTTTTGTAATTTATAGCCTACTATAGAACAAATATTTGATAAAAACTTCGATTTACTATATTCAATATTGCACTTGTTCAAAACTTTAAAGTGCAGTCGTGTGCTAAAATCAATTTAAAGTAGTTTTCCAAAAGTACAATTTGAGTACTAAAGGGCGATTTTTTAAGAGCTTTCGGATTTGATTTAAAAAAAAAACACATAAAATTTAGAAAAATGTATAAAATCTTTATTTCAGTCGATAGAACGATCTATATAATTCAATGTTTAAAGATGAAATGTTGACCGCGGCTCCGCCTTAAATAGTTCGTACGCTGGGTCCAATTTTGGCATACTCTCCAACATATTGGCCGGTATCTCACGAATAAATTCTTCAATATTGGCTTCCAGTGCGTCAACCGTTGCGTGCTTGTCAGTATAGAGATGAGCTTTAACATAGCCACCAAAATAGTAAAGGGTCCGCCATCTAACGTTTTTTTTTTCAACTAGTGCTTATTTCGTGACTGGTAACACTTAGCTCATGTCTGATTTGACAGATAATTAGTTTTATCCTTCCGCTGAACGAATATGGTCCGTATGTTCGTTATTTTGTGAAAAAGTGAAAGAAACTGGCATCCTCATCGATAAACCAAAGCGTGAAAAGCCAAAAATAGTGCGTACACCCGAGAATATTGCTGCTGTGGCAGAGAGTGTGCGTGAAGCGCCGTCAACATCAATTCACCGTCGTTCTCAACAATTGAACATTTCGGAGACATCATTGAGACGAATTTTGCATAAAGACCTTGGTATGACGCCATACAAAGTCCAATTGGTTCAGGAGTTCAAAAAAAAAAAGTTATTTGGCGGACCCTTTATAAAGGCGTTAAATCGCACGATCTAAGCGTCCAATAGACCGGCACCAAACGTGCTCCGAAACTGTTTACCGAACTCGCCTCTCAATTGGGCCATTATTTCGCGTGCTGTATGGCATGTGGCACCGTCTTGTTGAAACCACATGTCACCCAAGTTCAGCTCTTCCATTCCATCGTACGGTAGCGCTCGCAATTCACAGTAACGTTCCTGCCTTCGTCGTCTTTGAAAAAGTACGGTCCAATGATGACACCGCCCATAATCCACACCAAACAGTGCACACCACACCAAACAGTTTTGGAATGCATTGGCAGTTCTTACAATGCTCCTGGCTGTTCTCCACACCAAATACGGCAATTTAGCTTGTTCACGTATCCAGTCAACCAGAAATGAGCTTCGTCGCTGAACACAATTTGCACAATGTGCACTTTCTTAACCGAGCATGAATTTTGATAATAAAATTCAATAATCTGCAAGCGTTGTCGTTTGTAAGTCGATTCATTGTTAAATTAACCAAACTGAACACATGTTTAACAGTAACATGTTACACGAAAACAGCTGAGCTGCCAAAAACAGTGTTGCCAAAAAGAAAGTTGCTTAAAAATCACCCTTTATTACTACACAAAATTCTTGAATTCACAAAAAAAAACGGACTTCTAAAAACCAGAAATAACCAAAAACCAAAATTGCAATACATATGTTCCAATAAATTTAGCACATTAAACACAAATCTGTCTCTTTTGAAATTCATGGATTATGTGGTCTTAAGCAGTTAAAAATAGTGCTTCACAATTATTCGTATTACCCCAATTCATAAAACTTGCTCTTTTATAATCAAAAGTTAAATTTTAGTTACACTTTTCATTTGTAGTAAAGCTGGAAATTTAAAAAATAATTTGTGAAATTTGCGAAAAACAATACAAAGCATAAAAGATCTTGTCTCGTCGAATTCTTTTCTACTCTCTCTGTACTCAGAGATTGAAAAACATATTTATTTTTTTAATCACTTCGCATAAAAATGTATTTCTTTAATGAATTAGTAACATCGAAATTCAAAAACAATTACAATAAATAATGTTAGTTTTTTTCCAATTGGAAAGCAATATAAAACCACATTTATGCTATAACCAAAAACTAGTAGTTTTGTAAAACTATTAGTTTTGAAAAACTATTAGTTTTTGATTAAAAATTTTGCATGAAATTTGACAATTAAATACAAGTAGTTTTGAAGTAGTAGTAGTAGTTTTAGCTTGTAGTATAAATGCGGCATAACGCTTTTCTTAGAGAGATTTTTAAAAAAAAAAAATCTTTTTCTTAAATGAAAATATGAAAATGAATCCATTAACTAAATACATAGTTGGCCAATATCAGTTTCAGACAATCGATAAAAAAAACACGCATTTCCACTTTAAATCAACGAATTGATGTTGAATAAAGTGATATAATGATTTAGGGTAATATAATAACTCTTTTTTTGATTTCATTCGTGAAGAATAATTCAAAAGAACCATTTGTGGTTGAAACGATTTGTTAAAGAATTAAGAAAATTCAAATTGACTCTTTTTCAATACAAATTAATTTTGCGAATTCATTCGTTGAAAATCGAATCAAATTTTAAAATGGAATTATATTTTTAAAGGCCTTTCTATACTTCTTATCTCTGGATTCAGTTCTCCATAATTCAGATGTAATTTTCTACCAAAAAAAAAAATCGTTCTAAAATAAAATTTTTTTTTAATATTAATTGTCTTCAATACACATTTTGAACATTAAAAAAAAGTACAAAAATCAGTACACAACCAGAAAAACAGTACTTTTGCGTATTGTTGTAGGTGATATGCATAAAACAGTACTTTTAATAAAAAAAGTACATGTACTGCGAAAAACAGTACGTCTGACAACCCTACGCCTGAACAAAATGTTTGCGTTTTTGCACGTCAAAGTGTTATATTTTAGTGCAAACAGCAATAAGTTGGCATCACTGTGTTTATGTTTTAGCACAGAGTTGCCAAGCTGTTCGAATAAAATCCAAAAAAGTTTCGGTTTATCACTCAATAAAATCTGAATTAGCTTATTTATATATTTGCGCTGAAAAATTAAAAATGTTGCAGACATTATTCGAAACTAATAATATGATACAAACCTCATGTAGGTTAACCCAAATGTGGAGTAGACTAAAAGAATGCTGTGCCTGATAACGCATGCGTTTTAATCAAAATCTCCACAATTACTCTTTCTCAAATTGATAAAAAAAAATTTCCCATTTACAATTTTAATTCATAACAAAAAACAGCTGTTTCTGCTTGTTGACTGTTTGGCTTTTCTTCAAAAATTCTCCGAACTTGTGGTATTCAAACTAGACATTTGGTTCCTTCTGCTTTATGCACTTGTTATGAATTCTATTCAATTTGTGAGATGAAGATGTCTTACAGCTGTTATAAACAGTTTATTATTTTTTTGATTTTTTTTTTTTTTTTTGCAAAAATATCTAAGGAAACCAGGTATTTCCACAACGAAAAGCCTACTACATATGTACATACATACATATATGCTACACAAAATTCTATAGAAAACAAAAATCTAAACTCAATTCATTCATGAAAACTCATAATGTTTATTATAAAATATGGTAGCAAATGTATAGCAGATATATGTATATGTTACCTGTTGAATCATTAGAATTTTCATACTTACCCATCTTTACTAACTGAATCATCCCGAGTAAAACAAATTATATATATGGTCTTGTGTTTTTTCCTCTTAAAATTTATTATAACATGTTATTTTATATGGTGTCATGCACAGTCATATATAATTATCATGGAAAGTAACCGATTCGATGAGGGTATCGGTAAAGGTAACGCTATTTTCGTTTATTTCGGTAACGGTATTTTAGGGGTAATGATATTTCAGTTATTTCGGTAGCGGTAAAAAATATCTCTATATATAGCGATTTGTTTCTGATTTTGTCGGTAACGATTAGGGTATTCAATCGGTTAACCGTTACTCGATTAATCGATGAAATGATGTCGAACAATTGTTCGAGTAATTCGAAGTGGTCAATTTCGAGTAAAGAATAACTCGAACAATTTTGGTCGATTAATCGAGTAACTCGAGTAATTTAAAAATATGAACTATTTTATATTTTTTTAATATTTTGTATAAAATAATGTGACTGTTATAGTGAATATTTAAATGTTAAGTGTATTTTTATATTAAGTGAGCACTGTTAAAGAAATTATATTACGAAAAACGAAGAACTTAATGCGAAAAACTCCGATATCGAAGAAACTTGGATATTTTTTAAAGAAACAAGTTCTAAGACTGGGGTGTTTAAGATTATTGGTGCGGATTTGAGGGTTAAAAGTTTGATCAAACATTATTTTTTTTTTTAATTTAGTTGCCATTTGATCTAAAGAAACTACATATAAATACTATATTTTCAAAAAGGAATTTTTAAATGTCATTTACTAAAAACTTTTTGTTGGTCCCATTTATGTCGTTGTAACAAGCCAATTTTAGAAGCCCTATATGTACATATACATAGAAGTAATGAAGTTTTCATTAATATGATGAAAATCTTCTTAAATATTCATGAAAGTTGTTTCAAAACTTCTTTATAATTTTTTTAGAAAAATTACATATCTCAAAATCCCAAAATGATAGGACAAAATGACATATTTTTTCGTTTAGTACTAACACACTAATATAACAAAACTGTGTCAAGTCTGAGTGAAATTACAAAACGGATCACCTTACAAATATTTTTATAAAACAGTTTAATACATATTTATGAACCAGTTATATTGAAAGAAAATCAATGAAGATTTCAACATATTTATAAAGAATTTCATTGATATAATAACGCTTTTGCTTTGAGTGTACTGAGACAAAACTGTCGCAATAATAAATGATCTTAGCAAATGTTTTTCTCTTTTAGATATACTTTTTACTAAAAGTTTTAATTAATTTGTTAATTTTTATATATGTGTTATATTAGTACTAATAAAATATAAAAACTTACAAAAATGTGAGTTTTTGGAAAATAAAATTAAAGTATTAAAATTGTTCGAGTTACTCGAGTTATTCGAGCAATTTTAAAATCTAACTCGCCTACTCGAGTAAATTAAAAACCTCAAAATCGAGTTACTCATTTACTCGAACAATAGCAAACCCGAGTAAATTGAATACCCTAGTAACGATATTTTAAGGATAACGCTATTTTTATTATTACGGTAAATGTATTTTAGTTATATCACTAAGGGCCATTATTACAACTTGCCAATAGCTAAAGTTCGGATATTATCTGACAGATTATTAGTTTTTCGTTATTATAAGTATACTTTAAGCTAAAAGTGACCCATAAGCTAAAGGGAAGACATTGTTGCCTTTAACTTTAAACGTAAGGTTTATGTGTTTAAAGTTACCACATTTTCAGACCTATGAAGAAAAAGAAGAAAATACCGAATTTCACAACCGAATTTTCCAAATTATTGTTTGTTTGTAAACAAATAAATAAAAGTACGTAGCCACTACTTATTTTTATAAACCAATTCATAAACCAATAATCGGTTTTTAGTTTGGTGCTGCCACATTATCAAAAATATTAATTTTATTTTATTGGGAAGTTGCAATAACGAAAAACATTATAGCTCACTTTATTACTCACTTTAGCTAAAGTTACCTTTTACTAACATTTACTTTAAAGGCAAGTTGTAATAATGGCCCTAAAAGTATTTTACGGATAACGACATTTCAATTATTTCGGTAATGTTACCGGTGTTTCATACCATCCCTGATTATTATATGTTTCATAACCATTAACATACAGTTATCGAAAATAACAATTATTTTTAAACAAAAAAAAAGCATATAGTGAGAAATGTGGAGACCATATTCAAGTATACCATATTGATCCTTGTGGGGAAGTCTTTCCTAAAATGATCTGCTTTTTAAAATTTAGATTTTTATTTTTTCGAGCAAAAATAAAAATTAATTCTATTTTTCAAAAGCTCTTTGTTATGATCAAAATCTGAGGTGTCGCGATATAAATGATCTTCATGGGCAGTTTTCCATAAATATAAAAACAAGAGAAAAAAGTTGTTAAAAAAGTAAAAACCAAAAAATAATTTTTATTTTTGATTAAAAAAAAAAAATAAAAATAAAAGTAAAGTAAAAAAATTACATTTATTTTCAATTGAAAAAATAACTGATTTTTGCTCGAAAAAATACAAGATAATATTAAAATTTCGCTGTTGTACTCAGAGAAAAAGTTGGTTAAAGCTGAAATTTGAGTAAAAAAGTGGTCGAATTCGAAAGGGTCGGGTTGGATAACAGTAACCAACTGTGGAATATAATTGCCATAAAACTACATATAGTGGTCTTTCAGAAAAACATAAATACTAATGGGTCCGCCAAATAACTTTTTTTTTTTTGAAAATGCTATAAAAAAAAAAACTACTGAATATTTGCACAAATTTTTATTTTTTTATTTGAAAGTACAATCCTTTCGGTTAATAATGGAAAATAATTTCATTCAAATGGCTGCCTCGGCTGGCTATGCAGTAGCCTACACGATCGGTCCAATTTTTAAGCACATTATCGATTGTGTGCAGCTGTATTTCACCAATGGCTTCACGAATATTGTCCTTTAAAGCGTCAATTGTCTCTGGCTTGTTGGCGTAACACTTATCTTTGACAGCACCCCACAAATAATAGTCCAACGGTGTCAAATCGCAGCTCCGAGGTGGCCAAACGACATCAGCTCTGCGGCTAATAATGCGATCTTCAAAAACAGGGCGCAAAACATTGAGTGTAGTGCATTGGACTTCAACTCCTGAACCAATTGGACTTTGTATGGCGTCATACCAAGGTCTTTATGCAAAATTCGTCTCAATGATGTCTCCGAAATGTTTAATTGTTGAGAACGACGGTGAATTGATGTTGACGGCGCTTCACGCACACTCTCTGCCACAGCAGCAATATTCTCGGGTGTACGCACTATTTTTGGCTTTTCACGCTTTGGTTTATCGATGAGGATGCCAGTTTCTTTCACTTTTTTTACAAGATAACGTACGGACCATATTCGTTCAGCGGAAGGATAAAACTAATTATCTGTCAAATCAGACATGAGCTAAGTGTTACCATTCACGAAATAAGCACTAGTTGAAAAAAACGTTAGATGGCGTACCCTTTATAAGCTTTTTGACCAAAAAATTACTGAAATCACATTTTTTGTATTTTATTTTAAGCGTGAAAAAGATATTGCATTGAAGTTTTTTTTGTTTCATTAAATAACCTGTTGTTAATGTAAATCACACTTTTCTAAGCAATCGGACTTAATATGCCTTTTCCATTTCCAAAAATCCGGACCAGGTTATTGTAAAAATGCAAAATATTGATTTTCAAATTCGGATAATATTTGCAGTTTAAGAGATAACCCAAAATTTCGTCAGAAAAATTGGCCGATTAAATTATATCAAATTACATCTAGTGCAATTATATTAGATTAATTTAAATACAATTAAAAGTGATTTGATACAGTTTTGTCCGAATTTTGTCCTCATCCAATTTTATTAAATTATACGTTATTCTAAAAGATTATATCGAATTTAATATAACGGGATAGTTTATATATTATTTTAAATATAACATTAATATGTTCTTCTACTAAAAATTTTTTTCGTTGCCTATTTTAGGCGATAAGGGCCAAAATAGGTTAAGATCAAATCCCAAAAACTAATACATAAAAATAAATAACCTTAGGCATAAAATATTTCGCTAACCAAGATATAACTACACACACAAAACAACCGAATTTTTGTACACTCACAATATTTTTTCCGTAAAGACTATTGAATATACACATTAAATTAATTGAAAATCAGTTAAACATAGGAGTACGTACTTTTCGTTTAAAACAATTGTATTTTTTAGTTTATTTTGAACTGTTGTAAAATTATTTGACCAAATCGGTAAAAACAATAGAATGTTTTCGCTTTTTATTCACATGATATATATCAGGATCTTGATATTATTGGATAATACAATTTTGAATACCTTAATTTTCATTTAAAGTTGGATAAGACTAAATATCGATCTATATCAAATGCCATTTTATTTTGTATTTCAGATATAACTTTTTTTGATCGGGATATTTTCAATTTCATAGACAAATTGAAAATATGAAATTCAATGTTAATTATTCTTATAAATTATTTATTAATTGACCTTTATTTAATTTACAATTAAACAGATTTGTAAATACATATGAGGATTATTAAAAATTTATTAGAGTTTATTTTTAAACAGAATTTGTCAGAGTAAATGCAATTGTGGAGAAAAATAGATTCTGACAAATGTTTTGTACAATTTTTTTTATTCTAAAGAACTTTAGGATGGTAAAAGCGTTGCCAGACGTGTTGATTTCGACGGGTTTGTCCTGTGGTATGGGGACGTCCCGCGCGGGACATCAAATTTCCACTTTTCCAAATTTTCTTCAAATTAAAAAATAATCAAAACGTTGCAATTTTGATCTTTATTACTGAATTTCATATTACTGGAATTCAGGGCGTTGTAGTGTAATGGTTAGCGCGTTGGACTGTTACACAGATGGTCCCGGGTTCGATTCCCGGTGACGACAACATCAATTTAGAAAAATAATATGTATGAGTTTTTTTATCACATATATGTATCGCTGCGCCCACCTTCGGTGTTCCCATAGCACTTAACCCCACCGAAGTAAAATAATGAATCAGGGCTATGAAACAAAAAGCTTCAATAAATTCGCCAACTATACATCAGGTGGCGAGCAACAACTGTTCTATGACTTATCATCTCGCGCAATTACAGTGTTGCCAAGTTTGAAGCTCTTTATCTTTCACCACCTTTCATTTCTCCACTATACCCTTTCCAAAGAAAGCAACACATTAATTAATAGGAAAAATTTCCTGAATGGTGCATCTCTTAAAAAAAAAAAAAAAATTAACGATATTTTGAACGTTAAATATCCAATAAAAAAAGGACATGTGAAGATTTTGCCAAAAAATCTATCGAATTTTGTCAATTTAAAGATTATAAAATTAAGTTACAAAATCATTTAAACAGCTGAACTATTATCACAACTCCACGTTTAATGATTTTTTTTTTTTTTTTCAATAAAAATATTTTTATTGTAAAAATAATTTTTCAGAAAAATTATAAATCAAAGTTCGTGATTTTAAATAAACAGATTCTTGATCTCGATTCTTGAATATTATGAAACACTATTTTCAACCAGGTTCGGATCCAAGATAGAGTTCAAAATTTGCCTATTGTGGGTGTGTTATAAAGGGTCCGCCATCTAACGTTTTTTTTTCAACTATTGCGTATTTCGTGAATGGTAACACTTAGCTCATGTCTGATTTGACAGATAATTAGTTTTATCCTTCCGCTGAACGAATATGGTCCGTATGTTCGTTATCTTGTGAAAAAAGTGAAAGAAACTGGCATCCTCATCGATAAACCAAAGCGTGAAAAGCCAAAAACAGTGCGTACACCCGAGAATATTGCTGCTGTGGCAGAAAGTGTGCGTGAAGTGCCATCGACATCAATTCACCGTCGTTCTCAACAATTGAACATTTCGGAGACATCATTGAGACGAATTTTGCATAAAGACCTTGGTATGACGCCATACAAAGTCCAATTGGTTCAGGAGTTCAAAAAAAAAAGTTATTTGGCGGACCCTTTACATGGGAAGGCCCACAACAATTTTTTTTAACATTTTAAATTTAACTTAAAATTTGTGTCCCTAAAAAATATTTGCAATCCAGTCATTTTCATATTTTGTTATAGATTGCCCCCTTGCTTGATAAAACCTTTCTGGCAACGCCTAATCTAACAAGAAAAGTCTGCGTGGTGGTTCTCTCCGTTTTTGATGAAATACATAGGGGAAATTTCATCTCAAGTGATGGAAGTTTTGAAACCGATGTCTTGTGATCGGGATCAAACTTTCACCAAGTTGAGTCCTATTGGGTAGTAGTTATTACACAAAATTTCTTTCGGGATCGGTGCAGGTTTGATCCCGATCCCAAGACATCGATTTCCAAACTTTTGTCACTTGAGATGAAATTCCCCATATACATATGTATATTATATATTACGTAGAAGACAAACATTAGCATGTTCACGTTTTTAATGAACCCAATCTCTGGGTGATGTGTGAAAATTGGGGGTCAAAAGAGACGCCGTTTTTCGTCAAACATAGAATACCTGGTAGATCTATCCAACATGATACGAAGTGTATAAAAAGTTTTAACTAAAAGTTTCATATAATTTTACCCTTCATGTATGCGGAGTACATATCAACTCTATATTTATTACTTTAGTAAACTATATAACATATCCAAATTTTATAAAAGTCTGAAAGAGTCAAGGCCATCTAAATTGTCGCTCTATTAGGTCTGGCACTGTTCCCGCCTCCACCACTGTTCCCTTCTCCATGTCGTCGCCACAACTTCTTCACCTTCTTCTTAGAGTTTCCTTCGAGAATTCCTATAATCAAGAGTTTTCGTTCTCTTTGAAATAAGCAACGGCCATAGAATACAAGATATGCCACAATTCGCAAATGTTGTCTAATAGCACCGCACAGCTCACCAGAGAAAACAGGAGATCCCTCTTAATCGGACATTCATTAGCCAACTCGATCCCCATTACCATAATGTGTCATGCGCCTATATCGGATTGCATTGGATGCCGAAAGTTTTAAAATTGCAAAGCTTTTCACTAATAAATGTTAGTGCTCTATTTCGTTCCTTTGCCCAATGGTTGAAAATTGG
Organism: Delia radicum; assembly: GCA_021234595.1. Taxonomy (NCBI): domain Eukaryota; kingdom Metazoa; phylum Arthropoda; class Insecta; order Diptera; family Anthomyiidae; genus Delia; species Delia radicum. The sequence goes on along the minus strand of CM037854.1, from coordinate 69,544,785 downwards.
GGGTCAAAAGAGACGCCGTTTTTCGTCAAACAAAGAATACTTGGAAGATCTATCTAACATGATACGAAGTGTACACTTAGAATAATATGTACGTAAATACCACTGCAAATGTAGTTAAAAACAAATGAAATTTCACTTCAAGAAAAAACGACTTACATTTCAGTAAATTCAACTAACATTGGCATTTGTTTTTTACTGGTCAAAAAATGAACCACAATTGTAGTAAAAATTAACCACATATGCAGTAAAAAATAAACATTTATTTGTTTTATTTTTTAAATAAAAAAAACTACTGTATAAAATGAATGTAAAATCATAATACAGTAATTTGATGTGGTTTGTTTTTTTTCAATGAACTACAATTGCTACAAGTTTCAAAATCAAACACTTCGACAGTGCTTTCTTTTTTGTACCGTCTCTAATTTCTACCTGTGTTTAGCTTATGATTGGTATCTATACAAAGAAATTGCATTCGCAGAATAGAATTTTATTTTAGAATGGAAATATTAAAAGTATTTTTTTTTTTACCAGAAAATCTTTCTTAACAAATTTCTTTATGTGATTTAAATTTTTCATAAATTAAAAATGCCAGTTAACGACCCTAACCATTGTTAATTTAATTTTTATATGCTAAAACATGATTTGTTAAAGGTCAAAAACTTTCTATGAACTATAATTTTCAATTTAACAATGTTTTTCTTCTACTGTCATTGGCACATTGTAACAATATCCAGTGTTTTTCTTAAGACTTCCTGATAAGAAAATAACACCACAAAGACAAGTTCACACGCCTTTTGGATAACACGTATTTATAAGACAGAAGTTTTTGAAAAAAGCAATAACCTCTGAATTTTTTTTTTTTTTTTTTGACAAACCAACGACCATTAAAAAAAATTCACCTTAAATGTAATTTGCCTTAATTTTTGTCAGAATTTTACTTATGAATTATCATAAAATCTCAAGTTAAACATTAATAGACTTTAAGGATTATAATGTTTATAAAACAAAGTTTATCAGGCAATTTTTTATCTGCAAAAGTAATAATACGAAACGAATAAACCACCTTGTATTTTATCGAAAAAAAAGCGGCAACAATTTTGTAAAGTTAGGATAAAAAAGAATATTTTTTTTTTTTAAATTTGAATCAAATTAAAACGCGATTATAATCGTATTAGGTTTATTAATTAGGGGAACTATCTTGAGGCAAGAAGAAACTTAAGCATTCATCTCTAATCAGGTTCATGCGGTACTTATGTTCAATATAAGTCTTGACTAAGGCGCTGAAAACAATATAATTTAAACGCATCATGCTATGATGGAAAATTCTATTTGATCATATAATGATCCTTGTGATAATAAATATGATCCAAACTCATCATATTACAGCTACTGTTGTGGATATTATGATAATTAAAGATCATATTATGATAATTAAGGATCATGTTATGATAATTAACGATCATATTATGATAACTAACGATCATATTATGATCATTAGGATCATTCTATAATAATTACGTATTCCCAATCCTAATATGATGCTCTTAAGGTGGTCTCTAGTTTGGACGGCTAAATTTTAGCTGCTTTTTAAAAACTTGTGAAAAGAAAACGTCAAAAGATTTTTTAAATATGTTTTTTTTATTTGGTTGCACAATTCATCAGGAAAAATACAAAATTAACAATTTGTCCATAAGTGGGCTGTTTAAAAAGTTTTTGGCCTCCAAAGTAGGGTCTACCAAAAAAAGGTGTGTTGTTGATAGGCAGCTTTCCGGGACACACGGTTATCTTAAAGCAAATCGGAAAACGGAGAACTGGTTAGTATAAATGCCTTTATGCTTCCTATGCTCACTCATAAGAGAAAATGTATTTATCAAAATGGCGGCCGTTTGAAAATGAAAAATGGATATTTCACAATTTTTTTTGGTAGTCTTGTGTAAAAAACAAATAGAAAACAATTGTTTTTCCAGACTATTGAACATGGGAGTTGAGTTGACAAGTTATGTTGAGTTGAGTTGACACGTTATGCGTCGATTAAGCCCTATGTCTTCAAAATCGGTGCAGTAGAGTTGAGAAACCTTGCATACCACTTTGAAAAGCGTCGTTTCGAGAAAAACGCGTTTATTGAAAATTGAACTTAAAACTTTAAGTTTAATTTTCTGCCACACAATGAATGCCTCATTTAGGCAAAAACATTGCTTCACAAAACTGGTGGCATCTCCCAAACTATTTCTAATTTTGAAAAATCCTTTTAGGATAATATTTTTGAATATCTAAGTTAAAAAATAAGAAAAAAAAATCTATAAAAAAAAGTAAAGACCCTCTTATTCCATTTTTTTTTATGTAAAATGTGTGATCTGGTAATCTATATAAATTCATTGTATTAAGAGCTTCTAAAAAACGCAATCCTTAATTTGATTTTCAATTCTCTATGTATATGAGAACGAATCGAATTATGTCTTGGGAGGAATTTGGCTTAGGGCTGGGTCAGAAAGATGGATAAAATATTTTTAGTCAAATCGGAATTGATATGCTGCACTTATAACAAAAAGGCCGTACAAAAAGTCGAAAATTCAACTACGATAACAGAAAATAGTACCTGAACTTGCGCAAGTAGAATTTTCAATAAAGTTGGGAATAACACTCTGCTAAATTTATGTGACTGACCTAAATTAAATTTGAGTTGACAGGTCTGATAGTTTTTGCGTTTCCACAAGGAACCGAATGGCAAATGATATAATTTTATTTCAAATGGAAAATCAAAATTTTAATCAATGGTTTCTAAATTTAAAAGAAAATTCGGAATTTAAATTGATATTAAGAGACCTGTTGTCACGTTAATTTACGGACAAAATAAAATTCACTTTATTTTAATTTTATGCTAACAATTTATTTAATTTAATAAAATATGGCTGCCTGCTGCCACTACTGCTGCTACTTGACGACTACTATAAAACTGTGAGCACAATCTCAACTCACTCTCATTTATTTGTATGTTACAATTATTGCAGTCAGGCTTCCATATATAATTAACATGACATGTTACCAAAAAATGCAACATTAATTATAATTGATATATTTCATCGAAAGGCGTTAAAAATTCAAAATAATACAATATTACATATTGCAAATATCTAATATCTAATACTAAACATATCGCCAGCCTTGATGGATCCAGCAATACATCAACCTTAAATTGGGACGGGGGCCAACCTTTGTACAGCTCGTCGAATTTCTCCATTTTTAGTTTTCACATCGGCTACACGTACTGAACCTTTCGCATCTCTTATTACATTTAAAACTCTACCTATCAGCCACTGCTTCGGAGGTAAATTGTCGTCGGCGACTAATACCAAATCACCTTCATTTAAGTTCTTCTGTTTCTTAGTCCACTTTACCTTTTGTTGAAGTTCATGAAGATACTCCATCGACCACCTCTTCCAGAAGTGTTGTTGAATGGACGAAATACGTAGCCATCGATCTAAATGAGACAATTCTTTACTCTCTACCGACGGCTCTGCAACACCAACCAACGGACCCCCAGTCAAAAAATGGGCAGGCGTCAAAACAGTTTCATCATTCGGATCATTAGACATTGCCGTCAAGGGTCTAGAATTCAAAACCGCTTCTATTTCAGCAACCACTGTTGCAAGCTCTTCAAAAGTAAGATGCGATTGTCCCAATATTCGAGCCAAATGATATTTTGCGGATTTTACCGCCGCTTCCCATAACCCACCAAAGTGGGGGGATCTGGGGGGTATATGATGAAATTCGATACTATTTGCAGCACAGTATTTAGAGATTTTACCTTGTAATTGTTGATCAAAAAACTTTTCTTTCATCTCCTGCAATTCTCGTCGTGTACCCACAAAGTTTGTCGCATTATCACAAAACAGCTTCGAACACAGTCCACGCCGGGCCACAAAACGCTTCAAGGATGCCAGGAAGGCCTTGACAGTTAAATCAGAAACCACCTCCATATGAACCGCTTTTGTTGCAAAACAAATAAAAACAGCAATGTAGCTTTTTGTTGTACGACAACCACGAAGCTTATATGTTGTTGTAATAGGACCACAAAAATCCACACCAGTCACAGTAAACGGCTTAGATACGGAAACTCTCGGATACGGTAAATCTCCCATTATCTGGCTGCTTAGTTTTGGATGACATCTAAAACATTGCAGGCAACTACTAGTCACCGAACGTATTACTCTTCTGGCGTGGACTTTCCAAAACCGCTGCCTGATGATAGCCATTAAGGCTTGGGTACCAGCATGCAAATATTTTAAATGAAGATATCGTACAAAGCTACGAACGGTTTCGCAGTTATTGGGTAAAAGAATTTGATGTTTCGACTCATATGGTAAATTAGCATTAGCTAGTCTTCCACCCACACGAAGTATAGGTACACCATATTTGCGTTCCACAAAAAGACTGAGGCTTCTATATTTACTTGTTGCTGGCAGTTCACGATTTTTCAAAAGCAAAGCAATTTCCTCGCAAAAATAATAATGTTGCACACAGTAGAATATACGGACCAGCGCTTCATCTAAATTTTCACAATGGTTAGACGATTTAGTGCCTTTTCGAAAATTAAGCAGATGCACAAAGACCCTTTGCAGTTTTTCAAAATCACTAAAAGTTTCAATCCATTTTAGCAAATATGGTTTGAGGCTATCATCTTTGGTAGCGTCTTCAGTAGAAATATTTTCCTCGTTGGAACCTTTGTGGGGAAAACTGACGACCAGTGTCGTACCAATACGACTTCTTTCTTGATCTACATCGGGGCCTTTTTTCCTAAATTTATTTGGTGGCCATTCACAGCATGGTTTCCTCAAGAAATCAGGGCCTGCAAACCAAAAAGAATTAGTTAATTCGTTTACATACGCACCTCTGGATATTATATCCGCTGGATTCAACTTGGAGGGAACATGGCGCCAGATACCCATTTTTGTTTCATCTTGAATCAAAGAAACCCTGTTGGCCACAAAGGTGTTCCAGTTTGATGGATGTTCGCTTAACCAATCTAGCACGATTTCTGAATCGGTCCACAAATATGTACCATCAATTGCGATAGGAAAGTTAGCCTTAGTTTTTTCTACCAACTTCGATAATAATTCAGCACCCAGCAATTCTAATCTTGGTAAGGATTGAGTTTTTAATGGTGCTACCCTTGATTTAGCACTCCACAGATGCACTGTAACTTCATCATCATCGCTTATTGTACGAACATAGATACAGCAACCGTAGGCCCTTTTCGATGCATCGGAAAATCCGTGCATTTCAACTCGAACAAATTTCTTTTTTGACAGCACAAATCTGGGAACACTTATCTTTTCGACATCTTTTAATTTTTCACGAAATTCAGTCCATAGACTATGAAATTTCATCGGTAGGGATTCATCCCAATTAATCTTCAAGATCCACAAATCTTGCATAAAAATCTTCGCCTTTACAATTAAAGGGTTAATTAGACCAAGTGGGTCAAACAGCCTTGATAGTTCAGCTAACACTATTCTTTTTGTCACTGCTTTCGTATTATCAAACTTTGGCCAAACGTACCGAAATGTATCTCCCACTGGGGCCCATATGATACCAAGAGTTTTAATGATTTCCTCATCATTTAATCTGAGGGTCTTCTCTTTGTCAGCAGCAGGTATAAGGTTCAAAAATCGTTGACTATTTGAATACCACTTTCTCAATGTAAATTTTGCTGTATCTAACACCGTTGATACCTGTTTATAAATTTCAAAAATTTCATTTTCATTATTTGATCCACTGATCAAATCATCCATATAAAAATCGGATAATATTTTTTTTGATCCAATCGGATACTCTTTCGCTGCATCTTCACCCAACTTCTTCAAGCATCTTGTAGCTAAATAGGGAGCGGATGTTGTACCATATGTAATGGATTGCAAACGATAGGCCCTCAACTTTTCTTCAGGAGAAGACCTCCACAAAACAGCTTGATAATCAGCATCCTCGTGAGTGACCCATGCCTGGCGATACATTTTAGTTACATCAGCTGTAATTGCGTATTTATAGCATCTAAATCGCAAAATTATAGACAATAAATCATCCTGAACTAGCGGTCCCTTCATCATTACATCATTTAATGACAGACCACTATCTGTTTTGCAGCTGCAGTCAAACACAACCCGAAGTTTAGTACTCGTTGATTCTGGTCGTAACACATGTTGATGAGGAGTATAATATTTTATTTTATGCATATCAGCTTCTTTACTACCGTCATGTGACCTAGAGATATGTACTCATCCATAAATGCATTATAAGCTTCTCTTGTGGAGAGATCCCTACTAAGCCTGCGTTCCAGCGACAGCAACCGTCGTTCAGCAGCATTATATGACGCACCTAACTCGTTAACCGTTGATTTAAATGGAATTTTGGTTATAAAACGGCCAGAAGCGTCTCTACGGATTGTTTGTAAAAACATTTGTTCGCATTTCTCTTCTTCTTCAGTCCAGAATTTTGATTTAGAAGAAATCTGCTCCATTTCCCAAAATTTTTCGACCAAAAATTTCAAATTATCATCATCTTGACGTTCAGTATTGATTATTAAACTATTCACTTTATGGATTGGTGCTAACAATTCTTGGATTTTACCAACAACAATCCATCCCAGAACAGTTTTCTGAAGTTTAGCCAACGAACCTTCTAGCTGAATACGGCCAACTGACAATAAATCAAAAAAGATTTCACCTCCAATTAAAATATCCACTCTAGCAGGCTTATTAAACATTGGATCAGCCAGTGGAACATTATTTGGCAAATTCAAGGCAGAAACATCGAAGTAGCCATCCGGTTTCGATCCCGTAATTTTTGGTAAAATATGAAATTCAAGCCTGGCTTCATACTCATTCATTCTTGATTTGATGTTAGTCCAAGCCTGCGCTTTAAAACTAGTCTCAATGTTAGCTACACCAGTGGCCTCAAGTTTGCAAGACGTTCTTTTTAGCAGCAGCTTTTGAGCAAGATTTTCACACATTAAATTCAACTGAGAACATGAATCTAATATGGCTCGAGCCCGATGATATTTACCACAATTGTCTTTTACCAAAATTATAGCCGTTGCTAAAATAACCTCAGGTTTCGCTGTCAAATTCATTACTGATGCCTGAGCAGCAGCAGCTTGTGCAGAAGTTGATGGCAACAGATTTAAATTTTGTAGTGGTGGTTCTTGAGAAGACTCTTTATGTAAAAGATGATGGTGAGGCAAATCACATTTCGAGCATTTAGCTGCAGAACAATCTTTGTATGAATGTCCTTTTTTAAGACACCTAAAACACACCCTTGCTCGACGTGCAGCACTGCAGCGTTCTTTAACAGGCAACTTTTTAAACTGATTACAATCTGGAAGATCGTGGCCGCTACTATGACAGACTGTGCATGATGATTTCATAATAGCTAGCGTTGTTGGGTTATGACGTTTATTTTTATAATCTTTTTGAAAATTTGTAGTCTTTGATTCTACAGGAACAACTTTTGATTCACGAGCTTCAAGATTTTCACAACGTCTCGTTAAAATCGCAGAACACTCATCCTATGCTGAAAGCTTGCTGTAATCCACTGACTCCTCCCATTTAATCTGCGAATCTTCATCCACTCGATCCATCACCATATGGATTAACATGGCATTCGCAACATCTTTATAGTCACCCAGTGACAGCATCGCACTCAAATGTGCGTTAACCGAATTAACCACATTCCTTAAATGAGCTGCGGATGATTTTGTTGATTTTGGGAGGGCAAAAAGTGCCGTAACATGTTCCTCGAACATTAACGCCTTTTTATCAAAACAAACTTTCAACCGCTCCAGCACCTTGGGGTAATTTTCATCAGTAACGTCAAAGTCATCAATAGTTGCAAGTGGTCTTGAGCCTAAATGCTCTTTAAGTATCAGCAACCGCTCACAGTTGTCAAACATATCATCCTGGTGGATTAATTTATTAAAAAGTGCAATAAATTTTGGAAATTCACTATACTTCCCTTCGAATTTCGGTAATTTTACCTCCCGACGAACTCTAGGGGCTGCAAACGATGTCGTTGTATTCATCACACTCACATCAGCACTTGAAGGCCGCCTCTTAGACAAAAACGACAATATTTTCGATTTTGTCGACACATAAATATCTTCAATTTCAGTTATGATAGCATCACTTGTGGCACCTTCAGAATGCTGAGATGTTTTATCAATATTGGCCTGCACACTCATAAACTGCTTGAAGTACGATTCGAAAATGCCCAGTCTACAATTTAGCTCTTCCACTGATAGAGTCGAACCTTTTTTATTAATGTACGTTTTTATACGGGTGATGTTGGCTTTGGTGCTGGCTCTTAATGATTTCATTTCATTAATTTTTTGCAATGATTTTGCACCAGCATCTTGTTCACCATCACTTACTCCATCAACCTCAGGCATATTTTTTAGTTAATTTATTTATTTTTTATAAATAAATTGTAGAACAAACACATTTATTTGACAATTGTACTGTCTTGTTTGTTTTGATTCCTACTTCTTTTTATATTTGTGCAGTAAGAGAAACACTGGTGCTTTTATACAGTTTGGAAGCCACTGATGTGGTGAGTTTTATATAAAAAGATTTGATCAAGGTTGGTGTCTGTGCTAAGCTTAACAATGTAAGTGGTGAATAAAAGCTCTTATTATTTATCCGTTTGTTCCCACTTAGCAATGTAAGTGTTTTTATATGTTACGATAACTCTGCACAATATGTTGGTTAACATAAAACAAAACAATCACGGAATTTTTCTTCTAATAAAAATAGGATCACTATCCCGGGTTTCGGCACCAAAATGTTGTCACGTTAATTTACGGACAAAATAAAATTCACTTTATTTTAATTTTATGCTAACAATTTATTTAATTTAATAAAATATGGCTGCCTGCTGCCACTACTGCTGCTACTTGACGACTACTATAAAACTGTGAGCACAATCTCAACTCACTCTCATTTATTTGTATGTTACAATTATTGCAGTCAGGCTTCCATATATAATTAACATGACATGTTACCAAAAAATGCAACATTAATTATAATTGATATATTTCATCGAAAGGCGTTAAAAATTCAAAATAATACAATATTACATATTGCAAATATCTAATATCTAATACTAAACAAGACCTTTTCAATTGTGTAGATTTTGTTTAGATAATTTAAAAAATCGATTTTTTAAATTAATTCAGGTAATCTACATTTTTTGAAATGCTATATGCTAAATAAAAAACTATATTTTGATTCATTCTTATCCATATTGATTTTATGTTCCTATGTTACGCCATTTATTAATATTTAGAATTGAAAAAACACGTACAATAATAAATAAAGTTGATTTACTTTGAATAAGATTATTTTCCCAAAGATTATGAAACGTTATTATGAAATGATCTATAAAACTTTTGTCTTCAATTTTTATAAAACATTTGTCGTATTTATTAAAACTTCATAAATATGATTAATAACTCTTGACAAAAAATTTATGAAACTTTTTTGTCAATATGATGAAACTTTTTTTCTGAGTGTATGTAGATAGGCTTTATTTTTATAGGTTTATGACAATTTGTTTTGTAAGTACGATATGTATAAGTTTTAATTATTCCGAATACAATTTGCTTAAATATAAAATTTAGTGCAATTAGCAAATTTTTTCCCTAGTTTTAGCACTTGGTTTTAAAAACCTAGTAAAATATTTTGCTAAAATCAGCAACAAAAATTAGTAAAAGATGCAGTAATTTGTAAAATTAGACTAGCAAAAATTGCTACTAAAAAATATATTGTTCTAAAAATTAGTAAAAAAAACTAGTAAAGAGGAATTGAAACCCTTTTACCGATTTTGCTACTAACTTTTCTGCAAATATCAAAAATTATATGGCAAAGCCGCTTTTATGTATTTACGAATTTCAGACTGTACAACAATGCGTCAGATTAAGATTCATAAAAAAAATTCTGCAACTTTTTAAAAATTTTCAATAAAAATTTAGGGGTCTGTACCAGACTTCGAAAATTTACCCGATTTTCAAAAAGCAAATATTTTCTTAAATAGTTTTTATAAAAAACTTAAAAAAATAATATAAATTTTTTTTATATTATATTTAACTCCAGATACTCAGGAAAAATTGATTTAGTTTTAATAAAATTGCTAACCCTCAACCCCAACGAGGCCAAAAAAAAATGTCTAAAATTTTGCATTAATTTCAAAACTGCAATTATGAATAAAAAATTAAAAAAATTTAAATATAGCAAACATTAAAATAATTTTGGTAAATTTTCTTAAAACACACCATAAGAATTAAAAATAATTAATTCTGAAGATATCCCTCAATTGACTTATCGTGTCGACCGATTTAATTTTAGCAGATTTAGGAGGAAAAACAGTATTTTTGATAATAAAAAAATTTTAAAATATATTTTTGGTGAAGGAAACTAATATTACCTTCTGAATTGTTTAATTAATTGTTTAATAATTAGATCAAAATTATTTAGTTCCGAAATATTAAATATTTGGCGCATTGTTTTCCATGTAAACCGGAGGTCAAAATTGTCCCACAAAATAAAATTTATGGTTATAACTGAATTTTGTTTAATTTAACCAACGGAAAATGATTTCAGTTCTTGATAAAGTAAACTTTTTAAAGTAATAAATAATCAGTAGGTAAACTCATTAACGCTTGTTGCCTGAAGCCCGAAAATGTCCCGACAAAAACATCGAAAACAGATTTTGTGTATGAGGTAATAAACAATTTTTGGCAAATATTAGGATTCAAACAGACAAAAAAGTACCAAGAGTACTTTCCCTATGGGGAATGTGGCCGGTCCTGCGTGTGCCACAGGATCGGTCCCTTCGTACCAGAGACCGGTCCTCTGCTAAACCCTACCCTATGTAAACAACTGGCAACTTTAACATGGGCTTGTCATAGGAGGGATTCATTTGTCCTGCTTTAAACCACATAGTGGCATGCCACAGGACAAACCAAAGATGGGCATACCACAACACTGTCGCAAAAGGACTAACATGTTGGAGGACTAACCTAAACGGACTAACCACATGACTATCCTGAAAGGGACATGTCGTACAATTTAATAATTTTTAATGTAAAAAATGGTAGAAAATGAAACAAGAAATTTCTAACTCATTGGCTTTTTCTAGTCAATATGTATACCAGTAAGGTGATATGCCCTACTTCTACCAGTCACGAAACTAGTCTTTTTAGATCAATTTACACTACATAACTCACATCAATTGTAAATAATACTAGTGCTGTTATAAGTCCTTTTCCAGCAGTCCAGGTTCTTTTAGGTCAATTTTAATAAACCCAAAAAAAAAAACAAAATTAATAATTTTTAGTTTAAAAAATAAACGAAAACTAAACAGCTTCCAATGGGTAAAATTCTGGCCAACTGGCTTTTTCTTACTAATAAGCATTCTGGTTAAGTGGTATGTCCTCCCTTCACCAGTCACAGTATTGGTTATTTTAGGACTATTGACACTGCTTAACCCACTTCAGTATTAAATTATACCAGTCCTGTGATAAGTCAATCTTTAACCAGTCAATTGACTCCTCATTCCCCATAGGGTACTACTTTAACTTGTTTATATGCTATGGCATGACCATTTTTTTTTCTCTTCCCGCTATTCGTAAAATCTGGACCTAACTAGGAGCAAATTTGGAATTTCACATTTTCAAATGGGATTATCTCGGGAACTTTTAGAGATAGCCTCTACTAGCAGATTGCAAATATATTAATTTGTTGAATATCGAATTAGAAACACAAAAATGGCGAACACTCAAAATTGTACATGCAAAAAGTTTCCTATTTTGGGTGGTCATATGGCAGCCCCCAGGGGGGCCTGGAAGGTTCAAAATCAAAACTTCAGCTCGATATTACGTCACTTATTTCATTGCAATCGCACTTATACTTCGTATTTGTTGTCTATTGAAAGAACACTTCAATATTATGACTAATTGAAATACATAATTTTTATTCGCACTTCCTGATTATTTTACCAACTCCTTAGATTAGAGACATATATTTTAATCTATATGCGCTCAATAAACAATTTGAATAAACAGTGTTGACTAAAACTTGATTTAAAACGTTAAAAAATTTCCTCAACCAGCCAATTTACATCGCAGCAAACTACTTCTGCATTTAATTCCCAAAAAACTTACAATGTATCCCAAATAAAATTTTTAACACCTTTTTGTTTATTTCATCGATTTAACTTCTTCCTTTCATATTTCTGTTAAAAATCTCCTATTGCAACCAAAAAAAACTGTCTCAATACAATTTTTCCATTTTTATGCTTTTTGCTACCAAAAGAAGGATAACATCTTAATGCCTAAAAGACTTACATTGTATTCATTATTACACGTCAGAGAATTTAAAAAAGTTTAAATGTTACCCCTAGCTATTATAGCTTTTACACAACCCTCATTTAAAAATAGTAATTTTTTTTGCGTTTACTTTTAAAGACTTTTTTTATTTGAGTGCACTTCAATTAATCGACATCCTCCCGAGCAGTTTAGTATAGAACATTAGCAAAATTTGTATAAAATATTTTGTGATATTTTTTCGCCAGTGGCTTAGAATGAATAAAATATAATAAAGTGAATAAAATATAATATTCACCCCAAATTTTTTGTTTTCACTTCAAATATTTTTTTCACAACACTTTATTTTTCACCTCAAAAGTGCACTTTACGAGAAAGTTTTTCAAATTTTCAGTTACTATAATATTAAAAAAAAATTACTAATTCTCCCATCCCCATACTTAAGGATTTAAACAAATATTGGGGGTATTCATAATTCGTATTTGGTGTATAAGTACACAAAGCGTATTTTCAGGTACGGAAATTAACAATTATTCATTCGTTTCTTCTAAAATTCCACGTTTATTTCTTTCGAAAAATATTCCTATAGAATATTTTATTATAAACAGTCAAAACAATTATGGCGTTTTCTTTTCTGGCAAAAATGTTACATTTTTTTTTGCACTTAGCCCTCAAATTACCTTTTTGTGTTCTTTTCTAAAATAAGGTAAACACTCTGAGAGGGTGCCGTGTTTCTTTCTGAAAATGTTGCCTTATAAAAGGCAAAAAATGCAACATTTTCTGCCCTCAAAAAATTTACTGGGTTGGATGTTGCCCTGTCTTTTTGGTTTATCAATCTCATGTGTATATATTGCAAAGTTTTTGGCGAGAAAACTCTCACCTTGGTAGCAGAGTGGTAGTGAGCTGGTTTCTGACACAGAAGATCCCGAGTTCGAACCCAAATTGGTATCACATTTTTTTATATTTTTTTTTTTTTTTGTTAAATTTAATTTACGATTTTTTTTTAATTTGTTTTTGCTATTTTTTTTAATTTTTTCTTTTTGTAAGTATTTTATTTTTAATCTGAAATTCGCCTACAAACAAAATTATAAAAAAAAATTTAATTGAAAAAATGTATGGAGCTAAATCCAAATTTTTTAAATAATTAAAAAAACAAAAATTAATTATTAAAAAAAACATTAAGTTTTTTTTAAAAGTTTGCTGGGATTTGAACCTTAACAACACTAAAACACAGATTTGTTTAAATAAATGTAATATGTGATGAAATTGTGTTCTATTCTGATTGTAAAAATGCTTCATTTTAATGGGGCGAGGGCAAAATTTTAAAAATGTTGCACATTAAGAAGGCAACACGTTTTTCCAGAAAAGAAAATACCATTAGTTTTTTCCTTTATTTTTAATGTTTGAAACATTCAAACAAAACAACAAAACAAATTGTAAACTTTAAATAAACTTTAAAGGGTTGGCAAAACTTTTATGACATTAATGTTATAAAAATGCATTGTTTACAATGTATACGACATTACATGAATCCGGCTATTATGCATTTCATTGCAATTTTAAAATTAAAATTTTTTCTTAAGTACTTTGTAATTTATTACACTCAAAAAGTAAGGTATGTATTTATTATCAAATGCTATTTAGTTGTGGGAATTTTTTAAGACATTCACAGAAACAAAATTAAAAAATGGGAAAAACATTTTCAAAAACAAATTTAATAAATTTCTTTCTGCCTGTTTGAATTTGTTTAATGATAAAAAGTTGTTTTTTATGATTTGTACATTTTAATTTGTTTTGATATAATTAAATATTTATTTTCTGTTTCTTTTCTGCGTCTATTTATTTAGCCGGGTATAATAACACTACTCACCCGCCGAAAAAAAACTGCCATTCAAATACATATTTGTTTAACCTCTTAACTGGTTTATTAATTTCAAAATATGCAAAACAAATTTTACAAAATTTACCAAACATCCCAAAATTTAAATGTAATGTCTCAAATGAAAGACAAGATTGTATACACTAATACAAAAAAAGTTAGTTCAATATTCTGTTAACCCATTCCTGCCTATTGGATATTAAAATACCCAAAAAGGAGCCATCTTAAAAAAATTTAGGTAAGAGTTGCATCAAATTGATTTTAACAGGTGGTTGGAGAAAGGTTAAAACTACTTTAGGAAAATGTTGGTGTAAAATTGGGGGTTGGTAATTATCTGTTCAATTGTCTGCAAATTTACATATTCTGAAAAATTGAAAGGAAATGCCTCTGAAAAATTGCAGAAGCGACACATCGGAAAACTTTATTGTTGGCTAATAGTGTTAGGTATTCTTTAAAGTGCAACAAATTTGTAGGTGGGTAGGACCACTCACTTGGGCTACAGGTATGATTTAATGGCATGACCATTAAAATACGTATTTTACAGTTTTATGAAGTACCCTTGCTTGAAATATCGATTATTTTCAAGTAAAAATGAAGAGTTTTACATGAAAGAGCATAACAAAACAATTTAATTAAAAAACCACAGTGAAATTATTTTATATCAGTGGTTAATTCATAAGTCCCAAGTTTGGGAAATCGAAAAGAAAATTATATCAAAAAAACTTCCAAAACCTTAAGTAAAGAATGTGTGAAATTTCATCGATATTGGACAATGGAATCGGGGGTCAGGCATTAATGGGTTAAACTAATCATAATTCAGTAGAGCTAATTTTTTCTGCAGTTATCGTTTAAATCAGTTATTTAACTAGAGTTATTAGTTATCTCCATTTACATCAAAAACAAATTTCATCCATATTTGAACTAATTTTTCGACCTAAAATTTAGCAATTCGTGATTCTCAAATTTAAAAATTTTGCCAGTTAATTTAAACCACAATTGTTTTCAAACCATAATTTTTTGTGGACCTGCCTCTGGTCAGATCCGGAAAGACCTTTTTAGCAGAAATTTTCTGTTGATTTAGCATAAAATTCTGTTAAAATAGACAAATTCTCAGTTAATTTAACTACAACTGTCAACTCAAATTTAGTTCTTCAAAAATTTAGGTCACCAGAATTTAGCAGACTGTGATTCTCAACTTCATTGAAAATTATACTGATGCAAATTTAGCTATTATTTTCTGTTGTCTTAGCTGCATTTTAAACTATTTGTACGGGCTTGTTTTATGAGTGTAGTTTCCATAATGATAAAACGGACTGCAAAGTTGCGTTCATGTTTTTGGTAAGATTTTGTAATTTTTAGTAACATCTTTTAAATATTTAATTCTTTTAGAGCAATTATGTAAGTACACTCATATCTGAAAATATTTGTTACAACAGCAATAGACTTAAAAAGAATGCAAACGGAGTAAATAAAAATCAGTAAACCATAAATTGTTGATATACTTTCATTGACATTCTAATGTCACGTTCGTCACTGCAAAACCACAGTTATTCTAACTACTTCTGCGTTGCTGGTAGCTGGTGTTTAAAACTTTTAATTTAAATCAATTTTGTTGTGAATAAGTTAATATAAAAGAATCTGAGACATATCAAGCAAAGTTAATTTTTTATTAAAATTTCAAACCTTGTCACGTCACCTGGCAAATATTTTACTATTGAATAGTTTAATATTGATATTTAAAATTATATATTTCTCACGTAGATGGCATCCTTAGCTAATAAGAAGAAGGAAAAGCACGACGGTATTGAGGGAAATTAAAAACCGACCCACTTAAGTCACAAATGAAATTTCATATATTCCAGTAAAAGATGTCATAAAAATCAGAATACGTCAATATCTTGATACTAAAGGAAGACTTTCCTCAGAACTTCCCATAATATCAGATTTTCGAAATATCGTAACCTAAATTTAAAAAAAAACTCCTCGAATTGATCTTTATTCATAAAACTTTTTATTTCTTCTGAAAGTCCTATCTGTTCGGATTTATCGCACATCAAACCTTTTGAAAAGTATACTCTAGTACATACTTGGAATTTTTTCATTAACATTGAAATTTCATTATCCTTTGTTCAGTAATTCTAATGCCAAATAGTTTCATTACCATTTAATTGTAATGAATTTTTTTTTGGTATATCATTTGTCGTACTAATGCTACTGAAATCACACTAATGCAAAAAAGCATTTGTTTACAAAAAAAAGGGATATATAGATTACTTTACAAAGGAATGGAACGGATATCGATAGGAATTGTACACTGTATTATCAAATAAAATAAAAAAATAAAATAAATCACCTTGTGACAATTTTATCAACATTTATCCAAAATCTATAGATATCTATATAGAGCTTCTTACGTTCTGCGCAAAAATATAAAGTGGTAAAAATTATTATTTTCCTTTTTCTCCACTCCTTTGAAACGTACAACTGTAACGTATATGCCCATATATAATATGAATGTACCCCTCTATTCGTTATGTTAATGCAAATCTTGTGCAAAGTTCGCTATTAATATTTTTTTGACTGCCACATATGCTACATATACGATAAAACCGGTTAATAGACCTATGTCCGCTGAATCCAAATATGGGGAATTTCACCTCAACTGACCGATGTTTTAAAAATGATGTCAAGGGATCAGGCTGAAATTTGTACCAAGTTGAGTCCTATTGGGTAGTAGCTACAACAAAATTTCAGCGGGATCTGTCCAGGACTCTCCGAGTAATAGAGTGTCGAATTTTGACATTTTCGTAGAACAGACAATTTTTCTAATAGAATTTAGAATTAGAATTTTCTTTATTATAAAAGAT
Source organism: Delia radicum (assembly GCA_021234595.1). Classification (NCBI taxonomy): domain Eukaryota; kingdom Metazoa; phylum Arthropoda; class Insecta; order Diptera; family Anthomyiidae; genus Delia; species Delia radicum. Next base: position 69,527,666 of record CM037854.1, on the reverse strand, counting down.
TCTTAGGTATTAATTAACATGTTATTAATAAAAGTTTAAATATATAAAAGAAAAATATTAAAGAGATTAACGACATGTTTTTCATAAAAACGTCTGTCGAACGATCACAAACAAGTATCGGCATTTAATGCAAAAATAAAGTTTGATTATTAAAATTATGACAAATTTAGTTAAATTCTGTTGTTAAAAAATTTCTATAAACTAACGCACATTTCAAATATTTTACTAAATTCACCCAGTCTTCTTCATTTTGGCCATTTAGTAAATGTATCATATCTTCTTCTGCTAGGTAATATTTCCGAAAAATAGCATATCTAAATTCTTTTAGCACAGGCCAGATACCTAACAAAAATGTTGAAATGTTTCATGCTCCTGTAAATTGCACAATTTACAAAACTTGTATTCGTTTGCTGCGCAAAATCTGTTATAATTTGGTGCAATTAACCCTCTGCGTGCTTTAAATATCCATGTGATTTGATCAGTTTTTAAGTCATCATTAAAGTAATGTATTCCTCTTTCATAATCTAGATGTTTGTAAATTCTTGTGGTGGTTTTTGATTTACTCTCCAATCTGTCATTAAAAATATTAATTTTCAAGTTACTTAGTAATTCCATGCTAAAGCAATTCCATTGTTGTTCCGTGTGGTTTGTTTCTGGCCATTGTATGTTTAAAGAAGTAGCTTTTGATTTTAATTCCTTTACCCAAAAAACTTTACGACGCAATAAAATTAAGGATATTTGGTGAGGTAATCTATTGTGTGTATAATTATACATTATCCTACTTAAATATTTAAGATGAAGTCCCAAGGTATATAGATGACTGTCTTCAGCAGCGGTTTCTAACATAAGAATGTAGTTTGGGGTGAAGCTAGATAAATGTAATATTCTTTTCATGAAATATCGTTGCAGTTTATTAACGTCTTCAAATGCTAAAGCCCCGCACCTGAGCTGCATAGGCTTGAATTGCCGTGCACACTGCAAGATAAACTTTCCACTTCATTCTTAGGTTTATATCTTGTTTCCCTATAAAACTTTGAAATGTTGAGTTTATTGCACTTTTTGCCTGATTGTTTCTTTTTTCCACATGTTTGTTAAACTTCAGTTTTGGTGTGAAGATAACTTCCAGGTAGTTGAATTCAGAGGATATTTTTACCTCATCTCCTTTAAAAAACATTTTTCTTGTTGACTTAGTCGACCACCATTTCTGAATACCAAAATTTCGGATTTGTTTAAATTAACTTCCAGATTCCACATGTTGCAGTTATTTTCAAGGTTTTGTATCATTTTTTGCATTACCGTTATATCATCCGATAATATGACTATGTCGTCAGCATAGAGTAAAAGTCGAATATTCATATTTTCCACCATAAGTCCACCTTGCAAACAATCATGTAAAGCATTATTGTACAGGGCAAAATGTAATGGTGACAGTAAATAATAAAACTAACTAATTACCAAAATCTTTTCGATAGCTTTTTCTTTAGTCTTTAAAAAAAAAATTTAAAAAAAAGTTTTCCCTTTTGTTTTGCAGAGTCGAAAATTTTTATTAACTTTTTTCAAGATGGTACGTTTTTTTTTAGAAAGCTTATGTCTTTTTCTTTAAGAGCTTTGTGGTCGCTTAGTGGTCTAGTAAAATAAACGTTTAGTAACTCAAAACAACGATTTTTTCAATTTTTAATATATGCGCTATTTCAATTTTTTTTTGTAAGTGATAAAAGTGTTTCTAAAACCTAAAATTAAAACTTATTCTGAAAAACTAGACGCAATTACCCTTCCAACTGTGTGTAACATGTCTAACTGAAGTTTCATACTCTCTACACTATAATACCCAAATTATTTACACCTCAGAAATAAAATCACTGTTTTTCTATAGAAATGGTGAACAATCTTATTTTTTTTTTTTAATTATCTGTAATAATAATTTAATCAATAAATAATAAAAGTTCAATAAATAATGTCTACAACATTTCAACACGGGTATTGGAAGTTCTTGCATTGTGATTGGAATGGTCGGTGTACTTTAAATTTATTGAAGAAAACGGTTTAAATATTGCTAATTTTCAAATATTATGTGTTTCCTACGCCTTTCATTGCGTTTTTTTTCATCAATTTTGTTTACATACATACAGTGGTGTTCAAAACATTTGCAACTGAAATCATGGTTTAGGTAATTATAATTTTTATTGATCAAAAAGATTTGTGGTATAAGTTTTTGTTTTTTTTTATTAAATTTAGTTATAGCATATTATTTTACAAATACAAAAAAAATTATTCATAACTTCTCAAAAATAAAAAAAAGTAATTTTAACAAAATAAGTCGATAGTGCAGTGTTCAAAACATTTGCAACTCTTAAAGTTATTAACAGGAATACAAACAATGGTTTAACGCTCAGTATTTGGTAGCGTAGCCATTATTTTTTATAACTTCTGAACACCTCTTAGGCATTGGGGCAATATATTAATATAATCGTCAGAAATTTCATTTCACTGCTTCTCCAACTCGACGAAAAGTTCATCACCATTTCGGAATACTTTATTGCCGATATTCCGTTTTACAATCATCCACATGTTCTTAATCGGGTTGAGATCGGTAGATTGAGCCGGCCACGACAGTATATTAATTTCATTTTCCTGCAGCCAAAATTTTAAAACCCCCGCCGTATGTTTTGGGTCGTTGTCGTGCTGGAAGATCCATGAGAGTGGCATTTCCCATTCAGCATACGGAAGCATAACTGAACTCAAAAGATCTCTTTAGATTGTGGCCGTCATTGTGCTAGTAATGCGGAGAATTGGGCCAATCCCATTTAATGAAAAACACCACCACACCATAATGTTTCAACCTCCGTGCTTCATTAAACTTTTCGCCTCGTGTCCTTCGAAAATTGACTCTTTCATCTGATCCACGGAGGTTGAATTTAGACTCATCTGACCACAATAAATTTTTCCATTGCTGTTGAGTATAGTTCAAATGGGTGCGTGCAAAGTCAAGCCGAGCTTTTCGGTTTTTTTCCGACACAAACGTTTTTTTTTTTTGAACGTCTATAACTTCTAAGACCATATTCTCGGGCTTTTCTTTTAATGGTGGGAAGACTGGCATCTATTGAAAGTTCAGTTTTAGCTTCTCTGGGAACTGCTTTGGGATATTTCGTAAAAAAATTCTTGATTTTCCGATCTTCTCTTACAGTTGTAATACGGGGTCTTCCACCTTTATGAGTTGTGTGGATGCTACCACTATTAACAATGCGGCAAATCGTTGATTTTGGAACGGAAGTACTTTATAGAAATTTCTTTATGGGAAAGTCCATTTTGAAAATCATTTGAAACTTTTGATTTAAAATCAGAATTGTATTTATTTCCTGCCATTTTTTACAAAAATTATTCTTACGATGTTTATGCTTAAAACATCTTATTACAACTATTAAAGAACAATAATTATAATAAATTTGTTTAAAAAATGTAACGGCCTGAATCTCATATTAAAAACGAATGCGATTACCATTATATCCTAGCATTTGTTAGTATAAATTGTTTCGTTAAGAGTAAGAATAATGAGAGTTGCAAATGTTTTGAACACCTGCATTTCGAATACATCTATTATTATTAATTTTTGTTGTTGTTTTAATTTAACGGAATTAATTTTTTTATTTGTTTAACATAAAACAATGTATGAAGAATATGTTATAAATAAATTTTAGTAACTAAGTGTGATTTGAAGAAAATAAATCAATGAAAACAACAAATGCGATCTCAGTTCCAAATGTTTTGACCACTACTGTATTTTGAAAACATTTTGGGCAAAATCTTCTAACTACAATAGGTAATTAAATATATATTTATTAGAAAAATAACTATTTATTAGCAAAATTGTCTGGTCGACGAAAATGTCAAAATTCAAACACTATATCTCGGAGAGTCCTGGACCGATCCCGCAGAAATTTTGTGTCATTGCTACTACCCAATAGGACTCCACTTGGTGCAGCCCGATATCTTGATATCATTTTTAAATCCTCGGTCACTTGAGGTCAAATACCCCATATATAAATATAAAGACCGCGAAATTTAAAAATTTCGACAGATTTGGATTCTGCTTACCTTAATCTATTGAAAAATATATATTTCAAAAACACGTTCTGCAAAAAGTTGAAATTTGTTGAGTTGTGTAATTATGAAATGCAAAATGTTGAAACGAATAAGTAAAAGGAACTCAAACATCTTTAACTATTTTATTTCCACTTAATATTCGGGGGATTTTAATTATTTTTATCTGATTCTGATGCAGAATAATATAATTTTGTTTAATTCTTAAGTACCCACTTTTTGGCTTTTATCTTTAAAAATTTTATTGGCTGGTTTGGGTTTGTGGTATTGTGTGAAAATACGGAAACCATTTGTTGTTCATGGGAAATTTTCAAAAAAAAAAAAATGGAATCACAAACTTAAAAGAAAAAATAAAACAGTTATTCTTTATCCCATATTCATATGAGATTTTATGATTTGTTTGTATACAATCATCAACAAAATGCCACCATCCATACACATTAAATTGAAATAAATAAATTAAATTTTTTTGTTGTATAATTTAAGAGTGTCTTAAGTATTTATGCGTAAATTTAAAAATTCATATTAAATCATACAGTCAGCGAAATTGAAATAGTCGCATATAAACTTTATGGATTATTTATTGATACCGTGAAATAACATCCAAATGATAAATGAAATAACTCCCAAAAATAATATTTTTTTGTAAACTTATTCTTCAATGTTTATTTTTATAAAGGGTGTTTTTTATACAGGTATAAAACTTTGAGTTGGCAACACTTTTTTAACTGGCTGCCTTTTTGTCAGCTGTCAAGCGATTTATGTTTAGTTTGGTTTGGCATTTTAACATGAATAGACTGACTCCTGAACAACGCTTAAAAATTGTGCAAATTTATTTTGAAAATCATGGTTCTGTTCGAAATACGTATCGTGCACGAATTTTGCGAATTTTGTTTAGCGATAAAGCTTACTTTGGGAATAAACAAAACTGCCGTATTTGGAGTGATGATAATCCACAAGTGCATGTTAAGACACTGTTGCAATCAGAAAAACTGACTGTTTGGTGTGCTTTATGGGCTAGTGAAATCATTGGTCCGTACTTCTTTAAAAACGATGCTGGTCAGAACGTTACAGTGAATGGTGACCGCTATAGAACCATGATTACTGACTTTTTGGTTCATCAATTGAATAATCATGATGTGCAGGACAATTGATTATTTGAAGGAAACGTTTGGTAGCCGCATAGTTCCACGTTTCGGACCCATGAATTGGCCTCCAAGATCGTGCTATTTAACGCCGCTGGAATATTTTCTGTGGGGATATGTGAAGCCGCTAGTCTACGCCGATAAGCCCGAAACGATTGACCACTTGGAGGACAACATTCGCCGCGTTATTGCCAATATACGGCCACAAATTTTGAAAAAAAAGTCATCGAAAATTGAACCTCCAGATTAGACTACGTCCGATCCAGCCGTGGCGGTCCTACGCCAGAAGTTGTATGTAAATTAGATTATCATCAGATTATCTTTAGAATAAAGTAAATTTCATGCCAATTTAAAAAATTCATCTTTGTTTTGTTCTATTTCTAAAAAAAACTCCCTTTATAAAAAGACCAAAAATTTACCACCTTATTAAACAAATAAAGCACAAAATTTATATGCGACTATTTAAATTTCGTTTACTGTATTAAATATTCACCGTAAATATTGTGAAATATTATAAATCAAACAAATGTTTTTAATTGAATTAAAAATTCATTGGAATTATTACCACTTTGATCCGTCTCAGCAAATTATTTACAAATTCTTAAATTAAAGGTAAATTATAATCAATTTCTTTAAAACAATTTGGTGTTTAAGTGAACTTTGTTGTTAACCCTCTAAAGTGGACGTAAGTGCACAAAATGAGTGATTTATAATAAGAATTTAGACTTTTTCTGTAGTAAAACAAATTTAAAAAATAGTTGATAAAGTAATTTTTTGTGTGCATGGAATGGCTTGGATGCAAGAAAACTTTAAAATTAAAATTTCGTAAAATTTCAAAAAGTTATATTTTGAAATTAACACATTTTTCAAAACTCTTGAAAACATATTTATATTAACGGAAAACCATTGATACTAAACACAAAGTAACATTGAAGATTAGATTTTGAAAAAAAACTCTAATGTTGGTATAAAATTTGCAGAAAGATTAAATTAAGTATTATTAGCAAAGCCTTTAAGTTTAATCAATATATGTTGAAGTTAAGGTGCGTTGTCGCTTAAGTCCGCGATTTGTCGACAAACAAAAATCACCATATCGCTCATTTACTGCAAGACTGACATGATTTTGCAGAAAACTAGTTTAAAGTTTTCAATCCATATCTGCCTCGCTCGACCCTTTCTCTATTTATTTGGTCACGTTATTTAAAGGGTCCGCCAAAAAACTTTTTTTTTTTGAAAATGCTATAAAAAAAACTACTGAATATTTTCTCAAATTTCTTTTTTTATTTGAAAGTACAATCCTTCCGGTTAATAATGGAAAATAATTTCTTTTAAATGGCTGCCTCGGCTGGCCATGCAGTAGCCTACACGATCGGACCAATTTTTAAGCACATTATCGATTGTGTGCAGCTGTATCTCCAATGGCTTCACGAATATTGTCCTTTAAAGCGTCAATTGTCTCTGGCTTGTTTGCGTAACACTTATCTTTGACAGCACCCCACAAATAATAGTCCAACGGTGTCAAATCGCAGCTCCGAGGAGGCCAAACGACATCAGCTCTGCGGTGCTTCTCTTCTTCCAAAATCCGTATGCAATTTTCGCACACATTCTGCAACATTACCAGGATTTTCAAAGTAATGTCGCAATATTTCCCAGCGTTGTTCAAGCGTATACACAACCATATTCGTACAGCGGAAGGATAAAACTAATTATCTGTCAAATTAGACATGAGCTAAGTGTTACCATTCACGAAATAAGCACTAGTTGAAAAAAAAACGTTAGATGGCGGACCCTTTATAAATAGGGGGTTCGAATGTATTATTTTTCTTAGTCAAAATATATTGTCCTCTATCTCGAAAAGTATACATGATATTAATATGAAATATAAACCATATACCTAATACATACATACATCATTAACTCAAAAATCGCATTTTTTGACTTATGACAGTCTTGAAGTAAATGTGCGATATGGTGATATGGAAGATATGTATATTCTTTACTGAAAGCACAAAAGGTAATTTTTGGACTGCAGTTATATCTTGGTAAGAGGAATAATTTATGAAAGAACTTATTTACCTCTATGGATTAATGTTTGAGATTCGCTCTTAACCTATATCGGCTCATGTCGCCTAAAATAGGCCACAAATGAAATTTTGGTTGAAGAACATATTGTTTATATGTCGTTCCGAACAAGTAGTATAAATTTCATTGCAAAATATCTTAGGCCGGTTTGAGGGTTAAGTGATTTAATTTTTGTTAATTTTGCCCTATTTTTTTCCGAGTTATGGGCGAATTTATAATTATATTTATGAAATATATAGTATTTTCCGTTATCCTTATTTACACACAGAAAAAAAGTTAATAGATAAAATTTTCAATCGTATTCAATTTTTATTTTTATTTTTGGTTTAATTATTTCCAGTGATGGTAAATTTTAGATTTGTTGCTCAATTATAATCAGGGAGCTGAAGTTCATGCAAATGTATGCCTTTTTTCCTTACGTCTGAGAACAGGGTAAACAAATTATCTTTGCGTATCAAACAATTTTAGTTAAAATGACATCGATTTGTTAGTTTATATTTTTGAATATTTTACTATAAATGCATATTTTTGCATATTTAGCTTTAAAGGCATATTTTAATTGCACATTTTGGCTAAAATTCATATTTTTATTGAATATTTCTTAGTTATTGCGCAAAATTATCACTTTTAATTTTCTTTTGCACACTCATAGAAATAAACCTGTAAATATAGCAGAAAATATATATGAAAATGGCATTTTTGATGAAAATGCTAATTTCAGAATCATTTTTGAAATTTTTCTCACCTCTACAAAATTTTTTAAACATACAAGGCGGGCCCAAAATTAACCGACCTGACGTATAGATGACGGTAGTAGTTTGAAAAAAAAACTACTTTGGTTAAAAGCGGTAATCTTACAAAACATATGTTTTAAGTTTCAAGTCGCCACGTCACTTAGTTCTTTTTGGAGACTTAGAAAATAAACGATCTCAGTTAATTTGTAAACATGGAAAAATTGGCCATCACTCATAGAAATAAACCTGCAAAAATAGTAGAAAAAGCTACTAAAAATTAGTTAAAAATGATCTTGCAAAAAAAACTACTAAATTTAGCAGATTTTTTTTGCTAAATATTAGTAAAATAAGAACAACAAAAATAAATCTGTTAACTTAACAAAAATTTTGTTATATTCGATGTGAATTTTATTTAATTGAAAATAGCATTTTACTCTGTAAAATTAGCAAAACCTTTTACTAAATATTTGTAGACTCAAAATAGCAAACAAAAACTCTAATATTAACAAAATTTTTGCTATATTTAACTCAAATTTATTAGAATGCAACTAACAGTTTATTTTGCTAAAATCAACAGAAATTTTTATTAAAAAATTGTAGATTGCTCATTTCATAAGGGCATACTTTAATTCGCATTAAAAAAACTAAAAGAAGACTTTAAAAATATGAAATTATTTAATGTATTTTGGCTACTAATAATTAGTAAATGGTTTTGCTGTTTTTAGCAAATTATTACACACAGAGAAATAAAGTGACAACCGAATTGAAAAGTGTATTTTCTTGTTAACAACCAATAAATTCGGTTAGTACAACCATATTCTAATTTGATTTCCGAATATTTTGGTTGTTGCAACTAAAATTCAGTTGTATTAACCGAATTCTGTTGTGTAACCCACTACTCAGTTGCAGCAACCGACTTTAGTTGTAGTAACCGAACTTGAGTAGTAGTAACCGAATTTCAGTTGGCAAATGGCAAATTTTTTTTCTGTGTGTAGGTTACTCCCAATTAAGTAAAGTTTAGCTCAAACATAACTAAATATTTTTAAATTCAACAGATTTATTTTTGCTATTCTTATATTACTAATATTTAAGAAAAAAATCTGCTAATTTTAGCAGTTTTTTTTATTTTTAAATAATTTTTAGTAGCTTTTTTTTTTGATATTTTTACAGGTTTATTTCTATAAGTGTATTTGACAAGTTGGCATTCAACATTGACAAATACACTTTAAATTAATTATTTTTCATGTTTTTAAGCAATTATAATTAAGTAATGAAGTTAATTTGTATTGTTTAATAAATTCTCTGCATACGGTTAACACAATTAACACTAATTAATTATTTATATAAATAAAAGAATTTAAGATTTTTATTATAGGCACCTTAAACAAACTTTTTTAGTGCATGAAGTTCCTGTCCCTGATTATAATCTTTAGGACTCGAAATTTCAGGTAACTACATAATTGTAGTCTTTAGCTGGAGGACAATGTTAAATAAATATATTTTTACGAATCAACAAATTTGCATCAAAATCTGCATATTTTGCTAAAAATGCTTATTTTGCAATTTTTTGTTGCATATTTTTGTATATTTTGTATTAAAATGCATGTTCTTCAGAAGTTTTTTTTATGTTTTACCCAAAATAAATTATGCACAATTTATAAGTTTTATAAATAAAATATTTTTCAAATTATGCATAATATTTTGTTTTATCACGAAAAGAAAAAATAACAGAAAAATGCAATTACTAACTTTCTGACGATGTTTATTCGTAATTTTAAATTTTTTTACCACTTTTTAAAACAAAGATTTCAAAAATTGTGGAAATAATATTGAAAACATTGAAAATTTTTTTCAATATTAAATGATTGAATACATTTATTTTACATAAAGTACATATTTTAATTATTTGATATACATAAAACACGAATATAAATTTATTAAAAATCATTATAGTGTGAGCTTTCAATAAGCAAAAAATAATAGTTATAGGTCTCTTAAAGGATAAAATTCAAATTCAAATTCAAATTAACGAATAGTAAATAGTTCATGGGTTGCATCTATTAAATTTCGCTCTAAATTTGATGCTGTACAAGAAAATGTGCCTACAACGGGAGTCTCCCGATACGTTCTCTCCAAACTTATTGAAATTTGGATATGTGATAAAGAAAGAAAAAAATAAGGGACACGTAGTTTTTTTAGCGGCCCAATCAAAGTATAAGATGTGGACAATTATTTCGATACACCGCATACATAGAAGACAGTTTTGGGTGTATATATGTGTATCAAAATTCAGCCAAAAAAGTTTATATTTGCGAAAGATATTTTAACAATCACTCTGATTACAGTGAACGTCTACAAAATATTTTCAAATTTTATATAAAAAATATTCCCATAGTTGTATGAATTTTAAAATAAAATTTGGAAATATTTTGTAGACGTTCACTGTAATCAGAGTGTTTGTTAAAATAACTTTCGCAAATATAAACTTTTTTGGCTGAATTTTTGTGGCACATATAATTTTTTAAGCTATTTACAAATGTAAATCCTTCCTCCTTCCTCCTTCCTTGTTGAAAGTAAGAACACATCAATAATGTTATGATGCACTACACTCAAAATAATAAGTTAGTAGACAAGTTAGTAAAACGTCTTGTAAATTAGATATACTATTTTTCAGCAAATATTTTGCTAAAATTATGTTTTCAGCTAAAATTTTAGTTATATTTATGCAGCACTTAACTGTTTTGAACTAATGTTTTACTAATATTATACTAATGATTTACTAATTTATTTTGCTAAAAAAATAGTCCTGATTAGCACATTAATGAATGAAGATGTCGCGTCATGTCAAGATGTAGTATTGACTAGGAAAATGATACTAAAAACTACAACTCTAGTAAGACATATAAAAAAATCAAACATGGAAGATTTTTGTATCTGTTTTTCAGACATAAAACAAAATTGTGGATTGAAACAACTTAAATTTTGCGTTGTCACCGGCTTGTGAAAGTAATTGTCTATTTATTAAATAAAAGACAAAATAAAATATTTAAATTTTATATGTATTTCTATAATAAATGTTAATAGATTAATAATCTAGTGTGGTCAAATTGCAAACAAACATATATAGACATGTAGACAGAGTAAAGCGAAAGACAAAGACACTCATCTTAGGTAGATTTGTATGGTTCCTTTTCTTATTGCAAAAAAAGGGTTCTTTTGTTCGTTTCGTTTTTTTTTGTTTACTCTTCGTTTCGTTTATATAATTATCTTTGGCAGTTGCGTCCTTTAAAAGAAAGCATCATTTAGACTACCATTGATGTAAGAAGTTGAAAGAAAATTTTTGTTATGTTATATTTATTTATTTCTATATATTTTCAGATATTAAATTAATTCATGTCGTCAATGTGGGAAAATGAAAATTTTTATATTTCGTAATTATTGTAAATTATTTTTAAAAGAATCACAAAAATATGTTTTATGATTTTCAGCAAATAAATTAACTAAATTACAATTTTTGTTCAATTTTTTTGCGTTTTTTTCAGTCTACTAAGTGTTAGCAAAACTTTTACTGAATCTACTAATTTTGTTTGACATTAGCAATTTTTTTTTGCAAGCACCCTCCTGACTAAAATTTTGCTGATTTAGCAAAATTTTTTGCTGACTTTACAAACTTTTTTTGAGTGTATATCGGAATATAGAACGTTTTACTAATTTTCAACTAACTTTTTCATTTGAATGTTGAATATTTTTATTATTTTAAATATAAATAAAATGCCAAAACAAATTAAATAATAGAAATAAATTTTAATTAAATAGTTTTCTACTACACTCAAAAAAAAAGTTTGTAAAGTCAGCAAAAAATTTTGCTGAGTCAGCAAAATTTTAGTCAGGAGGATGCTTGCAAAAAAGTTGCTAATGTCAGCAAAATCTTTTGCTGAAAATCAGCGAGCTGATTTTTAGCAACAAAATTTGTAGATTCAGCAAAAGTTTTGCTAACACTTAGTAGATTAGAAATACAAAAGCCTTGCTAAAAATTAATAAATTTTTTGCTGAATTTTAGTAGACTGAAAAAACGCAAAAAAATTTGTAGAAAAATTGTAATTTAGTTAATTTATTTGCTGAAAATCATAAAACATATTTTTGTGATTCTTTTAAAAATAATTTACTATAATAACGAAATATAAAAATTTTCATTTTTCCACATTGACGACATTAATTAATTTAATATCTGAAAATATATAGAAATAAATATATATAACATAACAAAAATTGTCTTTCAATTACTTACATCAATGGTTGTCTAAATGATTTTTTTTGCCGAAGATAATTATAGAAACGACCCGAAAAAATAAACAAAAACAAACGAAACGAAAAAACCAACCCTTTTTGCAATAAGAAAAAGGAACCATAAAAATCTACCTAAGATGTGTGTCTTTATCTTTCGCTTTACTCTGTCTACATTTCTGTATATGTTTGTTTGCAATTTGACCACACATATAAACATTTAGTTTAAATAAATAAATATTTTATTTTGTCTTTTATTTAATTAATAGACAATTATTTTCACAAGCCGGTGACAACGCAAAATTTAAGTTATTTTAATCCTCAATTTTGTTTTATGTATGAAAAAGAGATACAAAAACTTCCATGGTTGTTTTTTTTATATGTTTATTAGAGTTGTACTTTTTAGTATCATTTTCCTCTTCTCTACTACATCTTGACATGCCGCGACATCTACTTCATTCTGCGTATATCTTTCAATCTCGTTGTCGTCCACACTATTAATGTGCTTATCAGCACAATTTTTTTTTAGCAAAATTAATTAGTAAAACATTAGTATATTGGTAAAGCATTAGTATAAAACAGTTAAGTGCTGAATAAGTATAACAAAAATTTTAGCTGAAAACACGATTTTAGCAAAAAATTTTGCTAAAAAATAGTATACCTGATTTACAAGACGTTTTACTAACTTTTCTACTAACTTATTTTTTTGAGTGTAATTTTAAGCAAAAAATTGCCCGATTTTAGCAAATCGATTTCTATAAAGGGTTTACTAAAACTATACTAAATTTAAGTAACGTTTACTAATTTTCCTTTATACTCTCACTTTACTAATAATTTCAGATACCTTTTTGCTAAAAACAGCTAAATGGTCTGCTAAATTTTTTTTTTTCTGTAAAACTACAAATTTTTCTGTAACTTTTACAGATTTTTTTGTTCTAGTGTATTTAATCGATTAGTCGATATTCGTTAAATTGAAGAATTTTACTTAAATATTGTCAAATTAATAACAAATTATCTAGTTTCGAATAAGAAATCATTTGAATAATTTTATACCATTACCGCCATATTGACAATTTTATTCAAATAGATATCATGAAAAAATGTTTTGCGGCTTATTGGATCCACCATTTTGAATTTGAACAATTAATTAAAACTCAAAATATTAATACATATTCTAAAATTTTGTATTTATTAATATCAGTGCCTCTCTTATGTAACTAATGCGTGCGCCCCGGTAGGCTAGTTGGTAGCGTGCTGGCTTATCAGTGCGGGGGTCGTGGGTTCGATTCCCACCAGAGGCACTGGTCTGTTTTCGCTACAACGCGCCGAAGGCCATAGTAGCTAGTGCTCGGTTAGGGTAATAGGATATTATTTGTAATTATATGATTATTAATTAATAAAAAAAAAAATGTAACTAATGCGAGAAGTTGTCGCATCTTAAACAAACATGGTCACCCTGCTTTTTACAGAGTGAGTTAATAGATAATAAAGTTAACGACATTTTTAGAGCTTAATTTTTGGGATATTGTAACTTTTTAAACCTAGACAAATAGATTTCAGTAAAATACGTAATTAGAAAAAGAAAGTAAATACAGCGTTTGGTTAGCTTTTTTGATTGATTTTAAATTTTATTGTTTGTGACTCACCCTATGTAAAACAGACCAAGGTTGCATATACCACATGTTTTTTGCAAAAACTTTTTTGATGCGAAATATACAGAAACGAGGTGCAAATTAGTGTTATTTTTATCATTTTCCGAGTTACTTGAGAAATTTTAAAAATTTAATTGATTATACGAGCAATTGACCGTTTTGATTACAAAAATTATAAAAGAAGAAGGAATTCTCCTTGACGTCCTGTCCAAATCCCTATGCTAGAAATTTAAATTTAGATATATGTTCTCCAGGTCCATAAGAAGGAAATTTTTAAAAACTTCAATGAAAACGAGGTTTAAATGGGGGTTAAAAAGAAAAAGTTCCTGCTGGTTCTAGGATTACAAATTTGGAATGAAGGCATCTGCTAAGATTAGGATTTTGCAAATTTTTACAGTGACAGACAAATAGGGAAAGTATTGAAGTTAAAAAATTCTCTATATGAGGTAATAATAAATCTATTAAACGAGATAATTCATTAGAAAGAGAATTTAAATTTTTTAGTGCGCCCCGGTAGGCTAGTTGGTAGCGTACTGGCTTATCAGTGCGGGGGGTCGTGGGTTCAATTCCCACCAGAGGCACTGGTCTGTTTTCGCTACAACGCGCCGAAGGCCATAGTAGCTAGTGCTCGGTTAGGGTAATAGTATATAATTTGTAATTATATGATTATTATTTAATAAAATAAAAAAAATAAAAATTAAATTTTTTTAATTATATTCCGGTACTAAAAACAACCGGTAACGAAGTATCGGGTTTTTAAGATAGTTACTTAAATAAATTTATTATTAGAAAAATTAAACAGGGGCTGTTTGATTTAATTTTAATTTTTTAAATTGTTTTTAAACATGATTTTATTATATTTGAAACACCCTGATATAGTTGTATCGATAAACCGTTTACCAAAACGGCATTATCACACTTCGAAAATATTCTTTAGCAAATACACAAACCAGAGATCATTAATGTCTTTAACACTAACGTCACCGCAAAATAATTATTAAAATATCTTTTTAATTGGGTTTAAAGTTTTTATGTTTAGTTTATAAATAAAATCATTCAGAACATTTGTTTTGCAACCTTTTATTTCAATTTAAATTAAATTCGTCAATTTATTTTTGGTTTAAGCAAAAATTTTCCATTTTGAGTTTGTTGTAAACACCGGAAACTTCTTATTCTTTTGTTTTTATCAAATAAACACGTACACTCAGGGAACTTCTGCTTTCAAAATATGTAGTTGTTTGGGTTGTAATACAGTTTCTTTAGTTTTAATGTAAATGTCAGTCATTTTTAGAACAAATTATATTTTTACTAACCTTGTAGTTCATTTAAAAAACAAACCACATCAAGTGACTGTTTTATGATTCATTTGTTACAGTAGTTTTTTTTTTATTTTAAAAAATATAATAAAAAAAATGTTTGTCTATTTTTTACTAACATGTGTTTAATGTTTACTACAATTGTTAGTCATTTTTTGAACATTAAAACAAATGACAATGTTAGTTGAATTTACTGAAATGTAAGTCGTCCTTTCTTTAAGTGAAATTTCATATGTTTTTAACTACATTTGCAAAGGTCTTTCCCTTCATAGTATTCAAAGTGTATGAGGATAATGACAAAATGTAAGATACACGTATTTTTTTAGCGTCGCATTTCCATAATTAGGGGTTTTAAATGTGGCATTAAAAATTAACCCATTTTTGTATGAAAATATGTTTAAAGTTAAAGAAATTAAGACTTATTTAAAAACAGCGTTAAAGTACTCGGGAAACACATATTGACGCTATGTCGTGGGCCCAGGCTGGCAAACAAATGGTTCATTATTGTATTTTCATTTTTTAGATGTATATCCAAAATTATTAACGATCGTAGGCAGACTATCGGGATAGTTTCCTTAACATGAATCAAAAATAAAACTTCAATACGAAAAATATTTTATAAAAAGAATTGGATGAAGAGAACTTCTTTAATACTGTTATTAATAAAATTTTCAATATTACTATCATTTTAAATATCTCTTCTAATTCCGAGTACATAAGTTTTCCAGTCTCTTCACAATCAAAAAAGTTTACATTAGTCATAAGTTTTTTACTTTTTATTGGAAGATTTAAATATATTACTTTTAATTTATAACGAGCTTCAACCACTGTTTATTTACAAAAATAAAGCAAATCAAACATATTAGCTAGGTTGATATTAGTATTTCGGTCTGTCTAAAGATCTAATCAGAAGTTTTAGAAAAGCTAGAGTCTTTAGAATAGGCAGAGCTTTAAAAAAAAACCTTTTAATAATCAATTTGGCTCCATTCTTGTCTTCTTAGTAATCGAACACCTGGCTAGGGTCTTTTACTAACAAGCATTATGACGTTACTAAACTTTGAAGACCAAAAATGTTCTATTTATATACAAAAATTTCAGTTTTTACTTTGACTCAAGTAGTATTTTCTACAGTTTTGTTAGTTTCTTGTTTTTATATACATCGAAACTTTTTTAATGTTATTTTTAATTTATAACGAGCTTTCCAAATTCGTAAATTTACAAAAATAAAAATTATATATTTTTTTCTATCAGAAATATTTCAAATTATTGGCCATTCCACGGTAGATCAGCTAAATCAGAGCTTGGGTCTTTCGATTTAATTTATATTTTGAACGCGCAAACAGTATGGAGCCACTTAAAGATTGCCGTTTTTTTCCGCCGCAATTCTAAAAACATGGTTTTATTCGCGATTTTCATTTTTAGAAAAATACAAAATACGCAAAAAGTGTGTAAGTTGGATTAATTGTAGTTTCTTTAATATATATCACATCATTATAAAATAAAATGTATTGTAACGGTAAACTCTAGTGTCCGACCGAACAGTTCGGCTAGAAAATGCATTTGGTCTGTATTCTTTATTTTAAAACATTATGGACAAATTTGGCGAATGGAAAAATGTTATTGCGCTGATTAGAGACGATTTGAGTGACAAATTTAAAGAAAAGTCCGTAGTTAAGCAATAAATTCTTTGTTCGGCCTTCAAAAGTTCGGCCAAATCGAAAATAGTTCGGCGGCCGAACTTTTAACTTTATAGCTAAACTCCGGCTTTTTCCTTAAATTTTATACACACAATCGAATTAAATTGGCTCAACAAACATGTTTCCAATTAAAAGATTTATAACACAAGGCAACAATTTTGAAAAAATTTTAGGGGCTTTGAAAACCACTATACAATTTTGATGTATTGTGGTCCCAGTAGTATAAATATGGTTCAATTTTGAAATTCTATGGAGAGGTTTTTTTTAAAAAATTTTTAATTAAAATTATAAATTTTTTTAGACGTGTCTCCACATAATTAATGATAACTAAAAAAAAATTAGTCCGATATTATTCAAATAAATTTAGAAAAACTGAAATTTACATAGCCTTTAATCCGTTAATATATTGCGTTTCAATCGGCTCAGTAGTTTTGGAGTTATAATAAAAAATTGAGGGAAAAAATATTTTTTTTACGTGAAAATAGCAAATTTTTTTGGTTAAAAAAATCATAAAAAAATCGAAAACGGCAAAAATCGTTCAGATTTATTGCTTTATCGCAAAGCCACATGTAATAGGAACAAAATGAGATATCGATCATAAAAATCGATTGATTTTTTTCGAATTTATTCACAATTAAGTGAATTCGCTCATTTTCACCAAATTTTAGTTTTTTGTCTGATATACATAAAATTGAGTAGTTAATGTTCTTCTTTCGATTGATTGAATTTTGAAAACATTTTCCCCATGCTATGTACAAATTTTCACATCAAAAATGCATTACATAGTAACATTCGTGTATTTTTTGGCAAAACCCTACCTAGAATATACTGATTCTATTCTTCGGAAAGACATTTGTGTTGGATGAGCTTAAATGTAAATAAATAAATAAATTAAATAGTAGAAAATTTATATTTTATTATTCACATTTATTATAATAAATAAAACAAGAAAATAAATAAATAAATATGTATTATAAACTACAAACTCTGAAATTTTCTTTTAGTCGATTTTCTACTATTGTTGAATAACGAAGTGTTACTCTGAATACTCCAGCAAAAATCAGCCATCATGTGTGCATCCCAGCGACCCTGGTATCGTTCCTCCATTGTCCGGATATCTTGGTGGAATCGTTCGCCCTGTTCTTCACTCAAGTCTCCTAGATTTTCAGGAAAACGATCTAAGTGACTGTGCAGGTAGTGTAATTTGATGCTCATGTTGCATCCAAGATTCTGGAAGTGAGTTAACATCTCTACAACGTGCGCAACGTAATCATCACCCTTGTTATTTCCTAAGAAATTTTGAATAACCCATACAAACGAATCCCATGCATTCTTCTCAATTTCTGACATTGAACTGCCAAATTCAGTATCGTTCACCAATTTGCGAATTTGTGGGCCATCAAATATGCTTTTTGTACTTAAACAAAAATAACACTCGGATGCGTGGTTCGCTGTTTCTCTCCATAGCATAGGCTTCAAAATTCCAAGTGTCGTCTGTAAAATGAAAAAAAAAATTGAAATCAGGAATATGAAGAATTCAAATTTTAATTAAGAAATATTGTAATTATAAAATATTCCAAATCTATTAATTTATACTTACTTTACGTTAGAAGACTTCATAGATAAATTCAATCGACATGGAATGCATATAGTACTCGGTGTCCAATGCTGGTTCAAATTGTGCGGATAGATATTATAGCAATCTTGATATGACTTTTGCAATGAAGTTAAGAAGCACTTCCGTTTTTTCCCGGTGATATATTGGCCGCACACATAACAAAATAAATCTGGATCGTTTTTACATGAAAATGTTCTGGCTTTCTGGCTCATTTTTATTAATATTTGAAAATTGTTTTTAACTTCTAAGCTGTATGACTCTAATTTTTGTGTAGGTATTAAATGATGTTTGCGTTATCGCAAACACTTCTTGAATGAAATAAAAAGGGTCAAGGAGATCTTATAAATACTGATACTATAATTTGGGATAACCCTTTGTGTGGATACAGTTTGTGTGTGCTGCAAATTTTTTATTATTCCCAAGAATCCTAAAAAACATTAAGGACTTTTATGAAAAAAAAAAAATTATCCGTTACAGGTAGCTAACGGAAAATAAGAGCACTTCAGCGTACACGCACATTTATGAGCGTTTTATTACTATCCTACCGCAATCGTAAAATTAAACAATCTTTTGTTTATTACTTATTTTTTTTTAATTATTAGAATCATAAAAATGTCATAGAGGTTTTTCCCAATGGGGTTTTGCCAAAATGCGTGTCGTAAAATGCACCTGAGTTTTTATGTTCTGCATTTTCATTATATAGTAGGTACAATTTTCTACAGTGCTTGTAAATATGCGATACCTTCAATTAATTGTAAATAAAAATGTAAAGCATGCATCGATTTTTATGATCCATATCTAGTTTAATTCGCATGATATGTAGCTTTACTACAAAAAAATAAAAAGTAATATTTTTTGCAGTTTTCGATTTTTTCCAGATTTTTGTTTTTCAAATTTTTTTTTTTTTTTAGCATTTTTTTTTTTTTTGCTAACAATTTGTTTCATAACTTTGAAACTATTGATCGCATTAAAAAATTTGTACAGTTCTTTAAAGATATTGTAAACCTTAATTTTTTTAAATTTAATTTGACAAAATCGGACTAGTTGTTTTTGAGTTATGACAACATAAGTGGAGAAATGGCTCAAAATATTGTCAATTTTAAAAAAAAATTTTTTTTAAAAAAAAATTATCCATAGAATTGAAAAATTTTACCATTTTTGTACTTAGGCAGCCATGATGCATCAAATCTATATAGTGGTTAGTCAAGCCTTTTTTTGCTATTGACCTGTGTAATCATTGCCTCTAGATACCCAAAAACCGACCAAATATAGTTTTTTGGCCGAACTGTTCGGTCGGACACTAGTAAGCTCCTCTACTTTTCTAGCTTATCGGGAAGCCCTAAATATATATACAGAATTAAGCTTAAGCTGTAGTAATAAATTACGGCATTTTGATTTACAACGGAGTGCAACATTCCAACATGATCTTAGAATAATTACCCATGTGAAAAAAATATTTGGTGAATTTTCTTATTATATATTATTATAGTAGATCTAATGTGATACAATTATAAATTATTTGATACAATTAGATCTAATTTGATTAAATTTATAGTTTGATACAACTCTATCCGAATTTTGTCCTCATCCAAATGTATCAAAATATACACTTAAAATACTATGCAGGTAAGGACCACTGCCAATGTAGTTGAAAACAAATAAAATTTCACTTAAAGAAAGGACGACTTACATTGCAGTAAATTTAACTAACATTGTCATTTGTTTTTTAATATTCAAAAAATTAACCACAATTGTAGTATAAATGAACCACATATGCAGTAACAAATAAACAAAAATTTATTTGTTTTATTTTTAATTTATAACGAGCTTCCAACCTCCGTATATGTACAAAAATAAAGCAAATCAAACATATTAGCTAGGTTGATACTAGTATTTCGATCTGGCTAAAGATCTCATATTAGAACCCGAAGTTTTAGAAAAGTTAGAGCCTCCATAATAGGCAGAACTTTAACAAAAAACCTATTAATCTATAATTTTGCTCCATTCTTGTCTTCTTAGTAATCAAGCACGTGGGTCTTTTCCTAATAAGCATTATGACGTTACTAAACTATGAAAACCAAAACTGTTCTATTTCTATAAAAAATTTTTAGTTTTACTCTGCCTCAAGTAATATTTTTTACAGTTTTGTTAGTTTTTTGTTTTTATATAGGTTAGGTTTGGTTAGGTCGAAAAGAGGATTCGGAGAAGGTAAATGCTTCCCCAATCCGACTCAAGTCCCTGAGGACTTACACTTAAGCCAGAATGTCGGCTTGTTGTGCGCTCTACAAATCGGTCCCAAGTCTATTTCCTACCCCAGGAACTCCGTCGCACTGACGAAATTCCTCAACCTCTTCCGTCCTATGCCCCTAAGATTCCCCAATGTGGATATTGGGTCACTGGATAGTATTTCGACCCGGATCCCGGTATATGCCGGGCATTCACAGATTTGTTTTTATATACATTGAGATTATTTTTATGTTATTTCTAATTTATAACGAGCTTCCAACCTCCATATATTTACAAAAATAAAGAAAATCAAACATATTAGCTAGGTTGATACTAGTATTTCGATCTGGCTAAAGATCTCATTTCGTGTTTTATTTTTTAAATAACAAAAAAAAAAAGACTTAAAAACTTAATGTAAATCATAAAATAGTCATTTTATGTGGTTTGTTTTTTAAATGAACTACAAGGTTAGTAAAAACTTTAATTTGTTCTACAAATGACTGGCATTTACATTAAAAATAAAGAATCTGCATTACAATCCAAACAACTACATATTTTGAAAGCAGAAGTTTCCTGAGTGTATGTATTGTGATAGATACTCTGATGGATTATGCGTAAAAATACGAAAAAAATGTCAAAATAACAAAAGCTTTCGTAAAATACACGAAAATTTGCATGGATTATTATAAGTGTACATTTACATAAAATTAGATACAATTGTATACAAATATAAGCAATTACATCTAACATAATCATATAGATATTAGGGTGTCGCTTAAAAATAGATTCTCATTGACAAATGTTTCCAAAAGGAAGAAATTATTTTTTTTGTAAAACGCCGCAAGACGGCCGAAAATTGCAAATTTTGGAAAAAATTTCCAAAATTTTAAATTTCAAAAAAATTTACTTTTTATTTCATTTATGCATTTAGTATACTCAAAATTATTCAGATATGGAATTCTGACTTCTTCGGATATCATTAACCCACTTTAGATAGGAATCCAAAATGAACCACAAATTTGTTAAAAATGCACAAACGTCTCTTTTAAATTAATTTTAAATAGTTTTGAAATTATAATATAATAGTTGTTATTAAAGAAAGAAAAAATAAATTCTAAAAATGATAATTCGAGTATGTATTTGGAGCTACTCATTTCCAGAACATTTTATGAAAATGGCATATTTTGTCAAAAATTGAACAAAATTTTAATGTTTTCATCAAAGTTTGCATAATTTTCGGAAAAATATCGCTTAAATTAATTAATACTATAATTATCTTTACCTTTATTACACAAGAAACTTAATTTTAATTAAGACTACGAGATTGTTAAGCTTTAAATTCTCTACTTGATCAAAATAATTATTTTATGTAACTGGATCCATATAGGGTTAATTTTTACACTTTTGGCCAAAAAAAGACGCACTAGGAAATTTACAGAATAATATCTTTCATGATTTTTGTGAAAAATATCAATTTACGTTTTATAAGACTATCATTGTATATATTTTATTCAAAAACTATTTAACCCTTAGCGGTGATAGCTACCAACAAATTCGGTTACAACAACCGAACCATTCGATTGGCTACAAATACGGTTCCTACTACCGAGTCTGTTTTCTGAGTGCAAGTTTAGTGCACATTAGAAATCAATATTCGTTAACCCAGATACTTTAATCACCATATTTCATGTATCATCGAGGTCGGCTTTAACCAAAAAGTCTATTTAAGTCTATTTAAGGGGACAGCGTTCTAAAAAAAGTAGAGAATGCTCCCCCTTCTACCCTACTTTAAAAAATTGGCCATGAAGAATCGATTTTAATTTAGTCAGTTATTTTCAAATGTTATGTTCCTTTCAAATCGTTTGAAACTGTAGGCTGTAGGTAAGTTTGCTCAAGTTCAATTTGCCCCACTAAGCCTTGTAATGGACCTATCATTGGGTAGGTCACAGAACTTTTCTCAAAAACACAGTTCTATGACATGTCACAGAATATGTCTGGATTAACCTAGGACATGTCACGGAACTATCCCAAAAACACATAGTTCGGTTACATATTCGATTAAATAACGAATTTGAGACCTTTAAGTAGAAGTGAAATTTTTGTTTACTACAAAAACAGAGACTTGAGACTTTTAAATAAAAAGCACTTGTAAATTTTAATTAATCTTAACAGTTTAGATGGAAAAATCAGATTTTTACATATGTATCTTTGCTATTTAAAAAAAAGGTTTCAAGAATTTTCAATACGTTTTTTAAATGAAGTTTTAGTCTGGAATTCATTTTGCCACTTTCTAATCTAAATTAAAAGCAAATCTTTCAGTAAATTTTCTAAATCCCTTTACAACCATTTAACCGCAGTTTTTATTTCAAAAATGTATGTATATCACCGTGCAACAGTAGTTTCTCACATGGGCAAATCAATATATTTGTGCAACTAGTGACCATATATAGTTAAACTTCATTTTCAGTTTTTCGCCATCACGTCAAAACTAAATTTAAAATAACTTTAGTTTAGATTTTTCTAAAAAAAATTTAAAATACTTGTAGTCATGATATGATTTAAATATTGATATCAAATGAAAAGTGAGATCCTCTGCTTTAAAAAATATTGATTTTAATTTTCCAGGATCAAAAATTTCAAAAATATCCTTAAACAAATCTAATTTCTCATGATATGTTTGTCCAAAATAAAATATTTATAAAGGCTTGATAAAAATACTGTAAAAAATGCCTAAATGTTATTAATTTAACTTTTCTTGCTTAGTTTTACCAAAACTTTAAAGTTTTCTTAGAGAAACAAAAGTCGATAATAAATTATTAATCAACAGATGCCTAGAGATGAATTTGTACTGAAATACACCAATTTGTACTCACACGCATTAAAAAAAAAAATAAAAATAAAAAAAAAAAAAAATTGTACTCACATGCATAAAAGAACTAGGTAAATATTAACGAAGTGCTTAGGAATTATACAACTACATAAGTTTTAAGTTAGTTTTACAAAGTTCTAGTAAAACATTTACAAATTATTGTCAAATATATACAAGCCTAGTATAAAATTTCTAAAAAAAATCATATATTTTACAAGAAATTTATAAAACTAACTCGAAACTTATGTAGTTGTATAATAAGTAAGCACTTCTAATAATTAACAAGCACTTCGATAACACAGGTCAACAGCAAAAAAAGGCTTGACTAACCACTATATAGATTTCATGCATCATGGCTGCCTAAGTACAAAAATGGTAAAATTTTTCAATTCTATGGATAATTTTTTTTTAAAAATTTTTTAAGTAAAATTGACAATATTTTGAGACATTTCTCCACTTATGTTGTCATAACTCAAAAACAACTAGTCCGATTTTGTCAAATTAAATTTACAAAAATTAAGGTTTACAATATCTTTAAAGAACGTGTACAAATTTTTTTAACGCGATCAATAGTTTCAAAGTTATGAAACAAATTGTTAGCAAAAAAAAAAAAAAAAATGCTAAAAAAAAAAAAAATTGAAAAACAAAAATCTGGCAAAAATCGAAAACTGCAAAAAATATTACTTTTTATTTTTTTGTAATAAAGCTACATATCATGCGAATTAAACTAGATATGGATCATAAAAATCGATGCATGCTTTACATTTTTATTTACAATTAATTGAATGTATCGCATATTTACAAGCACTGTAGAAAATTGTACCTACTATATAATGAAAATGCAGAACATAAAAACTCAGGTGCATTTTACGACACGCATTTTGGCAAAAACCCCTTTGGGAAAAACCTCTATGACATTTTTATGATTCTAATAATTAAAAAAAAATAAGTAATAAACAAAAGATTGTTTAATTTTTACGATTGCGGTAGGATAGTAATAAAACGCTCATAAATGTGCGTGTACGCTGAAGTGCTCTTATTTTCCGTTAGCTACCTGTAACGGATGATTTTTTTTTTTTCATAAAAGTCCTTAATGTTTTTTAGGATTCTTGGGAATAATAAAAAATTTGCAGCACACACAAACTGTATCCACACAAAGGGTTATCCCAAATTATAGTATCAGTATAGTTTATAGTTATAGTTTATAAGATCTCCTTGACCCTTTTTATTTCATTCAAGAAATGTTTGCGATAACGCAAACATCATTTAATACCTACACAAAAATTAGAGTCATACAGCTTAGAAGTTAAAAACAATTTTTAAATATTAATAAAAATGAGCCAGAAAGCCAGAACATTTTATGTAAAAACGATCCAGATTTATTTTGTTATGTGTGCGGCCAATATATCACCGGGAAAAAACGGAAGTGCTTCTTAACTTCATTGCAAAAGTCATATCAAGATTGCTATAATATCTATCCGCACAATTTGAACCAGCATTGGACACCGAGTACTATATGCATTCCATGTCGATTGAATTTATCTATGAAGTCTTCTAACGTAAAGTAAGTATAAATTAATAGATTTGGAATATTTTATAATTACAATATTTCTTAATTAAAATTTGAATTCTTCATATTCCTGATTTCAATTTTTTTTTTTCATTTTACAGACGACACTTGGAAATTTTGAAGCCTATGCTATGGAGAGAAACAGCGAACCACGCATCCGAGTGTTATTTTTGTTTAAGTACAAAAAGCGGTTTTGGAAAACATATGCGATGGTCTTACCCCACGAGGTCTGCTGATGGGTTTACACTTGCAGTTCTACATTCACAAGAAATAGAATATGCTCAAGATCGGGGTGCAAGCTGTAGTCATGTGCTTTCATCTTCACCAGGACACTCAACCTCAAGTATGTCTTACCAATCAGATATGTCAGATCCAGCACTACCATCTACAGCTGAAAATGACGAGTTCATCCCACACAAACATTTCTCGCCGAGACGATGGAATCAAGATCAGCTTAATGATGTAATTAGAGACCTTGGATTGTCGAAAAGATCTTCTGAATTACTTGCGTCCCGGATGAAAGAAACAGGTCTCATAACTAAAGAAACTAAAGTTTCGTATTACCGTACTCGAGAAAAAGACTTACTTCATTATTTTGCTGAAGAGGATGACTTTGTGTACTGCACAGATATTTCTGGTTTGATGACTGCCATGGGCTTACAGAGATATGATTCAAACGAATGGCGTTTATTTATCGACTCATCAAAACGCAGCTTGAAGTGTGTCCTTTTGCATAATGGAAATAAATTTCACTCCTTGCCGATCGCACATTCAACCAAAGTAAAAGAAGAATACTCTGTAATTGCATTGGTCATGAAGAAGATAAAGTATGATGAACATAAGTGGGTAATTTGTGTTGATCTTAAGATGGTAAATTTCCTCTTAGGCCAACAAAGCGGCTTTACAAAATATCCTTGTTTTATATGTTTATGGGACAGCAGAGCTAAAACAGAACATTGGAAGAGAAAACAATGGCCTTCTAGGGAAACACTAGTTCCAGGTACGCCAAATGTTATAAATGTGGCTCTAGTGCCCCGAGATCGCATCATATTACCCCCTCTTCACATTAAACTTGGTCTGATGAAACAATATGTTAAAGCACTTAACAAAGATAGTGAATGTTTCCAGTATATTTCAAGGAAGTTTCCCAATCTAAGTATGGAAAAGCTGAAAGCAGGCATATTTGATGGCCCACAAATTCAGAAATATCAGAAATTGAGAAGAATGCATGGGATTCGTTTGTATGGGTTATTCAAAATTTCTTAGGAAATAACAAGGGTGATGATTACGTTGCGCACGTTGAAGAGATGTTAACTCACTTCCAGAATCTTGGATGCAACATGAGCATCAAAGTACACTACCTGCACAGTCACTTAGATCGTTTTCCTGAAAATCTAGGAGACTTGAGTGAAGAACAGGGCGAACGATTCCACCAAGATATCCGGACAATGGAGGAACGATACCAGGGTCGCTGGGATGCACACATGATGGCTGATTTTTGCTGGAGTATTCAGAGTAACACTTCGTTATTCAACAATAGTAGAAAATCGACTAAAAGAAAATTTCAGAGTTTGTAGTTTATAATACATATTTATTTATTTATTTTCTTGTTTTATTTATTATAATAAATGTGAATAATAAAATATAAATTTTCTACTATTTAATTTATTTATTTATTTACATTTAAGCTCATCCAACACAAATGTCTTTCCGAAGAATAGAATCAGTATATTCTAGGTAGGGTTTTGCCAAAAAATACACGAATGTTACTATGTAATGCATTTTTGATGTGAAAATTTGTACATAGCATGGGGAAAATGTTTTCAAAATTCAATCAATCGAAAGAAGAACATTAACTACTCAATTTTATGTATATCAGACAAAAAACTAAAATTTGGTGAAAATGAGCGAATTCACTTAATTGTGAATAAATTCGAAAAAAATCAATCGATTTTTATGATCGATATCTCATTTTGTTCCTATTACATGTGGCTTTGCGATAAAGCAATAAATCTGAACGATTTTTGCCGTCTTCGATTTTTTATGATTTTTTTAAAACAAAAAAATTTGCTATTTTCACGTAAAAAAAATTTTTTTTCCCTCAATTTTTTATTATAACTCCGAAACTACTGAGCCGATTGAAACGCAATATATTAACGGATTAAAGGCTATGTAAATTTCAGTTTTTCTAAATTTATTTGAATAATATCGGACTAATTTTTTTTTAGTTATCATTAATTATGTGGAGAAACGTCTAAAAAAATTTATAATTTTACTTAAAAATTTTTAAAAAAAAAAACCTCTCCATAGAATTTCAAAATTGAACCATATTTGTACTACTGGGACCACAATACATCAAAATTGTATAGTGGTTTTCAAAGCCCCTAAAATTTTTTCAAAATTGTTGCCTTGTGTAATATTTCGCCAGTTTTTTTCTGAGTGCAATATTTAAATTCACATTCGGATTTTTACTCATAGCTTTTTAACCGTTCAACCGATTTTGGTAATTTTTAATACAAAAATGCCCAGAAAAGTCCATCAAAAAAACAGAGCCAAACATTGCTTGAGTGTTCTTGACGAATTAAGAATCATCCAAAATATTGAAGGATTAAATTTTTAAAAATGATATTTGTGAAATTCTTAATCGTGAAAACTTATAACCAGGGCAACCAAAAATATGCTCTAAAAAATCGATTTTACGCCCATCCCATATGATCTTAAAATTTAAAAAATATGAGCTTTTTCATAAAAAAAATTGTATTTTAAAACTTATTTTTCAGTGCAGTTGGAAAACATGTTGTGAATTTTATTTCAATAGCTAACAAAAAAAGGAGATAAAAAATTAAATTTACCTAAATTGGTGCCGTCGAAAAACAGAATGTTTAAATTTCTTATTTTTCATATTAATTAAATAGTTTTAATTTGTCGATCTTTTTGTTGTAATTAAGTTTAAATAAAAAACATTTGAAAACAGTTTTTGGAAATTTTTTTTTATTGAAATAGAAATAGTTCGATAACAAAAAATTAAAAAAAAACGCGAAATATGCTTAAAAACTATGTTTTTGTTCTTTGGTGGGCGTTGTGGTGTAATGGTTAGCGCGTTGGACTGTTACACAGATGGTCCCGGGTTCGATTCCCGGTGACGACAACATCAATTTAGAAAAATAATATGTATGAGTTTTCTATCACTCACGCTGCGCCACCTTTCGGTGTTCCCATAGCACTTAACCCCACCGAAGTAAAATATTGAATCAGGGCTATGAAACAAAAAAGCTTCAATAAATTCGCCAACTCTACATCATGTGGCGAGCAACAACTGTTCTAAGACTTATCATCTCGCGCAATTACAGTGTTGCCATGTTTGAAGCCCTTCATCTATCACCACCTTTCATCTCTCCACTATCCCCTTTCCAAAGAAAGCAACACATTAATTAATAGGAAGAATTTCCTGAGTGTTGCTTCTCTTTAAAAAAAAAAAAAAAAAAAAAAACGAAAATACGAAAATACGACTTTTTATCGAAAATATGACCTGAAGATCAAAATATGCCCTGAAGATCAAAAATATGCTATTTAGAGCAAATCGACGCCACAATTTATCAATTGTTCTGAAAAGGATAAATATCTCATACATTTTTCAATGCGATGCACAGGAAAAAACATGATACAGCATATTTCTGGTTGCCCTGCTAATAACCAATACTTTTTTAAAAACAGGAAAGGTTCTCGTCTTTCATTTGATAACCATATTGGCATCCTAAGGTGAGTTATTGGAAAAATTAAAACTTTAAAGTACTTTTAAAAGAAATTTTGACTTGATGGCGGAAAACTGAAAACGCAGTTTCACTATAAGCGTTCTCTGGTTTTCCGCACATATTGATTTTTCGAGGTGTGTCGAAAAAAATTTAAATTTGTTGCACGGTGTATTGCATACAAATTGTAATAATTGTTGTTATTTTAAATATACATTCATATTTATATATTCTGCTGATAAGATAAGAAAAACTTTTCGCTGAGTGCATTTTTGTAATATTCAACAATTATAGAACGTGATGTTTGAAAAAAAAAAAAGAAATGTGTAAGTAAATTGTAAACCATTTTTGTAAATTTTTCCATTCAATAAAAATAAAATATTATCGGCTTGCAGTAATATTTTTTACACACAGACACAGATATGGCTTAGAAACAATGTTTTGGTTTATTGTTGAACCAGGGATGGAAAATATTTTTTTAAAAGATTTTCGTTCACAAAATAAACCAAAAATTTTCTAACATTTACATAATCTGTATAACATTTTAAAATTTTTTTTATTTAATGTAAAAACATTTAACACTGCGTTGCATAACTACAATTACAAATGTTTTACTAATATTATTTATTTCTAATAAAAATTTGATATAATTTTTATTAAAAATAAAAGTTATGTTTTTTTCGACCTCGAACTTGAATAATTTTCATTTTCATTGCACAATTAAAGGTCAAAAAAACCAATTTTTTATTTTGAATAAAAATGATATCAAACTTGTAAAAATAGACAAAGTACGGTCTTGTTTACTCCACCTTTACATCTTGTTTGTAAATAAAAAAGCCAATAGTTAAAACAAAGAGGAGAATAAGAACAAAAAGCGTGTATTGTATATCTACCAATGGTAGAGCGTACACATAACCAACAAGTTTTCAATTTATTTTTGATCAATGATGATAATCGTTAACTTCGAGCTAATATATTAGTTCTCATTTAGTGGGATAACTAGGTTATATGAATGTTTGATGTTTGCATGGGATTGTCACTTCTTTCAAAACGTGTTCTGATGATGGTAACCTAGAAAATTCCCGAAATAGATCTATCTACACATTCCTGAAAGTGGTCAATTAATAAATTTGAAAACAAAAACTCGATAGATTATTTGTTAGGACAATATCCTATTATAGAAATATAGAGTATGGCCTCGAACTTGAATAGTTTTCATTATTTATTTTTAATATTACAAATATTTTTTTTAAATTTTTAACTGTTTTTAAGAGTGTGATAACTGATATCTTATTATGTAAAATTTAAGAGACTACTTAATTGTTTTAAGAGAAAAATTGTGTAATAATATTTTTTTGGAGTTTCGTAACTATAATTACATATAACGGTAAACAACGAAGAATAACAAATAAAGAAAAATTAAAGATTAATTTTGGTTTATTATGGAATTTTAAACAATTTTCAATAAAATGCCGCATGGTTCATATATAAGTGATTTTGAAAGAGAGCAAATTTCAGCCTATTTAAAAAGTGGCTTAAGCTTTCACATTTGGTTGTCACAAATTTTGCAAATAATCGGATTGCCAATGGTAAAAATAAAATAGGCGGCCCAAAAAAAATTTTTCTGATCGGGACCGGTGTAAAATAATCAACTGTTCCAGCAACACAATGAAGAGTCTAAATCAGATAATCGATGAATGTAAGGTAAAAGTGTCCAAATCAACCATAAGTAAGCTCTTAAAGGATTCCCAGAGAATTACTCACCAAAAGCTGATGTCTGTGCCAAGGTTATTAACCGGCCACAAAACTGGTCTACTTGAATTCGCAAACAGGAATTTACAAACCAACTGGAGAAAGGTAAATCAATAATCGCTGTTGTTGGTAGGATTGTTTAAACACAAGTTTCTTATAAAGATGATTTTTTTCTGATGAGAAAAGCTTCAATATTCAATACATGGTTGTAACAGCTATTGGATTGACCTACGTAAGGAAATACGGAGAAATTTCTGGGGCTTTTTGTTTTGACGGTATGGTTGATTTGGCGTTTCCAAGCACTAAAATGAATTCTTCTGAGTTCTTTACAGTCTTAGAAGAGAAATTGGTGTCATTTATTGCAAATAGCCACGAGGAAGAATTCCTTTTCCAACAAAACAATGCCTCAGTACATGTAAGTCCTCAGACGATGAAATGGCCAACATGTTCTCCGGATCAAAACCCCATTGAGAATATTTGGGTAGTATTAACCCGTCAAATTTACACAGAAAACCGTCAATATGAAAGCGTTTTTCATATAAAGGAAACAATTATTGATGCGTGGAGATCTATCACGTAGGAACTTCGAATAAATCTGGTCTGATAAAATTTTCGAGTACAATAGAATATGTAAAAAAGAACATAAATCACAATTGGATCCACAAATGGTATAAAATCAACTCATATGAGCTTTTTATATCAGACAAGTATTATGTAGTTGAGATGGGCACGTGAGTGAAGTTTGACTCACACTCACAAGAGAAAAATTCCAATCATGAACAATTTTTTTCTACTCACACTCACTCACTATCACATGAGTAAATTAAGATTTCACTAACACTCAAGCGTGATTCAAGTAAATCACGCAAATTCACGAAATAAAATCCTACCGGAAAAAACTAAATTAAAGTTAA
Organism: Delia radicum; assembly: GCA_021234595.1. Lineage (NCBI taxonomy): Eukaryota > Metazoa > Arthropoda > Insecta > Diptera > Anthomyiidae > Delia > Delia radicum. The sequence goes on along the minus strand of CM037854.1, from coordinate 69,495,960 downwards.
CATAAATTCTGAATTATCATATAATTTTTATTAAAATAAAAATTATGTTTTTTCGACCTTTAGTTGTGCAATGAAAATGAAAATTGTTCAAGTTCAAGGAAATACTTCCAGCTCATATATTAGTTTTCATTTAGTGAGAAAACTAGTTTATATGAATGTTTGATGTTTTGCATGGGATTGCCACTTCTTTCAAAACGTGTTCTGATGATGAGAACCTAGAAAATTCCCGAAATACATCTATCGACACTCTATAGATTATTCGTTATGACAATATCCAAATAAAGAAATATAGAGTATGGCCTAGAAATTGAATAATTTTCATTTTCATAAATTCTGAATGTTAAACTCAAAATTGCTCTGAATATAAAACTTTGCCATTTAATTTGTATTTTAAAAATCCAAAATCATAAAATCGGCGTAGAAAATTAAGGAAATGTTCAAACTCTAAAATTTGCTGCACGCACACTCACGAATAATTTTTTCCTACTGACAATCGCTCGCGTTCACGTGAGTGAAATGTTTAACTCAAAATTACTCTGAATATAAAATGTTGACATTTAATTTGTATTTTAAAAATCCAAAAACAAAAAATTGGCGAAGAAAATTGAGGAACTATTTAATAAACTCAAAAATTTCACTCACACACACTCACGAATCATATTTTCCTACTCACACTGACTCACGTTCACTTATGCGTGATCACTCAGGATTCACGTTAATCACGCTAAATTGTGCTTACTTGTCGATGTAGCATCTTTAAATCTGCAATTTATTATTTCTTTAATTCATAAAATTTAATGTAATATCCCTTCGAGACCCAAGCTCACGTTTGTGAACTTAGATGTTTTCTCCTAAAACTGCGAATATTTCCAACAGTAATAGATTTATTAATAAAAAAAATCTATTATATTTTTAACTAAATTATGTTTCATAAAACATGTATACTAGGTGGGGCGATTAGTATGGAAGGAAAAAAATCTTAATGGGCGCTTCGCGTTTCTGATTCTTGGGATTGTACTGAGCAAAAAAGTCCACTAGACCATACGTCTACGGTGAAAATCGAGCTTTCAGATTTTGACTTTTTAGCCGTATTTTGTGAAAGTAACAATGTGTGGGATGGACATATCTCAGGAAAAAACTTTTTTGTTTATGGGCCGCCAAAGATTAGGGGCCTCGGTATCATTTTCGCAAAAAAGTGATCATTTTCTCAGGCTCATATCTTGCAAACCGTTCAGTCATAAAGAACAAAAATCGTTCAAAATTCAAGGAAACTATCAACTACAAAAATTTACCTAAGATCTCAATAAACAAATTTCTAGAACATATAAACTTCCTGGGAATTGGGTTTGCTACCTATGCACCTGAACAGGAGAAAAAAAATTAAATTAAAAAATTTTTCACTTTTGCGCGCTACCTAAACAGTGTTAAGAATCATCTCTAGGAAGTTTATATGTTCTAGAAATTTGTTTATTGAGATCTTAGGTAAATTTTTGTAGTTGATTGTTTCCTTGAATTTTGAACGGTTTGCTACCTATGGACCTGAAGACGGGGAAAAAGGTAAAAAAAATCGAATTATTTTAAGTTTTTTGCGATTTTGATCTGGAAGGTGAAGTTTTTTTGATTTTATATGTTCGCAATTTTTGTTCTTTATGACAAGAGCTACAACTTTGCCATATCGAAATTCTGAACGGTTTGCAAGATATGAGCCTGAGAAAATGATCACTTTTTTCCGAAAATGATACCGAGGCCCCAAATCTTTGGCGGCCCATAAACAAAAAAGGAGAGGACTTTGGGAAAAATTGGGAGACACGGGTCTTTTTTTTTTAGTCTTTTATCACGTAGTGGTGTCCGTATATGGTTATTATTTTTCGTGTTGCACTGTGTAAGCGAATATGGATGAACATGTATGATCACATAAAAAATATATAATATCATACATGAACTTTTTTAACCGGATATGTTAAAAAACGGCACGTGATTTCCGAAAGAGCATGTCGATTTTTAAGATGCAAGAAAAAAGTTTGGCCACCTCTGAAGTATGTTGTTATAAGCAACAACTTTCAATAATCTAGTTCATATTATCGGCCAGAATAATATAACCTTGTTTTACTCCTAGGGGTGGTAATATAGATAATAAATTTGCGCGTAAACTTAAATGAAATATTGCTATTTAACATCTAAATATGATGAGATGACAGGTCATGTAGACATAAATTGAAGTGTATTAAAACAAGTTGAACAAGGGAAAAAAAATAAATTTTTGAAAGTACCTCCAAAACGTCAATCGTTATAGTATTTTTAATAGGGAGTTCAGACTGTAAAATAAATCTATTTGATTAAAGTTAATCCACATTTTTAATCTTCCTCGTTTACATATGCATTTTTTGATTATCTTGAAAGCTTAAAGACTAAAAAACTTTGTCCGGAATAATTAATAATAATTATTACTTTTTTTTCTTTTTAACTTAATTTTTTAATAATCATATAATTACAAATTATATCCTATTACCCTAACCGAGCACCAGCTACTATGGCTTTCGGCTCGTTGTAGGCGAAAACAGACCAATGCCTCTGGTGGGAATCGTACCCACGACCCCCTGTACTGATAATCTAGCACGCTATTAACTAGCCTACCGGGGCATAAAAGGGGAACAAGGAAAATGTCGGCGTAAGCAAAAAAAAATAAATTTAATTTTTTTTCCATTTCTCTTTTTTTTTATAAAATATGTCCACAGAGGTTCGACCCTGGCCTCCAGGGTGTCAGTCAACTGCTCTAGCATCTGAGCTATCTCTACATGTTATAATTGATAGATAAAAACAAAAATGACTTGCTTGCACAAAATGTCATCTTTACAGTTAACAAAAAATCAAAAATACGTGCTTATATATGTCCTTACTAGAGTTGGAAAAATAATGAGTCTAAAAATAGATTTTCAAAAGATGTTTAGATCATTACTTTATATTTAATATAATGATAAAAAGAAGTACGTACGGGTAAAGCCATATTTTTTGTATTAAAATAATGGAAAAATGAACTAGTTATTAGTAAGGTTTTATTTATTTGTGTTAAAGTAATGCAGAAATGTCAATACTCGCAGCGAGAGAAGTAATGACATGTCATTACCGTTTCTGCACTGGGTAGTGGTATAATACAGAGTCGTTTAGCAATAGTAGTCAGATAACAATAACAGAATAACTGTAAATACAAAAGATTAAAAAATTGTTTAATAAAATTTAAAATAAACCTTTGTTTCATTTCAAACTCGCTTTTAATTAAAAGTTTAATAATATTGTTAAGTTTTCTTAGATCTTCTTTTATTTTATTCTTTTTATTTTAAACGAGCTTAAGATCATTTATTTATTAATTATTAATTTTAAAAATTTTTTAATTTTTAAAACTAGTTTTTTCAAATTGTAATATTTGTTCCCTGAAGAAGTCACCCAATGTGGAGACGAAATATTGGAAATAAATAATTAATAAATAAATGATCTTAAGCTCGTTTAAACTAAAAAGTTTAATAATATTAATAAAATGGCTAATTGATGTCTAAAATTAAAAAAACAAAACAATTAAATTTAAAAATAGCTAATATTTAAAAAACCTGCAAAAATTTGAAAAAAAAACGTTAGGAAAAAATCATCGAAACTGAAAAAAAAATCTCTAAAATTAAAAAAAAAAATCGCTAAAAATTTAAAAAATCGTCAAAATTAAAAAAAAAAACTTTTAAAAAAATCAATTTTTTTATTTAATTTTACCAATTTTTTTTTTCAATTTTGAAAATTTTTTTTTGTATTTTTTTTTTTTAATTAAAATTTTAATAGTACACTACACGAAAAAAATATAACATAAAAAATGGGTTTAAATATATTTTAACTCCAGGATGGTAATTATTTATATTGTTAATTTATTATTAATAGTATTCGTGGATAGAGATAAAAGCACAACACTTTTATGAGATAAACTGAAAAAGGAACATTTTAAACAAATAATTTAATAATTTTAAAATATTTGTGCGGGGTTAAAATAGTTTACTGGTTCTATTTTATTAATTTACACGGAAAAAAAAATCCTGAAATGATTTTTTAAGTTTTTAAATGATATTTTGAAATTTTTTCGCTTTTGAGTTTTCAAGGATCAGTAAGTAGTTAATCAGATTGGCTTTGATTGTTTTCCAAATTATGTATTAATTAATAATCATATAATTAAAAATTATATCTTATTACCCTAACCGAGCCCTAGCTACTATGGCCTTCGGCGCGTTGTAGCGAAAAACAGACCAGTGCCTCTGGTTGGAATCGAACCACGACCCCCGCACTGATAAGCCAGCACGCTACCAACTAGCCTACCGGCGCACGTATGTTTTCCAAATTAATTGTATATGCTACCTTCAAAAAAATAAGTTAGTTGAAAAGTTATACGTCTTGTCAATCAAGTAAACTATTTTTTAAAAAAAATTTTTGCCGAAATTGTATTTAGAGCTAAATTTTTGGTTATACTTATTTAGCACTTAACTGCTTAAAACTAATGTTTTACATATAATTTACTAATTTATTTTGGTAAACAAATTTGCTGATAAGCACATTAATAGCGTGTCGGACAACCAGATTGAAAGATATACGCAGAATGAAGTAGATGTCGCGTCATGTCAAGAAGGAGAATTATACTTAAAAGTATAACTCTTGTAAGACATATAAGAAAATCAACCATGGAAGATTTTTGTAACAGTTTTTCATACTTGAAACAAAAGTACGCCCGCATTGTGTATACACATAAATTGTGAATTTAAAATTTAAATTTAGTTTTTTCACCGGCTTGTAAAAATAATTGCCTATTAATTAAATTAAAGACAAAATGAAATATTTAAATTAAATAAAGATTAAATATAATTTGTTCTACAAATGACTGATATTTACATTAACAATAAAGAAACTGTATTACAACCCAAATAACTACAAAACTTTAAAGCAGAGTGTGCAAACAACTAAAAATTAAATTAAAATTTAGTAGATTTTGCAGTTTCTTTTTCTGTTTTTATTTTACTAATATTTAGCAAAAAGATTCTCTTAATTTTACTGCTTTTTCCTGCAACGTAATTTGTGACACATTTTTAGTAACTTGTTTTGTTATTTTTACAGACTTATTTGTGTAAGTGTAGCAATTAATAGTTTCAGCTTTGAAACATTTTTAGAAAAAAGAATTATGGAAATTTTCTATAAATATTCCTACTCTTTTCCGGATCTATTGGCGGATACAAACGCTGATTTTGAGTGTTTTTTTATATAGAATAGAATCAGCTGAATTTACTTAACCAACTCAATTTTTAAATATAAAATAATAAAATTATTTATTTTAACGCTTATAGCTGTAGCATATAACGTTACGTAGTTTTGTGAATATTCGAAGTTTTGTATGAGTGCCAGTAGCAGTTGCATGCAGAGTTTCCGGCTTCTATCTCGTCGGCTAATGGTCGAGGTTCGGGCTACTTATTCTCATCTTGAAACATAACGATTACAGCACTGCTATTTTATTTTGTGCATGCAATAAGATTTTAGAAGAAAAAGAGGGAGAAAATGAAAGGGAAAGCTAAAGAGGAAAAAGGAAACGGAAATAAGTTTTTAAGTCGGCGAAAGTTATTTTTGTTGACAGAGTCGTGTGTAGATGTTAACACGATCGAAATTCCCCTCCCAACCATGATCATACTAGGAAGTGCACGAAGATTTTGTATGATCCCATATATTCCCTATCCTAACAAGTTACCCAGGAATCAAAAACAAACTTTTTACAAGTTCATAGTAATATTCAAAATTTTATTGAAATAAAATTAAATCCTTAAACATACGTTTAATTAAATTAAAATGCTCAACCTAGAGCGAAGTGAAACAAAAGAAAATTTAAATTAATATTAAATGAAATATTCATGATGAAAACTAATAAAAATTAAACATTGAAAAATAACTTAATTCGCAATACGAAGCGTGCAAAAATCAGTTTGTTAAAAAAAATGCTGGAAAGGAAATTTAAATGGCGATATCCAATTCGGCTATCATAAAAATGTTTAATATAATGTAATAAAAATAATTTTTTTTTTATACGTGCATAAATAAAATATTGATTTTTTTTTTTTTATATTTTTGTGCAATAAAACTTATTTATTCATGTTTCAAATTTATCATAATAAAAAAAATTAAAAAATTTAACAAAACAATTTTACTCGGGGCGACAAAAAAAATAAATAAAAATTATTTGACCCGACCGGGATTTGAACTCACGAATTTAAACAAAATAAAAATTGTTTAATAAAATTTATTTAAAACATTAAAAAAAAATATTACTTCGACTTGACCGGGATTCGAACCCACGACCTCGAGATTATTGGTTCGGGCTCTAACCAACTAGGCTACACCGGATATTGAGTTTACGAGTTAATTTTGCGTTTATGTAAACTAACAGAAAATGAGAGAGTATTATGTTAACATGTAAACTCCATGTAACTAAATATTCTCAGGCCCGTTACCTTAATTAAATAATTAAATACGTTTTAGTTAATAACTTTTATAATTTTTAACCGATTTTAATGAAATAAAGATATTTTTAATCGTTAATTAAACTCCAACACGACAATTATTAAAATTTTCTGATTAAATAATTAACTATAAAACCACATTCACTGTTCTTTTAATAAAAAGTGGTTAACATTGCCACTTATGTTAATAGCATAACTCTGTTAATATCAATTTTAACAGCAGTCTTCACTATTTATATCATTTATAAGTAAAGGTGTTTTTATGATATATTAATTATTTATAAAAACAATTAAATAGAAATTAATAAAATGACTTACCAGGACTGGATTCCACGTAGAAAGATCTTTCGATGGCTCCTTCCTGTGTACATAGGCTGGTTCAAAGTTTTGTTTAAAAATTGAAATAGTTGTTGTGTTAAAATTTTTTTTTTAAATTTCCAGAAATCTTAACATTTACTTTTACCGATTTAACATTCAAATTTAAATTTTTTTTTTATAGCTTTTCAAAAATAGCTTTTAAAGTTTTAAAATTATTTGTTTTTAATGTTGTTTTTATTAAAATTAAAGTTTTTTTCATTTAGATAAATTCTTGTTTTGACACTTGTTTTAAACTATTTTTGTATTTTTGCACATTTCTTTTTTTTTTCACTGATTTTTGCATTCTTCTTAGTTTTTCTTAATCATTAGATGACAAAATTTGTGTTTTTAAAGAAAAAACTTAGAAAAAAAAAAAATTAAATAAAAATTAAATGAAATTAAAGATCAAATAAAAAAAAATAAGCAAAGTGAAATTAATCAGAAAAGTGTTTAGTATTAAGAAATATAAATTGAAATGAAATATAAATGAAGTTTAAAATTTTAATGTAAAATAAAATTATTTTAAAATCTGTTTTAATGTCTTTTTCTTTATGATTTTGGTTTTTGTTGTCTTTTAGTGTTTTCTTTAGCAAACTTTTGAGACACTCTTGTGTAAATTTTTTTTTTTTGATATAAAACAAAATTGATTTTTAACAAAAAAAATTTAAATTAAAGATTTTTAGATTTTAATTGACACAGCACTTTTTTGTTGTTTCTAGAGTCAGATTTTCCTTAGCACTTTCAATGGATTTTAATTAATTTTTCTGTGATAATAAAAAAAAATTGTTTTTAGGGTTGTTTTTCTTTTAAGTATTTTTTCCTCTCGTTTTTTTTTTGTTGTTTTAGAAAAAATAATAGTTTTGGATTTTCAATAAAATTTATAGAAAATTAATTTTTTTAATAAAATTTTAGAGAGTTTTCCGATATTTTTCTTTATGAATTTTCAAAGTTTTTAGTCACTTTTCACAGATTTTGCACTAAAGTTTTTTCTTAGTTTTTCACTGCACTTTCACTAATTATGTTGATTTTCTGAAGATGGTAATGATGTACACATGAAAATTTGGAAACTTTTCCTGCCAAAGAAAATTCCTCCGTTTGGGTAGAAACAATCCCTAATAGTGAAAAATAAATCAGCGTAGTCCCTTTTATATAGCTAACAGCCAGGTATATGAATAAAAAGCCTTTGTCAGAGCCCCAATGTAAATAAAATTAATTAGGGGTTGATTAAAAATTAGATTTTTAATCGAAATCAACCAGTTTCCGTATAAAATTTTATGTTGAAAATATCAGCACGACGATTTAAAAAAACTTGTAGGTGATAGACAGCAAAAAAGAAAGATTTTTGCTCCCGCTATGTCTTTTATACCCAAAAAGGGTTGGAAAAATTTGGAAAATATTTGGAAAAACCCGCTGATTCAGCGGTACCAAATACATGAACATATTTTTACACACACTAGCATAAACCATAAACGTCAAACTTTTTGACACACACTGCCTTACCCTCAACAACAGGGTGTACTAACGTAGAACTGTCACTGTCAAAATTTTCATCGTTAACAGTTTTTAACATTTGAAAAAACCAGTATTTACAAAAAAGAATATGAAAACTTTAAAAATTTATATAAATATAAAAAAATATAAAAATCAGAAATATTTCGGCTACAAGCGCCTCTACAAAACCCCCCAACCAAAATCAGACTTGGGTGGCAAAGCAGCACAAGGTTGATCCCGCTTGTAGCAAGATTAGAAAATGAAAAACAAAAAAAACTAAAATCATTGCCGTATATCCTTAGCATGATAAATACCTATAGATTTTCCGCTTAGATCCTCTAACTCGTAATAACTCTTCCCGGTTTTCTTCCGAATTCTAGCCTTCACAAACGGCGGAGCTAACTTGGCATTAAAGCCCTTTTCAAAATTGCTTTGTCGAAAATTCCTTCGAAAAACTTCCTGACCTTCAACATAATTCACCTCTCGTGAACGAAGATTGTACGCTTGTTCATTCCTCTCCTGTTGACGACTCATGTTCTTAGCAGCACGGCCCCTTATAATATCAAACGAATCTTCACGCCCAAAGTTCACATCCCTATCATCCAGCATTTGCAAATTTCGTAGAAGTGCATAAGTGTTACCGTTGGTAATCATATGCTGTCCGAATGCCATGTAATAAGGAGAAGTACCGATTGAAGCATGCACAGCTGAACGTAAAGAACAGCATATGCTGCTGAGGTATTCGTCCCAATTACTCTGGTCGTGTTTAATATATGCCCTGATAGCTGATAACACTGAACGATTGACACGTTCTGAGGCATTAGCTTGAGGCGAATGAACTGCGGTGTAAATGTGTTTAATGTTGTAATTCTGCAAAAGTTTGTTAAATTGCGAAGCCTTAAATTGCGATCCATTGTCTGAGACAATTGTTTCAGGTGTACCAAAGGTATGAAATAATTCCTCTTCTAAATACTTTATCACGACATCTGCTGTAAACTTCTTAACAGCTTTCAAGAAACAAAATTTCGAAAAGTGATCAACTACAATAAAAATTCCAACGTTTCCTAATTTAGAACGTGGATAAGGTCCAAGAAAATCAACGTAGAGCTTTTGAAAGAATCTTGAAGTTTCCGAAGTTTTGCCCATAGGAGGACGCATAATGAAATTTGGGTGTTTTGTGCCTTTGCAAATTTCACAGGCATTAATATACGATTTCACATCATTGACTAAATTTGGCCAGAAGTAGAATCTACGAATTCTTTCCAACGTTTTATTGATTCCACCATGCGATGAAAGATGGCTATCATGTGCTTTCTCCAAAATTTCCAAGATCATATCCCTGGGTATCCAGAGTTTCCAAGCAAAATCATCCTGCAGCTGTTCACCCGAACAGTGTTGAGTCCGTCTGTACAAGTACCCATCAATAATTTTAAGGTCTGGAGTTTTATCAATATTTTCGCTAACTCTATCTAACAATTGTAGGTATTCAGTACTCTTGAATTTATCGGATTTCAAATCCACGAAAACCCCTGAGTCATCTAAAACGGAGAATTCCATATTATGGATCTCGGACAAATCATCTGTGTTGACACGCGAAAGTGCATCCGGAACTATGTTTTGGCTACCTTTCCTGTGTTCTATTTTGAAATTAAAGCCTTGAAGTTTTAACGCCCATCTGGCCAACCGCGAATTCAGGTCAGTTTGGGACATGAGCCACTTCAACGATGCATGATCGGTGATCACTGTGAACTCATGACCTTCAACATATGCCCGAAACTTTTTAATACTTAGCATTGCTGCTAAGCATTCCTGTTCGGTCACTGAATAATTACGTTGGGCTTGGTTGAGTTTCTTTGACATAAATGCGATTGGAAACTCTTCACCCTCCGCAGTTTTCTGTACCAATACGCTTCCTATTCCAGTGTTGCTTGCATCACAGTGTATATAAAATGGCTGTGAAAAATCTGGGCTGTGCAACACTGGTGCGGTTGTCAGAATAGACTTTAATTCCTCAAAAGCTCGTTGAGCTTCCTTCATTCCAAACGTATTTTCTATTCGACTTTAACAAATCTGTTAACGGAGCAGTTACCGAAGCATAGTTCTGAATAAACTTTCGATACCAACCGGACATCCCCAAAAATCGTCTAATTTGTTTTACAGACCTCGGAGTCGGAAATTCCATTATGGCCGCGATTTTATCCGGGTCTGTCTGAATAACACCATTTCCCACCAAATGGCCAAGATATCGGACTTCCTGTACACAAAATCTAGATTTTTCTACATTTATAGTCAGTCCTGCAGAACGAATTTGATTAGCAACCTCTCGCAACACCTCTAAATGCCTGGCAAATGTATCCGACACAATTAACAAATCGTCCAGATAAACAAACACTTCTGTTCTTAAATTCGCCGGTATCACCTTGTCCATTAGCCTTGACATAGTTTGTGGCGCATTGCAAAGGCCAAAAGGCATGACCTTGTAATGGTACAAGGGACGACCTGGAACAGTAAATGCTGTCTTATCTTTCGACGATTTGTCAAGAGGAATTTGCCAGAAAGCATCCTTTAAGTCCAAACTAGTAATAAATTCGGCCTTCGGTAATCGACTAAGGATGCCATCAATGTTGGGCAGTGGATATGCATCCTTGACGGTTACTGAATTTACCTTACGACTGTCTAGACATAACCTCACTTTACCAGGTTTTCTGACAAGAACTATTGGAGACGACCACGCACTATCGGATTCCTCAATGACATCATTTTCCAACATACGGTCAAGTTCTGCGTATATTAGTTTTTCCATCGCTGGAGAGACTGGAAAATGTCTCTGCTTAATCGGCGTCGCCGATCCTACATCTATGACATGAGAAATTATGCTAGTGCGCCCTAATCCTGCTTTTGCAAATGACGGAAATGAATCAATCACAATCTGTAATTGTTGTTTCTGTATTTCAGACAATGGACGTTGTGGTGAAATTTCAGATAAACTGTTTGAACCAATTTTTAAATTTAATCCAGAAACTAATCCTGGAGGAAGTAAATCAAAGGCATTCCAAAAATCCATACCTAAATACAAATTTTGAGATAAAGTAGGTACGATATATAATACTATTTTATGAACAGTTCCTCTAAACGAAATATCCGTGACAGCAAAACCTAAAACTGCTTGTGGTTTTCCATCAGCTGTGTTGACGTGAGAACGAATTTTTCGAAATTTTTGACCAGAGTCCAAAAATTCCCTAGCGGCTTGAGAACCTAAACAGCTTACGGAAGCCCCGGTATCCAATAAACCCATAATTGTCTTGCCAAAAAGCTGTACTTCACCATAAGGACGTATATCGTTTGGCCTATCGAAAATTGTACTAACCAGCAACCGGTGCGTATGACGAATATTTTTCCAAAAATCTTTCATACGTTTTGATGACCTTACGTGTTTAACACTAGGCTTCGGCTTATCAAAAATTTCTTTCCTTTTCGCATTATATTCGGCAAGACGAATGTGAAAAGGTTTTAGATAAGTTGGCGGATGAGCTTTCGCAGATGAAATATTTTTAGAATTATGTGAAAAAGAAATATTATTAGACGGATTCTGATAATTAGAATCATTATTTTTCAAAATTGAAATTTTAGGAGTTTCAGAAGAATTATTAGAAAGTGAATTAGAGTAAGAAATTTCAGAAATATTTTCCGAAGATTTTGTAGTTTGATCTGTAAAATCCGGTGTTAAATTTTCAGAGTTAAATTCAGAAGAATTTATATTCTGAGTTGTAAAATCAGGGTTTGGTGTAAAATTACACTCGTTAGAATTAGGTATAGTTTGAAAAATAGGTTGTTTTAAAATTACTCTTGATTGGTGTTCGTTACTTGATTCGGTTTGCGTGCACTTTTCAGCGCACCCGTTCGGGAGTTTTTTGACGAATTGCAAAAAGTACACGTTGGCTTATACATATTCGCTGCACCGCATCCGTAACAGAAAACGTTACGCTCTTCAAGGCAATCTTGGTAACGGTGACCAGCTTTTTGGCAGTTCCAACAAACTAAAGAAACAGCAGAAATTTCTTCATCAATAAATTCGACATCATCTTCCCCAATCTCATTTACATTTCTACGGTTTGAAAAAGGTTTTGAAAAAGTTTGCCTCTTACCTACATCCTGCAAGAAAAATTCACGTTTTCTACATATGTCTCTCAATTGAGAAACCGAATTTACTTGGATATTCAAGATTTCATGCTGAATTTCTGGCAACAGGTTACGTCTTAGAATTTCTACCAACACTTTCTCCTGTAGAGGTTGTGAAAGACGATCAGAAATATCGACAATGGCTTCGTAAAATCTATCAAAACTTTCTCCATGCTTTTGTTTACGATCCCTTATCATTTCTCGAAAATCTACGTCAGTTCGTGAATCCTTATACTGCTCCCGAAGAGCCTTACACAATTCTGACCAAACAATTCTCCTGGCTGATTTGTGATATCTCCAAAACCATGTAGAAGCTTTGCCCTCAAAAAGAGTTGAAATGTGGTCACAAAGAACCTCAAAATTACCACCAAGTGTCTGATTAGTAAGTGCCTCAAGTCTATAAATAAAATTTTCTATAGGCATGCCTTGTGGATCACCTGTGAACCTAATTTTCCAATTATGAATCACATGTCCTACTTTATCAGCCCTAATTGACGAATATGCAGGAGTCATCATACTACCATTTAAATTTTGATTTAAGCCATGAGGTAAATTCGACTGATTTGACTGACTGTTGTTATTTGTATTAGCCGGAAGACCCAATAATTGCTCCAAAGTTTGCTGTTCAACATCAGGTAATGTTAGAATAGCAGATGGTCTGTTAACAGCAGTAGCATGAGTACCATGTGGAGTATGAGCATTGGATGACGGAAGATTTAAATTCAATTGCTGAAAACAAGATCTAATATTCGTGTCAATTAATCTAGTTAACCGATCACTAAGAGTAGCGCACAATGCTTCTTGCTGTGTATTTACCGCAGCAGAAACTAAATTCCTAATACGATCATCTAGCTCCTGAAGATTAACAGCAGACAAAACTGAACTTTCATTATCAACAGCAGGTGTAACGCCATGTGGAGATGTACTAGTATTAGACCTATTTGAATCATAATTTAACTGTCTCTGTGTTACTGACCGAGTCCCATGTAGAACAGGTGGATGTTGCTCCTCTAAGTTTGTCGCAGACGAAGTTGTAAGCAATTCTAGTTTACCACTACAAACGGGACAAACGAAATTATCCGTGGGAATCTTCCTCAAACATGAACTATGAAGTGGATGACCACATGGAGGAATATACCGAAATTTTGAATCCGAAATAACTTCCTTACACAAAACACAATTGGGAAAAAATGAGCCGCTATCCTTTTTAGGAGGCATTTCAAAATTGTTGATTAATAAAACTATTTTAAAAGTAAATATTTTGTAAAAGAAAAAAATTGGTTATTGACACCAGTAAAGCAGATATAAAAACTTCAGAAATATTATCGAAAGAATTTAAAGATAAATCTCAAATTAATTTAAACTACAAAAAAAAAAATATTTAACAAAAAAAATCAATGATTCATATCAAATCGGAAAAAAAAATATTTAAAATTAGTAATAAAAAATTTCAAAACTACAAAAACTTGAATTGCCAACAAAAATAGGAATAAGCTTAAGCAACGAAAATATTATAAATTTTCGTAACAAAAGAAATTCGAAATATTTTTTTCCGAGAAAAATGAAGAAAATTCTATTTATTTAAAATCAGAAATTTTAAGGTAATAACTGGTATTAAATTTCTAATAAATTTTTATCAAAAATTTTAAGCGATTATAAAAGAGAAAAAAAAATTATTTAAATTAAAATAAAAAAATATTATTTTTACGAAATCTTTAAACGGTATCAAAAGAAACAATCATAAATTCTTTGATTCCTGGTTAAACTGTCGGATAGGTGAATAAAAAGTCAACAAAAGATAACAACTTAAAACCAAAAACTTGATAATAAAAAAAATAGAACAGATATATAGAATAGTACAGACAAACGATCGAGATGTAGTTTGTTGGTACTAAATTAGATTTTTTCCAAATAGTAATTTCCAACAAAACAAGTTAAAGGAATTCTACTGAAATAATGAAACATCAAACGGTCTTCGGATTAGAGAATGTCTCCAAAAGAAGCATTTCCTGAAAGACGTATTCAAAATTTGAATAAAATTATAAAAGCAAAATAGTTATGAAGGCGTATGATTAATTTGTTTATGCAGGTTACAAACAAAATACAAGTCAATTCCATATCATAATATTACTCATACGTATAGGTGGATAATAGAAAGAAACTAAAAAAAAATATATACAGTCGGACAGAAAAGTGAATGAACAGAAATTAAGAGAATGGATATTTAGAAAATTTAAGGGAGCCACACTAAAAATTTTGAAAGTTGATTCAAAGATGACAAAAAAGATAATTCTAGATATGTGTGTGCCCCACGTTGGGCGCCAAAAATAACTGTAGCATATAACGTTACGTAGTTTTGTGAATATTCGAAGTTTTGTATGAGTGCCAGTAGCAGTTGCATGCAGAGTTTCCGGCTTCTATCTCGTCGGCTAATGGTCGAGGTTCGGGGCTACTTATTCTCATCTTGAAACATAACGATTACAGCACTGCTATTTTATTTTGTGCATGCAATAAGATTTTAGAAGAAAAAGAGGGAGAAAATGAAAGGGAAAGCTAAAGAGGAAAAAGGAAACGGAAATAAGTTTTTAAGTCGGCGAAAGTTATTTTTGTTGACAGAGTCGTGTGTAGATGTTAACACGATCGAAATTCCCCTCCCAACCATGATCATACTAGGAAGTGCACGAAGATTTTGTATGATCCCATATATTCCCTATCCTAACAAGTTACCCAGGAATCAAAAACAAACTTTTTACAAGTTCATAGTAATATTCAAAATTTTATTGAAATAAAATTAAATCCTTAAACATACGTTTAATTAAATTAAAATGCTCAACCTAGAGCGAAGTGAAACAAAAGAAAATTTAAATTAATATTAAATGAAATATTCATGATGAAAACTAATAAAAATTAAACATTGAAAAATAACTTAATTCGCAATACGAAGCGTGCAAAAATCAGTTTGTTAAAAAAAAATGCTGGAAAGGAAATTTAAATGGCGATATCCAATTCGGCTATCATAAAAATGTTTAATATAATGTAATAAAAATAATTTTTTTTTTATACGTGCATAAATAAAATATTGATTTTTTTTTTTTTATATTTTTGTGCAATAAAACTTATTTATTCATGTTTCAAATTTATCATAATAAAAAAATTAAAAAATTTAACAAAAACAATTTTACTCGGGGCGACAAAAAAATAAATAAAAATTATTTGACCCGACCGGGATTTGAACTCACGAATTTAAACAAAATAAAAATTGTTTAATAAAATTTATTTAAAACATTAAAAAAAATATTACTTCGACTTGACCGGGATTCGAACCCACGACCTCGAGATTATTGGTTCGGGCTCTAACCAACTAGGCTACACCGGATATTGAGTTTACGAGTTAATTTTGCGTTTATGTAAACTAACAGAAAATGAGAGAGTATTATGTTAACATGTAAACTCCATGTAACTAAATATTCTCAGGCCCGTTACCTTAATTAAATAATTAAATACGTTTTAGTTAATAACTTTTATAATTTTTAACCGATTTTAATGAAATAAAGATATTTTAATCGTTAATTAAACTCCAACACGACAATTATTAAAATTTTCTGATTAAATAATTAACTATAAAACCACATTCACTGTTCTTTTAATAAAAAGTGGTTAACATTGCCACTTATGTTAATAGCATAACTCTGTTAATATCAATTTTAACAGCAGTCTTCACTATTTATATCATTTATAAGTAAAGGTGTTTTTATGATATATTAATTATTTATAAAAACAATTAAATAGAAATTAATAAAATGACTTACCAGGACTGGATTCCACGTAGAAAGATCTTTCGATGGCTCCTTCCTGTGTACATAGGCTGGTTCAAAAGTTTTGTTTAAAAATTGAAATAGTTGTTGTGTTAAAATTTTTTTTTTAAATTTCCAGAAATCTTAACATTTACTTTTACCGATTTAACATTCAAATTTAAATTTTTTTTTATAGCTTTTCAAAAATAGCTTTTAAAGTTTTAAAATTATTTGTTTTTAATGTTGTTTTTATTAAAATTAAAGTTTTTTTCATTTAGATAAATTCTTGTTTTGACACTTGTTTTAAACTATTTTTGTATTTTTGCACATTTCTTTTTTTTTCACTGATTTTTGCATTCTTCTTAGTTTTTCTTAATCATTAGATGACAAAATTTGTGTTTTAAAGAAAAAACTTAGAAAAAAAAAAATTAAATAAAAATTAAATGAAATTAAAGATCAAATAAAAAAAAATAAGCAAAGTGAAATTAATCAGAAAAGTGTTTAGTATTAAGAAATATAAATTGAAATGAAATATAAATGAAGTTTAAAATTTTAATGTAAAATAAAATTATTTTAAAATCTGTTTTAATGTCTTTTTCTTTATGATTTTGGTTTTTTGTTGTCTTTTAGTGTTTTCTTTAGCAAACTTTTGAGACACTCTTGTGTAAATTTTTTTTTTTGATATAAAACAAAAATTGATTTTTAACAAAAAAAATTTAAATTAAAGATTTTTAGATTTTAATTGACACAGCACTTTTTTGTTGTTTCTAGAGTCAGATTTTCCTTAGCACTTTCAATGGATTTTAATTAATTTTTCTGTGATAATAAAAAAAAATTGTTTTTAGGGTTGTTTTTCTTTTAAGTATTTTTTCCTCTCGTTTTTTTTTTGTTGTTTTAGAAAAAATAATAGTTTTGGATTTTCAATAAAATTTATAGAAAATTAATTTTTTTAATAAAATTTTAGAGAGTTTTCCGATATTTTTCTTTATGAATTTTCAAAGTTTTTAGTCACTTTTCACAGATTTTGCACTAAAGTTTTTTCTTAGTTTTTCACTGCACTTTCACTAATTATGTTGATTTTCTGAAGATGGTAATGATGTACACATGAAAATTTGGAAACTTTTCCTGCCAAAGAAAATTCCTCCGTTTGGGTAGAAACAATCCCTAATAGTGAAAAATAAATCAGCGTAGTCCCTTTTATATAGCTAACAGCCAGGTATATGAATAAAAAGCCTTTGTCAGAGCCCCAATGTAAATAAAATTAATTAGGGGTTGATTAAAAATTAGATTTTTAATCGAAATCAACCAGTTTCCGTATAAAATTTTATGTTGAAAATATCAGCACGACGATTTAAAAAAACTTGTAGGTGATAGACAGCAAAAAAGAAAGATTTTTGCTCCCGCTATGTCTTTTATACCCAAAAAGGGTTGGAAAAATTTGGAAAATATTTGGAAAAACCCGCTGATTCAGCGGTACCAAATACATGAACATATTTTTACACACACTAGCATAAACCATAAACGTCAAACTTTTTGACACACACTGCCTTACCCTCAACAACAGGGTGTACTAACGTAGAACTGTCACTGTCAAAATTTTCATCGTTAACAGTTTTTAACATTTGAAAAAACCAGTATTTACAAAAAAGAATATGAAAACTTTAAAAATTTATATAAATATAAAAAAATATAAAAATCAGAAATATTTCGGCTACAAGCGCCTCTACATAGCTTGCATCGGATAATAATTAGAGTGGTCAGAAATGTGTGATATGGCGCTACCCGCTATAAAATAGGCTTTAAAAGTCAAATTTTTATAAAAAAAAATGTGTTTTTGAGAGCATATTTTCTGTTTTTAGGGCATTTTTTATTGTCATAAAATCGATTTTTAGAGCATATTTCTGGTTGACGTGCTAAATAAAAACTATATACAATTGGTCGATAATGTTCTTTTGTTCTACACTGATAGAAATTTGTGCGTAGCATTAATGAATTTCTTCATTAATCCAATGAATTTTTTCATAAAAAAGTCCCCAAAGAAACGTTTCATTGAGTCAATGAAAGGTGTTTCATTAAATCAATTTTAATGAATGATTTCATTGACCCAATGAAAATTTCATAAAGTATATGAAATTTTTTTCATTAATCCTAGCCTAATCGTTATGAAAGATTCATGTGTTTAATGAAAAAAATTCATAGTTGGTATGAAATATTTTCATTGATATTTAATAATTTGCACTTTTTATGATTATTTTAGCATAGCATTAATTTGGTGGTTATTGAGAAATTATCATTCGTTGATATTATTTATAAGGTCTTGTCTGATCCAATTTTAATTTATTTCTGTTTTTATTGTTTTATTTTTACAAAATTGTTCAATCTTTCTTTACATTTTTTATAATTAGCGTTAAAAGATGACATATTTTCTTATATGTCGGTACAAAATATGTAATTTTTTATTGATCTGGCTTGGAATTCTGTAAAACGATCAACGATTAGATAAAAATGTTAAATACTGTTAACAATGTTGTTAAAAACAAAAATTTATTATCGTTTAGCATAACGTTTTTGTGTAAAATCGTCAAAACGATAAGAATTTAGGTCTCGTACAAAACTATGTCGTTTTTCTTAGAGAATCTGTTCCCTGGAATTTAATGACCAACTATTCAAATTCGAAAAAACTGTTAGCTCTAGGCAAATTTAAAAAAAAATTATTTATATCAAAGTTTTGTTTAATTCTGTTTAAAATTTTTTTTCTCATTACTAGCCAAGATTTTTATTGAAAAAAATTTTAAAATTTTTCATTGATTTTATGAATTTTTTTTATGAAGTTATGAAAAAATCACAAAAAATGTTAATGAAAAAAATACCAATATTAATGAATTTTCATTCAGTTAATGAAATTTTTCATTAAACCAATGAATAGATTTTAATGAAATCGTTTCATTAATACTATGAAGGAAAATTCTATTAGTGTAGCAGAAAAACCTTGGAATCTTGACTTAAGTTTTTTTTTTAGCTCTTGGATAAAAATGTTTTTAAGTCATTGAAAATTGACACATAATTTTCGGACTAAATGATCAAATCCAAATTTGGCTAAAACAAAAAAAAATTCTGGATGCATAATTCTAAAAAAGAATTTCGGCCCTTCTCAAAATAAATTCCTGGCTACGGCCCTGGTACGTTAAAATTATTTATTTATTTAAAAATTATATCTTTCGTTAATAAAAATTAAAAAATAAAATGATGCGAATGAGTATTGGGATAGATGTAGTTTTACGGGTTTAAAATAACAATTAAAAATGCCTTACACATTTACAAAGACAAAAATTCATTATAAATTATCAAGTTTTTCGTATAGTGTATATACTAGGGTATTCAATCGGTTAACCGTTACTCGATTAATAGATGAATTTTAGTCGAACAATTGTTCGAGTAAATTAAAATGTCCAATTTCGAGTAACGAATAATCGAACAATTTTGTTTGAGTAATCGAGTTAATCGAGTAATTACAAATTTATTATATTTCAGTTAAAACTATAAAAACAAATTAAATTGTTTGTATATAAAAAAAAAATTTAAATATGTATCCATTTGGCAGTCACCGTTCTAATTTAAATGTAATACTTTTTTAGTAGGGGTATAACTTTTTTATGTGGCACCACGATATGGGCAAAACTCTACTGATTAAAATATATTTTTTTTTAGTTATTTCAGAGAAAAAAACGTCCCCAACCGATACTTATGATTAATATATCACATTTTTATATATATTTTTTTAATATCCTTGAACAATTAGAGACATTATGATTAGAGAAGACAAAATATGACTAAACCCGTTGTGTTTATTGCCAAAAAAGTTTGGAGAAAAGCAAAAAATAGCAAATCTGCAAAAATTTAAAAAATGCACTTTTTAAAAGAAAAAATAAAAAAATACTTATGAAATAATCATTTAAAGCAAATAATATTTAAAAAGGCAATTTTAAAGCTTTAAAATCTTAAGGAAATCTTAAAAAATGTAAAAAAAATCAAATGTGGGTAAAAATGGCGAAAAAGCATATTGTCTTCTGTGATTATGATACTCAAATAAAGGGTTAGTTAAAGTAGACTTCGAAACTAAAACAAATGTAAGACCAAAACATCCGATTTGAAGAAATTAAGCAACATTTTCGTATATCTAAATATTCAACCCAACAAATTGCAACAATCCTTAAACCATTAGATTGTAATGGCGTTGTTTTTACAAGATCGAATAACCTGAATTCATCATATTTTAGTGTTACAGGTTGGATTTAGCCGTCATTCTTTTCTTTCTTTCGGATCTTTATTCAACTTAATCACATATATTAAAAATTATATTTTGCAAATAAAATATAATTGAACAAAACTCTTTCGTTTCTTAAGGGGGGACATTACATTCGCGGCAGAGAAAACAGACCTTTTTTTAAAAACTCATAACTCAGTCAAAAACAAACATTTTTCCAAAATTACAAGAAAAAAAATTCAAAAAAAATTGTCCGATCTGGAAAAAAAATTACTTTTAAATCTTAACAAAGTTGGTTATCGTATGACACGAGTTTTTTTTTAATTTTTTTTTTAAATTTCTGGTGATGTTCCAAATTTAAAAATGTGTTTTTTCGAAAAAAATATTGACTTTAAAAATTCATAAAAAATCGAAAAAAAAATTAAAAAAAGCTCGTGTCATACGATAGCGAAAGTTTAAAAAAATACAAAAAAAAAAAAAATTTCGTCAAAAAATGAACCCGCTAGTGCCGCAACCAGTACGAAAAACATGGTTTCGAGATAAACTCGTTTAAAGTTTGTAAACAAAGAAAAAAGGTTAAGATGCCATATAACTGAGCATATAAAATAAAAATTGCAAGAAATTCAAAAACACAAAAAAAACCCTCCCTTCAAGTAGGTTCGAAATAACTACCACCAAAAGTCAGGTAGCAAGTGAAACAAGTATATACCAGCTGCCGTACGTAGGTAGCGCGAAAATTAAAAATGCGCTCTCACTAATCCGGCTCTAACTTTTGAACCCGTAGGAATTTTTCCATGAAATTTTCTTTTCTTAGAATCTTAAGAATATTTACTAAAATACAAAATTATAAAAAAGGTCGATTTCAAAAAACGGCCAATGTCATGTCCCCCCTAATGACGTCGAAAAAGTAATATAATTTTTCTTAGTATTTTTCCAAGGCAAGGACTGCAATGCCATATTATTTTTGATATTTGCAAAAAATGCTTAAAGCCGATCTTTGTGAAAACGAAAGAAAAAAAGTAAAACATATTAATTGTATATTATTTAAGAACTTATTTTTAGTTGAAATTAATTAATTTTGATAAAAATACTTTTTGGAACTCATAATTTTTTATTTTTTTTGTGTGTTTTTATGTTTTTTTTTAACGAAAAATTAATAAAATAAAATTATTAATATTAATCGAGTAATTTTAAAATCTTACTCGATTAACCGAGTAAGTTAAAAACCTCAAAATCGAGTTACTCATTTATTCGAACAAAACCAAAGCCGAATAATTTGAATACGCTAGCATTTACCAGGGATTTGTTTGAAATGAAAAACTATATTAAATTAAATTTTTATTACATATGATTAAAATCTTTATTGAAAACCAAATCGATTAAATAGTTACAAATTATTTTAATTCATACTACACTTTCCTTAACAGGACCGGATACAATTAAAATTTTAATTGAATTAACAAATATTTAAATCGAAATCGAAACTCGAATTTAGTTCTTTTCTTTCTTCCTAGTTAAATTTTAAAATCCAAATAACAGGTTGCAGAACAACTTATACTGTATTATAACAGGTTATAATTTCTGTTCTACAACTGATTCTTTTTATATGAAGTTTGTCCTAATTGCAATAGGTTCTTAGCTCCAAACTACAACAGATTGCTTTAGAACCGGTTCTAGAACCAGTTATAGAACTGGTTCTGGAACAGTGAAACCTTACATTTTGACTTTCATTAACCTGTTCGAGAACCGGTTATATGTAACCGGTGGTAAAATAAGCTGTTTTAGAACAGGTTCAAAGGTTGTCTGTTCTAAAAACTTTTGCTGGGAATAGTAATAACTGACACTTGAAGTAATAGTCAAGTTACACCATTACTTGATGGTTACACGATCAAGTTTTGCCTATCAAGTTTTAATAGACTCACATTTTTTACCAATACACTCACACTTTTTAAAATTGAAACGAACTTGCTTCAGATTTCTCTTTCAAGTGGAGTGTATCAATTTACGTTCAAAAAAACAGCTGATTACAATTCCTTTGAAATTGTTTTTTGTTTTTTCTTTTACAAATATTGAAATTGCTTTCAACTTGCGTGCAGCATACGTCACAGCTGTCAATTTTTACATATTTTGACAAACAGCATATGTAAAAGAATATCAAGAAAATCTTAATCGTGTGCCTGCAGGGTTATCACAATTGAATTCTAACTGGAATTCGGGAGTAATCTAAACGGACTATATAATAACCAAAAACTAAGCTCAATGCATTACCAGCATATTTAAATTACCCCGCATCAAAATGCTAGTAAAATAATATCATTGTTAAATACGATACAATATAAATGTTTTATTGTTTGTTAATATACTATACATATTTTCTTTTTATCAATAAACTAACAATAAAAAAAAACACATTATTACCAGCTAAATGACGTGGGACACCCAACAATTTGTTTTCTGCTTTAAATTATCATGTCGATTAGAATTGTATAATTTAATTTTGATGAGCTTGTTTTTTTTTTGCTTTTGACACCATAAACAATTTTTAGTGATATAATTGTTTGATAAAAGAACATGTTTAATGTTATCACACCAGCCGATCACCACTTCAACCATTTCAATCAAATTGTGTCATTTCAAAAAGTATACTTTTATATTTTTGGGTGACTTCTAATCAAAATTTTTAAATTCTTATGAACCTAATTTATGACAGCTTTTAAAACTCTAATTACTTAATTGACTTTGAGTTATAAACAAAAGTTAAAATTCTTTATTATAGCTCATGGTAACATTTTGAAAATGTTTTTTACGGTTAAGCTTATTATATGCCAAGATAGCAGATAAGTATTCCTAAATAATGCTTATAATCTAGGAATTTTTTTATTTGAAACATGTATAAAATTTTGACATCTTTAAGAAATACGTCAAGATTGGGCTGTTAACATTGTTTATTGATTAAAACTACCAATTTGTAAAAAACTACCAATTTGTAAAATGTAAAAAATAGCTATTCAAATACGAAGTGAGTTCAATCAGAAAATGTGTAAAATAAAAATGAAATTTTTTATATGAAAATGTTTTATTATAGAACAATAAACAAAAATCTAAAAATAGAATATTTATGTTGTTAGTGTTGTCACTTCTGAAGCTATGTACAGACGGTTGTCAGATCTTACAATATTGTAAGATCTGGCAATGTGCTAACAATGTACCGACAATGAAACATGTTTAGCAAAAGGTAAATTGTCAGTTCAGACGATTGTAAGAAAACCTTCCCATTTCATTGTCAGACAATTGTCAAACAATAAATTTATCTGCCAACGAAAATTGTCAGTTCACACGGTTGTCAGATTCTTGTATGGGAAAAATTGCCAGATCTGTTGTTAGACATTGCCAGAACTGTCAAGGCATTTGAAAGAAATTATTAATTGTCAATTGTGTGTTAAATTAAATTGAAAAAGTAATAATATTAATTGTCATGGAACAAAAAAAGGCAATTGCAACGATTTTAGCTGCATACGTATTAGAAAGTAGCGAGGATGAAGACAACATATTTTTGCAAATTGCAGTTGAAAGAGGTGCGGAGATTTGCCCATTTTCCTTTGCAATCGTTCACACTTATCTGGATGGCATCTGCGACCTCTTGCCATAAAATATATTTGGGAAGTTTATACTCAGCGCAACCAGCCTCCCCTAAACTTCGCCGTACCTCAACTTCCTCGATAAGTTTGATAATACTTTCGTGTGACCACACGGATTACACCTTTTTGCGGTAGGATCTTTGTTTGGGTGTTGGTTTTTTCCCGGCTTTAGAGCCTGTTGGCGACTGGGAGCCTCTTGGCGACTGTGTACAAAACATCAAGTCAGTTGGCTCATAACTGCAATCTATGACGCAGGTTTCATTAATGGAACTGTCGCCATCCATTTCTTTATTTAATTTGATTTCTCATTTTGTTTCGCTTTTGATTTTTAATATGAACTTTTGTTTTTTTTTTTTCATTATTTATAGAAACATTTCTGTGACAATACTGCCATTGTCAGATGCATTAATTTAAACACATCTGCCAATAAAAAATTGTTTACAATGTCTTGCAATTATCTGACAATGACAACGTAGGGTGTTCACACGAATGTCAGATGTCTGACAATATTATTGTCTTACAATGTACAGAGAATGCCTTTTCTGACAATGTTGCAAGACAAAAGTTGTAAGTTCACAATGTTGCTAGACATTTTCTGAAAATTTTTCTGACAATATTGTAAGATCTGACAACCGTCTTTACATACCTTGAGTATAATATACAATAACAGAAAAAGCTAATAGGAAAGAAAACTGCAATTTAGCTGCATTAGATTCGAGGCTATACTTGGGTGTGATCGCTAAATGGTCGTGACTTGGTATTGTTACGTTTGTAATGTAAGATGAGCGCAGGTTTGATTCTTACAGCCGCAGGTTGTGGAAAAATTTATCATATAGAGACAATCTGACAATTATAAGACACAAATAATAATTCAATTTAAATGAAAAATCACTGATTTAAAAATTAATAGTGTATATAATTTTTAGAGAAAAACGTTTATTCTTCTTCTTAAATTTGTCAAATGCATATTAATTAAACTTTAGTTGCGACTGTCTATATGACGTTAATATAACACACTTTTTTAAGTTTAGATAAAATATTCCTAATAACTTTTTTTTTTTTTTTTTGTAAACAGCCCACATCTTGAAAACTAAAAAGTTATGGCGAATTTAAATAACGTTCGACACTTAGAGGTAAAATATTTAAAATTTTATATGACATAACTCACCTTTTGAGTGTGTATTAGGGAAGCCAATCGGGATTGATATTTAAAAATCAAGGGATTCGGAATTTTGCACATCCCGATCACAAAATCCTGGTATATTTCGGGATTGTTTGAAATCCCGGTTTTTTGGGATTCTGGTACTTGTTTATGTTAAAAAAAAAATTCAGTAACCACAACAAAACCATTTAATTGGCAACAAATTCGATTGTCAGCACAAATATGTTTTCTCTGATGTTGATGGTAAAAATTTTCTAAAAACAATACTCGTTATGTTCGGTAATCTAACATATAAAATTTTGAGTTCTTTGATTTTTGAAAAGAGATTTTTTTGTGTTTAAAGTGCACATTTTTGAACTTCTGATACAATTTTTCGCTAGTCACCTAATTTACTTAAGATTGTTTTGTTTTAATTCAACAAAACGTGCAGTGCTACCGAAAATCCACTGGCGCGGCATAGTTTTGCCTGTTCCGGTCTAAGGAATCATCAGCTAATCTCAAACGGAGATTACTTGTAATACAAAAACGTTAGTTTTTTGCCCTTAAATGTACATTTTAAAACGATATCGTTTTTTCAAAAAAATAATGATACTCTTTTCGCCATCGCAATGCCCTGAAATAACGATAATAAATTCGTCCGTGTCGAATCTGGTATCGATATCGAAAATTATTTCTCTAATGATATCATAATTTGTGACAACATTAATATGGAATTTTAAATTTTAAAAATACGTGAAAATAACGAGCCACTAAATATTTCACTATATCCTGTATTTGTTTAAAATGTTATATAAAAACACAAATTTTTAACAATTTTACAATGAACACATTGGGAATATTACGAGTGTGCTCGCAAAATTATAGATGTTGTTCAGAAACGTAATCATAAAAAAAATCAAGACAAACCCGTCATTTATCTTAAATTTTAGCGAAAAAATAATTCCCTAAAAGTGCCATAAAATCCCGAAAAACGAGGAATTTCAAAATAAAATCCAGGTATTCGGGATTTACTAAATCCCAAAAACCTCAATTTTTCGGAATTTCTCGTTTGGCATTCCTAGTGTAGATATGTTAGCCGACGTTAAGTGCTAAATCCAATCGCGTTAATCATTTATCTTTAACGGAACAAAAATTATGACGGTTTTTAGTTTCAAGCAAATAAAAAATATAAAAATTATAAAAATTACAGTTTTTGATCTCGTTATCATTGGATCAATGTCATCCAAATTTTTAAATTTTCAATCAAAAAAATCATTAATCATGGTGTATCAACTATCTCCATTGACCGTAACGCGAGCTTGGGCTTAATTTTTGAAGGAATATCTGATGATGCCACCTGCGTGTAAACCGCACCCATCGGTGCATTTTTATGGATGTAGTGGAGCCTTTATGGTCTCTTGGGGATTGGTCTCACCCCATATGCCGCAATTTTGTTTATTAACAAACCCATTAAGCCAAAAATGAGCCTCATCGCTGAACACAATTTTGCGACAAAACATCGGCCGAATCGATGACTGATTTTCAAAGTAAATTTGGATAATTTGGTAGCGTTGTTCAAGCGTGAATGTATTCATGATGATTTGCAAGAGTATACTGATGATAAATGTCAAAAAGTGAGCGCAGTATGACATTTCATTTGACAGCTAACCATTTCGTAAGTTTTTTCGTGCTTAAAAAACACACTTTACAAAAATATAAAAATTCATCAAAATGTGATCTATTATCTATGTTCTCTCAAAACACAAATAATGTAAAAATTTGAAAACAAATTATCTAAATTATTCATAAAGCATCTAAATTTTCTAAGAATTGAAGAAAATCTGCTGTTTTTTAAATTAAACAGATCCAAAAAAATTTAAATTATAAGTGTTCAAAAAGTAATATTGAGTTTTAGAGCGAAAAAGCGAAAAAGCGAAAATTCTCCACATTTCGCAACGTATCGCAAAAAAAACGTTGGAATGTCAGATTCGTTTCTATTGTTTTTTGTGTTAAAAATATTAAGATTTAAAAGTAGTCAATTTTCTTTGTTTTCACCCTTCATTAACTCATTAATGACACCTCATAGACCCGTTGGACATTTTTTAACTAAACTTTCCAGATATGTAGAGCCATGCTTCATTAAGGAATTTGTGGACATTGTTTTTGCCTTAAAACGCCCTCCTGTGGAAATATTGGCAACCAAAGTTGAAATTTTGACAGCATATAAATCCTAGAGGGTTAAAGATATTTTAAAAATGTAAATTTTGTATAATTTTTGAACAAATTTATTCATGATTTTTGACAATTTTTTAAAATTGCCATATGACAACAATGACTATATAATTTTTATAAGTTTAGTAGTATTTTAATAAAAAAAAAACATCCATTATTTGAATTTTGAGTGAAAACGGAATAAATTTTTTAATATTTTAGACTTTGTGTATTAGAAAAGTTCGAAGTTCAATCGATCGGATTTGCAAAAATTATATACAATTAATTTCTAGTAGAGAAATATATTTTCGTATTTTTTCATCAACATAACAATCAAAAATATAAAAGACTAGGCTTTTTTATATTTTTAAATAATTTTTGAAGTTTTATCAAAAAAGGACAAAAATTGATTTTTTCAAATAATTTTTTTTTCTTTTTATTTAATTAATAATCATATAATTACAAATTATATACTATTACCCTAACCGAGCACTAGCTAGCGAAAACAGACCAGTGCCTCTGGTGGGAATCGAACCCACGACCCGCACTGATTAGCCAGCACGTTACCAACTAGCCTACCGGGGCGCACGAAATTCAAATAATTATTTGGCAACTCTGGATAACAAGCTTCATATATTTTTTATTCATGATTGTAATGAAACTGTTAAATAATTCTAAGGTTTTTAAATCACTTAATTACCTTTTTCCTGTAAAAAAAAATCTATCCGTTTCAAAGTAGTGATTCGAAAAATGAACACTGTTTACTACGTCTAAACACCTCTGCAGTAATACTACTAATTGTCCGCAACTCTCTGTTTTAATATAATTTCGGTTGGCAACGCTAAAAAATACACATACAATGTCAGATAAAACATAACGCTAAGCAATGCCGCAAAAACTGTTGGCGTTGTCGGAAAAATTTTTGCTAACGCCGACACTTTCCTTGTTCCTTTTATGTCGGATCACTATAGGCGCCACCTTGGTATTTTGGCAAGTTAAACTTTTAACCGCCAAAAAGAATGCATATGTAAACGAGGAAGTATATAAATTTATTATTATTCTAGTCGATAAATTTCGCTGTCTAACTCACTATGATATAACTAAGAAATAGCAAAAATTTTAAATCTTTTAAATTTTATTTAAGTGTTTTTTCAGTTTTGACGATTTTTTAAATAATGGGCATTTTAAATTTTTTGGAAATTTTTCAAATATTAATGATTCTTTAATTTTAACAATTTATTTAAAATTTTTATATTTTTTCCTTCAAATTTTGAGATTTTTTTAACATAAATTTGTGCTATTTTAAAGTTGTTTTTAAATTTTGTGAATTATTTTATACTTCGGAATTTGGAAAATGGAAGAGCTGGACTTGGGTGACATGTGGTTTCAACTAGACGGTGCCACATGCCAAACAGCACACGAAACAATATCCCAATTGAGAGGCGAGGTTGGTGAACAGTTTATTTCACGTTTGGGGCCGGTCAATTGGCCGCCTAGATCGTACGATTTAACGCCTGGAAGCCAATATTGAAGAATTTATTCGTGAGATACCAGCCGATATGTTGGAGAGAGTATGCCAAAAATTTGACCCAGCGCATGAACCATTTGAGGCGTACCCGCGGTCATCATTTACATGAAATCATCTTTAAACATTGAATTATATAGATCATTCTATCGACTCAAATAAAGATTTCATACATTTCTTTAAATTTTATGCGTTTTTTTTTTAAATCAAATCCGAAAGCTTTTAAGAAATCACCCTTAATTAGTGAAATATGATTTGCTATTCATTAATCTGTTAAATCAACAAAAATGTAGAATAAAATCTTTTTAATGTGGAACAGTGTTCTTAGAAGTATTTTTTTTTTTCAAGAAAACCCATTAAATCAATGTTTTTCTGAACTTTTCTAGGACCTTCTAAAGGGTCCGCCAAATAACTTTTTTTTTTTTGAACTCCTGAACCAATTGGACTTTGTATGGCGTCATACCAAGGTCTTTATGCAAAATTCGTCTCAATGATGTCTCCGAAATGTTCAATTGTTGAGAACGACGGTGAATTGATGTTGATGGCGCTTCACGCACACTTTCTGCCACAGCAGCAATATTCTCGGGTGTACGCACTGTTTTTGGCTTTTCACGCTTTGGTTTATCGATGAGGATGCCAGTTTCTTTCACTTTTTTCACAAGATAACGAACATACGGACCATATTCGTTCAGCGGAAGGATAAAACTAGTTACCTGTCAAATCAGATATGAGCTAAGTGTTACCATTCACGAAATAAGCACTAGTTGAAAAAAAACGTTAGATGGCGGATCCTTTAGTTAAAAAATCTTAAATTTTTTTTATGTATTTTCTTTAAAAAAAAAATTGTAAATATTGTTTTGATCTTTGTACAAAAAATTGTTGTCATCAAGATGTCTATTCGTCGTCGTACTTATTTAACCCTCTAACTAGCAAACGCTGTTTTGCAACGAAATTCATGCCATGTGATCAACTCGAAAAACAAATAATAAGTTCTTCAACAAGATTGTTTATCGTTGCCTAATTTAGGCGATATGAGCCAAAGTATTTTACGGTGCATTTTGAAAACTAAAGCATATAAAAGAGAAATTTTGGACAAAAAATATTTCTCTTACCAAGATATAACCACGCTCGAAAAACTATTTGTTTTCTACTCCTATTTAAGAAGATATCGCGATTTTCGCTTGCTTTTTGGAGAAAGCGAAATTAGGAGAAAAAGTATTGAAACTTCAATTTATATTATTCAAACTTCAACGCTTTGCTATTAATACTTAATGTCTTTCTTCTCCCAAATTTCATAAAAATCCGTCTAATAGTTTATAAGTTAAGACGATGTCCTTTAGAGGAATCCTGATAAAATACTGTGAGTCTTTGGACTAAAGTAAGGACTTATTATTTAAGATAAAGCTTCAATCTTACTTATATTTTATTATAAAGAGTTTTTAGTCAACTTAAATTGGTTTTTTAGATTTTTGAAAACTATATTTTTTGAAAATAATTAGTTTTTGAAATATTACAAAATTTTGATTTTGAAGCTTTCTCGCTTCCAAACCGTGGACGCCACATGAAAAATTTCTTTGCAAAATATTTAGCAAATTTAGTTTTCTATCGGAATATATTAATTTCTAAGTATAAAACGCTCATATGACGCATTTGTGGTAAATTTTATAAAGACTGCCCTGAGGCAGCCTTACCCGTTAGAGGGTTAAGAAACTGTAACAGTATTAGTTTTTGAAAGTTCCAAAAAATATTTTAATATTAAATATTTTTCAAAATTCTGCTGTTAGTACATATTTTTAAACCTACCTTTACTTTAGAGTCAATTAAATCCACGTGCTTGTTTTTTCATGACCCATTTTTAAAATGGACTAAAAAACATATTAAAAATCATGCATCTTAAGCATGTCACTTCGCTTTACAACAGCATTTGTGGCAAGTATTGAAAATACTGCGTACTTCTAGAACCAGTTTCTTTTATGATATTACGTCAATATTCAATCGCACATTTTAAACAAAAGGAACAAAGTCCATTTATTCAACTTTCTTGTTTGCCACAAACAAAAAAAGATTTGAAAAAAAAAATACAAAAGATGAAAATACATACATAATACAAAAGTATATCATAAAAAAGCCCAGATGTGTATATTTTGTGCAACTCATAAAGGGGATTTTCCATTCCATATTGAACCAGCTCTTTGCAGACTGATCGTGAACAAAATATTTATCATTCATTCACTCTCTACCCAATGAAAGTCAATTTTTATTCGAATATATCTTGCATATGAACAAAGAAAATGTATAAAGCATGAGGAAATGCTATTGAGCCATAAACTCAGTATAAGAAAGGCAAAAAAATGGATTTTATGCAATATTAGCTTCCGTTGCAACAATTGCAAACTGCACATTTTTGGCATGGTTATCAAATAACCACTCACTTTTTCTGATACAATACAACAACTTTTTAATAAGTGGGCTATTTATAACACTTCAATAGACAGGTTTGAGTTGTTTTTGAACAAACAAAAAAAAAATTAGTTTGATTGCAATGATATCATGTATTTTTTTAAATTCAAATATTTGTGGTATTCGCAATGCAATTCGCAATCTTGCAAAACTACAGATAGTACCATATTTCACATTTTGTAAAATTGGTAAATTTTGTTTGTAGTACTTTTACAACCGAACTTAAACCACTTTTTGAACAAGTTGAAGAAAATCGCCCCAAAAATTGTCATATGTGATGGAAATTAAAAATTTATAGTGAATTTACATTATACCTGAAATCTGGTTTAACCCGGATTTTGGAGACAATCAGATTTTACATACAAACTCATAACTAGATTGTCGGACAATCTAATTTAACCCTCTAACGGGTAAGGCTGCCTCAGTGCAGTCTTCGTAAAATTCACCACACTTGGAAAAGAAGTTCGAACGATACGGTCGTGTTTTAACTTGCTCTGCAAATTCAATTTATTTTCTTAAAAAAAAAAAAGTTTGATAATCAATATCTAAACCAAATAATAAACATATTCGACAACAAACAATCGTAGTTTAAATAAACCAAAATTTTCAACAATATACTTCAAAAACTTTAATAAACACAAAATAAACAAAACAGAAAGTACATAATTTTTGTTATTTATTTTCTAACAAGCAACACAGAACAACTAAAATAAAATAATACAATAACAAAATACACTGTCTATTTTTTTCTTCTTGTCAACATGATGAATACGCGCCAATCTTCTAAGAGAACTGCAGTTGATGCTGATTTAAGTAACTTAGAACTCCCTGCAGTATTTGAGGATGAAGGGGTTTCGAGGTTATGGCAATGGTTAGATAAAAAAATGTCAAAACAAACTGAGTGCATTAATCAACAAATTTCACAATTTTGTGCACTCTTAAGAGAAGGTGAATCTCGATTGGCAGAAGATATAAAATCTACGGTTAAGGAAGCAGAGGATCGTCTCTTAAATGAGATTAATAATAGATTTTGTGAAATAAGAGTGGAATTAAATCATGTTACTGAAAGAGTTGCAAAACTTGAAACAGTGACGGGTGAAATTATAGACCTAAAAGAAGAAATTAGAAAATTAAAAATTCAATCGATAAAGCACTCGAATTCCATCGTTGCGTGTGATTTGCGTATAAATAGAGTTCCTTTTAGTGTTGATGAAGATTTACACTTATTATTCGATAAAATTTGTAAAATTCTTAAAATTTCTACTCCGCAAGCGCAGTTTATTCACCGCTTACAAAATAAAAACAACAAAAGTGATGAAAATTCGCCTGATGGTGTTATTATTGCTAGGCTAATGACCCCATATGATAAAAACTTTGTTCTAAAAGCATTAAATGAATATAAAAAGGAAAACAAAAATTTAATGTTAACCTTGCTTGGGTTCCAGCCTGATGAAAAAAATCAATATTTTTATATACATGAGAATTTAACAAATGGGAACTACAAAGTATTTAGAGAAGCAGTTAACCTGAAGAAGCAGAAAGTTCTACAATCTGCTTATTCTTTTCGAGGCATTGTGTATGTTAAGCGTTTGAGTACAGATAAACCGTTCTGTGTTGAAAACTTAGATGCACTTAATAGTTTTTTTCGTTCAAATGAAGATGAGTTTGTCCAGCCTAATAGTGTTGTTACCGGCACTATGTAATTTCACGTCGCCTTTTTATGTTAAAATTTACAATTTCCACATTACTAATAACATTTTATAAAAATTTATATTTTAAAATTCATATTATATTTTTTTAAAGCTTTTATTAGTTTAACTTATTTTAAAATATATTGCGTTGCGTTTTGCGTTGGTTTTTATTTAATATTCTTTTCAAATGACCAATCGTAGTAGTCTTAGAGTAAATTCCAAAGATGTAACAATTAGTATGGTGAAAATCCTTGCCAAACAGAAGCAAGGTTTACAAATTTGCCACATAAATGCTCAAAGTTTAAAGCCAAAAATTGATGAATTTAGATGGATTTTTGAAAATTCGAACGTGGATGTTATATGTGTTTCTGAGACATGGCTCAATGAGTCAATACCAGATGGTCTTGTATATTTACATGGATATAAAATATTTAGATCTGATAGACTGGTTGGAGGTGGTGGTGGTGTTGCTATATATGTCAAAGACAATATTACTTGTAAATTCATCAGTAAAACGGATGACAATGATATAATCGAACATATCTTTCTTGAAATCTCATCTTTTGGAAGAAAAATGTTAGTTGGTTGTGTATATAGACCAAACAGCTCTATTGTTTATACAAATTTTGTTATGAAAACTGAAACCTTAATTATGCCATACAATGATATTTTAATAGCAGGAGACTTTAATTCTAACCTCTTAACGGAAACTTCGTTTAGAGATAGTATGGAATCGATAGGACTCACACCGACTAATACTACCGCAGCTACTCACTTTACTAAAACCAATAGCACACTTCTAGATCTTATTTTCGTGGGAGACACATCGAAGGTTCTGCTTTATGATCAAATTTCCGCTTCATGTTTTTCCAAGCATGATTTGGTATTTGCAGCATACGACTTTTTGTTAGAACAAAAGGATCAACCCTTTTCCTTTCGTGACTTCAAAAACCTAAATTACAACCTTTTAAATGAAAATGTATTACAGATAAATTGGAATAATATCTACAACATGACAACCGTAGATGAGCAACTATCCTTTCTTGAACATAATATTCTACAACTGTATGATGAAACAGTACCATTGAAAACAAAAACTATTAGACCAAAAATAACCCGTGGTTCAATTCTACTATTCACCATGCAATTAAACGTAGGGATTTAGCGTACTCCCGGTGGAAACGTTTTAAGACAGCAGTTCTAAAAGCTGAGTTTCGCTCTGCGAGGAAGGAAGTCAATAATCAAATAAGAATCGCAAAGTCTGAGTATTACTCCAAGCGTTTTGGTTCTGCTCTTGATTCAAAACGGACTTGGAAAACGATTAAGGACATTGGAATTGGTGATCCTGTTAAAAATACAACCTCCTCTATTGATGCTGATGACCTCAACAAAATTTTTACCAATATTCCCATTGTAACAACTAACAATATACCACTCGTCAACAATACAACTCACCCTAACAACAACAATATGTTCGAGTTTTCCTGTGTTACCCAGCTTGATGTTTTTACTAGCAGTATACAAATAAAAACCAATTCTGTTGGATATGATAATCTTCATCCCAAATTCATTAAAGTAATTTTACCAGTTCTTTTGCCTTATATAACCCATCTATTCAACACTATCATCACTACAAGTTATTTTCCTGCAAAATGGAAACACGCAAAAATAATCCCAATTCCAAAATCGAACACCGAGTATCGACCAATTGCTATTCTTAGCTTTCTGTCAAAAGTATTGGAAAAGATCTTGCACCGCCAAATAAGTACTTACATTTATGAAAATCAATTATTATGTGACAAACAGTCAGGTTTTCGTCCAAATCACAGCTGCGTAACTGCTCTCATTGATGTTTCGGAGAATATACGGCGAGAACTTGATAACGGTAAAATTAACTTTTTAGTCCTACTTGATCACTCCAAAGCTTTTGATACAGTTAACCACCAAATTTTATGTTCAAAGCTAAGATCTCTGTTTAACTTTTCGTCTACATCAACACAACTAATATCATCATACCTCACTGGTCGAATTCAATCAGTATTCATAAACAACAAAATGTCTAATCCATTATCACTATCTAGAGGTGTACCACAAGGATCAATTTTAGGGCCAATACTTTTTTCAATTTACGCTAATGATCTCCCTCAGCATTTATCTCACTGCAGTGTCCACATGTATGCAGATGACGTACAATTGTACCTTAGTAGTCCATCAAAATCAATCAATGAAAATGTTGACAAACTCAATTACGACCTAAGCAACATTCATCGCTGGGCATCTCAAAATGGTCTGTGCTTAAATCCACGAAAATCAAAATGTCTGGTGATTCACAAAAAAACTGTAACACCTCTAATCGAAAAGGATATCGTAATAAACAACGAGAAAATTGACATCGTACAATCAGCGAAAAATCTAGGATTAGTTTTCAACAGCAACCTAACTTGGTCAAGCCATATTAATACACTGGTGGGACAAATTTATGTAAAACTCAGAACTCTGTGGTCCATCCAATACTTTACACCGTTGAATATAAGAATACTTCTTGCTAAAGCTTACTTGATTCCAAGCCTTACATACGGATGCGAGTTGTTTTCTTATTGTGATTCCGCTAGTACGCAAAAACTTAAAGTCTTATATAATAACATTATAAGATATATTCATGGACTCAAGAAGCGTGACCAAGTTTCAACATTTTCAAAGACACTCTATGGTGTTTCTTTTGAAAGCCTTCTTAAGATAAGGGTTCTTTTGTTTTTGCATAAAGTAATTTTTACCGAAACGCCGAAATACCTATTTGAGAAAATAAGATTTGCTAGATCTTCAAGGGGTAAAAGGATCATTATTCCGAAATTTCGAAGCCTGGTTTCTGAATGGCAATTTTTCATTAACGCTATTCGTCTTTGGAATGCTCTTCCATATAACCAACAAACAAACAGCAACGCAATGTCTTTTAGGAATGATCTTTTTAAATATTTTGCTTAATTTAATTCATTTTATTTTGTTTATTTAAATTTTATATATATTTATTTATTTTTTTTATCTTTAAATTTGTATTCTTATTATAAATGTTAATTATATGTATTAAATATTAATCTTTAGTTTGATTTAATTCAATTTAATCTGGCAAATATTTATATACACATATAAAATCCTGTACTATAATTAAAAGCTTAGTCTTGTTGTGCAGGAAATCAATAATAAATTAAAATCAAATCAAATGCCTCAAATGAGCGTTTTATACTTAGAAATTAATATATTCCAATAGAATACTAAATTTGCTAAATATTTTGCGAAGAAATTTTTCGTGTGCCGTCCACGGTTTGGAAGCTAGAAAGCTTCAAAATAAAAATTTTGTAAAATTTCAAAAGTAAGTATTTTAAAAAAAAAATTGTTTTCAAAAATCTAAAAAACCAATTTAAGTTGACTAAAAACAAAATAAAGGGTCCGCCATCTAACGTTTTTTTTTCAACTAGTGCTTATTTCGTGAATGGTAACACTTAGCTCATGTCTGATTTGACAGATAATTAGTTTTATCCTTCCGCTGAACGAATATGGTTGTGTATACGCTTGAACAACGCTGGGAAATATTGCGACATTACTTTGAAAATCATGGTAATGTTGCAGAATGTGTGCGAAAATTGCGTACGGATTTTGGCAGAAGAGAAGCACCGTCAGCTCCGTATGTTCGTTATCTTGTGATTTGACACCGTTGGACTATTATTTGTGGGGTGCCGTCAAAGATAAGTGTTACGCCAACAAGCCAGAGACAATTGACGCTTTAAAGGACAATATTCGTGAAGCCATTGGTGAAATACAGCTGCACACAATCGATAATGTGCTTAAAGATTGTACCGATCGTGTAGGCTACTGCATTGCCAGCCGAGGCAGCCATTTGAATGAAATTATTTTCCATTATTAACCGGAAGGATTGTACTTTCAAATAAAAGAAGAAATTTGAGAAAATATTCAGTAGTTTTTTTTTTATAGCATTTTCAAAAAAAAAAAGAAGTTATTTGGCGGACCCTTTATAAATAAGATTGAAACTTTATTTTTAATAATAAGTCCTTACTTTAGTCCAATTGTTTTATTTGGAGGCAAGGGATCACGTTCCAACGTTAGAAGACCATCTAATGTAGCATGCAATCCAAAATTTACAACAAAAACTATTAGAACCATAATGGATAAGACAGTTTATTTAAATATCCTCAAGCAATTAATGCTACCTTATGCTTCTGATGAAATGCCGCTGGTGTGGGTCTTTCAGCAAGACAATGAAGAAAACACCCGAGTAAACATGCAACAAATTTGTTTCAGGGCAATAAAGTTAATATGATGGAGTGGCATGCTCAGTCCCCAGATCTCAATCCGATTGATAACTTATGGACAGATATAAAGAAGGGAGTGTCACAAATGCATCCAATTAATAATGATGCACTTTGGAAGTCTGTTCAACAAATCTGGAATTCAATTTCGAAGAAAAGATGCCAAAATCTCGTGAATTCGATGCCAAACCGTTGTGCAGGTATTATTGCCAATAATGGTCATGCAACAAAATATTAATTTAAATATGTCAAGTCATCTGAACCCTTATCCTGTACTTAAAAAATAAAACGCATATGACATTTGTGGGTCAATTTTGCCCAATATTAAAAATTTGTACAGTTTTTATTTCTGATTAAGTTTTTTACACTAATGGCATTTAACACATGTTTCGGAATGGTTCTTACATATAAATTTATTACAACCCGAATATTTGTTTGAATATTTCGTGCTATTTGACCTATTTGGACAAAAAAAGCAACGAGCTCTTTCCAAATTTTTTACGTTTGAATCGATAGCCAAATCATTTTGAAGGCTGGTGACAAATGCTTTAGAAGGACTACTATGTGGTAGATGCGGCCTACGTGATATTTCTCCGCTTATTAGGTCCATACCTAATTCTTCCAAATAAATGCGTCGTTTGTACTTTTTACTCCGATTCTAGCCGGGATTAATCTTTAAAAAAATTACATACGCATTGTAGGCCGATATAGCCTGTGGCCATCTATTAGATATTCGTTTACAGGTATATGTTCTTAATACTTGATCTAGTGTATCAACTCTGGATTTCGTCTCATTGTAAAAGTTAATTATTTCAGGCTTTCTCGTACCAGCTCTGATTTCTTCGTTATGGTGTAATGTGCTTAGTAAAAACACAGATCGGTTTTTCTTAGGTACATATCCAAGAATTGTAGTTTTATTTGCATTATCAAAAATAAAGTGAGAATAGTTTTCTGGTTTATTTTTTAGCTGCAAAATTTTAGGTGGTAAAAAAGTTTTGTTTTTTTCGCACAGTACCAACCATTGTTATACTTCGTTTTAGCAACTCAATACCTAATTTGTGAGAGGTAAACAAATTATCGCAGGTTACGTTATACCCCTTCAAATCTTTCACTAGATCCAAGACGACACGTCGCCCCTGATCTTTTTCTGACTTACAATTTCTGTCTTTTGCCGGTATACACTTGTAATGACCATGCATAGCTGGTTTCCGCGTCGCATAATGCCCAAATTTTTATACCATATTTTCCAGGTTTCGATGACATGTACCGTTTGAATGGACAGCGTCCTCGATGCGTAACTAATTGTTCGTCAACTGTGACATATTCACCAGGATTGAATATTTTCCCAGATTCGCTTCCCAACGGTTCCAAAAATCTCTTATAGGAGCTTTTGATGATTTCAATCAGTTGCACTTGAACGTTGTTCTTATTCAGAGCCGTAGGCAAAAACGGAGGGGGGGGGGGGGGTGTTGTGTGTGGGTTTGGCCTACATTACAACTTATGCTGTCTTCAAAAAAACCAATAAAAATATACTACTACATACATATATGAAAGAAAATCATTTGGTGGGGGTTGGGGTTGTCGAGAATCCCCTTCCCCGTCGTTGCCTACGGCCATGTGCATCCATATTTTGTTTTCATTTACTTTTGTCACTGTTTATTATCCCGTTATCAAAACCTGTACACATTGACTAAATTGTATTGGGCATTTTTGGCCCACATATACCAAATACGTGATTTTTTTTACACAGACATTGCGAAGCGAGCTAAAAGATTATTATTTTGTATTTAAATAATACTTACTAAATAAATAATTGTACAGAATTTTCAAAAAAATTCATTGCATAGGTGCAAAAATACTAAGCATTAAAAAGAGTTTATGCAATTTTGACCCATGAATACAGGATAAGGGTTAAAAACAACGAATTGATTATTTATAAATTTATTTAGTTTATTCTTAATTTAATTTTTTAATTTTGATACAAATTGAACTAAAGTGTTATTATTTTGACTGAGTGTAGTTCAAGTTTCTTTAGAAAAAGTTTAAATTTAATAATAAAATAAAAGTAAATTTAATTCTTTTTTTATTTAATGTTTTAAAACAGTACTCTAAGCGTCTTATAATAAACGAAATCAGTTTAACATTTAAAAAATATTTAATTTGAGCTTGGTGCTATTTTTTTTGGCCGCTGCTGTATAACTTGCGAAACTATTCCCAGAAGTGATATTTTTCATTTTCGCTTGTTTACAATTGTAACGCGAACACCTCTACTATATTGGAATGCATTTTTATTTTTCATAACAGCCTTAAAATAAACAGGTTCTCCATTCTACACACGCACATCAGCTGTTTCATGTACTACTACAATGCACATTTCAAAAGTAGTTCAAGTTTTTATTTTGTTTGTGTTTTAACACCAATTTTTTGTTTTTGTAAGTTAGTAAACCAAGTTTTTTTTGTTGTTTTTGGTGACTGCTTATTTTGCTTTGTTGTAAGCTTTGTTTTTGGCATTCGTTTTTGTTTTTTTTTTTTGTCTACTTTGGTCTTGTAAAGGTCAAAGTTCTTGTTTAGTTAGGTCACTAAACTCTCTTAAGACTTCTCGAAGTATTCGCTTGAGTTGCATTAACTTTAATGCATTTTTTCCGATTTCTCACCAGTGATGGTATTTGAAAAAGTATGTTTTGTGGGGCTAGGGTTGCCATATTTGAAAAGTGAAAAAAAAAGTACATTGATGAAAAAAAAACAGTACTTTTCAAAAAAAAACAGTACATTTTGTATTTATTGTTAACATAACTTTTACTTCAATACATCACATATTTACTTAAAATAAGTTAATACACCGAACCAAATAGCGTAGGTAAAATCAACAAAAAAATTTTTGTAGATCTTTAACGAAATTTTGTCAATTTTTTTTTTTAAGATTTAACAAACTTTATTCAAATCAACAAAATTTCGTCAAGTTTACATCCTCTAAAGAAGTAAAATTGACTAAATTTCATCAAATTGACTAAATTTCGTCAAATTGGCTAAAATTATTAGTTTGGACGCCATTACTTTTTGCATTGGGCAGTGTCATGAAAAAAAATTGTGTTTACAAACATCCATTGCTTGAAAAGTAAACAAACCAAACTTATATATGTACAAAGAAACGAAGTGGAATTAATACAGGGAGATTCAAAAAATTTATATAAAAAACTATTGTACACACGAAAAAAAACATGGTTAAAAAAATATATATTCTTTGTACACGCAAAAAAACTTGTTTATATAAAAATATGTAAAATATACAAAAAAAAACTGTACAAAAACAGTACAAATCCAAAAAAACAGTACTTTTGCGTACTGTTTTAGGTGTAGTGAATAAAACAGTACATTTTTCAAAAAACAGTACATGTACTGTTTAAAACAGTACGAATGGCAACCCTATGTGGGGCAATATGATGGGTAAAATGTCCAAACTTAGATACAATTGTGTGAAATCTTGTTTTCTTGACTTTAATTCGATTTATTGTAAAATAGCTGAAGTGCCCGGAGTTTCCCGGGTCAACTGTGATTTTTGAATGGACAAAAAATGTTAAGCTGTTAAATAGACGACTTAATTCTGTTGTGTTTTGCAGAATAAGTTAGTATTTTAACGTTGAACTTGAAATTAAAGATTCCAATTGAAATTTATGAAATAAGGTTACAAAATTTAAAATTATTTTATCTTTAAAGATGTTGAATACAAAATGATGTTTTCAGTAGCAATTCACGACTATAAATCAATGTGCTTAATCAATAAAGATGTCTCATATTGATTTTAGTGCATGGTTTCGAAAAAGTTTATCCTTAAAGAAATTTTTTTGTTTTTTTAATGGACTTGTTATTGCCAAAAACGGTAAGGAAAAATAATTTTTAAAAAATGAAATCATTAAGACCTTGCAAAAAAATCAGTAGGTATATTATACGGGGTGAAAAAATTCTTACAAACGAAATGGTTTTTTCTAAAATGTTTTGATTGGATTTAATACTTTCAAATAATAAAAAATAGTGGAATTTTTAGATTTTGACGTTTTTGATCAAAAGTCGGTATTGAAGTGGGCTATGGTAATGAAACTATCACTGAGGCCTTCCTCGGGAAACGTAGAATATATGTGAGTAAAACTTTCTTAGATGTCTGAATTCGAAAAAAACGAAAAAAATTTAAAAAGTGAACAAATTTTAATTTTACATTTTTTCTCAAAAGTAGGCGTAGAAGTGGGAGTGGTCGATGAAAACTATACTACGATCTAAGTTCGTTGAGAAATGCAAATTTGTATAAAGAACAAACAAACAGAAAATGAGTTTTATATACGAGTATATAGATAGTGTTTAGTTTGACGGATTTTAATAAAAACTTCAGATTTATTAGCAGATTATCGAAACACGATTTCAAAGACAAATTTTTATAAAAAAAATTAGTATTCTGAGGAAGGGTTTATATAAAAAGAAAGGCTCTAAGAACGTTTTCCAAAATATCACTGAAATTATAAGAACTCTTCTGTAGAAAAGCACCTTAAATCTGGTAAACCCATCTCATTTGGACAAATGTTCCTCCAGATTCACAAAAAACATATGAATAGTTTAAAAAATTTCCTGTTGAAACTGATTTTTATGCAAATCAGGTTGAAAAGTCATCACGTAAAGAATTGATGGTTATTTAAAAGCTGATAAATGTCATCAATAACACGGCTTGACATAAAAAAAAAAAAAATAAGGTTCTGACCATCAATTTTATATATTTTGATTTCGATGACGTACTTTATTTTTTGATCTTCGGTACAGTTTTTTTTTGCAAAATGTATGTATAAAAATTTGCAAATGCAATAAATCTGATATATTTCTTCTGAAATCTAAGGACAAGACCACTATTAATATTTATGGTAAATATTTGATTCCCAAAGCTTAAAATCAAACTCGCTGATAAGCATGTTTTCTAATTTTTTCGGTTTTTTGCGAATTCTATCGCTAAATAATTAATAGAGCTAATTAAATGTTCACACAGTGGAAAGAGTCATTTTAGTTGAGTTATATTAGTAAGAAAAAACTTCTTTTATCAAAGCGCTTTTTAAGCTAACTTCGGGACTTGTCTAAAATTTTACATGGCACAATAGCTTTCCAGGATGACACCAAGGTCCAGCTTAAATACATAAATTATGCTAAAAATGTATGATAATTTTTTATAACATTTATGAAACGTTTCATAATATTTATGAAGCATTTCAAAAAAAAAATTGTAAAAATGTCTTAAAATATTATAAAACAGCTACATCGTATTTATGAAATGTTTGGTAACATTTATGAAGCATTTCATAAAAAGTTATGAAACTTGTTCATCATTTGTATGAAATATTTCATAAAAATAAAGAAGTCTGTCATGAAATTGTCCTTTTATGAAACAGCTTCATCATATTTCTGAAGTTTTTCATAAATACCAACAACGGCACACAAACATAACAAACTTATAATGAATTTGCGTACATTATTTTTGAAAATGTATGTTTTCTGCGTCTGACGTTCACAATTATATTTGAAATTGGCTAGCGTGAACTGACAAGGAGAGTCTGTTCATGGGTTCCCTTCGATTGTGATGGAATTTGGATATGAGACCCATATTTTTTTTAGCTGCCCAATCGCACATTTAGGGGTAAAAAATTACCCCATTTTTTGTTTTTTTTTCCGATATATGTCATATTTCTTTCAAAGAAAATATATAAAACTTTGATATCTAATGCACGGTCATGCTACAATATATTGGTGATGCGGACTTCAAATACTTTTCATTAGACACCAAATTTATACATAGCTTCTTTGGAAGAAATATAAAAAAATCGCAAAAAAAACAGAAATTATGGTAATTTTTAAACCCACTTTTTAACTCCTAAATGTAAGATTGTACAGCTATAAAAAACTATGGGTCTCTTAATTTTACATATCCAAACTTCATCGCAATCGAAGGGAACAGTTCGATTAAAACGGGTTTTTCAATAAGGACTTGACAACTTTTTTTTAAATAAAACGCAAACCATTTGAGATATTTCCAAAACTTTATTATCGACTTTAAATACAATCAAAACATTTATGAATGGAACTCGACTTCGTTCATATGGCTACCGCGGCACGTCGGAGGCGGTCGATTCGTTGGACCCAATTTTCGATGACTCGGTCACACATTTCGACCGTAACGGTCGGTATTTTGCGTTAAATGTTGGCTCTGAGTCCTTCCAACGTCGTCGGCTTGTTGGCATAGACCAACACAACGCTCACCAAACTTACTCTTCAATAAGTCGATTATAACGAGTGCTGTGTGGCTTGTGCCACCATCCTGTTGAAACCACATGTCGTCAAGTCCATTTTTTCCAATTCGGGCCAAAAATAATCGGTAATCATGGCGCGATAACGATCGTCATTCACAGTGACGTGACGATCGTTATTGTCTACGAAAAGATATGGCCCAATGACTCCGCCGGCATGCAAACCTCACCAAACAGTTATTTTTTGTGGATGAAGTGGTGATTCATGAAGCACATGTGGATTTTCACCAAACCAATAACGCATATTTTGCTTATTGACGAACCCTTTGAGCCAAAAATGAGCCTTGTCACTGAATATGATGTAACGCTCTTAAAGTTGCGGTCACCGACTCCGAATTTCGGTAGTACATTTTTATAATTTGCATACGTTGTTCGTTCGTGTACTTTACCATGATGAAAATGTTGAGTTTACTGAGAAAAAGAAAAGTAACAGTTAGATGATCAGTGAAATAGTGCGTTCACAAATAAAATTAAAAGCTGTCAAGTACCTATTGGAAAACCCTTTACTACCGAAAGGTAGTAAAATCCTATACTCGGTTTGGTGACCAATTTTTTATGGGCCTACAAAGATTCTGAATATCAGTGGACCTCTCGAAAAAAAGATGTGATCAGTTTTTGTCCAACAGCTAATTCAGACTTGGTGAGACCGCTTAATTATATTTGGCAAATATGTGTCTAAGAGTCCACTGAACAAATTTTTTTAAGATTTCATGCACATTTCTTGCACTTTCTTTGAAAAAACAAAGGAAAAAAATTTTTTTTTTTTAATTTTTTAGCATAACTTACAGACACTCCAAATTTTTCACTAACAATATTTCCATTTTATTTTAACGACTAATTTTCCAA
The DNA here is from genome assembly GCA_021234595.1 of Delia radicum. Taxonomy (NCBI): domain Eukaryota; kingdom Metazoa; phylum Arthropoda; class Insecta; order Diptera; family Anthomyiidae; genus Delia; species Delia radicum. Next base: position 69,451,185 of record CM037854.1, on the reverse strand, counting down.
TGGCCTCCGATCTTGATAGAATTTGGTGAATATGTTTACCATTGACCGTATATTTTTAAAACGTCTTTTCTATTTTGAAAAGTGTGCCAACTATCAATTCCACTTCCCAAAAACGGCACTTTTGTGACACATTTATCAACACTGTTACTGCATGTTTTATTTTAACTTTAACATAATTTTTATTGACAAAATTTCTGTTATGAACAGAAAGTTTTTATGAGTACCCTACAGTAAAAAAAAAAAATTTTCATAATTATGGCAAATAAACCACTAATAAAATATAACAGAACTGACCTTGGAAAAGTTAAAAGCATCAAATCTATGTTAAAGTGACGTGCCGTATATATTTACCAAAGGGTTGTTTTGCATTTTCTGAATACCGTAAGCTCGACTAACCTGAAGATATATGTATCTGATTTTTCCGGGACTCTTTTTACATATGTATATCTGTTGACGAAATTAATCCAGAATTCGAAATTCTATCTACTTAAGTCTACATATTTTTAAAATCGACCAGTGGGGCCTAACCATCTCTGTCTTGCCAACAGTCGCTCTATTTATTTGGTCGAGAATTCGAAATTCTATCTACTTAAGTCTACATATTTTTAAAATCGACCAGTGGGGCCTAACCATCTCTGTCTTGCCAACAGTCGCTCTATTTATTTGGTCGAGTTTTTTTATAAATAAGTTTTATATGCATTTTTTTCTAGTTGCGAGTTCGGTAATTACACTGTAAGTACTTGAAATTGACACAGCTATGTAAACTTAATTTACACTGCAGGACCACGATCAAGATTTTCTTGATAGTCTCTTACATATACTATTTGTCAAAATATGTAAAAATTGACAGCTGTGACGTAGGCTGCACGCAAGTTGAAAGCAATTTCAATATTTGTGAAAGAAAAAACAAAAACAATTTCAAAAGAATTGTAATCAGCTGTTTTTTTGAACGTAAATTGATACACTCCACTTGAAAGAGAAATCTGAAGCAAGTTCGTTTCAATTTTAGAAAGTGTGAGTGTATTGGTAAAAATGTGAACTTGATAGGCAAAACTTGATCGTGTAACCATCATAGAAAAGCATTACCATGTAAGTGGTTATATAAGTACATCTTTTGTAATGGCAAGTACTTACAATTGTCATTACAAATCTCATTACATTTATATGGGTATGTTGCTCAATATAATGACATATCATTAGTAAACACCTTACAAAATATCAAAAAATATTTGTTTAGCTATATGCTTACTAGTATGAACAAAAATAATGAGTCTAAAAATAAATTTAAAAAAAAAAACGAAACAAAATTTTAAAAAAATATTTGTTTGATTGCATTTTTTTATAAAAAAAAAAATGACCATACGGGATTCAAACCTGAGACTCCAGGTTGTCAGTCACCGCTCTACCATCAGAGCAATCTCGACTTGTCATTGTCGCTTTTACAATGGGAAGTAGCATACTCCGTATGCTCTCTGTTAGATTGGTGGCATATGGTTCGAATTTTCAAATTTCATTAGAAAACATCGCCTGACAATGGCAGAACAGCAGTGTTTGAGTTGAGTTTTAACACAAAAAAAAAATAATAAGTAAAGTCATATCAAAACAGATTTCGATGTCTTTTAACCAAAATATACTCAAAAAATCGCTCGAGACAATGCAAACTTAAAAATTAAAAATATCTTTATATTGTGAGCTAATTTTTAAAAACGAAGTATGACATTCGATTCCAAGAACCAAAATTAATGTTACGTGTCCCGGGGCTTCGGAGTGGCATTTCATAAGTTTAAACTTGACTTACAGTGTTATCAAGAGAACAGTGAGTTGCATAGTTTCTCTATAAAGTATGTATGCACTCTTTGATTCCACTATAGCCAATGCTGCCAATTTAGCCAGTTTCGGGCTAGATCTAGCCATTTTATTTATATCTAGGCATAAAAAAAGGCTAGATTGTATCTAGCCCGAAGATGTAGACATTACATTTTCTTCTAGCCATATTTTTCTTACACGTTTTGCAGTTAATTTCATACAAATGTGCTTAAATTTTTACGATTTTCTTTCTTTGTTGAATCGTCAAAACGAAAGAATCGGTTGATTTGTTAGCAACATGGTGAACGGACGTATTCACTCAGTCTTTTCAAAGACTTATGTCACTCCTCGTCGTCCTTATGAAAAGGCGCGTTTGGATCTAGAATTGAAGACCATTGGTGAATATGGTTCCCGCAACAAACGTGAAGTCTGGCGTGTCAAGTATGCTTTGGCTAAAATCCATAAAGCTGCCCGTGAATTGTTGACTTTGGATGAGAAAGACGAAAAGAGATTGTTCCAAGGTAACGCTTTGTTGCGTCGTTTGGTGTCTTGGACGAATCCCGCATGAAGCTCGATTACGTTTTGGGTTTAAAAATTGAAGATTTCTTGGAACGTCGTTTACAAACTCAAGTTTTCAAATTGGGATTAGCCAAGTCTATCCATCATGCTCGTGTCTTGATTCGTCAACGTCACATTCGTGTCCGCAAACAGGTTGTTAACATTCTCTCATTTGTGGTCCGTTTGGATTCCCAGAAACATATTGATTTCTCTTTGAAATCTCCCTTCGGTGGTGGCCGCCCCGGTCGCGTGAAGAGGAAGAACATGAAGAAGAACACTGGTGGAGCTGGTGCCGCCGAAGAAGAAGAAGATTGAACTTTAAATTCTTCATCAAAATGTTTCTAAAGGATTTAGAAAAAGCTCTTCATGTCAAATGGGTTCTTTTTTTTACAATATTGAATGAATAAAAAATGACATTTAATTAATTTTTAACAAAACTTTCAATTTTCGACAAGCAATTTTTACATGTAATTTTTACAGTCGTTTTAAAATGATGTTCTTTTTGTTAAAATTTACCAAAAATATTTTAGAAATTAAAAAAAAAAACATTTAAGAATTTTAAGTTTTCTGTGATCTTCTTTAATTTAATTCTTCTTAGTTTAAACGAGCGTAATATCATTTTTTTATTAATTATTTATTTCCAATATTTCGTCTCCACATTGGGTGACTTCTTCAGGGCACAAATTGTAATAATTGTTCCCTAAAGAAGTCACCCAATGTGAAGACGCAAATGTTAACCAATTTCACTTAAATTCCTCCCATTAATTTGCCTTTTGAAAACGCAAATGTTAACTGAAAGCTTTGTTTTTTAACATACACATGTGATATATTATGACATGCGCTCTAAAAAAAAGAGAGCTACAGGAGAGATGATAACAAGATGTACTTTGAATTTTTAAAAAACAAAATAAAATGTAGGTACACATGACTTTGGAACCAAACAAATGTATTAAAATATAAACAAAAGAAGCCATTACATTTTTTATTTCCAAAAATTACAAAAAAAAACAAATTTTGTAGATATTTACAAACTAAATTGTAATATAAACAATATGGAATTTGAATGATAAACTAAACGATATTTGTCAAAACTATTGAAAAAAATAAAAAAAACATGAGTCAAATTTAAATCCCAGAATAAAACTATTTATTCACTGATAACAAGTTTCTTTCATTATAACAATATGTTATGTTGTTTTTAGTATTTTTATCAATCTACATCAGGGCTGACAAAACTATGACACGCGTCGCCATTTTAGGTCGCATGCCGAGTTTTCTTAATTATTAAAAAAAAATTACCCAAGCAGAAAAAAAACAGTGCGTCGGCGACGGTCGGTAATGCGTTGGCAGAACGTAGGATTAACAATCTTCACAATATTGTCCTGTTACCCGATGGATAACAATGGCCAACCGTTGGTTTGAGCGAACTTGCCACCGTTGGCAGTTCAAAAAGTTTTGTGCTTTTAAAATACTTTAAATTTAAGTAGTTTTGAGAAATATGTATAATAAAACACATTTAAACACAATACAGTTCCGTCTTATAGCGAATTTACATTTGGGTCCAAATCCACTTAAAATGGGATTTCAATAGATTTCAACCGAAATCTATTAAAAATTTAAACAGATTTCCCATACAAAAGGAAATCCCAATTTAGTTGAGATTTCAGCGAAATATAATCAAAATCTAAATATTTGTGCAGAAATACAAATTACATCACTTTGTTTTCCCCATATTTACAGAAAATGAGTACTTTTTGCATAATATTATGTAAACGTTAATCAGCTGTTTATGAGATAAAATACAATGAAAATATACATTTTTATAAATTTATAAATTTAAAAAGCTAAAAAAATAAAAGCCGTTTTTCATTTAAAGAAGTATTACACGCTGTTTATGGCAATTTTTGTTTATTTTCGACCAAGAAAAAAAGTGAAACATCATTCAGTGGCGATGGCAAGTCCTCTAACAAGACATTTACTATTTTACATTAAACTGATCATCCCTATATAAAAGCACTTTTATTAGCAAAAATAACATTGTGTATTTCATAAAGTAAATGGTGTTTTTATAGAGGTACTAGCTGAACCGGCAAACGTAGCTTTGCCTTCAAATTTTAATTGTAATTAATTCTTTAAATCAAGAAATTTCTTTTACGCAAATAAATAATTAAAAAAATAAATTCAAATTAGTAAATCATTTTAAAATTTGTAATTTCATTTAAAGCCCAACGCCTCTTTGTCCTTCTATCGCCTTTATTTGCTGAAGTATATAAAATAAATAGCTGAAAACAACTGCCATAACAACTGCGACGTCACCTATTACCGATACATTAAAACTCCGCTCATGCTCACCAGCCGCTGTCTGGTCAGCTCTTATCACAACCGTAAATTCATCTTTCAGAATCTGGTCTAGGGCTGTTTTAAATAGACGGATGAGGCTGTTGTGTTCGTGTAACATAGCTTGAAGATTAACATAGGTTTTTTGTAAATATTACTATAGGTTTTTTGTAAATATCTTCGGAACTACATAACCGATTTAAGAGTTTGATATCTCGTTTTGAAAAACATACAACGGGTTTAAAAAAAAAAAAATTATTAAATAACCTTGCAAAAAGTCTTGAATGTGATGATTTATTTTAATGCTTATTTGTTTTTTGCTTTTGGTACCACGCCCATTTATCCCATTCCGCCCATTTTCAGTTCGACTACTAATATTTATAATTGATGGACTCGTACAAAATTTGAAGGCTATATAGCTAATATACAAACCTAGATATTTAATATTAATATTAATTTTGTATATGAGCTAAATAATCACTCTGTATGGGAGCTGCCACGCCCTCTGGTATGATCCCGCCCAATTTTCCCATGACTATTCATAATATAATCAATGTGCACAAATTTCTAAGACTCTGGCTATTATAGAACTGTAGATATATGATATTAAATATTTACTTTGTATGGGAGCTGACACGCCCACTGGTCCGATCACGCCCATTTTTAGATGTTGGTCGATTCTCAGACCTACTCAATATGCTCACAAAATTTCATGAGAATCGGTCAAGCCGTTTCGGAGGAGTACGGGAACGAACATTGTGGCACGAGAATTTTATATATAAGATATAACTTTGAAATGGAATAAAACAAAGATGAATTTTTTAAATTGACATGAAATTTACTTTGTTCGAAAGATAATCTTCTGGCATTATAATTTAAATATGACTTCTGGCATATGACCGCCATGGCTGACCGCATTCGATGACTTTTTCCAACATTTGTGGCCATATATTGGCAATAACGCGGCGAATGTTGTCCTCCAAGTGATTAATCGTTTTGGGCTTATCGGCGTAGGCTAGCGACTTCACATATTCCGGTCTTGTTGAAACCACAGCTCCTGCACATCATGGTTGTTCAATAGATGAACGAAAAAGTCAGTAATCATGGCTCTATAGCGGTCACCGTTGACTATAACGCTCTGACCAGCATAGTTTTAAAGAAGTACGGACCAATGATTCCACCAGCCCATAAAGCACACCAAACAGTCAGTTTTTCTGGATGTAAAGGTGTCTCAACATACACTTGAGGATTATCATCTCCTAATACGGCAGTTTTGTTTATTGACGTATCCATTTAACCAAAAGTGAGTTTCATCGCTAAACAAAATTCGCAAAATTCGTGCGCGATACGTATTTCGAACAGAACCATGATTTTCAAAATAAATTTGCACAATTTGCAAGCGTTGTTCAGGCGTCAGTCTATTCATGTTGAAATGCCAAACCAAACTAAACATAAATCACTTGACAGCTGACAAAATGGCCGCCAGTTAAAAAAGTGTTTCCGACTTAAAATTCTATACCTGCATAAAAACACCCTTTATAGTTTTTGATTCATTGTTTCCAAATGCTACATTCAAATTTTTATAACCGCTGTTGAAGTTGCCAAAAATTGCTATTTTGGTGCTTTTATTACACGATTGACACTTTCTAATGATTCAAAATAATGATAAATACACTTTACTCTTGAAAATAGCGCAGTGATATTTTCTAAAGCTGATTGTTAAAATAGCGTAAAGATACATTTATCAAATGCCTTCTAAAAAAAATAATAAAAAAAATGTTCAATATGATATGCGTGAAGGAAAAATTTGAAGAACATATTTGGAATCAGCGAGACAAAATCTACTAAAAATATGTATTGCGGTTCAAAGCAAATCGACTTTTTCTCATTTTATGAGGACATGGGCAGCGTCAATTACATTTCACAATCATTCAATTGTGAATATTTTTCAATATCAATAATAATTCCCAACCTAAGCTCACACATGTGCACACAGAGAAAAATTTAGCTATTTGCCAAATTCGGTTATTGCGAATTGCAGTCGGTTCGTACAAATCAACACTAATTTCCATAACAAAGTTTGGTTAATATAACTGAATTTAAGTTGCTACAGCCAAAATATTCAAAAATCTAATGTAAATATCGTTGTACTGACTGAATTTATAAGTTTCTATCATTAATATACACTTTTCAATTCGGTTGGACGTTATTTCTCTGTGTGTGGGCTTAATCGCTTTCTTAGAAAATTTGTAACATTGTTGTTACCAAACATGGTAACAACATCTGGGTAATTAATTACAGGGCAATTACTCAATTACGGCCACGTACATGTATTAGACGTAAAAAGTAATTGGCCTGTAATTAAATACACAAATGTTAGTGTAGGTCTGAAATTATTAATTATATGACATATTTCACAAGTGAATGATTGTGAAATGTAATTGACCTCTTTAATACATTTAATATTTTCTGAAATACAGTTTATAAATCTCAAAAAAAATCATTATTTATGAAATCAAATTGATAAATCTGAAAAACAACAGAAAATGGTGTAGTACAGTTTTTAGTGCATTTTTAAAAACCTCCTACGATTCTGTAAAACTTTCTTAGCATTTTGGATTCAAAGAAGTTCAAATTGTTTCAATGAAAATAACATTTCATAGTTGGAGAAGTGAAAATGTGGCTGAAAATTGTACAACAATAGAAAACAGTCTGGAATATAACTTGATCTTAAAAACTTAACATGAAGATGACATTAAGAGATTTTATTACAAGAAGTGCTTTCAAAAGATATATAATCTTTAGGGGCCCGCAAAAAAATTATGTTTTTGTGTCACGCAACAAGAAAAGACTAGCCAGCCCTGATCTATATAAACTTTCATAATGTATACTTTAGAGATGATCAATAAGGCACAGAAGTACTTTTTAGTGATATTAATAAAAAAAATATATGAGGAATGTCAAAAATTTTTGACGTCCGCTAAATTTTTTTTTTCAAGATTTCCGAAAAAAAATGACGAAACCTGTTATTCTATCATTGTGAGTAACCAATTTTTCCTAATATAAAAGTAATTACTTATTCTTTCACTATTAGTAACTAATCAGGTAACTCATTCTTACTTTTTTTGTAAACGAGGTGGTAATGAACACCAATGAATTTTGGGTAATCGCGAACAAAAGTAATCAAGCGAGTAACGGTAACGGAGTGAATACCTTTGTGCGCTACTTACACGCTTAATTACTTGTTTTGCTGGGTAATGCCAAAAATGTATCTTGGTAGAACCCAGAACCCTAGGAATTTGAAAAATGTAGTCCAGTTCATAAAATAGCCCATATCTCACTACTAAGAGAGATAGAACAAACCCAGTAAAAAACGCTGCTTACATGCAAGCAGGTGTGTAAGGGAGTAAGCCAAAAAGAATCCCTTACAAACCTGCTTACATATGCTATGATTTTTATATGGCGAATTCCCACTTGAAAGCATTACATTAGGGCAAAATAAGCGCGGGTTTTAGCGCTTACAAAAGGCTGTGATTTCATGGCTTGCAGTAAAATCATATTTCATGTCTGCATTATTACGATTAAAAGTAATAGCATGAATATACCATTCACAATTTATTTTACATAAAATTCAACAGACATTAATTTGTTGCTCTTAAAATTTTTGACATATAATATAATCATTTTATTTTTTTTCCGCTCCACGTGCTAGCTCTTCAGAAACAGTTAAATGACTAATTTTTTTTTATTACATACTTGAAAACAGCAAACACAATCGGAAATCACTCGGGAGAATTTTTACAGATCGTTTATAATCCACGATATGAAACTTTCTGCATTACAGAAAGCTGCTTACAACCTGCATCCTTGTTTGGGAAAACGGTAAGCACTTACATCAGCGCATTTGTTTTATCCTGCTTCTAAAAAGAAAATTTTTTTCTGGGAATAGAACAAATTTCTTTTTCGCAGTGTCAATACACGCAAAAAAGTTTTGCAGTTACTACATGACAGTTATTTGTGTAGTAATGCGTTTGTAGTTATTTTAACTGCAAATTGCAGTTGTTTTACTTAGAAAAATATTTTTTAATGTCTTCGACCGTTGTTTTTTTTTTTTTGTAACAACTAACCAAAACTACTGCATTGTGGTAATATTTACTTTATGCAGTTGATTCGACCTTTTTAACATAACGTGCCTGTGTATCTTCCGCTCAAATATTTTGTGAGAAAAACAAACGATTTTGTTTTTTTCATAAAAATAATTTTTTTAAAAACTTAAAAAAAAATTAACACAAATTTTTTTTTAATTATATTTAACCCCGACAACTCAGGAAAAAAATATTTAGTTTTTATAAGATTGTTAGCCCTTAACTACACTAGTTTGGTCTAGTTATACAAATTTGCATTATTTTTACAGCTCCAATTACGAATAAATAATTTTAAAAACAAGTTTGTTATAATTTTTATTAAAAATAAAAATTATGTTTTTTCGACCTTTAATTGTGCAACGAAAATGAAAATTATTCAAGTTCGAGGCCATATACTCTATATTTCTTCATTAGGATATTGTCCTAACAAATAATCTATAGAGTTTTTGTTTTCAAATTTATTATTTGACCCTTTCAGGAATGTGTTGATAGATCTATTTCGGGAATTTTCTAGGTTCCCATCATCAGAACACGTTTTGAAAGCGGTAACAATATCCTAATGAAGAAATATAGAGTATATGGCCTCGAACTTGAATAATTTTCATTTTCATTGCACAATTAAAGGTCGAAAAAACATAATTTTTATTTTTAATAAAAATTATAACAAACTTGTGAAAAAGGCAGAGTACCGCCTAGTTTACTTTCCCTGTTTTGTTAACTAACTTAACAAAATATAAAAAAATGAGAGAGAAACAAAAAAAAAAAAAAACGTGTATTGAATATCCACCAGAGGTGGATCTTGCACATCAAACAAGTTTTCAATTTATTTTTTGATCAATGGTTATAATCTTTAATTTCAAACTCATATGTATATTAGTTCTCATGTAGTGAGTAAACTAGTTCATATGAATGCTTGAGGTTTGGCATGGGATTGTTACCGCTTTCAAAACGTGTTCTGATGATGGGAACCTAGAAAATTCCCGAAATAGATCTATCAACACATTCCTGAAAGGGTCAAATAATAAATTTGAAAACAAAAACTCTATAGATTATTTGTTAGGACAATATCCTAATGAAGAAATATAGAGTATATGGCCTCGAACTTGAATAATTTTCATTTTCATTGCACAATTAAAGGTCGAAAAAACATAATTTTTATTTTTAATAAAAATTATAACAAACTTGTGAAAAAGGCAGAGTACCGCCTAGTTTACTTTCCCTGTTTTGTTAACTAACTTAACAAAATATAAAAAAATGAGAGAGAAACAAAAAAAAAAAAAAACGTGTATTGAATATCCACCAGAGGTGGATCTTGCACATCAAACAAGTTTTCAATTTATTTTTTGATCAATGGTTATAATCTTTAATTTCAAACTCATATGTATATTAGTTCTCATGTAGTGAGTAAACTAGTTCATATGAATGCTTGAGGTTTGGCATGGGATTGTTACCGCTTTCAAAACGTGTTCTGATGATGGGAACCTAGAAAATTCCCGAAATAGATCTATCAACACATTCCTGAAAGGGTCAAATAATAAATTTGAAAACAAAAACTCTATAGATTATTTGTTAGGACAATATCCTAATGAAGAAATATAGAGTATATGGCCTCGAACTTGAATAATTTTCATTTTCATTGCATAATTTTAAAAACTTTAAAGACTGCAAATATTAAAATAATTTTGGTCGCTTTTCTTTACACGCATCACATAGTTACATAGTTTTAATTTCCATGTAAAATACAGTTGAACCTCGATTATCCGGGCCTCTATTAACCGGGTACATCTGTTAACTGGCATGCTGGTGGTTTGATTTATACCTCTATTAACCGTGTTTACCTCTATTATCCGTTCTATTATTTTTTTTTCCTCTATTAACCGTGCTTCACCTCTATTATCCGTGCAACACACATAGTTATTTGCTTGTTTTTTCTTTTCACCTACATACAAAGAGTTAAAATTCGGGAAAAATAAATAACTTCTATTAACCGTGATTTCGATGCTGAGTCCGGTCCCGTGCAACCCGGATAATCGAGGTTCAACTGTATCTACCTTCACCATATGATTTATATTCTGTATCCAAAAATACGTCCACTTTGAAATTTGTCATAATCAAAGAGAAGGAAACTATCTTTTAACATATTTATTTTAATTTTTAAAAATTTCGCTTTTAAAGATACAGCCTCCAGACTAATAGGTCAAGAAAAGTGACCTTTGGCCTTTCCAAATAAATAATCATTTTGTATATCAAATCAAAGGTAATTTAATAACCTTTTAAATGCGACACTGATGAGCTGCGTACCTATAACACTTTTCAATGACATTTAAGTACGTACAGATGCCTCAGTGCCCTCAAACTTTGTATTTATCTTAGTTCTGTGATATACTGTATTCCTACCAAATGCAGCAATTTCGGTAATAGTGATGTCAAAAACAGCAATAATTTAAGTTGAATTGAGATGGTCCAACCCATATGTTAGTGATATATCCTTACTCTGTCAGTTAGTTTCTTTCCAAAAATTATTGCTGGTTTACTGATTACAAAGTTCCTTTTGAGAGTTTTACGACAAAATAAGTTTTTAGTACCCTATAGAAGTAAAAAGTACATTTTTAATGCTATATAGTACCAAATTAAAATTTTTTTTTATCATCACTAATTGTTTTACAAATAACAAATAACATTTAACAGAATGCATTAACTTGAATACTAAATGCATTCTCATTTTATCATCAACTCTCTTGCTGTCTCTCTTCCTCTCTGTCACTCTGAAACTCTCACTGTTATCAATATCACACACATATAAACAAATTGTATTACGTTGGCTGTGGCTTCTTAATATTTATTCATTATTAACTCATTGAATTAACTGAGTGTGCGGCAGTAAAAACACAAAATAAAAAAAAGACAAACTACGGATTGCTGCTTTTGTATGGGGATTTCTTTGCGATAAAGAAAATTTCCAAAGTGAGAAAAAGTGTATGTTGTGTAGCTGAAAACATTCACAAGCTATCCTAACTTCGAAGAGGATGGGCGTCCAGTTTTCGTGGTCCGTCGCGTAATTAAAACACAATATATATATTTTTAAAATATAAAAACTCTGAATACATTTTTTTTGTTGTAAAATACAAAAAATTCGTTCTAAAAAAAAAAAACAACCGTTGCAAGTGAAAAAATTTATTAAACACGCGTTTAAAGCAAATAATTTTTGTTTAAAAATACAACAAAAAAAAATAAAAAGTGAAATGTATTAAAAAGTTTAAACTAAAAAAAAAACACTATAACGAGTACCTTTTTAAAATCATCAACTAGTACAAATCTTTACACAGCATCTTAAAATTATAATCCATCCTTGACCTTGAAAATATCCCTACAAAAGATTTTTGTTTTGAAACTTTTCCTTACAAAAAAATATAAATAAATTTAAACATGGCTTTACGTTGTGCTGGTCTTTTCTTGGGTAAGGAGCTTGCTGCTGCCTCCAAACAAATTCGTGGTTTAAGTACAACTCCTGCCGTTATGGGGACATTCCTTAAGTATTCGCCCAATACGGCTTTGGACAAGTCGATTTTGGAACGTTATCGAAATTTGGATACACCCAGCGATCGTGTTCAGGCCACTTATTTGTGGATCGATGGTACTGGAGAACATATCCGTTTGAAGGACCGTGTTTTGGATAAAGTTCCTGCTGGTGTTGAAGATTTGCCACAATGGCAATATGATGGCAGTTCCACCTACCAAGCTACTGGTGAAAATTCCGATACCACCTTAGTACCCCGTGCCTTGTATCGTGATCCTTTTAAACCGGGTAAAAATGATATTATTGTGATGTGTGATACCTACTCTGCCGATGGCAAGGCCACTCCTTCCAATAAACGTGCTGCTCTTGAGGCTGCCATGGGAAAAATTAATGAATATGAACCTTGGTTTGGTATTGAACAAGAATATACTTTATTGGATGTTGATGGTCGTCCCTTTGGTTGGCCCGCCAATGGTTTTCCTGCCCCACAAGGACCATACTATTGTGCTGTAGGAGCCGATCGTGTATATGCTCGTGATTTGGTAGAAGCTCATGCTATTGCCTGTTTATATGCTGGTATTGATTTTGCTGGTACTAATGCCGAAGTTATGCCCGCCCAATGGGAATACCAAGTAGGACCTAGTGTAGGTCTTAAGGCCAGTGATGATTTATGGGTTTCTCGTTATATTTTGCATCGTATTGCTGAAGAATATGGTGTTGTTGTCACTTTCGATCCTAAACCTATGGAAGGACAATGGAATGGCGCTGGCGCCCACACCAATTTCTCCACTAAAGCTATGCGTGCCGATGGTGGCATGAAGGCTATTGAAGAAGCCATCAATAAATTAAGCAAACGTCACGATCGTCACATTAAGGCTTACGATCCCAAAGAGGGAAAAGACAATGAACGTCGTTTGGTCGGTCGCCTGGAAACATCTAGCATTGATAAATTTTCTTGGGGTATTGCAAATCGTGGTGTCAGTGTTCGTGTACCACGTGGTGTTGCCACTGCTGGTAAGGGTTATTTGGAAGATCGTCGTCCTAGTTCCAATTGTGATCCTTATGCCGTTTGTAATGCCATCATTAGAACCTGCTTATTGAATGAATAAATCCATACAGTATAAAGAGAACAATTACATACCAACTCTCTCTTCACCAAAGAGAATGAGAAGAGTTTAACCAAAACAACAACAAGAACTCAATATAAAAAGAAGAAGCAAGTCCCGTTAATGAGTATATTTTGAACGTAAAGAGTATGTTCACAAAAAGAGTGCGTTTACAATAAACGCTAAAATTAAAGGCGAAAATATTTTTTCATATATTTTGTATGGAATGCAAAAAATTAACTGGGCTACTGGCAAAATTAAAAATTTAAAATATTTTTTCATTTTTAGTTTTAGCTATTATAGAGAGCACTCTCTAAAGCAAAAAAAAAAAATCCCATAAATTTTGCATGCAACGCAAAATTTTGCCAATAGCCCGACGAATTTTTGCATTTCATAGAAGAGTGTATGGGAAAATATTTTCGCCTTTTAAGCTTTTATTGTAAACATACTCTCAATATCAAAAAAGAGGGATCTTTTTTTTAAAGAGAACAAAAAATCTTTTTAATATATTATCCATTGTAAATAGTTAAATCCTAAAATCCTTTAACGATCATAAAAAATATGTTTTTTTTTTTAAATCTTAAAAAATTGTTACTAATTTTTTTTTTTATATATTTTCGAGTAAATTATATAATTTTTAATTATTGTTTTATAGCATTTAAGTTGAATCTGCCATAATTGTTTTATTATTATTAAACAAAATGTATTTTTAATTTATAAAATTTAAGCTACAAACAAAGAAAATGCACAATATTCACATTTTTTTTTACCATCTTTTTAGAAAATGATTCTAGTTTTTTTTTGTTTTATAAACAAATTACAGAATATTAAGAAAGTTTTTTGAAAAAATTATTTTAAAATAACAAATGTAACATTACAAATACAAAAAAATACTGTAATTGTTAAAAAAAAAAATTCCACGATGAAAAAATACATTAATGTTAAAGAAAAAATTTATTGTTGTAATTTATAATTGCTTCCTTGGTCAGTCAAAAATAAATTTTAAAAAAATAATTACTAAATACATATTCACTTTACATATTATAGTTGTTAGTTTTGTGGTAAAACATAAAATTTAGAAGAAGAAAAAAAAATATATCATGAAAACAAAAATAAAATATAATGAAAATAATTTAAAGAAAAATTTTTTTAAAAATCTTTTTATTTCTACAATACATATTCAAAACAAAAAATGCGTACTATTATCTGGCAGTAAATTATATATACACTCAAAAAAACTGGTTTGTGATTAAATAAAAATTGATTCTGATGTTTGAACTGAAATAAAATATGTTTAAGTTAACAGTTTTTAAGGAAAACGTTATTAAATTTACAAAAAAAAAAAAAAATCAATATAAATTTCGGTTAAATTACAGACGTAATTTTTTAAGTGTAATAAAAACTACAGTGGCCCAGCAAAATATTGGCAATTTTATCACATTCCTGTTTGCATTACCAATAATGATAAGTCATTACATTTTACATTATTTTATAATACAAAATATTGACTTTTTATTGTAATGGTTATTTTTAAATAAAAAATAGACTTTATCATAATGGGTTAAATAAGCTCTTTTTCGTAGTTAACCCCCTAACCGGCAAGCCCACCTCTAGGCGTGTTATTTTAAATTGGCCAAATGAGTGTTCTATAATAGGAATATAATTTTTTTTATAGAAAACCAAATTTACATAATATTTTGTGAAGAAATTTTTTGTGTACATGTTATGGATTCGAAGCGAGAAAGCGTTAACGTTAAAATTTCGTAAAATTTCAAAAAATATGTGTTTTGAAATGAACATATTTATATTGACAAGAAACCGTTGATACTACACACAAAGTAAGATTGAAGCTTAAACTTTAAAAAAAACTTTAATTTGGGTCCAATGACATACAGGAATTCAAAAGGATGTCTGTAAAGGACATCGTCTTAACTTGAAAACTTTTGGAGAGATTTTTATGGAATTTGAGAGGAAGATTATAGTAAGTAGTATTAACAAAGACTTAAAGTTTAATCAGCATGTGTTGCAGTTAAGGTGCGTTTTCGTTCAATTTCGCGTTTTTCGAAAAACGAAAATCGTCGCACCTTCTTAAGTAAAAACACAAAACGAGTAATTTTTGGATTGTAATTATATCTTGGTAAGAGGAATAATTTGTTTTAATGGGTAACACTCAGAAAAAAAAGTTAGTAAAAAATATTTTCAATTGGACTTTATTTTTTTTTATACTAGGACAATTTTGTTCTAGGACAATTTTTTATTTTAGTTTCATTTTTGCTATTCTCATTTTACAAATTACTGAACTTTGTACTCATTTTTGTTGCAGATTTTAGCGAAATTTTTTTAAAAACCAGTTGCTAAATTTTGCTAATCACAAAAAAAAATATATATATTTTAAGCAAATAAACTTTTTTTAAAACAGTGTTAAAATTAAAATAATGTTCATCTATAGGATTAAAAGTGTAAAAGAAAGTCGTTTTATTTTTCTTTTTTAATTTTTATTCTTTGAGTTCTTTGGATGTACTTAAACTACACTTCACCTAATATATCAAAATTTACAAAAATTTAAGACAAATATTTTAAAGCAGCCGTTTTTGTTAATGCGTGCGGCCTCCTTTTTTTAATCAACTCGAAAATTCGATCACACATAATACTGTCTACCAGATTTATTCGAAGTTCTGCTTTATAGATCTCCTCGCATCAATAACTGCTTCTCTTAGATGAAAAACGCTTTCATATTGACGGATTTCTGCCTAAACTCGACGGGTTAATACTCCCAAAATATGCTCAATGGGGTTTTGATCCGGAGAACTTGCGGGCCCTTCCAATACTTTTATATTTTTTTTTGATGATGTACTGAGATAAAATTTTTTGCTAAAATTATGTTTTCAGCTAAAATTTCAGTTATACTTACTCAGAACTTAACTGTTTTGAACTAATATTTTACTAATTTATTAAGCTAAAACAACTGTGGTGAAAATCACATTAAAAGTGTGGACGACAACCAGATTGAAAGATATAGGTAAATAAAGGAGATGTCGCGGCATTTCAAGATGTAGTAGAGACTAGGAAAATGATACTAAAAAGTGCAACTCTTGTAAGACATAAAATCAACCATGGAAAATTTTTGCATATGTTTTAAAACAAAACAAAATTTAGTGTTCTCACAGGCTTGTAAAAGTAATTGTCTATTAATAAAATTAAAGACAAAATAAATATTTAAATTTAAATTTGCATGTATATTTGTAAACTAAATGTTTATAGAGATTAGTAATGCATTGTTGTCAAATTGCAAACAAATATACGTTCAGGTAGACAGCAAAAGACAAGGACATACATACATATTCTTTTTTTTCTTATTGCAAAAAAAGATTTTTTATAGGTCATATTTTGTTATTTTTTCGTTTCGTTTCTAGAATTATCTAAGGCATTTGCTTTTCTTTAAAAGATGGCATCAACTAAAGTATATTTTTTTTACAAATTGAGTGTTTTTCAGTCTACTAATATTCAACAAAAAAATTTTTAACTTTTGCAATGGTTTTTTAATTTTTAATCCAGTAAGTGTTAGCCCAACTTTTGCTGAATCTATTAATTTTGATGCTAAAAATCAGCTTGCTGATTTTCAGCAACAAATTTTGCTGACATTAGCAATTTTTTTGCAAGCACCCTCCTGAAAAAATTTTGCTGGTTCAGCAAAAGTTTTCTAATTCTTTAGTTTTTTTAAAATTTTCTAAAAAAAATTTATAAAATATTTTTCATGAATCCTTATCTAACCCAGTATTGTCCCGTCAAACATTCGACGTTTTCAGAAATAAGAAGCAGCCCACTGTTGGTGCAGGGTGCAAATAACCTATCTGTCATTGAAAAAATCGTTTGTAAATTCTGTGTAATAATTAAGTAAACAAATTGTATATGTTTAAATAAATGCATGAATTTTTAAATAAGTTTACTAAGTTTATTTTGTTTGAACGTCAAAACTGCATATCGAGGGCTTATATTTAAAACTTGCTATCTGCATAATCACAATTTTCAGGAGAGCAAAAACACAGTTTTTTTTTGTAAATTGTAGTAGTTATTACTAAAGTTTCTTTTACAAAGTTATTTAAAAACGACGTCTAAGTTTCACATTTTTATTTTTTTTTTTTTAATATCTGCTATTCGCGCTGATATAGCAGATAGCACTTTTTGCAAATATAAATTTTATCAATTCGTATGTTCAAATTATCAGATAGCACTTTTTGTACGAAAATACAAATAAGATTTATTGTAAACTAATTAACGTTTTATATTTAAGTAACACGATTTTTTATTCAAGTTAATGTTGTTTTAATATAAAACAATAAAAAATAAGTATAATAATATGTATTAACAAAAAATCTAGTAATGGAATTCGAGGTGGTACGTGAGCCTTTATAAATACTTGCTTAGCTTCCCAAGACATGCTTCAAAACAATTTGAAAATTTTCTTTCTAGTTGCATCATCTAGTTTTGGCAGTGTCTTACCTTACTTTTTATAAACATGTTGCACCTTTTGTACATTTTGTTAAACAACTTTCTCAATTGTCGAAAATCCCAAATACTGTTGCCCGTTCATTCGCCTTTTCTTACAAATTACAAATACAAATTTATGTTACAATTACATATAATTGTCTCGAATTTTAGGCAACAAACCTGTTATGAGATCGTCTCCCATATCCCCTTTGAACACATTGTCGTCTATTTGTTCATTCTCGGAATCTGGATAAAACGTTTGATTAAAATTATAATTGTCACGTGTTGTAGACAACAAACGTTCATTGGATGATATATAATCAGTTGCAATACGTTGTAGGGAATTATAATCCCCGGATTTATGTTGACCATTTTTTGAAAAGTTCATGCTGTTTATATATAGATTATTTTTAATGATTTAATACCAACACTTTTAGGTTTTATGATAATAAAAACCAATTTTTTTTATGCAGATAGCAACTTTTTATTTGCAAAACTACGTATAGTAGATAGCAAAATCACAAATTTAAGAAAAAAAATGTTAAAGAAAAAAAATTCAGTTCAAATTTAATATGATATATGACAACTTAATCAGTGAACAAGTTGCCATCAAAAACTCATTTTCGAGAAAACTGCAGATAGCAAGTTTTGAATATAAGCCCTCGATATGTAAATATTATAATTTATTTTGTACATTGAGAAAAAAAATTTAGCTTCCATTTGAATTTAACGGGGTTGGCTAACAAAACGGCTATTATGCTATTGCCGATTCAAACTTTAATTAACTGACCACCGCTATTCTTAAAATACCATTAGCGAAATAACTGAAATATAGTTAAGCTTTATTGACAAGTCTGGATAATATGCGATTGGATTCAAGAAAAAATAACATCTGAAGTGCGAGAGAAGATGAACAATATCCAATTTATTGGACATTTCTGCGTAAACTCATCGATACACGCAGAAAAAAACTGTGCGAATATTATCGAAGTGCTTGGTAATTATACAACTACATTAGTTTCAAGTTAATTTTACAAAGTTCTAGTAAAATATTTACAAATTTTAAGTAAAATATATACAAGCTTAGTAAAAAATTTCTAAAAAATTCATATATTTTACAAGAAATTTTGTAAAATTAACTTGAAACTTATGTAGTTCTATATTTACTAAGCCCTTTGTTAATATTTCCCCTGTTTTTTTTATGCGTGTATATTCTTATATGAGGTTCCGCGGTTCTATTTACTTTATTTGTTTCCTGGTGTATTTATTATAACGGTGTAATATTTATTTTTAGTTTTTAGTTCATATTGTAGATTAAGAAAAAATGCATTGTTCAATGACATTGTCAGTTTTACTTTCTTTCAAAATGTGCCAAATTACACTTTGTTTACATATAAATGTCGTTTTAAATCCATAGTAAATACTTTGACAAATTGGGGAAATTCATGACACATTCTTTAATTTAGATATTTCTACCGTTAAGCAAATTTACACGGGATATTTAAATATTAAAAATAATGAATGTTTTATAACGAAATCTAAAATGCAAGAAAAATAATTTCTCAGATAATTAGAATTATAATTTCAAATTAATCTGAAAATTTGCTGGTACGAACTATTTAATCTTTCAAATGGTTGTTGTCAACTGTAATTGGTTAATTTGGGATAAATTAAATGTCTTTTGCAGTTGTTTTATTTTTATTGATCTACAAAAAGTACTGTATTGGAGTTATATTACCGATCAAAAAGTAGTGTTTACCCAGAAGCAGTTATGGAAGGCCTTATTTAATTACCGAGCGCTTCCTGAAGGCATGATGTTATATCCCACTTGGTAGGTCTCTTTTAAGCACGTGAAAAGCGCTTCTTTCATGTGATCCAAGAAGCAGGAAGCAAGCTTTTCCTGAAGGCATTCCAAATGTTCTTTTCGCGATGTCCCACTTGGTAGGTCTCTTTTAAGCAGGTGAAAAGGGTTTCTTCATGTCATCTAAGAAGCAGAGCTGTGAATGAATCATTCATTTTTGATTTCAATTCATTACGAATTTGAATTGAATTTTGAATAATTCTTTTCACATAAAAAAATAATTGAATGAAATTTGAATTAATTCAAATGAATTTGGTAAAAATAAATTGGAATTCATTTCCAATTCAAATGAATTCGGCAACATGAATTGCAATTCATTTTCAATTCAAATGAGTTTGGCGAAATGAATTGCAATTCATTTCCAATTCATTTGACTTGAATTGATTTTGAATTAATTCAAATGAATTAGAAAAATGAATTGCAATTCATTTTCAATTCATTTGTATTGAATTGATTATGAATTAATTCAAATGAATTAGAAAAAATATTGCACCGTGTTATTAATCATATTTATAAAATTTTCTTATATGTGATGAAGAATTTCATAAAATTCATTTGAATTAATTCAAAATCAATTTTAATACAAATGAATTGAAAATGAACTGCAATTCATTTTTCTAATTCATTTGAATTAATTCAAAATCAATTCAAGTCAAATGAATTGGAAATGAATTGCAATTCATTTTGCCGAATTCATTTGATTTAAAATGAATTGCAATTCATTCCAGCCAAATGCATATCAATCGATTCATATTTCATTCAATTCGTTTTTTGGCGAAAAGAATTAATTCAAAATTTTACTAATTCAGTGCATGAATGATTCGCGAATTAATTCAATAATGAATAATTCAGTCACAGCTCTGCTAAGAAGCAGTAAAATATATGCTTCAATAATGCGCTTCTAAAAGGCATTGTTTTCATTGACTTCCAAAAAAGCTTTGTTTTCATTTTTTATTAAATCAATGAAATCGATTCATTGTATGCATTCCTCACTGCTTGTTTGCATGTATTCTTCACTGCTTCATTCTGTGCATTCTTTACTGCTTCAAAATAATACATTTAGGAAAGCACAACAAAATGCCTTCCTTAATTGCTTTATTGTATGCACGACGGCAAAGCGTTACTTTGGAAGCTTAAACAAAAAAATTCTTAAAAAATTCTTTCAAGTTTTCTAACAAACAAGTGCAAGCGCAATATTGTTGAAGTGTGGGTGAATTGCACTATTTATTAGGGAATAAAATCAAATTTAGCGATGGTAACTTTTCTGAAAATAATCAGAGTTTAACCACAGCTATTTCCATATAAGAGCGAGTAACTTTTCTAAAAATAAAGAGAGTATAATTAAATGTAAATTTTGTGATGGGCTCTGACCATAAGTGGAAGGTAACCGGGGTTTTATTTCGGTCCGAGCGTCTGTTTTTCCATATTGGGCGGCTTGGGGCGATCTAAATTCCGGTTTTTCGAAATCCAGGCGCGTCTGCCTCATATTGAGCGGCTTCCTGGTCCGCGTCTGTTACCCAGAGGGTCGGCGGTTTTTCTTTTTAAAACGATGATTTGGTGAAGTATGAATTATGGAAAGTACGACAAATGAAGAAGAAATCCGGGCGGTAATATACGCCCAAACGTCGGTGTTAGCAGTGACTGCGACCACCGGCGGGCACGGTGGGGAATCTACTTCCCCTCTGCGTGTCGCCAGCGGTCACACATTCTCTGCCGTGGTGGCGTCCCACGGCGGATGTATTAAAGACGTTACGCCTAGAAAATTGACACGGATGGATGCTGATGTTGGCTCAGACTCGGATCTTGATAGTGTCAAAACTGTAACATCAAAGGATGAACATGAGCTTCTAAAGTCTCCCACTACGCAGAAAGGTATACCTCCTCATAAGAGAGAAAGACCGAGACGCAGTAAAGAGGGTCTTAAAGCTCTATCTGAATACAAGGCTGCGATCAGAATTCAACATCGTCTTAGCTCAATAACCAATCCTTCCTCCGAAGAGAAAGATAGGCTGCAGTGGGCAACAGGCGCTATTGAAAAAGGCCGGGCTCATTTTGGTAACAACCGTAAGTATGCCGCCAACAATTCACGGTTCCCCAATTGCATTGAGGAAGCTGTGATTAAGAGCATGCAGGAGAAGAGACAACGGTCGGTCGATGATTCACCATCCGCCACCAATCCCAAAAACCCTAAAAAGCGCAAGCATCTCCACGAAGACGTAAGACCCAGCACGTCCAAAGCCGTCGTGGAACCTGTGCCTAAGGTTGCAAAGGTTAGCGAAGTAGCTAAACGCCATTTGAGCGTGGCACTTCTAGACATGAGCAATCCTTACGGTCAAATGTCCAATGATCGGTGGGATACAGTTGAGTCCCTAATCTTTGGGGAGATCGTCGCAAAGATGGAAGCTGAACCAGATCAACCGATGCCTTAATTCGATGGAGCGGGTTGGTTTAATGGAGTAAAGCTCATTAAGTGCAAGGACGATGTGACGTTGGGATGGGTGAAGAAAGTGGTTCCGAGACTCAAAGGCCTGTGGAAAGATGCGCAACTTAAGACTGTGGATCGATCCAATATCCCCGAAATCCCAAAGGCAAAAGTAAAAATTCCGCGCATTGTAAAGCCGGACGTAACCCTACGCCTTCTACAGAGCCAAAACCCTGACATTCCGACTAGAGAGTGGAAGGTTTTGCATGTCGATAAAGGCAGCAAGGATGGTCAAAATTACATACTGCAGATAACAAAGGAGGCTGAGGACCTATTGTATCCGCGGTATGGTAAAATGTCATGGGGCGTGGGTAGTGTGTTTCTGAAACTCAAGAAACGACATCCGAGAGACGCAAACCCCAACACCTTAGAGGCCGATGAAGTGGAACGGGATTTAGCCGCTGCCACCGCTGCCGCAGCTGGACTTATTTTGGGTGAAACAGCCGCTGAAGCTGAGCCCCGGCGGGAGATCTTGGTTGATAATGCTAAAGATCCTGCAAATAAACCTCCAGCACAGTAAAATGGCTTCGGTCGAACTCCTTCTTGTTCTAGAGGAGGGTCGCTACGACGTAGCCTTGATTCAGGAGCCCTGGATCTCTACGGGAAATCAGGTATCTGGGTTAAGGTCACGTGCCTTTTATACATACTTCCCAAAAGTTGTAAGTAGAATTCGATCTGTTATACTTGTTAGGAAGAACCTATGCTCACATATTCTCTTTAATTACAGCACCGATGATCTCACGGTAGTGGCAATAGAAAATGGCAAAGATGATAATATACTCTTTGCATCTTCTTATATGCCACATGGTAAAGATGCCCCTCCAGCTGAACTTCAGAGACTTGTCGTAGAAACTTGTGCCAAGAAGCAAACTCTGGTGGTGGGCACTGACGCGAACTCACACCACACAATATGGGGCGGTAAGGATATCAACGCTAGAGGTGAGTCTCTTATTAGCTTTATATTACAAACTAACCTACAGATTGCTAACAGGGGTGAGGCACCGACTTATATAGGGCCCACCTCTAGAAATGTTCTTGATTTGACACTGTATATGGGTGAAAGAGTGGGGGTGGAGGAGTGGAAGGTATTATCACGTCCCTCCTTCTCTGATCACTGTTACATCTCTTTTAACGTGTGTTTTAATACACCGGACAGTAGGGTATTTAGGAATCCTAGAAGAACTGACTGGTCCAAATACTCTTCTCTACTGGTCAGGGGACTAAGCCAACCGCGGACGTTAAACAGTCCGGGTGAGGTAGACTCTGCGGTGGACGATTTGGTGACGAAAGTTGTAGGTTCCTATGAGGCATCATGTCCTCTTACACGGACCAGGCGTAAGTCCAAACCTCCCTGGTGGAACAGGGATTTGGACTGTCAAAGACGCGAACTCCGTGAGCTCTTTAAATTGGCGAAAGGTGCGGACCAATTAGAGTGCTGGGGGGAATACAGAGATGCACTGAGATCTTACAAGCGTGACATACGTAGGGCTAAGCGAAGCTCATGGCGAGACTTCTGCGGCAACATCGAAGGGTTTGGGGAGACCACCAGACTAAGGAAGATGCTTGCTAGAGATCCGTCTATGCCAAGCACTATATGTACGGAGAATGGGGAGTGGACAGGAGGTAGCGGGGAGACTCTGAATGTACTGTTAGATACTCACTTTCCGGGCTGCACTGACCTGTCTACCCTTGTTGAACCGGATATCTATCCGGAGAATACTGATGACGGCTTGATCACCCGGGAAAGGGTCAAATGGGCTGTCGACTCTTTTCAACCATATAAGTCACCTGGGCCGGACGGTATATTTCCGGCCTTGCTGCGTTATGGTGGCCACTGTTTGGTATCGTGGCTGGCCGAAATTTTCAGGGGTTGTCTGAGACTTGGATATGTGCCTGTATCCTGGAGGACAGCAAATGTTTTATTTTACCGAAATCGAGTAAAAGCAATCACTTGTATCCAAAGGATTATAGGCCAATTAGCCTTACCTCATTCCTCCTGAAGACTTTGGAGAGAATTTTGGACTTCCATGTTCGAGAAAGCTTGGAGCCTAATTTTCTATGCGACAACCAGCACGCTTACACGAAGGGAAAATCTGTGGAGACAGCACTCCATTCGGTTGTTTCACAGATAGAAAGGGCCCTTCATTATGGGGAATTCGCCCTGGGAGTCTTCCTTGATATAGCTGGTGCTTTCAATAATGTGCATACAGATGCAATTTTGGAGTGCTTGGCAGGAACGGGAGCTTCTTTGGGGGCTGTAAATTGGGTAAGCAACCTGCTGGGATGCAGGATAATCTCAGCGGATTGGGGAAGCGCCAGACTGCAGAGGGTGGCGCGTAGGGGAACTCCCCAAGGAGGAGTTCTCTCCCCTTTGTTGTGGACACTTGTTGTTAACGGACTTCTCGAGGAGCTTAAGTACGATGCGGCTTCAACGACTGTGTATGCAGACGATGTAGCCGTCATTGTCACTGGCAAATACCTGGATGTCGTCAGTTCTGTAATGGAGACTACACTTGGGATCATTAACAGGTGGGCGACCAAAGTGGGACTGGGCGTAAATCCAGAGAAGACGGATTTGGTACTTTTCACTCATAAGACCAAGGTGGGCCCGTGGACCACACCTAGGCTAGGGGGAACCAATCTTGTTTTGAAGGACCACACAAAGTACCTGGGGGTCATATTGGACAGCAAGCTGTCGTGGAAACTCAATGTAGAGGAGAGAGTTAAAAAGACCACAAATGCGCTCTATGCATGTAAACGAATGCTAGGCAAGACTTGGGGTCTATCTCCCAAACTCATGCACTGGGTTTACACGGCAGTGGCTAGGCCAATTTTACTCTATGGAGTACTTGTTTGGTGGAAAGCGTTAGAGAAAATGTCTTACTGTAGGCGGCTTGAGAGCGCGCAGAGACTCGCTGAACTTTGTATAACAGGCGCACTTCGCAGCACGCCTACCGCGGCACTGGATGTAATCCTGAATCTACAACCGATTAATCTAGTGGCGGAGGGAGCCGCCAGGAAATCCGCCGTTCGCCTTTGTGCTACGGGGGGATTTACGACGAGACCTTATGGTCACGGGATGATTATTGAGGATAGGATCTGTAGCAGTGACTACACCATCCCGAAAATTGGCTTCACCACTGGCTTGCGTGTTACCCTGAGTGAATACGGCTGGTTGGCAGGCCTTCGTCCTGACCACAGAACCTTCAACTTCTTCACTGATGGTTCAAAGATGGAGGAGGGGGTCGGGGCAGCGGTTTTCTGTCGAGAGCTGGGTATCGAGGAGTCATATAAACTTCCCGATTACTGCAGCGTCTTTCAGGCGGAAGTTATGGCGGCCAAAATGGCTGCTGACCTTGCTCTTGTTTCTGAAACGGAGGGCAGTTACGTTAATTTCTTTATTGACAGTCAGGCGGCTATCAAAGCTATCGCCGCCAACTTGACCTACTCTTCGATTGTCCAAGAGTGCAAGAACTCTCTAGGGAGACTTGGGTCCGGAAGGAGAGTCCACATCTATTGGGTTCGTGGGCACCGGGGTATTGATGGGAATGAGGTTGCGGATGAACTGGCTAAACGGGGAGTCCATTTGCCAGTTGAAATGGCATTGGACGTTCGCGTGCCACTTCGGTCTCTGAAAAGGGATGTAGAATCCACGATGATGCGAAGAGCTGATGCGGTTTGGAGAAATACCGAAACATGCAGAGTATCTAAAGTCATGTGGAAATCCTACGATCCCGTAGCGACCGAACTTTTACTGTCCTTGTCCAGGAGCGACTGTAGACTTCTTGTGGGGATTTTAACTGGTCACTGCTGGACGGCAGTTCTTGCCAAGAGAGCGGGAAGGCTGCAGAGTGACGAATGTAGATTCTGTGGGGTACCGGGGGACAGAGAGACGGTGGAACACCTAATGTGCCACTGTCCTGCTCTTGCACGCTCAAGGGCGAAATGTTTAGGGGACCACCT
Organism: Delia radicum; assembly: GCA_021234595.1. NCBI lineage: Eukaryota > Metazoa > Arthropoda > Insecta > Diptera > Anthomyiidae > Delia > Delia radicum. The sequence goes on along the minus strand of CM037854.1, from coordinate 69,424,922 downwards.
ATTCCGCGATCTGGGAGAAATCTCAGAAATCGGAATCTTGAGACTTCTAACATTTGCTAAGAGGGTGTGGGGAACTCTGGCTACCATCACTAACGACTGACCTAACGTGGGGGTTATCGTTCCTTATCTGGTAACGCTAGGGACCTAATGGTCTATGCGGGGTCTTTGACCGGCCAGCTCAACCTAACCTAACCTAACCTAAATGTAAATTTAGATATTTTATTATAAATTTGACATTTGTAAATATGGTTAAATTCTAAACTTTGGTTATGTTGAGATAAGTTAGCAGCAATAAATTTTAGATTCATTACCATAGTAATCCGCCCTAAACTTTGGTTAATTTGTGATAAGTTAGCAGGTTTAGGAGTTTATTTTTTATTAAATTAATAATTTGTAAAAATTTCAGTAATTTTAGCTGCAAGTTGAACTAACAAAAAGTTTTTTAAACATTTTAGTCTGTTGTTTTAACTGCATTTGTAATTGATTTTACGGCAATGGGCAGTTGATTTTTAAGCCTAAACCGGTTTACTATCATCCAGCATACGTATACGATACACAGATGCGAATTGGGATTTTTGATTTTAATCTTAGGATTTGAAGAATAAAAAGATTAGCAATGTATAAGTATGATACTTGATTTTGGGGTAGAATTTTGTTGCAAATCCAAAAACATTACCTAACTTTGCATTAAATAACGCACATGCAATTTCTAGATGCATTGTTCCTCCCTTAAAAGTTTTTAAACATGGATAGATCGAAAGTTGAACATTGTTTTTATAACACTAAGTTTCGCCTTTTCTGTGTAATTTACTCGATATTTTTAAAAAATCTTTTCTATTTCGATACAAAAAAAAAAATTTTTTTGGTTTAATCTGTTTAAAATTCAGAACACTCAGAACATTAACAATACAAAAACGTGTTTTGTTTAAATTAATTGGTCTATTAATTTTGACGAATATGCCTTTTGCAAAATGCATCCAACAATTGTGTTTGCATTAAAAGTGCATTTTTTGGACGGAAGTAATCACTTTTTTTTCTTGATATAAAGAATGTATTATAAGTTTTAAACTGTTTAAACCCCTGTTTTAACTTACAAATAATTTAATTTTTTGTACGGATTTAATGGATAAGGTTTTTTTTTTTTTAAATCGAGAAAATTCAATGATATTCGCGTCAAAGAAAAAACAAAATTTTATTTTAGACAAAAAATTTTAAATTTTCGATTTATGCATGTTAAACAAATTTTTTAAGGGGGAAAACAATTTCGAAAATGCATTAAAAAATTTCATTTGCATAAAAAACTCATTTTTTACTACATATTTATTTATTATTTTATTGCATGAGTGTGAAAAAGAATAACCATATAAATCGAATGCTTTTTGAATCAGAGAAATCCGAAAGCAACTTTCGTATATAGAGCTCTTCAAAATTACATATTTTTGTGATTTTTAAATTTTTTTTTTTAATTAAAACCGTGAAAAATCACGAGTTTTTTAAAATTTGAAAAACTGAATATGCAAATGTGTCCTGGGCTTCATGGTGAATGTGTGTTCAAAAAATTAGTCAAATTGGAAGACTCTCGGTCAGTTCCATATGTAATGTATCGCGGATTAAAAAATCTTAAAATTTTACATATTTTATGTAAAATTATTTTGTATATTATATTTTAATACCCTTAAGTTTATCGATTATTTTATATTAACCTTTGGCCCTAATCTAGATAATGGTCTCTACAAGTGTACAAAGAACAAGGTTAATATAAATTATAAAATATTACATAACTTCATAAAGGTACTTACTTGCATGTGTACACCAATGTAACTAACTTTTACAAAAGGCCTAAGGAGGTCAACTGTAAAGAATACAAAAAAAAAAAAAACTAAAACAAATTTATATAAAAACCGCTTGAAATTATTATGATTCATAAAAACGTTAATTTTAAGGGTATTCTGAAAACGAGTCCACATAAAATTATTGTTTTATAAAAGAACCCAGTCTGATAGTACCTACCAGTGGTACAAAAAACCAAGCTAAAAAAAAATCTGGCTAACCAAGGAATTGTAATTAAATTACTTTGCTTTACAATAATTTCAGTGGTCTACAAAAAAAAAAAACTGGCTAAGAATTTGCTGAGGTCACTATGCCAACGTTGGCAAAATGTGTTTTCCCAGTGACTTGTACCACCTATTAAAATGACTTGCCAGCGGTCATTGTGAAGTTATTGTTTTAAAACTCATAATTTTTAATCATTTTAAAAACACACCCGTTTCTTTGTAAATTTTACACATCTAATTTAAATTGGGATAAAGGGTACCTTCAGGCAATTATGTATTTGGAATCAACTGCAAATTGCAGTTACAATGTTACAAGTTAAAATGCAAAAAATAAATCTTTCTGAAAACATTATTTCAAGAAAATAAATTTTGGAATTAATTTGAATTGAGTTAATAGTACCCAGCCAGAAATTACCATTGGTCTGAAAAATCAAGCACTGGCGGCAGACCACTATTTAATAATATTCCAACAAATAAAGTCTGGCGAAGAACTGATTTACAATGCTCTTCCTACGTTAGTAAAAAGTGCTTCGCCAGTACTTGATTTACACAATTTACAACCGTAAGAATAATAAAAGCACTGGCACGGCCCACAGTGGGATAAATCACAAAATTTGTGGAAATAATTCGGCCATTTGTTAACTTATGGTCCGATTGCAATGAAATTTGGAACATGCATAAAAGACATAAAATGGAGTTTAAGTTTTAATTTTGAACCTTCCAGACCCTTTGGCTGCCCAAAGTTGGGTACTTTTTTCATAAAAAATTTTGAGTGTTTGCCATTTTTTTGTTTCTAAGTCGATTTTCAAAAAATTAACATATTAGTAATCTTCTTGTAAAGATGAACAAAAAACATGCTCACATGTGTGGGTTACCTCCAATAGTTTCCGAGATATTCAATATCTTGTTTCAGTCAAAAATTACATTAGTTTAAAGTAGAAATTAAAAAAAAAGTAAATTTTGGCGATATTTTCCCCAAAAAGCACCAAACTTCTTATCGCTCCAGACAAATATTTTTCTTCTGAACATATAACGTATGTATACTTTTCTGGAAGGTCTTTTTATATAAATGCGAGTTGTGGTAAAAAAAATTTTGATTTGTAAATACTTTTCCCCCATCCGCTTCCAAAGTTGCCATATTTTTGAGGTAAATATCAACTTTAACTCACAGTTAAAATTTGTGCACGCCTCCAATTGGGTAGTGGAAACCGGTTTTAGATACTCCAACAGATACCTAATGTAGTGTGTAAGTCATTTCCAATCCCCGCTTTAAATGACGACATGGCAGCAAAAAACGAAAAAAAATCCCATTTTTGGAAAATTTTTTTTATTTGTAGGAATTGTGGGATTGTTTTCAGAAAATCATAATTTCTGAAATTTGTTTCGATTTGTTGACCTTAAAGTCTAGTTAAATCCAAAAAATCATTGGATTATGTCTATCAATAAATATTTTATTGAATAGTGAAAATTTTCATTTAAACAAAAACTGAAATTTTTACCTTCATATTTGGATTACCCAAGTTTTTGTTTTACCAAGATGGCTAAATTTAACCTTTTTTAAAAAAATCGCAATCTACAGGTAATTTTCATTTCAACGATACCAAACACTGGTATGTTATGTTCATAACTTCTAAACAGAAAATCAAATGTTAGCCCTTATTCATATATTTCTTCTAATGTGTCCTCGTATTCACATCTTACATAATTGGGTCAGGTAAAAAGGGTTTTATGATGTTCTTCATTAAAGAAAAAAAGACAAACAAATTAGGTTGTTTCTTTATTTAATACAAAATAATCGGACACATCATTATTTATATATAACAGATAAAGCAAATCTTATAATTCTTCATTATTTACAGATGCCAATGTGTTATAAGATTTCCATCGTTTTCTCATTGACGACAGGACGGGATCGGAAGAGAGTAATAGGTTATTGAAAATATCTTCGTTCTGCGATTGCCATGAACATTTTCTGGAACTGAACAATTGGGCATGTTTGAAATCTCGATTCCTTGCTTCCTGAGCTTCTTCTGTTAGTTCACCTAGAGGAAGAATGTTTGATTCAATGATGATTTTTCCATGGCACAATACCTTATGAACTGTTGGTGTCATTTCTTTCCAGGGATATAATGATAATAGAAGTTGTATTATTTCGTCGGTATATACTCCAAATTTTGAGGAATTTAGTTTATGTTTACTATTAATTGCCATTAACATGATGTTGATCTTTCGGACCACAAGTTAACAAATGGCCGAATTATTTCCACAAATTTTGGGATTTCTCCCACTGTGCGGCCCTGGCTTAGAACGCACTGCCAACTTTCGTTTGTCAGTACTTGATTTTAAAAATTTACAACCACAAAAAGAATTAAAGCACTGGCAGAGCCCTGTCTTATAACGCTTTTTCAATGTTGGCAAAAAGTGCCTCACCAGTACTTAATTTACACAATTTACAACCGTTATCATAATAAAACCAGTTACACACAGCCCCTGTTCACACCGCTTTCCCAACGTTATCCAAAAGGGCTTTGCCAGTGCTCGATTTAATAAAATTAGAGCCGTTTATAAGATGAAGCCTTGCATTGTTTCTGTGCAAATTACCAAAATTATTCTCATAGAAATAATACAACTCTTTACTTACAAATACTACAAATTAGAACTATACATTGCATAAGTAAATCTTGTTTTCATATTTAAAATTCTTAATTTAATTAAAAATTTTAATTTCAAATGGATAATCAATTTAGTTATAAATTTTAAATTAAGTTTTTTCGGAAATTTTCCAATTTTTAATTTACAAACTAACTAGAATTAACGCAATTTTAATTGAAAATCTTTTTTTTATATATAATTTTCAAATTTCTCTAAGAAAAATTACAAATTCATAGTCGGATTAAAAATGATTTTGTTTTTATTGAATTTTATTTTAATTTACATTGCAGAAATTGAATTTTTGTGTATATTTTTTTACATAATTTTATAAAAAAATTTTATAAAAAATAAAAAAAGTTTTTAGTTAGTACACAGTCTTTTTTATTAATTTATTTATTACTTTATTATTTGTTTTACCAATGGTTTGCCAACGTTTTAAAATTTATAATTTTGGTACTGGCACTCACTGCCAGTACTTTGCCAACGATTTAATGAGAAACGCCAGCCCGGTGTTATTATTTTGGTTCACTTATTTTATCATTAAAAAAGCACTTCATTAGTTGTTTTACCAATGCTTTGCCAACGTTTTAAAGTTGTGATTTTGGTTCAAAAAAAGAAACGACCAATCCCTGCCTGGTGTTATCCTGTTGGGGTTGGCAAAACTCTTAAATCTTCAGAAATCCAATGCTCATATCAACGTTGAAACCACTAGGCCAACGCTTTGCCGTTCGTATTTTTCTGCCTTGGTAATTTTACAGACTATTTTCTATTTGACTTATTATTTTCGGCGTTGAGATATGAAAACGGGACGACACTAAAATATGCCACATGTTTGTTAGTTTTGTCCCCTCTACCATATGCAATTCCCCTCTACCATATTTTACTATATTTTTATGTTGTGGGTGTATCTTAGAATGTCCCTTAAAAAACGATTTGTCGATTTTCTTTCATTACACCCCAGGTTTATTGAAATGGTTCCAGATAGAAAAACTCGTTTTATATGTTTCTCCAATTTTTGAAAAAAATATATTTACTCGTATATTAAAAATTTTCAAAATTCGAAATTATTTTTTTATTAATTTAAAAACTTTGCGTGGGTATTTTTTGTCCCAAGGATACTAATGGTTAAAGATTTTTTAAATAAAAGTAAATATAATTATAGTCTAATCAAATTTGAGTGATATTTTTCCGAAAATTATGCAAAACTTTGATGAAAACATAAAATTTTTAAAATTTTTGCCACAAAATCAATTTTTGTAAAATGTTATTTAAAGACATAGAGTTATTTTATATAATTATTTTAATTAAGTTTTTATTTTCTTTAATTACAACTTTTATATTATAAAAATAGCAGTCGACATCTCCAAATTAAGCATTTTAAAAAATCTTTAAAATAATTTTAAAAAAAGCACGTTTTTGCATATCTTTTTATAAAATTCGTGGGTCATTTCTGATTCCAGGCTAAACTGTGCAACCACCCAGCAGTTATCATTCACTTACGTTTTAAGATATAAATCACTATAATGATATATGTCTTGTTAGCTCAGTGGGTAGATCTGGCAGCTGCCAATCTGGCTGCCAGATGAAAATAAATGTTTTCACAAATGGGCCATTTTAGGTCGTAATTCCGCGCGGGTTAACGTTTTTCCGAAAAAATTCGATTTTTTCCAATTTGAACATTTGGAAATCGTTTTAAGGGACATCCTAGTGTATCTAAATGATAAATAGCGCTAGAATTAGCCAGAAAGCAGCTATAATGCCAACATTATCTACATTAGAGTACCCAAAAAAGCAAAGTTTTTTTTTCTTGCTCCCCGCGCATTTTATAATACATTGGGTGTAAAAAATAAGATCTTCGAAAAAACTGGACTTCTATGAATTTCGAGTGCTCATTAAACATATTTTTTTGCGAAAAAAAAAACCGTCAATAAAACCAAGAAAAAGCTTGATAAATACTATGGGGACTCTGCACAATCGATTTCAATGGCAAAAAAGTGGTTTACTGACTTTCGTTGTGGTCGCATAAGTACAAAATGAAATAAGTCACTTTTTCACCACTTTTTATTTCGTTTATGACACTTTTATGTATAATAAACAATAACTTTATTTAAGGGCTGCGTGTCAATATAACTTTTTACTAGGCTCCCATGGTAGACCGGGTTAAGACTTTCAAATGATTCCTTCTTCCACTAAAAATATGATCATTACAATTAACAACACTGCGTTGTTTTTCTACTTTTATGTCTTTTTTGTTTAATATTATTTAATTTGTTCGGACATACTGTTTCTCACAACTGCTTTTCACAAAATGTGGAACAAGAATGACACTAGAAGAGCGAAGACGCCCATAAAAACATACTGATTATCATATAGTGGGCGCAACTATAAGATGGCTGTAGTTAGAGAGAGGAATATGATACTAAATACTACGAGGGCGGATCAATAAGTCCGTGACTTTTCGAGCTTTAATCGTAGTTATATCATCAAGTACCACCTATAAATAGACTACTGTCAAACTTTGAGCTAGTTCCATCATTTACTTTGCGTTTTCAAAACATAAAACCTCGTGGAATTTTTTAAAAATGGAAAAAAGTGAATTTCGAGTGCTCATTAAACATATTTTTTGCGAAAAAAACCGTCAATAAAACCAAGAAAAAGCTTGATAAATACTATAAGGGGCTCTGCACAATCGATTTCAATGGCAAACAAGTGGTTTACTGATTTTCATTGTGGTCGCATAAGTACAAATGACGCTGAACGTTCTGGACAGCCAATTGAGGTCAATACACCCGAAAATGTCGAAAAAAATCCCTGATATGGTGTTGGCCGATCGAAGAATAAAAGTGCATGAGATTGTTGATGCCATAGGCATTTCATATGGCGGTGTGGTTTCGATTTTAAGTGATCAGTTGGGTTTAATAAAGCTGTCTACAAGATGGGTGCCGTGTTTGCTCTCAATTGACCATAAACGTAATCGTGGCCATTAAGGTAATGGCAACAGTTTTTTGGGATGCATGCGTTTAATCCACATCCATTACCTTCAAAAGGGAAATTATATTATGCCAACTTATTGGACCGATTTAACGAGGATTTAAAAAAAAACGACCCCATATGGCCAAGAAATGCATATTTTGTGGACCTCGAAAAATCCTTTTTTTTGGAAGGGATACAAAAATTGGAGAAACGTTGCACTAAGTGTATTGAGCTAAAAGAAGGTTATGTTGAAATATATTTTTTTTTTTGCATAAAAAACTGTGTTTTATTAAAAAAGTCACGGACTTACTGATCCGCCCTCGTATTACGATTGTAGACAAGATAATAATATGATAACCGAAAAAATTTAGATTTTACTATAACCATATTATTGGTGAAATATTATTGATACAATAATAATTTTATTGTGACAACCATTTATGGCTGTGGGTAACATAGTTTTGTGGCGCAATCATATATTAATAGATGTGTAGCAAATAAATTTATCGCTACACAAAAATTAATTAGAGCCGTTAAATTTTTTTTTCAAAATTTTTATTTTAATCGCTAAAAATATCACAAATTTTCATTTGTTTATCTATGAGAAAAGCAATTGTTGTTTTATTTTGAATAATAATAGTAATAACACTTTTAAACGAAACCCTATTATTTAAATAGTTGTGTAACATCAAAGCTATGAGCTATTTTAAGTAGATTTTTTAGGGCAAAAGTCAAAACGGCATTGCCGATAGACGTTCAGTTTTTTTCAGAACTTATTTTTTAAACCCAATCTTTCATAAAATGCGCGGCGAGCGAGAAAAAATAACTTTGCAATTTTCATATACATACATATTTCATGGATACTCTATCTCTACATACAGATATCACTTAAAAGAAAATATTTAATGCAAACTACCTGTAGGTAACTTATTTATTTTCTATACAAACCACAGGTGGTAGGACTACGTATGTACTCCGTTACCCCATTTATGTATTTTGAACCTTTTTCTCGATATTTTGTCCTAAACATTTGATTATATTTTAGAGACACTGTTGGATAGACCTTTTTAGTTTATAATGGTTTTAATACGAATTTCCATTTTTCATAGTTTTTCTAATGGAAAAATACCAAAACTAAAATATTGTCAAAAGTTTAAAAACAAACTAAAATTTCTGACGACAGCCAACATTTGTGTGGAAATCTTTTTTTGTTTGCCGGCAAATAAATGTATTTAAAGAAGAAAACACAACAAATAAAACACAAAACACCAACTAATAATCAGGGCAACCAGAAAGAAACGTGCTCTAAAAAATCAATTTTATGCCCTAAAAACTGGAAAATATGCCCATACAATTAAAAAAAAAATATGCTCTTAAAAACACAGTTTTCTTTAAAAATTTTATTTTTCAGTACAGTTGCTAACAAAAAAGGGCAAAAAATTCAAAAATTAGCAAAAATTTCAAAATCGCTGTGCAAATACCAGAAAATATTGACAAAAAAAACATTTTTTTTTATTTATTTTGAAAATTCTCTTATTGAAAAAAAAACGTTAGTGCAAAATTAAAAGAAAAGCAAAAAATAAAACTTTTTATCAAAAAATATGCTCTTAATTTCAAAATATGCAAAAATATGTTCTACAAAATCGATGTCTGAATTTGTTAATTATTCTGAAACGGCTATCTCGTCATGATGCAGCATATTTCTGGTTGCCCTGTTAATAATTCTAAATTTTGTAACGCACATACATTTTATTATTTGGTACAATGTTATTGTTTTTTCTACACCCTACACCAGTCTTTAATTTCTGGGCATTATAAGGTTGTGTTAATGTTTGTAACTACCAAAAATTATGATTCTAAACCGATTGGCACGGAATATGAATCGATATTGCGATGATTAGCGGTCAATCTAAAAGACCAATTAAAGTTTGTCCTGTTGAAATATATCTCCCATAGATAAAATGGGTGTAAATTAACTAAATCTTGTCCAAAATATTGCACATTGGATTATGATGAAGAATTTTATACATGGATGGTAACCGATTCGATGCGGATATTGGTAAGGGTAACATTATTTCCGTTTATTTCGGTAACGATATTTCAGTTATTTCGGTAATGTTTTTAGTTTTTAGCGTTAACAGTATTTTACTTATTTAGGGATAACGGTTTTTCAGTTATTTCAATATTTTAAGTATAACGTTATTTAAGTTATTCAGGTAATGTCAATGTGCATCGATAATTTTAGTCCGATTATGTCCGATTTCGAATGAATAGCTACCCTATGGAGAATGGGACCGGTCCTGCGTGTGCCACAGGATCGGTCCCTTCGTGCCAGAGACCGGTCCTCTGCTAAACCCTACCCTACACTCAAAAAAAAAGTTTGTAAAGTCAGCAAAAAATTTTGCTGAGTCAGCAAAATTTTAGTCAGGAGGGTGCTAGCAAAAAAATTGCTAATGTCAGCAAAATCTTTTGCTGAAAAACAGCGAGCTGATTTTTATCAACAAAATTAGTAGATTCAGCAAAAGTTTTGCTAACACTTAGTAGATTAGAAATAAAAAAGCCTTGTATGAAAAACTGATACAAAAGTCTTCCATGGTTGATTTTTGTATATGTCTTATTAGAGTTGTACTTTTTAGTATCATTTTCCTCTTCTCTACTACATCTTGACATGCCGCGACATCTGCTTCATTCTGCGTATATCTTTCAATCTGGTTGTCGTCCACACTATTAATGTGCTTATCAGCACAATTTTTTTTAGCAAAATTAATTAGTGAAACAGTAGTATATTAGTAAAGCATTAGTATAAAACAGTTAAGAGCTGAATAAGTATAACAAAAATTTTAGCTGAAAACACGATTTTAGCAAAAAAATTTGCTAAAAAATAGTATACCTGATTTACAAGACGTTTTACTAACTTTTGTACTAACTTATTTTTTGAGTGTGCTTTAAATCACATAGTGGGCAAAATTCTGGCCAACTGGCTTTTTCTTGTTAATAAGCATTCTGGTTAAGTGGTATGTCCTCCCTTTACCAGTCACAGAATTGGTAATTTTAGGACAGTTGACACTGCTTAACCAACTTCAGTATTAAATTATACCAGTCCTGTGGTAAGTCTTTCTTTAACCAGTCACTTTTAGGTCAATTGACTCCTCATTCCCCATAGGGTAGCTTATGATCAAGCTTTGGGAAAATATGTTTATATTCACGTGTTTATTTTTTCTGATTTTGTCAGATTATTTCGGTAACGATATTTTGAGGATAACGCTATTCCAATTATCGGTATTCCAAATATTCGGTATTTCAGCGATAACGGTATTTAGTTATTATACGGCTATTGGTAGTTTAATTATATGGGTAACGGTATTTTACAGATGACGGTATTTTAATTATTTCGGTAACGCTATTTTGGGGATAACGATAGTCAGTTGAAAGGGGTTTGAATCGATAACGGTATTTTAGTTGTATTGCCTGCCATCCCTGGTTTTATATCATTTTAAGAGCTAGTTTCTTTCCATGATTTAGTTGTAAACAAATTTATTACTAAATTTCATACATGGGAACTTTTCATAACCATTGAAATTGTATTACCATTAGTTGATACTAATGATAATGAAAACAATTTTTGTGTGGGCGCTTTGTAAAAAATAAAATCCTTTTGATCTTTTTCGGACCTAGCTCATTTGGATTATAAGGAATTTTTTTTTGTACTCTTATGGGCCAAAAAGTTTGTCCTTTTTGCACTATCTTGCTTAGTTTCGGAGATATCGGAAATGAAAAAACCCCATTATTTTAAATGGCTAATATCTCAAAAACTAAGCGAGATATCACAAAACGGCTAAAAATTTGCAAAACTTGTGTTAAGTGGTTCTATTTCACTTTGCACCACTGTTCTGTGGTTATTTTGCCCTTAGTGTTCACATTCTACTCGTTCCTTTATATATCGTTCTATTTTACTTGCTTACAAACCAGACTGATTAATATCTATATAAATTCAGAAATAAAATAAGCATAAGGCTGAGCGAAGGCTTTTCATCGCTGATTAGAGCCATTTCTCACAACAGCAATGAAATTTAGAACCATTTTTAAATTATATCAGATCGGCCTATCTACGCCGGTGATTTTTTAATGAATACCTAATAATTTTTGCCCTCCAAATTATTGAATTAAGTTTCCTTCCGCAATTTTATTAATAGAGTATCTCATGACCAGTGTTTATCGTATCTAATTTTCTAACATGTTTTCCGATTTGTTTTTAATATTATTTTGTTTTATTTTTCTCTGCCTCATTTCGAGTTGATTTTTTTACACTTTTTGTTTACAATAACAAAAGTTTTTTTAAATTAGGGAGAGGGCTCTAGATAGACGGGGCCCCAAGATGGACTTTGGGTACAAAATTGTTGCATAAGGTAGCAGCACCTCATGCTTCTTTTAAATTAGAGAGAGGGCTCTAGATAGACGGGGCCCCAAGATGGACATTGGGTACAAAATTGTTGCATAATGTAGCAGCACCTCATGCTTTCTGCCATTGTTGTCGTTTGTGTGGACGCTGTTTCCTATGGATACGCGAAGAAAAAATATCTAGGGCCGAATTACGGAAAAAGACAAAATAATTTTTTTGTTCAAAAAGTTTTTAAACATGTTTCAACATGATTCAACAATCTTTAAAGGTATCTAAATTTTGATTTCGCACGGGTATGTGTGGCTGCATATATATTTATTTATCATTCATATATTTTCAGATAATTGGTGATTCGAAACTTTGACTACTTTTGCTTTTACGCTAATAAAATCGTTGGAAGTAAAAATTTGAAAAAAAAAACGCTGACATATCGCACACCTAGTTCAAAAGTGACTCAACTCAAAATTTTTAATTTTTCAGAAATCAAAAAAAAAAACATTTGGAACTTTATACCACTTGAAACATAAAGAAAGACATAACTGTTTTTTAGCAACAGTTAACAACAACAAAATACACTGATAATTTTTTTATAGATAAATAAGTGTATTGTGCATAGTTTAGGCATACAAACCCGAAAATTTAAAATTTTGAGTTGAGTCACTTTTGAACTAGGTGTTCGATATGTGCTTGCTTATTTTCTATTTACTATCGAAATATACAAATTTTAATTACGTCTGGAGTTTTATGCAGTAAAGGGTTACAAATTTTAAAAAATACGCGATCAGTCATCAATGGAAAAAAATCGCCAAGGGCTGAAACTTACAAAAATTGTCCAAAATCGCCAAAATTGAATTGAAAAATTCGTCAAAATTTAAAAAATTGCCAAAATTTCAAATACGGATAAAATTGAAAATAGTAAAAAAATGCTAAAAAAAATTAAAAATTTTCTTATCTAAAAAATTACCAAAAATTAAAAATCGCTGAAATTCAAAGGAATCGTCACGTTCAATATGTTAAAAAATTGCCAAAATTTCATATTGCGAAAAAAATGCCAAAAATCGCGAAAAAAAAAGCTTAAAAAAATGTTTTGCACAATTATCCCATTACCGGTTCTAGATTTTGCATTTTTCTCGAAAACTAAGCATCGCAGATCAAACGGAAAATTTTTGGAACAAACGAAAACTGGAATAAACTAAAATAAATGCAATTAGATAAATTTGCACAGAAGAGAAAAATGTTTCACCATTAGTCAAAACTCAACCCCAACACCGGTTCTAAATTTCAACTTGATTGGCCAGATTTGTATCTGATATTCACACCTAAATGCAAAACACGTGTTTTTCCAAAATGAGTTGAAAGAATAAAGAACTTTTGTAATTGGACATATTATATTCTAAATGGATTTTATTTATTTTTTGTTTGGGCTCTCCAACTTTTAGTAATTCACAAAACACAAAATTACTTCAAATTCCTTAAGATGGGCATTTTCAAGACCCTAAGATATTCATGTATATCATGGTTTAGTTATAAAGTTAGTTATAAAATTAAAAACTATTGTTTCAGAGTTGCCATATAATTAATAAAATTAAATTGTTGATAGTTTTTATGGAACTTTTTTGAAAAATTTTTAATATATGGAAAGAAAACCCGTGTTATAAATGATATATTTGGATTTGATGGATCAATTTTTGGAAAATTTGTTGTACAGTTTGTGGTTTTTTAAATATGATGAAGAACTTTCCAAACTTGTAAAAACTTTAATCTACCGAAAATTACACCATTTCCTTTTTGAATGAGAAAAATTATTTATTTTCTTAAAACAAACAAAAAAGTTTTCAAAATGTTGTTACAATTTTGAAAAAATGACTAAAAACACCAATATTTTCACAAAATTATCAAAAATCGTCAAAATTCGATAGATAAAATTGTGTAGCACAGTTCGATAGATATTTTCTTTACCAATAAATAAAAATTATAATTTGAAAAAAAATCGTAACCATTTAAGTAAATACAAAGCGTTAAAAGTGAAATTTAAATTGTGAATTCCACCGCTAGAGTGCGCAATATAAAAAAATAAAAACTTCAGTAAAAGCTTATTGAGACACCCTTACATTTTTCTACAAAATTACGTGACAAAATTCGCACGGGATTTATGAGTGGTATAAAATGGGTTTATACCACTACAACTACATTAAATAGGGAAATATAAAAAAGAATAAGAACATTTTGTTCGCCATAAATGACTTGAATTCACACAAAATTTTAAAAGTTGTAATATATTTTAAAATTTGTTAATATTTTATTTCGTTATTGCTAAAACTTTAATGTATATCCATTTAAAAGATCAATATAACTTTATCATTGCGGTTTTAAGGATTTCAAATGTGATTAATTAATTCAATTCGGGTAATGATCGTTCATGCCGACGTTTTTTAATTTGAAATGTCATTAATCTGAGAAACGTATAGCAACGATGCATACGTCAAAGCATTTTTTAATGTTATTATCAAAAGCCTATGAAAAGCAGCGTTATGACTATTGCGAAACAAGCTAAATTTCAGGTCAAAAAGTTGATCAAAAAACAACAACAAAACAAAAAGAAAGTTAAACGCTTGCGAAAATATTTAAGCAAAATCCAGGGCTACAGAAAAACATATCGTCGTCTTGGCTGCAAGTAGTGCTATGTGTTTTTCAAGAGGCTTTTGGGAGATCATATTATTCACATCATATACCGTAATGATTCACGCCCTCCTTTACTAAAATACTGTATTAAAAGAAATCAGGATTTAATCTCTGTTACACAGCGGTGCGTGGTTTTTTAAGATAAACTACACATAACACCTTTCGAGGGAGCGTTTTTTTAAAATATCGCTCATACCAGTTGGTACACATAACACTTTTTGTTCATAGAAAAAAAGTATAGTTTTTTTTATATGAGTATTTTTTTATATAGACACACAGAGAAATATAGTGCCAACCGAATTGAAAAGTGTATTTTAATAGTAACAACTTAATTCAGTTAGAACAACGATATTTACATTATATGACTGAATTTTTTGGGTGCTGCAACTAAAATTCAGTTGATTTAATCGAACTGTGTTGTGGAAACTAATGAAATTCTTATTAACCCAATTTGAGTCGTAGTAACAAAATTTCAGTTAACAAAAAGCTGATTTTTTCTTTGTGTGTATATGAGTGATTATATGAGAATAGCACTTTTTGCTATCCTCTAAACCCATTCAGATATCTCAAAACCGCTTGGTAGATATATGTATGACCAATAGAGCTTCTGAATGGTACAATAAATAAAGCCAACGATATATCGCCTTCAGTAGAAGATGTTTGTATAATTTGTAAACTCCAATATGATTGCGTGCCACTAGAGAAGATGTATACTTAAAATCTGCCAACATCATTGTGTCCTGTTATATATGTCCGAACTGGGATGCAGATGATTCTGCATGGAAATTGTATGATATTACTCTGTATAAATATATTATGTGATAGGAATTTGTCTTTAATATCTTAACATTGAATTTATTTTTGATTTTTCACATTTTAAGGGAAATTTCATAAAGTGTTCATATTGCGAAAATACATTTTAAAGTCAAAATTGTGGACATTTTAAAAATATGGTTAAAAAAAATGTATGTATGCAATATCAAAATAAATCTCTGTGGCCAAAAGACACCTAACGTATTATACTTTCATACGGTATATGACACATTAAGATATCTTATTCAGTTTGGGCTTTAGATAATTATTTGAATACAATGTTCATATAGGGACCCTCTCCCTTATATTTTTTGTTAGGTTTTGCTATTTCTGTATCTATAGTACTATCTACGTAGTTCTTGTAGTTATAGATGATACTGAAAATTTGTAAATGTGTACGTTATGATGCCCCTTAAAATAACGATTTGTCGATTTTTGTTCATTACACCCAAAGTTTTATTGCAAATGGTTCCAAAAGGAAATATCGGTAAACCGTAACGCAAGACGGCCGAAAATCACCCATTTTGGAAAAAAGTGAATTATTCTTTTTCAATCAAATTGTAATAATTGTTCCCTGAAGAAGTCACCCAATGTGGAGACGAAATATTGGAAATAAAAAATTATAATTAATAAATAAATGATCTTAAGCTCGTTTAAAATAAGACGAATTAAATAAAAGAAGATCAAAGAAAACTTAACATTTTTTAAATGAATTATTATTGTTAAAAATTTCCACAATTCCAAATTTCGAAAAATATCGAATTCTGACCTCATCGAATTCATTAATCCACTTTATCTTGGAATCCAAAATGATCCACAAGTTTCAAAAAAATAAATAAATTAATTTTAAAGATTTTTTTAAAACGTCTAATTTGAAGATGTCGATTGGTATTTGTATAATATAATAGTTGTTATTAAAGAAAAAAAATAATTGGAGAAATGCTAATTCGAGTTTGTGTTTTGGAGCGACTCATTTCCAGGATATTTTATAAAAATAGCTTATTTTGTCAAAAATTTAACAAAATTTTAATGTTTTCATCAAAGTTTGCATAATTTTCGGAAAAATATTACTTAAATTTATTAAGACTATAATTATCTGTACAGTTATTTAAAAAATATTTAACCCTTAGTGGCCTGGGTACAAAAAAACCACGAAACTTTCTTTTATTATCACTACAAGATTGTAAAGCTTTTAAATTGATTAAAAAAAAACCTACTTGAGAAAAATAATTGTTTTATGTAACTTGATCCATATATGGTTAATTTTTACTCTTTTTAGACAAAAAAAAAACCCACTAGGAAATTAACAGAATAACATCTTTTATAATTTTCGGAAAATATTACTTAAATTTTATAAGACTATAATATACAACATTTTATCGGACGATGTCCAATATTAAAATCACTCAGATACCAATACTTTGGATATATATGGTTATCAGATGATTTAATAATAGCAATCCTTAATGGGGAATATTCGGATTGGGATTGTTTGTTAAAATATATTATCAATGCTCTTAAATATCGAAAAAGTTTAATTGAAGAATTTAATTATTAAACTATTGAGAAAAACAAACTTTAATTATAAATCAAATATATATATATTTTTTTTTATGAAATATGAAAAAAGTATTAATGGAAAACTAAAAATCACTCATCCGACTGACGACTAATGTCAAAGCCGTAAGTTCTTTTTTTTTTTTTTTTTTTTTTTTTTACTTAATAATAATGTACTAATATTAAACATATTCTTTGTAAACTTTATACATTATAATATATGAAATAAAGAACAACTACTACTACTACTAATTATATCTAATTTTATTGAACAAAATATTTAACCCTTAGTGTTCGGGGGACAAAAAACGCATTACTTTTACTTATGACTTCAAGAAAAAAATTCCACTTGATAATGATTTCACTTTCACCAAAAAAATACACATTAGAAAATTTACATTATAACATCTTTCAGATTTTTATTAAATTCGAATATGCGATAGAGGGTACACAACCAGCGAACAAGCGCAATCTTATTTTAAAGGTTATTTTTGACCCCACCTTGTTAACTCTTAGCCTCTCTGCTGCGTAAGACGTATATCAAAATGTTATCCTGTTACGTCCGCCTGACATAAATGTGTTCTTTTATTTCGACGCAACCTATGTAGGTTTTTTACTTTGACTACCCAGTTAAGTACTTAAAAAAATGTTTTTCTGTAAATTTCCTAGTCGGTCTTTTATGATGAAAAGTGAAAACATTAGCCCGTAATGGATCAAATAAAATAATTTTGATTTTAAAAAGGGGTTTCTTTATGGGCTATTTTGGTCAATAATCTCATTTATTTGTAAATAAAAATCAATTTATCATGTTTTTGCTCAACGTTTCGTTTGCTTTATTCAAACTTCTTCAGGAGCGTAAAGTTATAAAATGATTTTTGGTTACATAGTCAGAAAATATAATATGTAAAGTTTATTTGTAAATAAAAACTGGACATCACTACACAGAATTTTAAATAAATATTAACAACACAGTACACAGAAAATCACAGGTTAAGCTGAC
Source organism: Delia radicum (assembly GCA_021234595.1). NCBI lineage: Eukaryota > Metazoa > Arthropoda > Insecta > Diptera > Anthomyiidae > Delia > Delia radicum. The sequence continues at coordinate 69,406,792 of CM037854.1, read as the reverse complement.
TGTAGTATCACAGAACTTTGACTTTTTATCAAGTGGAAATTTTTTTGTATCCATTTAATGGCTTTATATTCTTTTCTTGTAGTCATAAGTTTCATGGGTCCTTTTTTAACCTGGCCACTGAAGGTTAAACATTTTTTGAATAAAAGTAATGTAATTATAGTATTATCAAATTTAAGTGATATTTTTCCGAAAATTATGATAGCTGTGATTCTGTAGTGGGTCTTTTTTTGACCAAATGTATAAAAAATTAACCCTATATGAATTTAGTTACATAAAATAATTCTTCTTAAGTAACGATTTTTTCTATCAATCTTGTTTCATGAGTCTTTTTTGTCCCCAGGCCACAAAGGTTTAATGATTTTTTAAACAAAAGTAGAGATAATTATAGTCTTAAGTAATATTTTTTCGAAAAATATGCAAACTTTGATGAATACATTCAAATTTCGTAAAATTTTTTACAAAATAAACTAAAGGGTCCGCCAAATAACTTTTTTTTTTGAAAATGCTATAAAAGAAACTACTGAATATTTCTCAAATTTCTTTTTTTATTTGAAAGTACAATCCTTCCGGTTAATAGTGGAAAATAATTTCATCCAAATGGCTGCCTCGGCTGGCCATGCAGTAGCCTACACGATCGGTCCAATTTTTAAGCACATTATCGATTGTGTGCAGCTGTATTTCCTCCTCTTCAATTTTTGTGAACAAAAATTCATGGCCCGATAACGATCGCCATTGACTGTAACGGCCACTCCTTGCTCATTTTCGAAGAAAAATGGCCCAATTATGCCTCTGGACCAAAATCCGCACCTGGTAGTGACTCGTTTTGGGTGTATCGGCACACATTCTGCAACATTACCATGATTTTCAAAATAATGTCGCAATATTTCCCAGTGTTGTTCCAGCGTATACACAACCATATTCGTTCAGCGGAAGGATAAAACTAATTATCTGTCAAATCAGACATGAGCTAAGTGTTACCATTCACGAAATAAGCACTAGTTGAAAAAAACGTTAGATGGCGCACCCTTTATTTTCATAAAATGTCCTGGAAAGTAGTCGCTCCAAATACGAATTATCTTTTTTCCAATAATTTTTTTTTTCTTTAATAACAACTATTATATTATAAAAATAGCAATCGACATTTGCAAATTAGGTAATTTAAAAAATCTATAAAATTAATTAAAAAAAAGTTTGTGCTAAAGTGGGTTAATGATATCCTATGAAGTCAGAATTTCCTATCTGAATAATTTTGAGTATATTAAATGAATTAATGAAATAAAAGGTAATATTTTCAAAATTCGAATTTTGGAAATTTTTAATAATAATACACCTTTTTTATAAATGGGTTAACGTTTTCCAAAAAAAAATTATTTCTTCCATTTGTAATGACAAATCTGTTTTTAAGGGACACCCTAGTGTACGTGTGCATTTAAACGTGTGCATTTAAAGTATATTCAGTATTATATTCTGTAAATCCTTATTTCAAAAGATTACAATATGAAATATGAATTACAAACTATTCAAGCGATATTGAAACATAAACCTCAAAGAGTAAATAACATTCGATGCTTTTCGTCGCACACTAGGTGTTTAAAAAAAAAAACAATTCATATCGTGGGTTTATATTCAATAAGGGCTATATACAAATGCACAATTTTTCAGGAAAGCTAAAACCCCCCCGTTTCATTTAACTAATTAATCCTCTTAAATATTTAAAAAATGTCTACTAATTCATATAAATTATTTTTTTCAAAGTTAAATTTTGTCGCTGTTTTTTGTTAGATATTTAGGAAATTGAATAAAGTTCCGATATAATCATATATGATTATATATAGTATTACATATAACTAAACATCACATCTCATCTGATCCCAAAAATGGCATACTTAAGCTGATCTCATGGTATCTCATTGGATCTAATCTCATATAGTTTGATCTGAAAATTATGATCAAATTATATATAATTTGATACAATTTTATCTAATAAGTTTTTTAATTAAAACCAAAATTGAAAATGTTTAAGAGATCAGTACTTTTTATTTTTATCCAATTAAATACAACCTGCAATTCATTTATAAAACATAGTGAAAATAGTGTTAAATCTAAAAAATTATGCTCTTTATGAACCTGAAGTTTGAAATATAATAATTTTAAAACGCTATGTAAAACCAAAACACAACATTTAACGAGGAAGAAAATCAAGTTTTTAGTTCGCAAAATTTTCAAGTAAAAGACTTACAAATTTTGTCAAAGGCCGAAATTAACAGCAAACTTTACACGTCCTTGTTATACAAAATAATTAAAAATAGTACCTATACTGTCGGTATTATGGATCAATACGATATTTTGTTTATGAAGGATAAATCTTCCTATTTAGTACTTCGCAATTTCAAATTGTTCAAGACAACTATTTTGTTAACCACAAAACAGGATCTGTGGTAGAAAGTATATTGCAGATAGTAGAACTAGTAGAACTAAGCAACTATCTAATTTTTAAAATTGAAAATTTTGAATCCATTACGCATGTTATATACATATATGCCGTTTTCAACGCATTTCAAAAAAAGCTGAAACACGTATTTACTCTTACTTAAATCGTTTAATAATTACAATATGTCAATTTTACTTTTAAATGGGTAAAAAAAATTTAAAAAATCGTTTTTTTTTACAGAATATTCCTGAAAAAGGATATGTCTGGATAAGCGTTGCCATATTTTACTTACCATTGGACGCACCTTAAAACCCCCTTTCAAATGATACTAATATTGAATATGTTGCCTTTAGTTAAAGTACAAAATTATTTGAAAAACTAAAAAAAAATAAACAAAAATCTAAAAATAGAATATTTGTGTTTGTTATTGTTGATCACTTCTGATCAACAATAACAGAAAAGCTAATAGGAAATAAAAACTGCATTACATTCGAGGCCATACTTGGGTGTGATCGCTAAACGGTCATGACTTGGTATTGTTACGTTTGTAATGTAAGAAGAGCGCAGGTTTGATTCTTACAGCCGCAGGTTGTTGAAAAATTTATCATATCGAGAAAATCTGACAAATAGAAGACACAAATAATAATACAATTTAAATGGAAAATCATTTATGACGCCTGTCCATAAAAAGGCAGAAACTAGTCTAGTCTGATTTAAAAATTAATAGTGTTTAGAATTTTTAGAGAAAAACATTCATTCTTCTTCTTAACCTCAACATTTCTAAAATAAATAAAAAAAATACATTTTTTGAAATCGTTTCAGATTGCTTAATGCTAGATATGAAATATTTTGGGAATCATCGTAAAACAAACCAAAGTACATTTGGAGGAGTGGACAAAATAAACTTTTTTTGGTAATGTCTATTATTTTAATTTAAAGTAAAATACAAAAAAAATATCAAAATAAATAAAAACTTTCGTAAAATAAACGAAAGTATGTTAATTTTACGAAAGTTTTTTTAAGCTACTGACAGTTTTGTACAAAAACCTTAATTTTTCTATTTCTGCAATCAAACATTGGTTTGGCAACTAATTCGGTCGTTGGCTTTTGTATGTTTTGTGTTTGTTATGCAGCATTTGTCGTATTCAAATTTGATTTGTTCTTATTTTTATTCCACTACTACGGCCTCTTTCAAAATGAATACATTTCATTAATATATAGACCATTTGCCGGCTAATTACAAAACAAATCTACACTCAAATAAAAAAGTTAGTAAAGTCAGCAAAAAATTTTGCTGAGTCAGCAAAATTTTAGTCAGGAGGGTGCTTGCTAAAAAATTGCTAATGTCAGCAAAATCTTTTGCTGAAAATCAGCAAGCTGATTTTTAGCAGCGAGCTGATTTTTAGTAGATTCAGCTAAAGTTAGTAGATTAGAAATTTTTGCTGAATATTAGTAGACTGAAAAAAACTCAAAAAAATTTGTAGAAAAGTTATACTTTAGTTAATTTATTTGCTGAAAATCATAAAACATATTTTTGTGATTCTGTTTAAAATAATTTACAATACGTTACAAAATATAAAAATGTTCATACTCCCAAATTGACGATATGAATTAATGTAATATCTAAAAACAATAGAAACAATTATATATAACATAAACGAAATTATCTTTGAACTACTTACATCAATTATTGTCTAAAGGAACGCAAATGCCGCAGAGAATTATAGAAACGAAACGAAAAAATAACAAAATATAACATATACAACCATTTTTTGCAATAAGAAAAAGGAAACAGAAAAATCTACCTAAGATGTATGTCTTTGTCTTTCGCTTTAGTCTGTCTATCTATTGCATATTTGTTTGCAATTTGACCACACAAGATTATTAATATATATAAACCTTTAGTTTACAAACACACATTTAATCTTTATTAAATTTAAATTTAAATGTTTTATTTTGTCTTTTATTTAACTAATAGATTAATAGATTAAGTTGTTTTAATCCACAATTTTGTTTTATGTATGAAAAATAGATACAAAAATCTTCCATGGTTGTTTTTTTTATATTATGTCTTACACTGCAGCCACACGATCAAGATTTTCTTGATAGTCTCTTACATATACTGTTTGTCAAAATATGTAAAAATTGACAGATGTGAGGTAGGCTGCACGCAAGTTGAAAGCAATAAAAATATTTGTGAAAGGAAAGCTGTTTTCTTGAACGTAAATTGATACACTCCACTTAAAAGAGAAATCTGAAGCAAGTTTGCTTAAATTTTAGAAAGTGTGAGTGTATTGGTAAAAAAGTGTGAGTGTATTAAAATTTGATAGGCAAAACTTGATCGTGTAACCTTCAAGTTACTAGAGCTGTACTTGTTAGTATCATTTTCCTTGTCACTACAAAATCTAGACATACCGCGGCATCTAATTCATTCTGCGTATATCTTTCAGTCTGGTTGTCGTTCACACTATTGATGTGCTAATCAGCACAATTTTTTTAGCAAAATAAATTAGTAAAACATTAGTAAAATATTAGTAAGACATTAGTTCAAAACAGTTAAGTGCTGAATAAGTATAACTAAAATTTTAGTTTAAAACATAATTTTAGCAACAAATTTGCTGAAAAATACTATACCTGATTTACAAGATGTTTTACTAACTTTTCTACAAACTTATTTTTTTTGAGTGTACATATCTATACAATAAGTACGATATTTTCAACATATTAACATTTTCCTCTACTCCATTTTCCCCTTCTGGAAAAAACCTTCTAGATTGTCCCATAAAAATGTAAAAATGTCATACGATGAGTACTCCAATAAAATAACAAAAAACAACCACTCATGATTTTTTATTTGCGTATCGTAAAATATTGTTGCAGAAAAGTAATCGATTCTTTTAGTTTTCTTGGTACAAATAGTTGGACCAAGGTTGGCAACCGAAACGAATAACTGTACTGTTTTGGTTTTGTCATAAGCTAATACGGCCGAAAGTTTTTTATGTAAATAAAACAAATTTATTTTACATCTTCTCCGGATGCACAGTGGGCTATATCACAAAATTTTTGACAATAATTCGGTCATTTCTTACTTAGCGGTCCAATTGTAATGAAATTTGGAACAGGCATAAGTGACGTAATATCAAGTTTAAATTTTGGTGTTGATCGTTGGAAAGGAAATTAAATGTAAATTACGACATTTTTAAAAAGAATCCCAATAAATACTCTTGGTAAAACGAAAACTTAGGAAATCCTAATCAGAAGGTAAAACTTTCATGTTTTGTTTAAATGTAATTTTTCACTATTTAATAAAATATATATAAATAAACATAATTCAATGATTTTTTGGATTTAAATAGACTTTTAAGTCAATAAAGCGAAATTTATGTCCGAATTTATGATTTTCTGTAAGCAATTCCACAATTCCCAAAAATAAAATAAAAAAATTCCATTTTTTGCTGCAATGTCGTCATTTAAAAAGGGAATTGGTAGAGACTTACCCAATAAATTAGTTATATGTTCTAGTTTCTACAACCGCTCCTGATACCTAATTGGAGGGGTGCACAATTTTTAACAGTGGGTTAAAGATGATATTTGCCTTAAAAATGTGGCAACATTAGAAGCGGGTATGAGAAAAGTATATACAAATCAAAACATTTTTTTAACACAACTTGCTTTTATATAAATAAGAAATTTCAGAAAAGTATTCACTAGGGTGGGGCTATTTGAACATCTTAATGGGCGCTTCGCGTTTCTGATTCTTGGGATTGTACTGAGCAAAAAGTCCACTAGACCATACGTCTACGGTGAAAATCGAGCTTCCAGATTTTGACTTTTTAGCCGTATTTTGTGAAAGTAACAATGTGTGGGATGGACATATCTCAGGAAGTAGGAGGAGCTTATCCAATATTATGGTATCAATCTCTTCTTTGGAAGATTCTCTAGCATTAGATTAGATTAATGCATCAATCATATTTGTGGGTGGGGTTTAAGGAGTTAATTTTTAATTTCAAAATAGGGCTTTTTTCTGACTTTGGAATCGTATGACTAGTCAACAAAAATAGATATAATGCTGAAATGTTCTTAAAATAAACTCCGTTTCTATACTTTCAAAATAAAATAAATTTAATTGAATTCGGATCATAATTAAGCATAATTGTCATGCAAAGAATATTTTTCATAAATGCTGCTTTTGCTTAAGTTGGCCCTTTTTTCCCTAAACGTGTATAGAGTAAAAATTAATTTAAAAATAATTTGGAGCAAATGATTAACAAAATAAAAGAAATATTTTATTGAAAAAGAAAATTATTCAAGTTCGAGGCCATACTCTATATTTCTTTATTAGGATATTGTCCTAACAAATAATCTATAGAGTTTTTGTTTTCAAATTTATTATTTGACCCTTTCAGGAATGTGTTGATAGATCTATTTCGGGAATTTTCTAGGTTCCCATCATCAGAACACGTTTTGAAAGCGGTAACAATCCCATGTCAAACATCAAGCATTCATATGAACTAGTTTACTCACTACATGAGAACTAATATACATATGATTTTGAAGTTAAAGATTATAACCATTGATCAAAAAATAAATTGAAAACTTGTTTGTGTGTATGTCTACCTTTGGTAAATATTCAATACACGTTTTTGTTTTTTTCCTCCTTTTTATGTTTTGTTAAGTTTGTAAACAAAACTTGAATAATTTTCATTTTCATTGCACAATTAAAGGTCGAAAAAACATAATTTTTATTTTTAATAAAAATTATAACAAACTTGTGAAAAAAGGCAAAGTACCGCCTAGTTTACTTCCCCTGTTTTGTTTACAAACTTAACAAAACATAAAAAGGAGGAAAAAAACAAAAACGTGTATTGAATATTTACCAAAGGTAGACATACACACAAACAAGTTTTCAATTTATTTTTTGATCAATGGTTATAATCTTTAACTTCAAAATCATATGTATATTAGTTCTCATGTAGTGAGTAAACTAGTTCATATGAATGCTTGATGTTTGACATGGGATTGTTACCCGCTTTCAAAACGTGTTCTGATGATGGGAACCTAGAAAATTCCCGAAATAGATCTATCAACACATTCCTGAAAGGGTCAAATAATAAATTTGAAAACAAAAACTCTATAGATTATTTGTTAGGACAATATCCTAATGAAGAAATATAGAGTATATGGCCTCGAACTTGAATAATTTTCATTTTCATTGCACAATTAAAGGTCGAAAAAACATAATTTTTATTTTTAATAAAAATTATAACAAACTTGTGAAAAAAGGCAAAGTACCCGCCTAGTTTACTTCCCCTGTTTGTTTACAAACTTAACAAAACATAAAAAGGAGGAAAAAAACAAAAACGTGTATTGAATATTTACCAAAGGTAGACATACACACAAACAAGTTTTCAATTTATTTTTTGATCAATGGTTATAATCTTTAACTTCAAAATCATATGTATATTAGTTCTCATGTAGTGAGTAAACTAGTTCATATGAATGCTTGATGTTTGACATGGGATTGTTACCGCTTTCAAAAACGTGTTCTGATGATGGGAACCTAGAAAATTCCCGAAATAGATCTATCAACACATTCCTGAAAGGGTCAAATAATAAATTTGAAAACGAAAACTCTATAGATTATTTGTTAGGACAATATCCTAATGAAGAAATATAGAGTATATGGCCTCGAACTTGAATAATTTTCATTTTCATTGCACAATTAAAGGTCGAAAAAAACATAATTTTTATTTTTAATAAAAATTATAACAAACTTGTGAAAAAAGGCAAAGTACCGCCTAGTTTACTTCCCCTGTTTTGTTTACAAACTTAACAAAACATAAAAAGGAGGAAAAAAACAAAAACGTGTATTGAATATTTACCAAAGGTAGACATACACACAAACAAGTTTTCAATTTATTTTTTGATCAATGGTTATAATCTTTAACTTCAAAATCATATGTATATTAGTTCTCATGTAGTGAGTAAACTAGTTCATATGAATGCTTGATGTTTGACATGGGATTGTTACCGCTTTCAAAACGTGTTCTGATGATGGGAACCTAGAAAATTCCCGAAATAGATCTATCAACACATTCCTGAAAGGGTCAAATAATAAATTTGAAAACAAAAACTCTATAGATTATTTGTTAGGACAATATCCTAATGAAGAAATATAGAGTATATGGCCTCGAACTTGAATAATTTTCATTTCATTGCACAATTAAAGGTCGAAAAAACATAATTTTTATTTTTAATAAAAATTATAACAAACTTGTGAAAAAAGGCAAAGTACCGCCTAGTTTACTTCCCCTGTTTTGTTTACAAACTTAACAAAACATAAAAAGGAGGAAAAAAACAAAAACGTGTATTGAATATTTACCAAAGGTAGACATACACACAAACAAGTTTTCAATTTATTTTTTGATCAATGGTTATAATCTTTAACTTCAAAATCATATGTATATTAGTTCTCATGTAGTGAGTAAACTAGTTCATATGAATGCTTGATGTTTGACATGGGATTGTTACCGCTTTCAAAACGTGTTCTGATGATGGGAACCTAGAAAATTCCCGAAATAGATCTATCAACACATTCCTGAAAGGGTCAAATAATAAATTTGAAAACAAAAACTCTATAGATTATTTGTTAGGACAATATCCTAATGAAGAAATATAGAGTATATGGCCTCGAACTTGAATAATTTTCATTTTCATTGCACAATTAAAGGTCGAAAAAACATAATTTTTATTTTTAATAAAAATTATAACAAACTTGTGAAAAAAGGCAAAGTACCGCCTAGTTTACTTCCCCTGTTTTGTTTACAAACTTAACAAAACATAAAAAGGAGGAAAAAAAACAAAAACGTGTATTGAATATTTACCAAAGGTAGACATACACACAAACAAGTTTTCAATTTATTTTTTGATCAATGGTTATAATCTTTAACTTCAAAATCATATGTATATTAGTTCTCATGTAGTGAGTAAACTAGTTCATATGAATGCTTGATGTTTGACATGGGATTGTTACCCGCTTTCAAAACGTGTTCTGATGATGGGAACCTAGAAAATTCCCGAAATAGATCTATCAACACATTCCTGAAAGGGTCAAATAATAAATTTGAAAACAAAAACTCTATAGATTATTTGTTAGGACAATATCCTAATGAAGAAATATAGAGTATATGGCCTCGAACTTGAATAATTTTCATTTTCATTGCACAATTAAAGGTCGAAAAAACATAATTTTTATTTTTAATAAAATTATAACAAACTTGTATAATATTTTATTGCTATATTTTATTTTTAAGCATATATCGCTTTCGACTATTGCTGGACGTAAGAAAGATGCCTAAAAATGTTTTAAATTTTATTAAACCTAATTTTTGACGACTAGTTTTGAGAATATTTAATGAAATATTAAATTTTTTTTACAAAATTTTAAGAAAACAAGCACTAATTTGTATGCACAATTAGTGAGGCATGCGTAAACAATTTTTTTGGGGGTTTCTACTTTACTAAAAGGATTGGAAACAATCCTTGTGCACTTTTTGTGTTAAAAGTGACGATTTTTTTTACAAAATATGTATCTAATTTTCGCTCAGTATTGTTTTCTAAACTATATGGTAAGCTCGTGTTTTTGCCAAAACGAGTGTAAGAGAATACAGAACTTTTGTAATAGAGTAAAGAACACAAATATGTGTTTTGGCTAAACGCAGGTTTAGCAATTAGGTGTGAACGCCATATAAGATAAATAACACAGGTCAACAAATGTTTAACCCTGAGACCAGAGTATAATTTTGTAAAGGTTTAAGCTGCGCTGAGTCCGAATCTGACCTCAGAATTTGCCCATCACATCAGGTTATAACATCACGAATTCACCTTCATTTATAAAATTTGTTCTGTCGTCTGAAAGTCCTACCAATTGCGTTAAAAATAAAGTTTTAACCTCTGTTATATATTGTACATTCTTTGAGGTAACTTAACCTAATATTTGCAAATACCCGGTTTTTCGCTATATTCCTGATATTTTCGATATAAATGCAAAATATTCAAATTTTTTGCCACAATTCGCCTTTATTTTACGGCAATGCAATATGACTTGAAGTCATAATTTTTCCATTGCAATGCATTTTGAATTGGTAATCTATTTGGTAATATATAGTCCGTTGAATTTTTCTAATATGATGTGTTTGATGATTTCATATTACCACTCTCAGCCGAACCCAGAGTCACGAAAAGAGGAAGTGTCGCAACTCCTAATTTGAGCTGTGCTGAATCAGAATCTGACCTCTGAATCGCGAATTCACCTTCATTTATAAAATTTGTTCTGTCGTCTGAAAGTCCTACCAATTGCGTTAAAAATAAAGTTTTTACCTCTGTTATATATTGTACATTCTTTGAGGTATATTAACCTAATATTTGCAAATACCCCGGTTTTTAGCTATATTCCAGATATTTTCGCTATAAATTAAAAAAATTTAGATTTTTTGCCACAATTCGCATTTTTTTTACGGCAATGCAATATGACTTCAAGTCATAATTTTTCCATTCCAATGCATTTTGAATTGTTTGGATATCTCTTCTATTTGGTAATATATAGTCCTTTGAATGTTTCTAATATGATGTGTTTGATGATTTCATATTACCACTCTCAGCCGAACCCAGAGTCACGAAACGAGGAAGTGTCGCAACTCCTAATCTGTAATTACACATACATCTCGTTTTATTTGGACCAGTATTTATAGTTAAGAAGATATATACTAACTACCACGTTTTCCAGTTTCAAACTACAATGCCTTTTTATTAATTTACTCAGTGTAGATTTGATATAAAGTTTTTCAAATTTTTTTTTTCTTTTTGTGTGTATAAAACCTAATTTAAATTATGTGATACGCTTTCTTCTTTAACTAAAATGTGGGTTTTTATGCGCAATAAATGTTTTTTTTTTTTCTATGGGTTAATATTGACTCCAAGGGAGGAAAGTGTAAGATTTTTCAGGATGGTATGAAGGTTAAAAATAGCGTATTAATGAATAAAATATTAACACTGGTCAGAAGTAAAGAATATCACCACAAATTTACAATTTTAAAGCATTAACACGTAGATTTTTCATACATGAATTTAAAAAAAAAAATCTAAATACAGTCGGGCCTCGATTATCCGTGATGTTCGGGACCAGAAGCATTGCGGATAATCGATTTTCACGGTTAATCGAATAACAATTTTGATTATACAGTTTTTTTTATATTTTTATTATTTATCAAGTGAACATCAAGAAGCTTATGTACATTTTTAAATTAAATAAGTATGTATACATTAAATTTTCTACTGAAAACATGAGGCAAAAAGGACATTAAGCAAAAAAGAATACAATTTCTTAAAAAAAGTCGTGTAACGTTGTTTGTCTAATATTTTTCAACTTATAATTAAAAATTGTAAAAATTGTATGTGTGGTGCTTTTCAATCCAACTAACTAAAAAAATTCTACCATCACGGATAATAGAGGTAATCACGGTTAATCGAAGCAAACAATTTGAAAACATTGCAAACAAAAAAACAATAGACTGATCTTTGGCCATCACGGTTAATCGGGGTTACCGGTTAACCGGATCACGGATAATCGAGGCCCGACTGTAACTGTTATTTTTTAACAGTAATTCAAAAAAAAAATCAAAAATAAAATTTATTAAGAAGTATTTTGATTAAAAAACAAAAATAAATCTACTGTGTGATTTTTTAAAATTAAATTCATAACTGTTAGGGTCTCTGCTTATATATATATATATTATGTCCTGTGGTTCCTATTGGGAACAAAGGGTCTCTGCTTAGACGTGTTAAATTTAACAAAATAAATTAGAATTAATAAATATTAAATTATTTGAAGCTAAAGAAAACGTGATTTCAGACATACTATTTTGAGTGTACAATTACAAAGAAATTAAAAAAAAATATAATCATCATATTAAATTTTAAGATTACATTATTAACAGAAATAACTTATCGTGTCTATTTCTGTAGTCACCTTCAACATAAATATGCGCCGTAGCTATTCTATAATACGCTAGTGATGTGAGGAAAACATATGCTTTTTGGTGATCATCGATACATTCTATAATACGTATTCGACGCGCGTTTTCATCACTCTTGTTTGTTGCCAACATTGACGCGTTTGACAAGAAAATGTTTGTTTTTTCTATAAAAACATGAAAATTCTTTAAATTTTTAACTATTTTTCGCTTATTTAATTAATTTCAGCAATAAAAGTGCAAAAAGTCGACTCCGGCAGAATAACAAAATAAAGTTTAAAAAACTTAATGTTTGTCTTTTTGTCTGCCAAAAAGTTTGCATTGGAAAAAAAATCATTTATTTTTGCAAAAACCCATACAAATTATTAAATTTTCTTCATTTCATATTTATTACATGCTAAACCAATAAAAAAATCAATTTAATTGCAATATAATCAATAAATTAACATCTTTTAATGTTTTTTGTGCTTCTTCTTCTCTGTTTCTGTTTATTTTTTTTAGAGATGGTAAAAATTTGATAGCTTTAACCGATAACACAGGTCAACAGCAAAAAAAGGCTTGACTAACCACTATATAGATTTGATGCATCATGGCTGCCTAAGTACAAAAATGGTAAAATTTTTCAATTCTATGGATAATTTTTTTTTTTTTAATTTTTTAAGTAAAATTGACAATATTTTGAGACATTTCTCCACTTATGTTGTCATAACTCAAAAACAACTAGTCCGATGTTGTCAAATTAAATTTACAAAAATTAAGGTTTACAATATCTTTAAAGAACGTGTACAAATTTTTTTAATGCGATCAATAGTTTCAAAGTTATGAAACAAATTGTTAGCAAAAAAAAAAAAAAAACAGCTAAAAAAAAAAAAAATTTGAAAAACAAAAATCTGGAAAAAATCGAAAACTGCAAAAAATATTACTTTTTATTTTTTTGTAGTAAAGCTACATATCATGCGAATTAAACTAGATATGGATCATAAAAATCGATGCATGCTTTACATTTTTATTTACAATTAATTGAAGGTATCGCATATTTACAAGCACTGTAGAAAATTGTATCTACTATATAATGAAAATGCAGAACATAAAAACTCAGGTGCATTTTACGACACGCATTTTGGCAAACCCCCTTTGGGAAAAACCTCTATGACATTTTTATGATTCTAATAATTAAAAAAAAATAAGTAATAAACAAAAGATTGTTTAATTTTTACGATTGCGGTAGGATAGTAATAAAACGCTCATAAATGTGCGTGTACGCTGAAGTGCTCTTATTTTCCGTTAGCTACCTGTAACGGATGATTTTTTTTTTTCATAAAAGTCCTTAATGTTTTTTAGGATTCTTGGGAATAATAAAAAATTTGCAGCACACACAAACTGTATCCACACAAAGGGTTATCCCAAATTATAGTATCAGTATTTATAAGATCTCCTTGACCCTTTTTATTTCATTCAAGAAGTGTTTGCGATAACGCAAACATCATTTAATACCTACACAAAAATTAGAGTCATACAGCTTAGAAGTTAAAAACAATTTTCAAATATTAATAAAAATGAGCCAGAAAGCCAGAACATTTTTATGTAAAAACGATGGTATGCGATGGTCTTACCCCACGAGGTCTGCTGATGGGTTTACACTTGCAGTTCTACATTCACAAGAAATAGAATATGCTCAAGATCGGGGTGCAAGCTGTAGTCATGTGCTTTCATCTTCACCAGGACACTCAACCTCAAGTATGTCTTACCAATCAGATATGTCAGATCCAGCACTACCATCTACAGCTGAAAATGACGAGTTCATCCCACACAAACATTTCTCGCCGAGACCATGGAATCAAGATCAGCTTAATGATGTAATTAGAGACCTTGGATTGTCGAAAAGATCTTCTGAATTACTTGCGTCCCGGATGAAAGAAACAGGTCTCATAACTAAAGAAACTAAAGTTTCGTATTACCGTACTCGAGAAAAAGACTTACTTCATTATTTTGCTGAAGAGGATGACTTTGTGTACTGCACAGATATTTCTGGTTTGATGACTGCCATGGGCTTACAGAGATATGATTCAAACGAATGGCGTTTATTTATCGACTCATCAAAACGCAGCTTGAAGTGTGTCCTTTTGCATAATGGAAATAAATTTCACTCCTTGCCGATCGCACATTCAACCAAAGTAAAAGAAGAATACTCTGTAATTGCATTGGTCATGAAGAAGATAAAGTATGATGAACATAAGTGGGTAATTTGTGTTGATCTTAAGATGGTAAATTTCCTCTTAGGCCAACAAAGCGGCTTTACAAAATATCCTTGTTTTATATGTTTATGGGACAGCAGAGCTAAAACAGAACATTGGAATAAAATACACGAATGTTACTATGTAATGCATTTTTGATGTGAAAATTTGTACATAGCATGGGGAAAATGTTTTCAAAATTCAATCAATCGAAAGAAGAACATTAACTACTCAATTTTATGTATATCAGACAAAAAACTAAAATTTGGGTGAAAATGAGCGAATTCACTTAATTGTGAATAAATTCGAAAAAAATCAATCGATTTTTATGATCGATATCTCATTTTGTTCCTATTACATGTGGCTTTGCGATAAAGCAATAAATCTGAACGATTTTTGCCGTTTTCGATTTTTTATGATTTTTTTAAAACAAAAAAATTTGCTATTTTCACGTAAAAAAAATATTTTTTCCCTCAATTTTGTATTATAACTCCGAAACTACTGAGCCGATTGAAACGCAATATATTAACGGATTAAAGGCTATGTAAATTTCAGTTTTTCTAAATTTATTTGAATAATATCGGACTAATTTTTTTTTAGTTATCATTAATTATGTGGAGAAACGTCTAAAAAAATTTATAATTTTACTTAAAAATTTTTAAAAAAAAAAACCTCTCCATAGAATTTCAAAATTGAACCATATTTGTACTACTGGGACCACAATACATCAAAATTGTATAGTGGTTTTCAAAGCCCCTAAAATTTTTTCAAAATTGTTGCCTTGTGTAATTCTTCACAAGTATTTTACAATGTATCGAATCATGGATGGTGAAAGTGAATAGTCGACACCGACAAAGTGATGTGCGTATTTGTCGAATTGACATGAATAATAACATCAAGGTCACTTTCCGCAATTATAAATCATATTTAGACTATTTTTAACAAAGAGAAAATATTTTAGAAAACTTTTAATTTAATTTAAGCAAAGCCTATGAATTAAATTAAACAAACATTTTATTTTATTAAAAAACTTGATTTTGACAAAAAAAAAAAAAATATTAACCAAAACAAAACTGAAACAAACTGATAAGAAGAGACAATTTATACTAAAATACACTAAAATTGGGCGCCAATAATAAATTGAATGAAACAGGCTTTAATTAAAAATTTGTATTCGATTCGAATACGTTTATTAAATTAACGTTTTCAATTATAAAAGATTTAAAACAAACCTTGGCCAATTGAAATAACATTTTACAATTTAAATAGTTAGCGATAGATAAGAATTTTCGTAATTTTCATTGAAAACTTTTTAACTTTTATTTATAAAACAATAAAAATTAATCGCTACATTATGACTGACGGTATTATCAATCACCTTAACAAAAAAAAAAATAAAAAATCCACTTAAATTTCGTTTTTTTTAGCAACAAATTAAGATAACAAGCCTAAAAACCAAACAAATTTGTTAACAAATTATAAAAAACAAAACAAAATCTAATCAAATTACCCGTGTAAAAAATATTAGATCTGATAAGATCGAACTAAAATTGAGTGAATCGAATTAGATATGATTGAATATAGTTAGATTTGGTGTCAGATCTGATCATATGGCAAGATTTGGCTTTATGCCCAGATCAGATCAGATCTAGTACTATATCTGCTCATATCTGATGGGACCTGGAATATTGAATAATTTTCGTGCCCAGTTACGAGCAGATCTGGTCATATTGGATTATATCTGGTGCCAGATCCGCTCATATCTAAAAACATTTGATAATCCCTCTGTCCAGATCTGGTACCAGATCTAAGCCCTTTTAAAGCCACCAAAATAAAAATGTAAATACATTTTTCTTATGACATGCAAACTTCTAAATTTTCTTCTTCGCTTTTATTGTGTTTGTTATTTTGTTTATTTTCAAAATTTTGAAAACTTTAGGAAAACTTCGAAAATTATTCTTGAAATATAAATATATAAATTATAAAGAAGGAAAGTGTAGAAAAGTCTTACCATATAAGTAGTTATATAAGTTCATATTCGGTAATGTCAAGTACTTACAATTGTCATTTCAAATCTCCTTACATTTATATTAAGTCGCGCAAAATAATTAATCATTATTAAACACCTTACGAGAAACATAAAAATATATGATTACTAGTATGTACAAAAATAATAAGTCTAAAAAATTAAAAAAAAAAACTAAAATACGCCATTTTTCACAAGTTTGAAATAATTTTTATTAACAATAAAAATTATGTTTTTTCGACCTTTAATTGTGCAATGAAAATGAAAATTATTCAAGTTCGAGGCCATACTCTATATTTCTTTATTAGGATATTGTCCTAACAAATAATCTATAGAGTTTTTGTTTCCAAATTTATTAATGGACCACTTTCAGGAATGTGTTTTCAATTTAATCAATGGTGATAATCTTTAACTTCGAGCTCATATATTAGTTCTCATTTAGTGAGAAAACTAGTTTATATGAATGTTTGATATTTTGCATGGGATTGTCACTTCTTTTAAAACGTGTTCTGATGATGGGAACCTAGAAAATTCCCGAAATAGATATATCAACACATTCCTGAAAGTGGTCAATTAATAAATTTGAAAACAAAAAATTTATAGATTATTTGTTAGGACAAATAGTATTAGTATACAGAAATAAATTCAAAATTGTGTTTGTAATATTTTTGTAAATACAAAAAAAAGTTTTTTAAACTGGCACCAATAATGAGTTAATAAAAAAAAAGGAATTTAAAATTGAGGTTGTTTGAATTTACAAATTCCATTGATGGTGACAACAGTTTTTTCTGTGTATGTCATTTAAAATGTAAGGCAGATAGTAAGCCGGTGTCATTACTGGTAGTAAGAAAAATAATGACATGTCATTACCGTTTCTATAGTGGGATGTTAAATAAAAACGTATATTATTAATAGTTTTTTTGTAGATCCATCAACCAATATTTTGTACATTTTCAAATAAATGAAAATAAATTGATATTCCCTGTCAATCTATGGGCGCATCTGATAGACGAAGATTTATAAACTCTTTAACAAATGAATTTTGAGAATTTTGATATTTGAGATATTTAAAATTGTGAGTTTGATTCGAATTATCTTTGTAATCTATTTATTTGTCCCAACCTTTTGAATAAATGTATCAAAATTAAAATAAATGTATTTTAATCGTTTAACTTGAAAATTTTTAAAACTATTGAACCTCTACAAATCTAAAAATAACATATCTGCCCAGATTTGATCAAATCTAATTAGATCTCAAATTTTTTAAATTTTCAGATCTGATCAAATATGCAACAAGATCTGGTTAGATGAAATCTTTTTTACACGGGTAGAGGTATAATACTTAAATGTTTATCATAAAATAAAATATTTATACATATTCGAATACAACACGTATTGTATACGGTTTATTTAGTTGTAGAACAAGTTGAATTATGAAAAGCATTCGCCAAAAACGTGAACAGATGCCAAAGTTTAACACTTTTGTTTTTTGGTTCAGTTCAGTTTATATTTCTGAAATACTTGAGTAGAAATTATATATGTTCATTATCAAAATCATAATACATAGAAATAAATTTGATCAAATTTTATGCGGACGTATTATAAACCTGTTGAAAAAATAATCAAAAATAAATTTAAAAAAAAATTGCAAAAATTTGATTAAAAGTTTGATGGTTTTTAAAAGCGCCATAATCGAACTTAATTAGTGTGCGGTCTGTACGAATTATCGTCAAAATTCTACGGATTGTCACATTGTAGTTTAAATAGTTTTATGGCAAAGCACGGTACATAGTTGAGAAATTTATCGTATATTAAAACTTATAAAGGGTCCGCCAAATAACTTTTTTTTTTTGAACTCCTGAACCAATTGGACTTTGTATGGCGTCATACCAAGGTCTTTATGCAAAATTCGTCTCAATGATGTCTCCGAAATGTTCAATTGTAGAAAACGACGGTGAAATGATGTTGATGGCGCTTCACGCACACTTTCTGCCACAGCAGCAATATTCTCGGGTGTACGCACTGTTTTTGGCTTTTCACGCTTTGGTTTATCGATGAGGATGCAAGTTTCTTTCACTTTTTTCACAAGATAACGAACATACGGACCATATTCGTTCAGCGGAAGGATAAAACTAATTATCTGTCAAATCAGACATAAGCTAAGTGTTACCATTCACGAAATAAGCACTTATTAGTCACAATTTTTAATCAAGAATTTTTATCAACACTTTCAAACAAATATTAATTGCAAATTTGTAATTAATGTTTATTTACAATTATCCCCTGGTTGAGACCTAAAATAGCCTTAACCATTGTAAAAAAAAAAAAAATAACTGATGGAAATTTAACCCAAGTCACGGTGCGCCTGATTCGATTTAAATAAAATTTACGTGTTACTCCAATTAGAAACCGGATTCTATTTCTAGATGATTTAAAAACTATTTTCCAATGAAAACCAAAAGAATCTAGCTGGCGCGTTTTTTTCGCGTCCAATTAAAATTTTTAAAATTTGACTTGTCTTTATTTTAGGGCACCTCACCGATCTAAACACAAAACTTACGAGCGATTCAGCTAGTAGAGCTGAGTTAAAAACGCCACATTTGGAGGCGGCAAGGGTTAAAAGTTAAATTTTTTAATTTATATGTTCTCAAAATTTACTTATCTATTCGGGACAAATTATATGTCATTGGAAAGCTTATAAAATCTTCTTTCGTATGATAGAATTACATTTTTAATTTCCAGGGATGGCATTTTTCTGCAAGGATTCGCCCAGCAATAATTTTGCTGGCTCAACTAACTTTTAAGCTAACTTTACGGGCTTTTTTTAGAGTAGGTAATAGGGTAAGCAGGCAATACTGATAAAATACCGTTATCCATTAAAAACACTTCTAATTGTCTACTATTGGTCTTAAAGTGTAGTAATACCGTTATCCTTAAAATACCGTTACCCAAAAAACTTAAATAATATTATCCTTAAAATACCAATATCAAAATAACTGAAATATCGATACTACTACTATAAAATACCGTTACCGAATGATTTGTTGTCAATTTAATAAAAAAGTAAATTTCTAAACATACACTCATGTTGCTGAGTCGGCAACATTTTAGTCAGGAGGGTGCTTACAAAAAAATTGCTAATATCTAAAAATCGTTTTGCTGAAAATTAGCGAAATGGTTTCTAAGAACAAAATTAGAAGATTCAGCAAAAGTTTTGCCAACACTTACTTGATCAAAAATTCAAAAAATCATTGCTTAAAGTTAACAAAATTTTTGCTGAATATCAGTAGACTGAAAAAAAACGAAAAATTTGTAGAAAAATTTTACTTTAGTTAATTTATTTACTGAAAATCCTAAACAAAGGTCCCGTTTTCACTCGCCCTAGATCCGTGAATAGTCTACTTGAAGGTATATTTGTTTGCAATTTACCCACACTACATTATTAATCACTATAAACATTTAGTTTACAAATACACATTTAATCTTTATTAAATTTAAATATTTTATTCTGTTTTTAATTTAATTAATATACGATTACTTTCACAAGCCGATGACAGCAAAAAATTAAAGTTGTTTTAGTCCATAATTTTGTTTTATATATGAAAAACAGATACAAAAATTGTAGATGGCCGACTTTTTTATATGTCTTACAAGAGTTGCAGCTTGAAGTAACATTTTTGTCTCTACTACATCTTGACATGCAGCGACATCTACTTCATTCAGCGTATATCTTTCAAACTGGATGTCGTACACACTATTATTGTGTTTATAAGCACAATTATTTTAACAAAATAAGTAAGTAAAACATTAGTTCAAAACATTTTAGTGCTGAATAAGTAAAACTAAAATTTTAGCAGAAAACATATTTTTAGAAAAATAGTACACTTGCAAACAAATCCACACAGAAAAAAATATCCCAACATTTGTAACCATTTTTTTAAACAAAAAAATTATTTTAAAAAAAAACTAATATCCACAAAAGATGAATTTCATATCAAACCCTATAAAAAAGGCACATTTTGAACCCGACCCTCTCAGATGTTGATGACATTTTTGCATACAGCTACATTTTACCTATACAAACACAACCTCATTTTTAAAAATTGTATTTTCGAAAAATTTGTGGGCATGGCAAGGTATTGAAATATTTAAAAAATGACGGTAATAGGTACTTTTAAGCAGCGATTACTATAGAATGGCTCAACCGATTTCAAAGATCTCGGTGCCATCAGAAAGTTGATACATTTTGTTTTATTTTCATTTTTAGAACAACTACAACTTAATTTATTTATGTCATCATAAAATTGATTTCGATATATTCGCTGAGTGGCACTTTTATTCAACCAGCCATGGAAAATCTGCATGAGATGGTATAGGTGGGACATAAAAAAGAGGAATTATAGCATTGCTAATAAAAACCAAATTCAAACGCCGAAAGACCTTTATCATTGGACTTAACAAACTTATATGTCCTCCATAGAAGTTGCTTATGCAGACGCTGACGACTATAACAAAACAAAAGAAGAGCTATTTTCAAGGTATAAAAATGCTAAAACTATTACAGGAACTCAAAGCTTCCATTCTTTTATACCTTTAGATGAAACTTCACTAAAAGTTAGCAAATATTCCGAAAGTCAACAGTATGAGCTGCCCAAAATATTATATTAAATCTAAAAAAATAAAAATAAAAAAAAAAAATTACCAAGGGTAAGTTCATATTTTGGGGGTGTCTGAAAAATTTGATAATACGATTCTTGTTCTAATCTATTAGAATTATGAAATAATCTGTATAACTTTCAAAGTATAGCTACTTTATACTTTTTTGTCACACAATGATATCAAAATATAAGGCAGTTAACAAGAGATGCATTTACTTAAAAAAATTAAAAAAAAAGAAAAAAAAACGCCGTTTTAGATATGTTATATATATTAAAGAGACCTTTCTAAAAAAAATTTTTTTTTGGAAAAACCACTTGGCCTTTGAAGTGTTTTCCTAGTTTAAAGTTGTATTTTTGGCAAAAAAAAATTTTCAGTGCAATATAATTTTTACAGTACATGTTTTCGAAAGCTGATTTAAATACCTTTCTAATGGTACCAAGATCTTTGAAATTGGTTTAGCCATTCCGTAGTAATCACAGCTTGAAAGTACATATTATCGTCATTTTTCAAAAACTTCGATGCCTTGCCACGCCCACATATTTTCGAAAATGCAATTTCTGAAAATGATGTGTTTGTATAGGTAAAATGTACCTGTATGCAAAATTTCATCAAAAACTGAGAGGGCCGGGTTCAATGCATATCGGTTTTGATATAAAATTCTTCAAAAGGCAATTTATGCAAAAAAAAATCTGAAGTTTTTTTTTTTTAATAGTTTCTACGTTTCAATCGAAACAAAATAAAAACTAATTTCGGACAGAATTTTTTCACATACGTATAAGAATTGAATGCATTAAATTAAATTTTTTAAAATTCAAACTATAAAAAATATACCGAATGACAACAACAACTTTTTCTTATATATGACATTAAGATTAACAATTTAGTTTGTGATATGATTATATATGGTCCAACATAATTAATATTTTCTATGCGTATAAGACATAATTAAATATTGCACTATATAACTCCATTTATAATTATATATGCTCAGATGTCCAAATTATTTTTCTTTATTTGTTTGTATTTATATTAAAAATAATATGTCATGGGATATAAGTAAATTCAATTTAATCTCAAAATATCTCTGTCTATCTTCCAAAAATTACTTATTTTTTTGGATCTACATAATTAGATCCAAGTAGATCTAAACTCATCACACGGAATATTTTGGGATCTATCAGGATCGTAAATTAGATATTTTTCGATACCCCCAATTTTAAGATCTATTTAAGATCTAATTTTGAGATAAACTTGGATAATAATAAATATCGGTCTATAACAAATGATATCTGATTTTGTATTTGAGATGAAACTTTTTTTTGATTGGGAAGTTAATTTTTTTGGTCCCTCGGAGTTCATCTTAATTGGTTTTTACTGCATTTGGTTTTTACATCTGCATTTTTTGAAATACATTGAAAAACAAATTTTTTGGGGTTCCGTGAACTAGTATAAATGCGTCCGTGAAGCAAAGGTAGCTGGGAACCGCAGATCTAGCGTATTGTTCGATAAAACCGCTTTGAATATTTTTAAAAATATGATATATGATAGATCATCGGTTCCCACCAAATTTTGCTTCACGGACCCCCTAAAACAATTTTTTTCGCGTATTTAAAAAAATTCCGAAGGAAACAAATTATGTTTTTTTATTTAAAAAAAAAAAAAAACTACAAAAACCAAACGCAGTTAAACAAATTAAGATGAACTTCGAGGGGCCAAAAAATGTATTCGTTATAAGCGAAGTTCGTGAAGTAAAATTTGTTTTAATTTTTTTTATTGTTCACAAAATATTAAAAATTTGTATAAATCATTTTTTAAATATTGTGAAATGCTTTAATTTGATTTCATAAATAAAGAGTTTTTGATAGAATAAAATATATTTCAGAAAAATTTTAGGAATTTTGTATAAGAAATGGAAAAATTCAAAAAAATGTTTCATAATTGAGCCATAAATTTTTTTTACGAGTTTTTGAGTTAAAAAAAATCTCTTAGAACAACTACTTTTATAGAAAATTTTTAGTTTGACTATTCTAAAACTATTTTAAAGACGGAAATTCACAACAATAAAATTCAAATTTAATTCAGTTTTTACAGAAAGAAGAAGAAAATATTTTTATTGAAAATTTTAACGGACACAGTGGATATGCGAGACTGCCGCCTTTTCGTCACCTCCAAGAACTTGTCAATTGAACAATGTACATACAGTAGTTTTCCGATTTAACGAACCGTCGGTTTAACGAATTCGGGATTTAAAGAACTAAAAGTTTTGAATTGAGTACCTTATATTACGAACACCGTAACTTTGTACCGTAATTTTGTACTCGTTATAACGAACAAATACAAAATTAGAGTCTTAAGTATAGAATGAAATGCAAATACAAAGATTTCCGCAAACAATATGCAAAAGCAATAGACATATAGAGAAAGGGGATTCCCCAACGATGTTCTGGCTGCGTTTTCTGTGTTTAATTTTGGAGTTTTTAGCATTCTTGTACGATCGTTTGTGATGTAAACATTAGAAAACATGGGAAATAAATAAATAAATAGTACTCGGTTTAACGAATTTTTTAATTTAACGAACAGGTTCGTTAAATCGAAAAACAACTGTATTTATTTTATATTGTTTAATTGCTCTAAATGGAAAACTTTTTACTTTTATGTCGTTATGAGTTTCAAACCCACAGCCATACATCGTAGCATCACCTCTTAGCGAGCTGAGCCACGGTCGACACAGCGATGAGTGTGGCTAAGTGGAGTTTTTTCAATCCCAGCGTTCAATTTTAATGTGCCATCAATTTCAAATAAATAAAATGTTCTGTGACTCTTGCAACAACAAATAGACGGAATACAGTCATAACGATAGTCACAGACTTTTTCGTATGAATAGGCTTTAGAAATTTTTAACAAAATCAATTATAAAAACAATCAGTGACAGGTACTTTTAAATTTGGTGCACAACTGTAGACGAGAATGAATTTTTCTAACTAATGGAGTCCAACAAATGTTCCATTATTTAAGTCAATTTTTAAAGGTCGGAAAATATTTCACAATTTATAATTGTAAAAAATATTGTTAAATTTTTTAAAATTAGTTTTAAACATTCATTTTGTCAGAACTATTAGCGGACCCTCTGGAATACCCCCTCTGGACCCCCATTTGGGAACCGTTGTGATATATATTGAACTCTGCTATCAACCATTAAAATCGGGCAACTAGTTTTTAAAAGACATCAATTAAAATATGGAAAAAATTGTTAGTTATATTTTTTATTATATGGACCACATGCCGAACAAATAACAAAATTAAAAATTTTCTTTCCCAAAAGTACGTGTCAAATATTTTTGAAATAACAAAACGTCTAAAAAAATTCAAAGCTAACTAAAATCATGCTGTAAAAAATCGTTCGGTTTGACATGGAATAAGGCATAAGGTACGAAATAAAAATTAATGGATTTTTTTATTAAAAATTTCTAGTTTCATACCAATTATGAAGGCTTTGTTTATTAATTGTTTATTTACTTTCTAAATAAAACTATATTATTTTACTAAAAAAATATTTAGTCTCATCCAAAAAAAAAATCTTTTTGTGTATTTTTAAATTTTTCTTTGGTAGCAAGTACGAGGGCTGTCCCAAAATTAGCAGACCTAACAAAGAAAACCCACCAAAATTTGCGAAAAATTTTTCTTTATTTCTCAACATAATCTCCTTTTAGCTCGAGACACTTTTCCCAACGATATTAAAAAGTTTATAGTAAGAACTGTCCAGCTCCTTAAAATAACCATCAACCGCTGACTCCACCTCTTCATTGTTAGCAAATCTTTTATCTTTTTTCAACTTTGGAAATAGAAAATAATACGAGGGAGCTAAATCTGTCGAATTAGGTGCGTGATGAAGCAATTCGAACTTTAATACATTGATTTTGGCCATCGCAATAGTTAATGTTGGTTTTTGTTCTATTGTGAGCAAACGCGGCACCCATCTTGCGCATAGCTTTCTCATCTCCAAATTTTCGGTCAATACGCGATGTATAGCAATTTTTGAAATACCTACCATTTCAGCTAGCTCACATACTTCAGCCGACGATCATCCAATACAATTTTGTGGATTTTCTTAGCCGTTTCTGGAGGGGACATCTTAATTGGTCTACCACTACGGTGTTCGTCTTGGCAGCTCGTACGGCCTCGTTTAAACTCGGCCACCCAGTATTTTGTAGTCGTACACGAAGGAGAAGACTTAACCAGAGTAGAATCTAGATCGGCTTTAATATTGGTTGGACTGAGACCTTTCAAATGAAAGTATTTAATTACATAATGGTGACCAATTTTTTCCATGTTTACAAATTCACTGAGATCGTTTATTTTTCACAGCTCAAACAAAAAATAATAAAGAACGGGGCGCCTTGAAACTTAAAACATATGTTTCATAAGGTTGTCACTTTTCACCAAAGTTATTTGGTGTTATTTTGGTTATTTGGTCGTCTAATTTTCGGACCGCCCTCGTAATATGTTCTAAAAATTCTTTTTGAAACCCCATTATCTTTTATAGAACCAAAAAAAATTTTTTTTTTCATCTATTTTCGAATACTCAAATACAATACAAATTTAACCTTGACAATGTGGTTGGTATTAGCGGTCAATCAAGCATTTAAAATTCATAATGAAATTTGTATTTTCTTTTTTTTAGAAATTATCTTAGGAAATGTTCATGGCTTACTACTGGCCACTAAACTCGATTATTAATCGTTTTTTATTATTTGCCGAAACTAATAAAAATAAATTAAAAGTGCGTCAATGATTAATAAAAATTATTATGTTTTATATATTCTTTATTATTAACTCATAAATGGCTCGTCATAGATCTGCTGGACATTTTTAACCAAACTTTGCAATTATATAGATTAGAGTTCGTTACGAAAATTTCATTTTGGGAATATCATCATTTTTTTTATACGGTTTTTAAATTAATAAAAAATGGTGTATTTATTTAAAGATTTTAAATCCTGACTAAACTGCACTTTATGCGGCATTTTCCAAACAGAAGTGTTCCCCTCCAGAATTGACAAAGAATTTTTTTTTATTTTCGCTTAAAGGCCCAGGGCTCCAAAACCAGTACGCGTGTGGGTACTCTAATGAATGGAGTTTCAGCATTTCAAAATGATATTATTTTTAGGATCTATGCTGCGTGAAACTTTCCTTATCGAAGCCGAAAAGTCATTAAGCCAAATAATTTTGTACTATCACCTCCACGCGGATAGCAACTAAAAAGTAATATTTTCATGTAAAATTCATTATTTAACAGTAAATTTTACAAAAATAACCCAAAAGAAACCAAAAAAAAAAAACACTAAAAAAACTTTTTCCCCATTTTTGTACTTAAAATATACTTAAAATAGCTCTAGAGGGCGCTACGTATCATGGATCATAAAAAAAAATCTTGAGGAAATTTACTTTCGTTTGAGCACCACACTTATATGTTTATACGCATACCGGTTTTTGGGCCCCTGAGGGAAGATAAAAAAAAAATTTCTTTTTTTATTTCAGAGGATTTATATTTTTACTTTCTTTAGGAACGCCCAAAATCCTTCCACATGCGCGGCCAAAAACGCTAATTTAGGGCCCCCTTTACAAAAGAGTAAAAAGCGATGTATTTATATTAAAAATAATAAACCCATTATTTTTATTGATGTAAAAACATTTTAAAAAGTGATGATATCCCAAAAACAAAGAAATTTTATACTTTTCTGACGAACTCTAATAAAAACCATGTTTCATTAAGAAATTTTTTATATTTTTTTGCGTCCTCTGGAGGAAATGGTTACTAGCAAAATTTAAACTTAGAGAGCATATAAATCCTAGACGGTTTAAGATATTTTATATGAAAAAAAATTTTTTTTTAAGTTAATAGATTTTAAAAAGTTTTTGTAAAAATATCGTGGCTTTTGAGTTTGAATTTTAACGTCTTTTCAGACAATTGCAATTAATACTATAATTAATATGCAATTTTATTTAATTTAATTTGTGAAAGGCGTGGCACAGTGTGAGGTTTTAACATTCTAGCTGATCAAAATTGCATAAAAATGGGCGAAATTGGACAATTTCCACGCCCACTTCCCATAATAGATAAAATATAATTTTTTTAAATTGGTTTATAATTAATAGCAAGATTGCCTTATCATGAGTAGGACAATTGGGGAAAATTGCAATACCCTTGTTTTAATCAAACAACACATTACCCATGCATATCTCGTTACCTAAAATGCAAACGGACCAATTAACAAAAAAAATTAATACTTTCAATAGAAAAAAACATTATAACCATTAAAAAAATTATGGTCAGCACCGTCACAACCCCATTTGATCTTAAAAGTCACCTCATTAAAATCATCTTCTATCAAAAAAAATGTATCCTTCAAGGCCAAACAAAGTCTTAAGACTGTATGGTCAATAAGTGATTGGAGGCTGACATTCGTGAATGATTCTGTTACAGTTATTCCATTTGGATAACATGCACGCTTGGAAATTTTTATAGAATCATAACAGGGAAACATTTTAGAGTTAATACACGATGTATGTTGTCTCAACAATTGGTAGCCATATGTAGATAAACCGATATCTATTATCATTGCTAATGCTTGATGAGCAGAAAGGCTCATTGGCTTATCTGAAACAATTATACTTTTTTGTAAAAGTGTTCCCCTTTTTGGAGAAGCAGTTATAAGCTCACGAACAATTGAGGCCGATGTTCGTTTGCCATCTAAGTGCATTTTCATTTCGACTGCCATAAATAACTGATTATGATCAACCGTATTCAAAAGTTCTCTTGCTTTCCTTTTTCTTGTTTTTTCTGAGCACTCATGGAATTTTTTCTCTGGCCTTCCACTAGTAGAAACCGAAGAAGAAATGGTTTTATCACAAATAAATTGTGATAAATCAATTTCTAGAGTCAACCAACCAGTATTTGTTTTCAAAAATCGAAGTTTTGTTCTTTTCGATGTCTGCCATTTTGAGTTTATTTGTGCGCAAATTTTTTGAGAAAAAAGTTTTATTTCTTGCAAATTAAGAGTTTGTTTTGAACCAGTACTAATATTTCCTGAAATAAATTCAAATACACGCAGATATTTTTCATTTTTTTCTGCAAGCAGCCAAACATCAAAAATTTGTTGGCGCGAAATACAAGAATTCATGATCAGTTTTTGGATCGGGAATAGTGGGGGGGGGGGGGGGGGCAAGTTGGGGCAGATTTTTTTGGTTGATTCAGAAATAAGACAAAATAGGTAATTTGATGCAAATAATGCGACTACTTGTGCTTGCTTGTGTGTATATTTTTATGTCCAATGAAAAAAAAAAAAATTTCAAAATAACTTCTAAAAAGAGATATATTTAAAAACCTTCAAACTTTTATTCTGATCACGTGTTTTACAATTGATTAATTCTGTTAATAAAAAATATACAAAACCACAAAATAAAAAAAATTTCATGAAGATATTGCATTTTATAAAAAGTTACAACCATTCAAAGTTGGGCTACGCGCCTTAACTTGCTTATGTCTAGCAATAGTCTGCAATTACAGTGAAGTTTAAGGTGCTGTTACTTCATAACGCTATTAATTTTTTTAATTCCAAATGCAATTATATGTAGTTGGGATTGTTATCAATCAATTCTAGTAAAAATTCTTTAAAAAAAAAACATACAAAAAATTGGATTTTGATAAGCTAAAATGTTAAAACCTTACACTGTGCGTGGTAGAGAAGAATAAGTGTAGTTTCTAAAAATCATAACTACATTGCAAATTTTAATTTTTTTTTTTTTTTTTTTTGTATTTTAATAAAAACTATTACATATTTATGTTTTGAGTAAAAACGGAATAAATTTTGAAATATTTTAGACTTTGTGTACTTGAAAAAATTTGTCGTACGATCAGGTCACATTTTCAAAAAGTATATGCGATCGATGAACTAATTTCAAGTAGAGAAATACCAAATTTTTTTTTTTCATCAACATAATAATCAAAAATTTAAAATATTAGCCTTTTTTATATTTTTAAATAACTTTTGAAAAAAGTTTCATCGAAAAAAATAAAAAATAAATTGTTTTAAATAATAATTTACCAACTCGTGATAAAAATTTTCCACAATTTTTTTATTCAATATTTTTCCCAGGATGTTGAATTATTTTAGGATTTTTAAACCACTTAATTATCTTTATCCAATAAAAAAATAAAGAAGACTAAAAATACTGGGTCGAAAAAGGAACACTGTGCCACAAATCAGTTAAGTAAGTTTAATTAAAATATATAATGAGTTCTTTGATACATCAAATACACAGAAAAAACTAAAAACGGGTTTCAATTATTACATGTATTGAATCAATTAATATTTTAATTGATTTTACACTTATCACGACAATGATACTATCAATTAAACCTCTTATTAAAATTAAGAAGAAAAAAAAGTTATAAATAACTTCTACAAAAAAAAAAATATGATACTCAAAAAAAAAGGGTGTGATCTATATGTTGGTATGTGTGTTTTTTGCAATGCTGAGTCTGTTTGTGTGTGTGCTTGTTTTGTTTGTTAACTTCAAATGTATTTGGTATTTTATACTGAAAATTTTCTATTTATGCATACAGTGTATGAAAAAATAATATGATAATTGCATCTAAAATAAAATATGTATTTATATATTTAAAAGTCAATTAAAATATTAATTGATTCAATTAAATATTTGTTTAAAAACAAATTAAATTCAAATCAAATCTTTAATTAGATATTTTAGGTTGATAATTTTTTCTGTGAAGGAATTGACCAAGGGTCTTCAAATTTGTATAGTTTTTTTTACATACATACTCTATTGAGCACATAAAATTTTTCAAAAATCGCGATATTTTCACGGTTTTAACTTTCAAAAACAAAATTAAAAAATCCAAAAAGTATGTAATTTTGAAGAACTTAAAGTTAGAAAGTTGATATCGGATTTTTCCGTATCAAAAAGCATTATATGGTTGTCCTCTTTCTTGCTTATGCTATAAAAAAAATGAAAATTATTGTTTATTTGTCAGGACAATATCCTAATAAAGAAATATAGAGTATGGCCTCGAACTTGAATAATTTTCATTTTCATTGTACAATTAAAGGTCAAAAAAAACATAAATTTTATTTTTAATAAAATTTATATCAAACTTACAAAAAAATACATATAAAAAATGCATTTTTAATGAAAATTCTATTTTTAAAGGCATTTTTTAAATTGTTCTCACCTCTTCAAAACATTTTTAAACAGACCTGGCGTATATATGGCGGCAGTAGTATGGAAAAAACTACTTTGGTGAAAAGTGACAACCATAAAAAACATATGTTTTAAGCTTCAAGGCGCCACGTTGTTTAGTATTTTGTTTTTTTTTTTTTTTTTGGAGCCATGAAATATAAACAATCTCAGTGAATTTGTAAACATGAGAAAATTGGCCACCGTTATGTAATTCCAGTCAACATTAAAGCCGAGCTAGAATCTACTCTGATCGAGTCTGCTCCTTCGTTTACGACTTTAAAATATTGAGGTGTCCACGCCAGAAACGGTAAAGAAAATCCACAAAATCGTATTGGATGGTAGTCGGCTGAAGGTGCGTGAGCTGTCCGAAATTTTAGGCATTTAAAAAAGTTCTATACATCGCATATTGACCAAAAAGATGGGTGCTGCGTTTGCTCACAAGATGTTTCAATACAGTGTTTGGCGATTTTTCACTGCAATAGAGACGAGTTTTTGAGTCGATTCGTAACCATGGATGAGACTTGGAACTACCACTTCACACCTGAGACTGGCTCTTAAAAGTTACATATTTTTGGGTTTTTTTTTTTTAACTTACTTATAAATTCAAACCGTGAAAAATCGCGATTTTTGAAAATTTTAAAAACTAATACGGAGATGAGATGAATGAAAAATTGTGTTATTTATAATTAGGATTTTTTCTATTTCTTTTAATTTTTATATATTTTTTACCTACTGTTCGTTATATCCAGTACAAGTTTTCAGAAACACTCGTTACAATGAAATTTTTTAATGCAAACAATTTACTCATTATTTATATCGTTATACCGAGTATTCGTTATACCGGGCTTTAACTGTATATATTTTTAATATAAAGAAAATCAGAAGACTTGAGGTTAAAAATGACAATTTTTTTGTGTTTTCTTCAAAAAATGAATGATATATAACACTGTGCTACAGCAAAAAATCACTCGTCAATTGCCCTAGGGTATGTTGTAAGTCTAGTGTATTACAAAACCGGAATATGCTCTCAAAATATGCTCGAAATAATGGTAAAAAGAGTATTTTTGCGACTGGCGCATTTAAGCAGTTGTTAATCAGTAATTTTTTAAACGATTTTAAATTTTTAAACGGTATTTAAAAGAAAATTAGCTGGTCTTTCTGAAAATATATACTTTCTTAGTTATTTTTAATATACATAGGTAGAGTTTTTGCTTTAATAACAATTAAAATTTTCAATTTTTTTTTTTTAACTTTTTCAACTTCTCCAAGGGATTTTTTCGAATCTTCTATAATTCTTTACGCTATTGGCTGAAAAATTTTCAGTGTTTTTACCAACTTTTTTAAATTTTACGAGGTTTTTTTTTAAACATCAAAATTCTTAAAGCTAATGTCTTCCTGAGTAGAATGCGAATGCATTTATCAAAATCGGCCGAAAATTGACAAAGTTAAGGTACTTTTTCTATACATACAAAATTCTGGTTCTCCT
Source organism: Delia radicum (assembly GCA_021234595.1). Classification (NCBI taxonomy): domain Eukaryota; kingdom Metazoa; phylum Arthropoda; class Insecta; order Diptera; family Anthomyiidae; genus Delia; species Delia radicum. The sequence continues at coordinate 69,374,664 of CM037854.1, read as the reverse complement.
TCGCACAAATACAGGGTGTCCGCCGGGAAGGTATACTTCTTTGTTTTGCCGCCATTTTGGTAAACATTAGTCTTGAAAGTTCATATTTGGCAGTCGTGAAGTAGACACGTGGCAAATTTATTATGGAAAAATATTCGATAAACCAACGTGTTTTAATCGTTAAAACATTTTATCAAAATCAATCATCGATTACTGTGACGATGAGAAAGTTACGTGTTATTTCGAGTTATTTCAAGAAATGGTGATGTTGATTGGCCTCCACGGTCGCCTGATTTGACTGCTCCGGACTTCTTTTTGTGGGGATATCTGAAAAGCAAGGTTTATGCAAACAAACCAGAAACGATTGAGCAACTCAAACAAATATTCGTGATGAAATTAATGAAATAACGCGTGAAATGTATGAGAATATAATGAAAAATGTGCTCAAAAGGGCTCGCACTTGTGAGGCTAACAGAGGCGGAAATTTATCTGATATTGTATTCCATAAATAATTGCCGACATTAAATAAAACATTTATCAATATAAGATCCATTCTCTTTCATTTAATCAAAAATTATAAACAAACAAAGTAGTATCCCTTCCCGGCGGACACCCTGTGTAAATAGCAAAAGTACCATAACTTTGTCAATTTTCAACCGATTTTAACAAATGAAGACTCATTTTACTCAAGAAAATAATAACTTTAAGAAAACTGCTGTTTTAAAAGAAGATTCGAAAAAAACATTGAAGAAGTTGAAAAAGTTTTTAAAAAACTTAATTATTATATATTTAAAAAAAGTACCATAACTTTGTCAATTTTCAACCAATTTTAACAAATGAAGGCTCGATGTACTCAAGAAAATTCGTACTTTAAGAATATTTTAAGGAAGGTTCGACAAAAACCCTTGTAGAAGTTTAGAAGTTGAAAAAGTTTTAAAATAACTGAAAATTTTAGTTATTATATATTAAATTAAATTAAAAAAAAGTACCATAACTTTGTCAATTTTCAACCGATTATAACAAATGAAGGCTCGATTTACTCAAGAAAATACTTTAAGAATATTCTTGCTTTAAAAGATTAGAAAAAAACCCTCGTAGAAGTTGAAAAAGTCTAAAAAAAATTGAAAACTTCAATTGTTGTGAAGAAAATCTCTACTATTTATATTAATAATGTAAAGAAAGTACGAGTATATATATTTAAAAAGACCAGGTTGAGTTACAAATTTTTAAATGCACCAGGTGCAAAAAATACTCTTTTTACCGTTATCTCGAAAATTTCAGGGTATATTGAAACTTCTTAAACCGGTTTCGTAATACACTCATCTAGATTTACAACCTGTACTAGGTCACTTGAAAAGTGATTGGAATTTTCTGTTTCTTGTAGCACCGTGTAATTATTAAAACTTGTTTCCGAGTAGGTTGTTGCTAGAACATTTATCATATCATGTATTTAAAACTCAATGAAATGATATCACACGCATTTTATATCAATAAAAAAAGCAACAACAAAAAAAGTCGACCTATTTTTATTGTAGATATTTAAGGCACTTGAGATTATTAATCAATTTGTTGTTAGTTTTATAGCAATTAAAAAATTTGTACAATTGAAAGTATTTAGTTTAAATAAAAAAAAAATAGTCTTCAGTAATTAATCGTAATTAAATTAATTACAATTGTCATTATATGACGGTTACAAACACTTTACCCCAGAAACATTAAAATTTAGTTTGTAGCACTTAAGTTAATTAGGTTGTTTATTCTGTCTTAATTATAATTTATCTTCACCAAATAACATTATCTTCCATTTACAAAGGACCGTTAACTTATCTCAGGAAGTTAACTTTCACTTAACCATGGGTAACTAACCAGTACAAACTATTTATACCAAGCAAAATTTAACCATACTAACTTATTAATATTTCAACTCTGGGTACTTAAGCTTACATAGAAAAAAATATTTTTCTATTTTTAATTAAATCGATTTGTTGAAAATGTTAAAAGTTCTCAATTAAAAATTAATTGAATCAATTAAATAATGGCCCAAATTCGCACTGTGCTTGATATTTATTGTGCTATCGCTCAAAACATTTTATAAAAAAAACAAGATAACATCAACATACGAGGGCGGATCAATAAATCCGAGACTTTTTGAATGAAACACAGTTTTTTTTTTTGCAAAAAAAAAAATTATTTTTCAACATAATCTCCTTTTACCTCTATACACTTAGTCCAACGTTTTTCCAATTTTTGTCTCCCTTCCGAAAAATAGGGTTTTTTGAGATCCATAAAATAAGCATTTGTTTGATCAATAACTTCATCGTTGGAGCTAAATCTCTTTCCACCGAGCCATTTCTTTAGGGTTGGAAATAGGAAATAGACACTGGGGGCTAAATCCGGAGAATATGGCGAATGAGGTACCAATTCGTAGCCCAATTCATGGAATTTTGTGATTGAGACTGCACACGTGTGCACCCGTGCATTATCTTGATGAAAAAGAACTGTTTTCTTGGCCGTATGGAGTCGTTTTTCTTTTAAATCCTCCTTAAATCGGTCCAATAAGTTGGCATAATATTCGCCGTTTATTGTTTTTCCCTTTTGAAGGTAATCGAAGTGAATTATCCCGCGTTCATCCCAAAAAACTGTTGCCATCACCTTATTGGCCGACAAACTTGCCTTAGTCTTCTTCGGAGCCGGTTCACCCCGGAGAAAACCCATTGTTTAGACTCATTCGAATTGCGGTTAAACAACTCCAAACAATCCTATGAAGTTGTCACACGATTACGTTTATGGTCAATTGAGAGCAAACGAGGAACCCATCTTGCAGACAGCTTTCTTAAACCCAACTGATCATTTAAAATTGAAACCACACTGCATTATGAAATGCCTATGGCATCAACAATCTCACGCACTTTTCCTCTTCGATCGGCCAACACCATATCGTGGATTTTTTTTCTACATTTTCGGGTGTATTGACCTCAATTGGCCGTCCAGAACGTTCAGCGTCATTTGTACTTTTGCGACCACAACGAAAGTCAATAAACCACTTTTTTACCATTGAAATCGATGGTGCAGAGTCCCCATAGTATTTATCAAGCTTTTCCTTGATTTGATTGACTGTTTTCTTTCGCAAAAAATAATGTTTAATGAGCACTCGAAATTCACTTTTTTCCATTTTTAAAAAAATCAACGAGGTTTTATGTTTTATACAGCTGTTATACGCAAAGTAAATGACGGAGCTTACTCAAAATTTGACAGTAGTTTATTAATAGGTGGTACTTGATGGGATCAGTGTTGCATTTTATATAACTACGAGGGAAGTTCGAAAAGTCACGGACTTATTGATCCGCCCTCGTATTGTTGTTGCTTTCTGTAATACTTATGTAGTTGTTTTTTATAAATGTTTATATGGTTTAGTAATAAATATTTTTTTTTAAATTCATTTCAATAATATTTTTTAATTCTCATTATAATTATTACTTTATTAAGTTAAAGATTTAGTTTCAGTAGTTTAAATCTGAATATTTATTTATTCTGGAACATTATCATTAAATTGATAATGTAATTTTAAAAGTTATTTTTGATTAATAAAAATGGAGAACTTTTTACATATAAAGGGTGTTTTGTAGATGTATAGAACTTTGAAATGGAATAAAACAAAGATGATTTTTTTAACTTGACATGAAATTTACTTTATTGAAAAGAAAATCTTCTGGCATTATAATTTAAATATGACTTCTGCCGTATGACCTTCACAGCTGGCTCGGACGTAATCCACTCTGGAGGTCCAATTTTCGATTACTTTTTCCTATATTGGCCGTATATTGGCAATAACACGGCGAATGTTGTCCTCCAAGTTTTCAATCGTTTCGTCGTAGGCTAGTGACTTCACATATCCCCACAGAAAATAGTATTAGCGGCGTTAAATCGCACGATCTTATTCATTCAATAAGTCAATTGTGACACGAGATTTGTGACATGTTGCGCCGTCTTGTTGAAACCACAGCTCCTGCACATCATGGTTGTTCAATTGATGAACGAAAAAGTCAGTAATCATGACTCTATAGCGGTCACCACCAGCCCATAAATCAGTTTTTCTGGACGTAACGGTGTCTCAACATACACTTAAGGATTATCATCACTCCAAATACGGCAGTTTTTTTTTTACGTATTCATTTAACCAAAAGTAAGCTCCTTCGCTTATGAAAATCGGGAACAGAACCATGATTTTCTAAATAAATTTTGCACAATTTGGAAGCGTTGTTCAAGCGTCAGTCTATTCATGTTGAAATGCCAAACGGAACTAAACATAAATCACTTGACAGCTGATAAAATGGACGCCAGTTAAAAAAGTGTTGCCAATTTAAAGTTCTATACCTGTATAAAAAACAACCTTTATGACATTGAATGCATTTTGAAACGTTGTCAAAACGTTATGCGCTGAAAGAAGTATTGAGGATAGAATTGTCAAAACCGGTTTCCAAATTATTCTATAAACCCGTTTTTTTTTCTATTTTTTCGGTTTTTTAAAAACGGTTTTTTAAAAAGGTGTGTATTCGAGTTATTCGATCAACCTGGTTTTTCTCCTCGAATTATTCGGCATTTTCGTATAATTTGCAATCTGAAATTTTGTGGAAAATATGCATTTTTTGGAATTATTTACATCGGTTCTCTCAATTTTAAATGTAAGCAAGAATAAAATCCTGTAAGGACAAATTTGAATTGTTCTGTTTTTTGCTTATTTCCCTTTTGTTTTTGATTTGGAGCTTAAAAACTTTTGTTAAGCTTTAAGTTGCTTTTTTAAAGACTTTGGGACTTAAAGCGTTTTTTTCTTATAAAATATTAGTTTTTGTTCTAGCTTTGTACTTTTTTAAAAAAATGCGATTTTTACAAGTTTTTAAATTTTGTTTTTTTTTTAACAATATTTCTTAGCTTTAAATAAATTGAATTTTTTTATCTTCTCTGATAATGACTGTTAAGGCTAACAAGGTTTCGTACCAGGTCACCCACTAATTTCAATCGAAAGAGTAGAATTTTTTTTTTTTTTTAGTGATTTAGTTTTTAATTTTACAATTCCACATTTAATCCAAATCTGTGGGTATATCGGTAGACAATCCTCCATGTTAACCAAATATGCTTGTACTACTTTAATTTGGTTAAAAATAAGTTTAGGCGAAAGGATCTAATACTATCGCTACCTTGTAAATATAATAAATAAATTAGATTTTAAGTCCTCCATCGTAAAGCGTTATGCATTTTTTTCTCACACTGTTATTTTATAATATTTCTTAATTAACGAATAATTTTATTTAGAAAAAAGGCTCCTTTCTAAGCGCCTTTTTAATGTAGTTTTCAATGTCGACATTTAAATTATAGTAATTTTTTTAAATTTGGAATGGAGAATATTAGTGGACGAAAAATAATGAAAATTTTTACTAAACTAATGAAACTTTTATCCACAAAGTAAACGAAAAATGTCTTAAAATTAATGATTAGTTTTGAAAGTTCTTCAGAAGGTGAATGAAACTTTTAATAAATTAAAAGACAGATTATATAAAATAAATTTATGAAAACTTGCATTAATTTAATAAAAATGTTCAATGGACTAGTTCTATTGCAACTACATTGCATTAATGCGAAAATTCATTAATATCATGCACATAATTCTGTCTGTGTACAAGCATTTACAGATATCAGCCATACAAACCAGAAAACCCGGTTATTTGAACCGGTTTTTTAAGTTAAACATTACGTTTTCTGTACGGTTTCTTTAAGTATTCGAAAACCAGCTTTTTAGATATGTCAAATATATGATAACTGTATTGAGGATCTTAAGACCCACAACAATCTGCCATTATTTTTACTAGGTCGATTTTATTATGAAAAATTTTGATTAAAGTCTATAACTTTATCAATATATCTTATGTACATTAGAGCGACCCCAGTTGTATGGAAGCGAAATTCGTGCAAGGTGTACCCCCTCAAAATGAACATTGGTATTTTTTATGATGACTTCTAAAATATTTTGGCTCTAGCTTTGACCTCTTGTGAGCTGGACCATTTTGAAAATGGGTCTATTTTTGCATGATTTGTTAATTTGAGAATCTGTTTCCTTACCAACATATACAATATGGGTATCATAAAAAAGGTTTTTTTAAAGCGCGTCCAACTGTATATACAATTTGTCCAAGGACGATCATCCATGTCTTTTTTAGGATATTCTGTAAAAAAAAATTGTATATACAATTTGTCCAAGGACGATCATCCATGTCCTTTTTTAGGATATTCTGTAAAAAAAAAATTGTATATACAATTTTTAAATTTTTTGTTCGGCGTTGTTTGTAATAAAAATGCCAAATTAAAATATTTTAATCTTTAGTCGATTTAATTAAATACGGGTCTCAGCTTTTTTTTTGAAATTCGTGCTAGTTCGCGTTTTGACAAAAATACAATGGGGTGGTAACTCTTCGTTTTAAATAGGGCAATATGGGTATCAAATTTTTTCTTTTGTAAGTTTAATAACTTTTTTTAATTTGCGAAAAAAATATACCGCCAAAAAGTCGTGGATCATTTTTTTTTTTCTTTCTTTAGTCCTATTTTCATCCATACATGATCTAGAAACTAAATCCGCTATCATATTAGAGTTACCACATTATTGCATTTATATATATTATAGAGCACCGTGTAAAATGCATCTAATTTGCAAAAATGTAAATTATTAACATACAAAGATGATGTACTTGGCAAAAGAAAAAATTTGATACCCATATTGCCCTATTAAAAACGAAGAGTTACCATTGCATTTTTGTCAAAACGCGAACTAGCACGAATTTCAAAAAAGCTGAGACCCGTATTTAATTAAATCGACTAAAGATTAAAATATGTTAATTTGGTATTTTCATTACAAACAACCACGAAAACAAAACATGCAAAAATAGACCCATTTTCAAAATGGTCCAGCTCACTAGAGGTCAAAGCTGGAGCCGAAATATTTTAAATGTCATTTTAAAAAAGTCCAAGGTTAATTTTTAGGAGGGTACATCGAGCACTTATTTTGGTGAGTCGCTCTAATGTATATAAGTAAAAAAGTTTATATATATTCATATATAATTTTATACAATAAAATGGTTATAATTATATTATAATTATATAAAACTTTATGTGAACCAACATGAAAAATATTTTTTTTATAAGTTTTTATAATGGCATATATCGTTTCATACAAAATTATATAGAAATATATAAGGAGGAATGCTTTGATTATTTTTTAATTGTATTCAGACATGATCATATATGGTCCATGACAAAGCTACATTCAATTATATGTGCTGTCATATGAACAATATATACAATATATATATATAAATCCGGAGTTGAAATTTCTGAGTTAGTTAACTTACAAAATTTTTGATTATTGTTCACAAGAACGACTCTAGCTCTTGCACTTGTGTAAAAGTGTTAGCTATGTTCTTTTAGAGCAAACTAACAAAAAAGTTAAGCCTCTCTTGCAACATACCTTATTTTAATGGTGAAAAAATCAAAAAAACAACCCTGTTCGGAGTTAAATTGTTTAAATTGAGCCATACTTTTTTGGTTCCACAGTCAAAAACTGTAGAAATAATATTAGTCACATATAAAGGGTGTATTTTATACAGGTATAGAACTTTAAGTTGGCAACAATTTTTTAACTGGCTGCCATTTTGTCAGCTGTCAAATGATTTATGTTTAGTTTGGCATTTCAACATGAATAGACTGACGACTGAACAACGCTTCCAAATTTTGCAAATTTATTTTGAACAGCATGGTTCTGTTCGAAATACGTATCGCGCACTACGTCCAATTTACAGTCAACATAATCGTCCATCAGAGCAATTAATCCGATTAACTATGGAACGTATTCGCACCACGTTTACTCTAAATAATAATATGCATCCTCAGAGATGTCGTACAGTGCGTACAGAAGAAGTCATTGCTGCTGTAGAGCGTAGCGTAGAGGAAGACTCCAATCAGTCTATTCGCCATTGTGCACAGGAATTGAATATATGCCCGTCCACTTTGCGTGCTTACAAAATCCAACTCGTACAACAATTGAAGACACACGATCACCTAGCAATAGGGTTGCCACATGTCCTGGAATGAGCTTAATTGTCAGGATTTTTTTGGCTTTGTCAAGTGTCAAGATAATTATATTTTGTCAAGCGAAAACACTTGTTCATTATTTTTAATTTTATAAAATTTAAAAATGTTATATTAAAAAAATGTATCATCAATTGTTTAACCACCAAACCCCAAAACTAATTCTTATATTTTTTTCCCAAAACCCATAATTAATTTTAATTGTTAACTTAAAAAGTGCCAACACTTGCAATTTCCCCCCATTAACTTATTGCTTGATTTGAACTATTAATAAGACAAAATTTTGATGAAAATTGTACAAATTTTGAAATTTTTTTATTAACGCCCAAAGGAACAGAACTAGTTAAGTCTGTTACTAAAAGTACACAGTATATGTGGAAAAAGCATTACTACAATTTAAATTACTTGTAGGATGTTTATATTATTTGACAGAAACTGAATTGTAATTGTTACGTTTTTGTTTTTTTTTTAAGTTTTTCTATAATAATGTTAAGTTTTCTTTGATCTTCTTTTATTTAATTCTTCTTAGTTTAAACGAGCTTAAGATCATTTACTTATTAATTATTTATTTCCAATATTTCGTCTCCACATTGGGTGACTTCTTCAGGGAACAATTATTACAATTGTAATTAAACGAGCTTAATATCATTAATTTATTAATTATTTATTTCCAATATTTCGTCTCCACATTGGGTGACTTCTTCAGGGAACAATTACGCTTGTTTTTCTGTAATTTTTATGTTTTTATTGTTTTTTTTTTTTAATAAAATTTAGCTGTTTTATACGTATGAGTAATATTATTTGTCAAGATATTTGTTTGAAATCAAGCTCATTTGAGCTTAGTGTCAAGATGGCTGGGTTTTGGGATGTGGCAAGCCTACCTAACAAGGCGTAGTTTCGTTGAATGGGCCCAAAACAAGATTGCCGTTGATCCCGATTTTCATAAGCGAATTTTGTTTAGCGATGAAGCTTACTTTTGGTTAAATGGATACGTCAATAAACAAAATTGCCGTATTTGGAGTGATGATAATCCCCAAGTATGTGTTGAGACACCGTTACATCCAGAAAAACTTACTGTTTGGTGTGCTTATGGGCTGATGGAATCATTCACCATTCACCATTACAGTCAATGGTGACCGCTATAGAGCCATGATTACTGACTTTTCCGTTCATCAATTGAACAATTACAGGAACTATGGTTTCAACAAGACGGCGCAAGATGTCATTGATTTATTGAAGGCAACGTTTGGTAACCGCATAGTTTCACGTTTCGGACTCGTGAATTGGCCTCCAAGATCGTCCGATTTAACGCCGCTGGACTATTTTCTGTGGGGATATGTGAAGTCGCTAGTCTATGCCGATAAGCCCGAAACGATTGACGACTTGGAGGACAAAATTCGCCGCGTTTTTGCCAATATACGGCAACAAATGTTGGAAAAAGTCATCGAAAATTTAACCTTCCGATTAGACTATGTCCGAGCCAACCGTGGAGTTCATATGCCTGAGGTCATATTTAAATTATAATGCCAGAAGATTATCTTTCGAACAGAGTAAATTTCAGGTCAATTTGTCAATCTTTGTTTTATTCCATTTCAAAGTTCTATACCTCTATAAAAAAAAACACCCTTTATTAGTTTATGAAATTAGATACAATTTTATATAATTGTTAAGAAAAGCTAGGAAATGTTTGTGTTAACTTTTATCTAATAATATCGAATTATATTTAATTCGATACAATTATATATAATACAGAAAAATTTGTATGGGGACAAAATTCCGATGAAATTGTATGTAATATACATGAAATTTTACGAACTTGTATTTAATTGCATCGAATTATACACTGATAATAATCCATGCGTACAATTACGAAAAAATGTCAAAATAACCAAATTTTTTGTAAAATAAACGAAAATTTGTACGTTGTACGAAATTTTTTGTAGTTTTGACAATAAATTCGTATTTTTATGCATAGATTATTATGAGTGTATCTACTTCGATACAATTGTGTCGAATTCGATGCAATTTGATCTATTTTAGATACAACTATATGTTCTCATTTTTTTTCAGTTCAAATTTGATCTCATCGCATATCTAATTTAATATAATTTGATGATGCCCCACATCAATTTTTTTACTTCTGTAGGGTGTATTATTATAAAATACGGTTACGACTCTTACCCATAGAGATTTCTATGGTCAAATTTAATCAATGGTTAGCAGAAAACTTGGTTTAAATTTTGATAAGTTAATGAAAAAAAATTTTATTAATGGTTAAGGCTATTTCAGCGGAAATCAAATAACACGCTGCTGTATAAAAAAACTACATGTCCAAAAAATACATTGAAACCGACGTATAAAGTCCACACAAAAATATTTGGCACAAATTTGATAAGAATTTTCAGCACGCGTCAAATTTGTTTAGCCACTTTCGATTATTCAAATAAATAACACATAAAAGTACTCGTAAGCGTATATAGTCCAAACGTTAGAATAATAGAAGATCCCCATGATTTTATAGTTGGCTAAGATCGACCATTAGATACAGTATCCGTATATATTTTATTAAGCAGATCCATAGAGTAAAACACTAAAAGGGTTGTTGCTTCTCTACATATAAAATTGCCGGTCTATTATCGCGAATCATGTTGCAGTTGAAACTTTAGCAAATCTATTAGTTTTATGACTACACTCAGAATATTATGTAGTATAATGATTTCAGAAGTAGCAAATTGAGCAATTTTTCGTTGTGTTAGTAGAATATTATGAATTTGTGATTTTTCTTTAATGATTTTAAGGGTCATTCAGCGAAAATACATAAAAGAAAACAACAACAAAGCCAGTCAGTCAGTGATTTTGTAGAAGCAATACAGGATGTCAAAATAATTATACATATATTAACATCCATATTCATAAGTTAAAGTTAGAAGTTAACTTATACATTGCAAACAACTAGCTGCTTAGATCTTATTCATAATACGTTTTAGTCTGTCAACTTAAATTTAAAAAATCAACTCTAAATTTCTATGATGCCACAGGGTAATTCTATAGGTGGCACCTTTTTTGCAAAGCAACTTTGATTTTAGTATAAATAAAAAAAATGGGTTTTTTATTTTTTATATACTTTAACCGCACGAATACGGGCTCTATTTCTTAAAAAGTCCAATGAATCTAAATTATTGAGCGTTTCCATAATTTAGATATTCAAAAATATTTTTCGGTCACAAAAATGTACTCGTATATTTTTTTTTATAATTTTCCGCAGTCACTTTGACAGAAAACAGCTGTTTTTTTAAACTCTTAACAACAGTTTAGAAGCTTGTTAATATAAGCTTAACAAGAGTATGACAAGTGTATTATCAATAGCATATCCCAGTAAAAAACGCTGCTTACATGCAAGCAGGTTTGTAAGGGAGTAAGCCTAAAAGAATCCCTTACAAACCTGCTTACATATGCTATGATTTTTATATGGCGAATTCCCACTTGGAAGCATTACTTTTTGGCAAAGTAAGCGCTGATTTTGGCGCTTATAAAAAGCTATGATTTCATGGATTGCAGTAAAATCATATTTCATGTCTACATTTTTACGATTAAAAGTAACAACAGGAATATACAATACACAATTTATTTTACATAAAATTCTACTTCTAAATTCTATTGTTGTTAAAATTTTTGACATATGTATATTATAATCATTTTATTTTATTTACCACTCCACGTGCTAGCTCTTCAGAAACAGTTAAATCACTAATTATTGTTTAATACATACTCGAAAACAGCAAAGACAATCGGAAATCATTCGGGAAGATTGGTACAGATCGTTTATAATACACGATATGAAACTTTCTGCATTACAACATGCATCCTTATAAGGGATTATGGTAAGCTGCTTACAACCTGCATCCTTGTTAGGGAAAACAGTAAGCTCAACATTTTTGTTTGTTTATTTTTATACGAAAATTATTCGTTTCCTTTGCTGCTTCTCAGTATTATGTTATAGTAAGCACTTACATAAGCGAATTTGTTTTATCCTGCTTCTAAAAACACGAAAATTTTTTACTGGGATATGTTAACTCCTTGCTAACTTTTACTTATGTATATGGGTGTAAATCTTTAATATCCTACTTCAAAATTAATACCAATAATATATGCCTCTACAAACTTCTCAATTTCATAAGATAAAGTTTTTTTCGTAATTTGTTTAAACGAAATGCCCACAAAATTAACTTAGAGGCCATTTAAACGACTCAATTTTTGCATGCAATTTTGCGTGCAATTATTGTTTGTTGGCAAACGGGGTAGAGAAGCAAGCGGGGTAGCAAAAATTGCACGGTTTTCGTTTTTCAAGATATTTTTTGACATTTCTTTTTGCTATCGTTCGTATTCTTGTTAATTTGCTTTATTCGTATTCGGCTTCTCAAGTATTGTGTATCGAAAATATTTCGTAAAATAAAAAATAAATAATGTGGAATAAAGAACTATTTATATATTATTTTAAATTATATTATTTTATATTATATATATTATTAAATTATATTATTTTAAATTATTACGAATAAATTAAATTTCAACGAATGAACAATTAAAGAAGATTGGCAAAATAAACGTCAAAAAAATTGCATGCAAAAACTCCTCGTGTAAATGTTAATGATTTTTAGAAGCAATTTTAAAAGAGAATTCAAAAACTGCCTGCAATTAATTTCTTCGTTTAAATTGCGTCTTAGAAGAATTCCGTAAACTGCAACACATGCATGAGAGCTATTCCCTTGAATTGTGCAAACAGACAGCTTTTTCAACTGCGTCCATTATGACTCAGATTATTCACATTAATTACACTAGTTTACAGCAAAAATTCGACAAACATGCTTATATATTTGTGTTATGTTATAATGTCTCCTAAAATAGATAATCGTACAATTTAATATAGTTAAGTATGACATCATGTAAAGTAAGACACAATTTTCCTTGCCACTGTTATTTTTATTAAAAAATAGTATCTTACAATATATAATTGGATAGCAGAATTAAATTAATATATGGGATTAAACAAAACAATGTTTTGCCCCATATGAAAAAAAAATAAAAAAGTTGTTATGTTGTGGAAAAGTGACGTTTTTGTTTTGAAATCCAGGCAAAATTTCAGTTTATGGGGGACACCCCTGGAAAAAAAAAAATGCCACGCCCCCTTAAATGACCCCAGGAGTGCGAAAATCATAATGAATAAGGGGCTCACGCCCCTTATGGGCGTGGCAGTCGAAAAACGACCCGGCCCACCTACGTAGACAATATGGGTATCAAATGAAAGCTAATGTCTTCACGATTCCAAAAATAGCCGTAGTTGCCAGATCGGGCGATTTTTGTAGCCGATATGGCCATTTTGGCAAAATTTGGGGGTGGGGGAAATTTTTTTTTTCCTTTTTTTTTTGCTTATATTTTGTTAAAATCAAACAAAAATGAGCATTTTGTGCGAAAAGATTACTATTGTTAGCGTTACCCAGGGATTACCGCGTGGAGGTCATAGTAAATCAATCCCCTTGGAGAAGCATGAGAACTCACGTAAAGTTGTGAGTTTCCACGCTTCTCACGGCCAAGATGCCATCTGCATCTAGTCGTCTTCATCCTGGCTTCATACTGGCTTCGCTTAGTAAAGTTTTTCTGCGTGACCGGCCTACGGCCGGGCTTAGGGGTTTTTAACTCCAGTATGTCTTAATTCTAGACGGCGGGGATCTCGAGTGCTCGGCCTCTGGCCGAGCTAAAAAGAAATAAACAAAAAAAAGTCCTTCCCCCATTTTATAAAAATTAACATATCTTCCTCAAATTCCGGACGATCTGGCAACTACGGGTATTTTTGGAATCGTGAAGACATTTCCTTTCATTTGATACCAATATTGCCTAAGTAGGTGGCATGGGTCGTTTTTCACCCCCGCCCCTATTTAACAAAAATGGCCGTATCGGCTGCAAAACCCGCCCGATCTGGCAACTATGGCTATTTTTGGAATCGTGAAGACATTAGCTTTCATTTGATACCCATATTGTCTACGTAGGTGGGCCGGGTCGTTTTTCGACTGCCACGCCCATAGGGGGCGTGAGCACCCTTATTCATTATGATTTTCGTACTCCTGGGAACATTCTGAAGGGGATGGCATATTCAGATTTTTCTCTAGGGGTGTCCCCCATAAACTGAAATTCAGCCGAAATCCATAACATCCTACACAAAATTTTAATATTTACTCGAAAAATTTCCTTGAAAATATCTATTAACATTATCTTAAATGAACATCACAGTTTATAATATATAACTCCAAAAACTTTAGTCTGACATAAAAATGGTTGATTGTTAATCATATAAAATTTAACTGTACGTCAACTTTAATAATCGAATAACATTTAGTAAAAATCCACCGACGCACATTGGGTTGAAATGGGTCCAAAGTGGCGCTTAATTGAAATTTTAGAATTAAGTTTTTGCCATAATGATTGGTATCGAATAAAACTAGATAAAATTCTACATCACTATTTAAAATTTTAACCATCTGAGTTGTTTACTTCATCCGTAGTGAGCTGTCAAAGTTAGCTAATTATTGCTGTTTTCTTAAAAAGTGAAAAAAATTGAAATTTGATAAAAAGTAGTGCTTATTTTTTTAAATTTAATATTAATAAAGTTAAACTTTTATGATGGAACCTTCAACTTCAGGTATTTAAGTGTAGAAAAAAGGATTTTGTGTTTATATAAATATGTGTGGAAATATTTGTAATATTTTTTTAAAAAAAAAGCTCTAAAATCGGGGTATTTTCCATATATGATGGACCAGAAGTAACAAAGTAGTAAAGTGCCGGCTTTGAAGTACTTGATATTACAAACAAAAAAGTTTGCCTTTTTGTTGCCCCCGTTTTAAGATATTAATAATTTTATGTAAAAAGTCTCAAAAAAAAATTCCTTTACTTACTATACCCACAGTGTTTTTGTTGTTACTATTGTCTTACTCTCAATGTTAGCTATTTTTGTTGTTGTTGATATTATTGTCAATATATTTATGATATTAATAGAGATGGCTGCGTGAGTGGCGTTTGATCACCTATGTTCACGAGGGTGACCAATTTACCAGAAAAGAATAGAAATTAACACTCAATTCCAGCGAAAAAATAGGACTTTCTAATATTTACCAAATTCACGTGAAGGTTTTACATCTTAAATTGGGATAATTTCCGCATTTAATGGGCCACAAGTATTAAGTTGGTGAGAGTTGGAATTAGTTTTATGGATTTTAGAAAAGTATAGGATATCAGCTTATATTTAAAAAAGAAAATAAAGTCCAGACAATGTCCGGCCATTTTTTTATTTTAATTTTTGTATAAAAACTCTGGTTGTCATTTATTGAACAAGACTAGTAAATGTGTTTTTGCGTTTTAATATTGTCATTCTCTTTATTTTTGGTATTTTATTGTTTTTGTTGATGCTTTTTAGAAACTGAGTGTGTGTGTGTGATTTCGGCCACTTAAGCTCACGTACAAAAAATTGTATCACGCACAATTTACAGGAAGTAAACATATTTTTATGCTTTTAGCTAAATGCAAGTGATTAAATTTTAATTTAATCACGATTTTAAAAATTATAGAGAGATAGTCGGAAAGCCGGGAAAAAGAACAGAAAAAAAAATTTAATTTATCAACTTCGGAATTAGAGTTAGTTTTGCCAGATATTTCTAATGAAAATTATGATAAAGACGATGATAATGAAGATGGTGATAAAGATGCTGATGATAATAACGATGAAGATAGTGATGATGATAATGATGAAGAAGATTATAACAATGATGATGAAGAAGATTATAATAACGATGATAAAGATAATGATGATAATGAAGATTATGATAATTGGGATATTTGTGATGAATTTGAAAATGCAGAATAATACAAATATTTGAATATATTTTTTTATTAAAAGGGTAATACGAAAACAAAGATTCCCCAAAAAGTTTTAAATTTTTTATTTTCTCAGATTCATTTTTATATTTACTGAATTTAGTGAAAGCAAAAACTGGATAAAAATGTATACTAATAGGAATACATATTATTAACTTATTCTTTAAATTTATTTTGATTTCAAAGTTACAGCGAAAATTGTGGATCATGTTTTTTCCGAAAAACTAAAAACGCCTAACAGGTTAAAAACAATTTTTTTCTTCCATTTTTTTTTTTTTAAGCTGTGTTTTTATCTATTGATGATTATTCATTACTAAAAAATTATAATATTCTCTTTTGTGACTTTTTTAAAATAAATTTGTACATTTATGAGATTTTGTGAAAAACAAAAATTGGATTTTAAATTAAATTTATACTAATATAAATGCATATAATAAATTTACTCTTTGAATTTTTTAATAGCACATTAAGTATGCTTTAATTTCCAATTTTATTCATTAATTTATCGCTTTTCATTCCAAAGTTACAGCATAAATTATGAACTAAGGTCTTTTTTCCAAAAAACAATAATGCGTTTAACGGGTTCAAAAAATTTTTTTTTAACTTTTTTTTCTCTACAATTCTGTGTTTTGATGTGCTTATAATAAATAACTCATCAATAAAAAAATATAATATTTTATAACTACGGCTTCTATGAATTAATCGCCACTTTGGGTACCATCGAACCCACTGTGCGACGTATAAAGTCCACAAAAAAAGTTGGCACAAATTTGATAAGAATTTTCAGCACGCGTCAAATTTGTTTAGCCACTTTCGATTATTCAAATAAATACCACATAAAAGTACTCGTAAGCGTATATAGTCAATAGTTAGAATAATAGAAGAACCCCATGATTTATAGTTGGCTAAGATCGACCATTAGATACAGTATCTACGTATTTTAATAAGAAGATCCATAGAGTTGTTGATTACCGGTCTATAATCGCGAACCCTGTTGCAGTTGAAATTTTAGCAAAACTATTAGTTTTAAGATACTTATGTAGTATACTGCTTTTAGTGTAGCAATTTATGAAATTTTACATTGTGTTAGTAAAATATTTTGTAAATGTGTTTTTTTTTAATTATTTAAGGGTCATTCATCGAAAATATATATAAAAAAAAAAACAATATTTATTTTGACTCGTTTGAATCGTATCAAATTGTATCAAACTCAATGTAATATTATCCATTTATATACAATACGATCCACCATTTTTCCGATCAAATTGTACTTCAATTAGATATAAGGTTAAATAAAAGTTGATAAATTTCTTTGTTGCATCATATTATTTTTTTTAATCGGGAGACAATGCAATGACAATTGGTTCAGTTTTTTATTTCAAGTTTTTGGAGTTTACCATATGGTAGTCTCGGACAGACACAGTTTTGTATTTTTAGAGGTGTTCAAAAAATATATGAAAGTAAGTATATTCTTTGAAAACAGTGTAAACAAGTTATGGTTAAGTGGAAGTGGTTACATTCACCATCCTGCAGACATAGCGGTTTCGCTGAAAATATTTCCAATGGGTTCATTTACAAATGGTAAACGTTCGCCAGAGACAATGAATACAGTGAAACCTACCAATAACGAACACTCCTACATTTCTCCTTAATGAAAAATATTGGTGCAAGCAAATCATCAAATCAAACTTGCATTAAAATGGCCTCTCATCTCTGCTGTATTTTCTATACTACCCAGCAAAACCACACATTATCAAATCATGGATAAAGTAATGTAACGCCATAGGGATCCATGCATTACTTTACACGTTACTTCACTGATGAATTTTACAGGCGATGAGCCTAAAAGTAATGGGTGGAATCATTACCTTGTAGGGGCTAACGTGTTTATGCTGGGATTCGAACCTGGGGTCTCTGGTATTTAACAATTAGTTAGGCGAGAACTCTATCAACTGAGCTACACTACTCAACAAAATGAAAAAAATTTCATGTACTCCGGATGCGATAATTTTTTCTGTGTAGATAACCTTGACATGAGCTCGAAAAACGCAATAAAAAATTTTTTTTTCGTTTGGTTTTTGTTTTATTTTTTTTTTTTTAATTTTAAAAATTTTTTTTTTGGTTAATTTGTTTCGTCCGGCATAACTCAGGAACCACTAGCCCGATTTAATTGAATTAAATTTTAAAAAATTTAAAATTTGTAATATACTTGTTATTTGAATACTTTATTCTTGATATTGTTTTGTAAAGAAAATCTAGTTTCTATGTTTTATAATGTTTGTCAAAGGAAAAAAAGAAAGAATAAATTAGTTTTGAAAAAAGCAAATTACAATTCAGGTGTGGGGTTAAGAAAAAAAAATGGATTTACGGCCAACAAGACAAAGAATTATTAATACTTTGGTGGATGCAGGAATATCATTTCCTGAATCAGCTACAATGAGTCAATTAAGAAGCCTTTATGAAGCCATAAATCCAAATGAAATTGGTGTATCAATCACCGACCTGAACGAAAATGATTCTGGTGTAATCTCTTCCGATGCTGTTAATTCTTCTGCTGCTGTTACTTCCGGTTCAATATCTTCCGGTGCAATTACTTCTGCTGGTATTACTTCCGTTGCGTCTTCCGATATAATTACTGTTACAACGTCTTCAAATATGTTTCCTTCCGTTACAACATTTCCCGTTTTGTCAACCATTTCCGTTGATTCTATAGAAAGACCATTGATTGCTTTCGATTCTTCCGGTGCAATCTCAGCTACATCAAATGTCACATCAAGATCTAACATACAAACTACATTTGCTTCATCTGATCTGTCAAGTGGTGGTACTACATTTCCAATTCTCAACCAATTTACTCTACAGCTAATTACAATACCCATCAAGTCAAGAATCTCAAGAATTAGAAAATCAAATTAAAAGTCTAAGAATGCGCTGTGAAATGATGAATCTTCAAAAACAGCTTTTAGAATTGGAAGGAAATGTTAATGTTAATAAAAGATGTAAAATTAATTATGAAGAATTGGATAAAATGGTTCCCAAATTTAGTGGTAATGACAATCAAGATATTTGCAAATGGTTTTCCCAATTCGAGGGATATGCTTTGAATTTTACTGATCAAGAACGATTGATGTGTCTGAAATGGTTGTTACAGGGTACAGCACGCGAGTATATGGAAATTTTATCTTCTTTACAATACAACGATTTAAAAGTATCTTTACTTCAGATTTTCAAAAGAACAATTACTCGAGAAGAAGTTTACCATAAGTTACGTTCGCGCGTACTAAAGCCATCGGAATCGTGTATCAATTACATAATATCAATGCAAACTATTGCATCTCAAGCTGATATCGGGGGTCAAGAATTAGTTGATATTATAATTGATGGTATGCAAGACAGTTCAAATAATGTTTCTTTGCTATATGGATCAACTACTGTAAATGAATTAATTCGGTGCATAGACAGGTATGAAAAACGTCGTATTAAGAATAATCCTGATGTCAAAATCGGAAAAAACAATCCAAGGAGAGATGTTCGGTGTTTTAATTGCTCGCAGTTTGGCCATGTTAAAAGTGCATGTCCAATACCAATACGTCCACCAGGCTCTTGTTTTATTTGTCATCAGATGGGACATTTCCATAAGGATTGTCCAAAACGTCAACGTGTTGCTGCATCAGTTTTTCCCGAAACAGTAGATGTTAATGATATTGTAGATCCTATTCAAACGGTGAGTGTGGCATTTTATCTTTCTTCTGGGAAAAAATATACTAATTATCTGAATATTTCGTGTTTAATTGATTCTGGTAGCCCGATAAATATCATTTCGAAGTCAGCGGTTCCCAAAAACATCGCATTTTCTGAAAGATTAGCACCGACTGGTTATGTTGGTATTGGAAATCATGATATGAAAATGCATGGTGTCATTTCATGTCTAATTAAATTTCAAAATGTTATTAATTCTGTAAAATTAATTGTTGTTCCGGATAATGATATCCAAATTCCAATGATATTGGGTAGAGATTTTATGACCAAATTTAATATAAAATTAGTTTGTACAAATAATTCAGATAAATCTAACTTATGTATATTTGATTCTACAAGATCGATAAATAAAAAAGCTGAAATTTCTTTGGTGTCTAGAAACATTAATGAAAATTGTGAAAACGCGTTGAACGAAATAGTTAAACCTTCTCTATGTGACGTTAATTTAAATCCACTATTGAGCAAAGTGCAGGTACACGATTTAGAGAATGTAATTAGGAATTTTTACACAGAACCAACAGCTATTATCCGAAAACCTCACAACTACACAATGAAAATTCGGTTGTCAGACGACACTCCTATTCATTGTTCTCCCCGCAGATTATCTGTACGAGATCGTCAGGAAATTCAGAAGATAATCGATGATTTGTTAAGTAGAGGTATTATAAGGCCAAGTAATTCTCCATATGCATCTGCTATTGTCCTGACTAGGAAAAAGTCAGGTGAAACTCGGATGTGTGTGGATTATAGGGCCTTAAACAAGAAGACAATTAGGGATAATTTTCCACTTCCATTGATTGAGGATTGTATTGAATATATGGCGGGTAAAAAATGGTTTACAATAATGGATTTGAAAGACGGATTTTTTCATTTAAAAATGGATAAAGATTCCATACCATACACTTCATTTGTAACTCCTCAAGGACAATACGAATATTTGAAAATGCCTTTCGGATTAAAAAATGCGCCAGCAAATTTCCAACGATTTGTAAACACAATATTTCGTGATTTAATTGATTCTCATAAAATTGTTGTTTATATAGATGACATTTTAATAGCTTCAAAAGATTTCGAATCCCACCTGGCAATATTGACTGAGGTACTTGCACGTGCATATGAAAAAGGATTAGAATTTAAACTAAGTAAATGTAAGTTTGGTTATCAATCTCTGGAATATTTGGGATATTCTGTTAGTTCTTTAGGTATTCAACCAACAGATAGCCATATAAGTTCAATAAAAAATTTGACAATTCCAAAAAACCAAAGAGAATTACAAACTTGTATTGGTCTATTTTCGTATTTTCGACGGTTCGTACCATCTTTTTCTACCATAGCAAGACCGTTGTTAGAATTATTACGAAAGGAAAGGAAATATGATTTTTCTGATGATTGTCTGAATGCTTTCAATGAACTTAAACAGCGGTTAATAAAAAGTCCAATACTTGCAATATATGATCCGAAAAAGGAAACAGAATTACATTGTGATGCAAGTACTCATGGATTTGGAGCTATTCTAATGCAACGTCAAGATGATAAAAAATTTCATCCTGTTATGTTTTTTTCAAAATCTACAACTCCAGCTGAGTCGCGTTATCACAGCTTTGAATTGGAAACTTTAGCTATCATCTATGCATTGCGTCGGTTTCGAGTGTATTTGGAAGGCATTCAATTTACAATTATAACAGATTGCAATTCCCTTACAATGACATTGAACAAAAGACAAGTTAATCCTCGAATTGCTCGATGGGCTTTGGAATTGGAAAACTACAATTATACTATTCAACATCGAAGTGGTGTATCTATGGGTCACGTGGATGCTCTAAGTAGATGTGTGACCGAAAATAATGTATATCCTATTATTTCAAAATGCAATGTAGTAGGGGCTGTAAACTCTAATGAGCTGGATGTGCAGATACAACAAACCCAAAGTCGAGACGAAAATATAGGAAATTTATTACGTAAACTTGAAAATGAAGAAATTGATAACTATGAATTAGTAGATGGACTTGTATTTCGTAAAACTGAGTCAAATCGATTATTGTTATATGTACCTAAGGAAATGGAAGAAAATATAATTAGAATGATTCATGAAAAGATCGGACATCTTGGTGTAGAGAAATGTTATGAAAAGATACGAAATAATTATTGGTTTCCAAACATGAAAGATAAAATAATTTCGTATATAAAAAATTGCATAAAATGTATTATATATTCAGCACCGGCTCGAGTAAATGAACAAAATTTACATAGCATACCAAAGAAACCAATACCGTTTGACACAATACATATTGACCACTTTGGACCATTACCTTCATTAAAATCAAAACGAAAATACATATTAGTAGTTATAGATGCTTTTACGAAATTTGTGAAATTATACCCAGTTAATTCCACTAGTACAAAAGAAATTTGTTGTGTATTTGACAAATATTTTAGTTATTATAGTCGACCCAGACGTATAATTTCAGATAGGGGTTCTTGTTTTACATCCAATGAATTTTCGGAATTTCTTTTAAAAAATAATATTGATCATATCAAAGTGGCAGTTGCATCACCTCAGGCAAATGGTCAAGTTGAACGTGTAAATCGTATTATAAAGGCAGTTTTAAGTAAACTAACTGATCCCATTGATCACTCTGACTGGTCATTAAAATTGTCTCATGTTGAGTTCGCTTTAAATAACACTAAACACAGTTCAACCAAAGATACACCAAGTCAGCTACTTTTTGGTATACACCAGCGTGGAGTGATACTAGATGAACTAACAGAATATTTAGATGAAAAAGTTAATAATGAAAGTAATCGTGACTTGATGTCAAGAAGATTAAAAGCACTTAACTCAATTCTACGTTCACAGAATTATAATGAGTCATATTTTAAAAAACATCACGTTCCCGCAAAAAATTACGGTGTTGGTGAATACGTTGTGGTTTTGAACATTGATAATACTGTTGGTAAAAATAAAAAATTTTGTGAAAAATATCGTGGTCCCTATATTATAGAGAAGGTTTTAGCAAATGATCGTTATGTTATAAAGGACATAGAAAATTGTCAGTTAACGCAAATTCCATATAAAAGTGTAGTAGAAGCAAAAAAGCTTCGGAAATGGTTGACTCCAAATTAATATTAGCTTAAAATCTTGCCACATCATCTAATAATGTTGAATTAAATTGTATTTTTTTTTTTTTTGAGTTTGATTGTGGTCAATCAATTTGTCAGGTTGGCCGAACTGTAATATACTTGTTATTTGAATACTTTATTCTTGATATTGTTTTGTAAAGAAAATCTAGTTTCTATGTTTTATAATGTTTGTCAAAGGAAAAAAAGAAAGAATAAATTAGTTTTGAAAAAAGCAAATTACAAATTACAATTCCCTTAATCTGTTTATATATTGTTTTCCTATACAAGCAACACTTTCCAAGTTAAAAATGAATATATAAAGGAAAAAACATATTTTTTGCCTAAAGATTTAAATTTTTTTTTTTTAAAAAATCCATAAAAAATCCCAAATGAAAAAAAATGTCAATCTTATTACTTTTACGTAAAGTCACATAACCTATGAGCAAAATGAGACAAAGATCATGAAAATCGATGCACGCGTTTCGCTTTTATTCGCAATTGAGTAAAGGTATGAATTTCAAAAATTTGCTCGACATATGCACAACTTTGTCTATGGTAAGGTTTTTTCTTTTTTATTACAAAAAAAATTAAAATTTGTTGGGTGACAAAAATATATGACTTTAAATTAAAAAACAATTCGATATATGTACAAGAAATTATCCTAAGGATATCAACATTAATTAATTATAAAAAAGTTTTAAAAAAAAATATCTAAACACAAAAATAAAACCTTCAAATTAAAAATAATTATGTGCTTTTGTCTTTCTTTTATATTGTTGTGGGTTTGTTTCTCTTATCAGGAACCAGATATAGTCCCCCATCATAGCTTCGTTCCAAAATCCTTGGTATCGGTGCTCAATTTCTTTCATTTGCTGATGAAAACGCTCACCATGCTCGTCACTCACATCGCCCAGGTTGTCCGGAAAGAAGTCCAAGTGCGAGTGTAGAAAATGTATCTTAAGCGACATATTTGCTCCAATTTTTTTATAATTTTGGAGTAGTTGTTCGACGATCTCTCTGTAATTTGAGCTTTTGTTGTTTCCAAGAAATCCGGAAACAATTTGCCGAAATGAGTTCCAAGCTGCAGCTTCATTTGGTGATAAAATGTGCTCAAACTGTTGGTCTTGCAACAACTTTTTAATTTGCGGACCGTCGAAAACGCCTTCCTTAATCTTTGCCGATGAAAGGTGAGGAAAAATGTTTTTTAAATAGGCGAACGCTTCGCCATCTTTGTTGATAGCTTTCACGAAGTTTTTTATGAGTCCGAGCTTTATGTGAAGAGGTGGGAGAAAAACATTTTCCTTTTTTATGAGTGGTGTATATTTCACGTTGTCGCTGCCGGGGATGAAGTTAACTCTTCTGTCCAACTCCTCCTGGTGTAATGATGTTGACGATCGCGGCTGTCCCAAAGGCAGAGAAAACAACAGTACTTTGTGAATCCACCTTGTAATCCACAAAGGATACCGATAACCTTAAGGTCGGCACAAACTTTCCAATCGTGTTTCTCATAGTTAAGGCACTTTAGTAGATTGTCCATGACTTCGTATGTTTCCTTGGTGTCAACGGCATGAGCAATTGGAATCGAAGGTTTTCTTGTTGCCGTTGTGCAGTAAAATTGCTTTAAGGCTCTGCTTGTTGCTGTCGATGAAAAGACGCCACTCTCCTGGATCGTAAGAGTAACCCGAGTTCACCAAATAATCCGGGAATGTCCTTACAAAAACAGATGTTGTCTTTTTTTGTGTAGTACCTTGCGTATGGTTCATGACGCTTCCTGTAGATTGTTGTCACCACACCAGGAGCCAAGAAACCGAACTGTTTCATGCGCGATGCATGCAACTCTGCATCTTCCTTGGAGAGTTTCAATTCTCTAACCCAATCGTTCAGTTCTGCTTGGGAACATAAGCGTTGACCTCCATACAATGTATATGTTGACTCGCATTCTGATGTGGTTTCTACTGTCTCCGGATCTGATGTTGGATGTATCGCCTCATTATTAGATGCCCATCTTGAAACGGACGGTTGCGGGTCCACTGGTTCTTCGGAAAATGGCACTGGAAAATTCACTGTTGAAACAGCAGCGTAAGTCCATCGTATATTTTTTCCCACGCCTGTTTTTTTGCTAAGACAGAAGTAGCAATCTGTTACATGGCAAAGCGGAGCTCTCCAAAGCATTGGCATGATGATTCTCGGCTGTCGTCTGAAAGAATTTCAATAATAAGTTATATATGTTCTTGAATTTCGTAATCTACACTTACCTTGAGTCACTTAGCTGTACGTAGCACCTTGGACATAGAGCACTTGGTGTCCACCGCTCATCTATGTTTGAGACCTTTAAATTGAAGCTCTCTTCAAATGAATCTCTCAATTTAGGTGAAAAACAGCGCTTGTTTTTTTCAGAAACGTATTCTCCGCACATGTAACAAAAATTACTTGGATTGGTATTGCATTCAAATACTCGCGAACGTTTGCTCATTTTAACTATCGCGTTCGTCGACACTTGTTGAATGAGTAAAATCGATCAATGAAGACCTATTTATACTGTGTATTGTTTAGTATTTTACTGACAGGTACTTATAAATGGGTGTATATTTTTTTACGGTGGCTACATACCTGTTTCACCATGTGTGAGTCTTAAATTTTCCGAATAATGACCACCCTTAAATGTGGGTTGCATTTCTGTAAAAAAATCATACAGGTAGTCACCGGAAAACCCAAATAATTAAAAAAGTCCCCTTTCCTTTTTTCCTTTTAATTGTTCACGCACATTTATTAGCGTTTATTACTTTGCTTACGCAATCATAAAAATTAAATAACCCTTTGTTTATTCCGTTTTGTTAATTCTGAGAATCAAAAAAAAAAAGAAAAAACCTTACCATAGACAAAGTTGTGCATATGTCGAGCAAATTTTGAAATTCATACCTTTACTCAATTGCGAATAAAAGCGAAACGCGTGCATCGATTTTCATGATCTTTGTCTCATTTTGCTCATAGGTTATGTGACTTTACGTAAAAGTAATAAGATTTGACATTTTTTTTTCATTTGGGATTTTTTATGGATTTTTTAAAAAAAAAAAATTTAAATCTTTAGGCAAAAAATAAGTTTTTTCCTTTATATATTCATTTTTAACTTGGAAACTGTTGCTTGTATAGGAAAACAATATATAAACAGATTAAGGGAATTGTAATTTTAAATTTTTTAAAATTTAATTCAATTAAATCGGGCTAGTGGTTCCCGAGTTATGCCGGACGAAACAAATTAACCAAAAAAAAATTTTTAAAATTTAAAAAAAAAAAAATAAAACAAAAACCAAACGAAAAAAAAAATTTTTATTGCGTTTTTCGAGCTCATGTCAAGGTTATCTACACAGAAAAAATTATCGCATCCCGAGTACATTTTGACTGTTGACTAGTGCTATCGATACAAATACTATTTTATTGCTTAAAATGTAAATGAGTTGTTGTGCTTCGTGTTTTCGTTCGTGATATCAAAAATATACAAATTACCCTCATGCTTACAAAAAATCACAAAGTAATGTGTCTATACATAGATTTTCAAAAATATATATTAATACTTACTTTACGTTTATAATTCATGCATTATGTAATTGATGATCGGTAAGTCATTATGTTATGTTTGAAGTAATGTAAAATGTAATGAGGTATCATTACAAGGTAATCCATGAGTATTCAATTATCGGTAACTCATTACTTCTTGTTGGAAAATAATGATACACGTAAGGAGTACACATTACAAGGTAACGCATTACTTTATCGCACCCATTACCAAAGTTTTGCTGGGCAATGTAGACTCATTAACGAATTATGTCAAAAACCCAAATAAAATGGACTCTTTTAGAGTAAATTCAATTGTGCCCCTACTAAGTGGTCTAGTTTAGCCGTTTTAGGTTGCTCTCAAAAATAAATTTTTCGAAAAAATTTTATTGGTTTGGTGAGGACAGCGCTTCCAACAAAAAAGTGGCGAATGGTTCCCAGGTCAACCCTATTACGAATGGCGTATTGGTTTCCGCAAATAATTTAACATTGCAAAATGTATGGCAATTTTTGTGACTTTGGTCATAATGGGGCTAATTTGGACGTGTAATTTAAGCAATTTTAACGCTTCTTTATGTTGTTTATATGTTATATATTGAAAATTATTAATTTATTTTGACATTACGCCGCGGAAGTACAACAAAAAAGCAACAAAGCGTGTCCTGGAGTATGATATACTAGTAAAAAGCCATACAGGATATCAATCTTAAATAATGAACGGCGCTTCGAAGGCTTCCGCTAAGAAGCATCATGCTACTAAACCACCTATTAAAAAACAACTGCTGTTATCATCTTCCCCAATATCTGTGGATATAAATTTTTCCATAATTTTTACCCTTAAATACCGTTACAGAAATAACTGTAAAACCGTTATCCTTAAAATAAATAACTCAAATAACGTTACCGAAATAATTGAAATACCGTTAACGCTAAAAAATCGATACCAAAATAAATTAAATAACGAAAATAGCGTTACCCTTACTGATACCCGCATCGAATCAGTTACCATTCATGTTTTTTATTTAAAGTTTAGAAAATATTATTTGCAATTTAGACTTTTTAAAACTCAAAAACTATCAGAAATTATTTGAAATTCTAAAACATCAGTAATATTTATGAAAAACTTCATAAGTATGAACAAAAACTTGATTAATTTGAAGGTGTTTCATGAAAGTTCAAATTGATGAAATGAAAAAACTTCTTTGAAAGCGTACAAACTCAATGACGAACATTTAAAAAGAAAATCTAAATTACAAATATTTTTTTTTAATTGCAAATGAAAATTCTTAATTTCTATTGAATATATATAAACTTTAAAACGGATTCGGAACTTTAATTGTTAGAAAAACAAACAAAAATATGTGTACAAGGTTTATAAAACTTTTTTATGAAATGATAACGATTTATAAAAAATTTCTGTAATAAATCATCAATATGATGAAGCTATATTCCCTAAGTGGAGATTTTCAGCATTTATGAAGCATTTCATAAAAATTTATGAGACATTTTATAAAAATTTATAAAACTTACTTCCCATTTATGAAATATTTAATAACATTTAGGAAGCATTTAACAAAAAATTTTAAAAACTTCTTCATCATATAAATGAAACATTTCATAAATATGAAGACGCCTGTCATCCGTTTGCCCTTTTATGACTCAGTTTCATCACAGTTATGAAGTGTTACATTGGATGAAAATCAATGAAGTTTTTCATCATATTTATGAAGTATTTCATTAATAAGATGAAGCTTTTTCCCTGAGTGTGGATCAAGAAAGACCTTTAATTAGCTGCCATTTCTTCCGATTATTAACTTCAATACATAGGTCTCACTTTTTTTTTTGAAACAGGAGTGTCCGATGGTTTCCTATCATCCATGAACGGATATGTTATAGAAGCCTTCCTCAAGCCCATACTGCGTGTGTTAACAGTCTAGTTTAGTTAAAGCTTTATTTTCTACATATATTTTTAATATATTAATTTTGTGGATTCTCAAGTTTTTGCACTAATCCCTTTTTTATTTTATCCATTTGCATTCTTCCTTTCATAAATGAGCTTAAAGTTAAAACATCCTAATTTATCAAAAAAAAAACTGTCCAAATTCAATTTTCTCCATTTTTATGTTTTTTGCTGTCAAAAAAAAGAATAGTATTTAAGCCCTAAAAAGTTTATACCTTGGCAAAACAATACCAGGTAGACTTATTAGAAAAATGTTCTCTTGATTACAAAAAATAAACAAAAAACCATATAATGTCACATAAATACCCCTATTTCTCCCTAATGCATTTACCTCGTATTTTTATGCCATGGTTTATACTGTAATCAAAATTACTCTTCAGAGAATTTAAGAAAATTTAAATTTCATCCTTAGCGATTATAGCTTTGATCAACCCGCATTTGAAAATGGTAAATTTATTTCTTTTCCACCCTTTATTTTAAGCATTTTTTTCGCGAATTAATCTCAGCCTTTTTCGGCTCATATCGCCTAAAGAAGGTAACGAAATAATTTGTGGGTTAATTAAAAAAATCTGAATTTACATGTTAGCAGTTAATAAAATGCTAACTAGTGGATTAGGCTTAATTACAGGTAACGAAATTGTATTGAACTGGAAACGAACCTAGTGTTATCGGATCATCTAAAACTATATTAAAAATAGGAAAATAAATCATCCTGTGGCCGCTCCGTAAAAAATGGAATCCTCGGGATCTTTTCCGGACCTAGCCTTTTTGTATTAGTAGTGTGTATTAATATTTCTGTGGAGCAAAAATTTTATCCGTTTTGCCCTAATTTCGGAGATACCGGCCATTTAAGAAAACGTAATTTTATAAAATGGCTTGTATTTCTAAAAATAAGCGATACATCGAAAAACTGACAAAATGTTTGCAAGACTTGACCTTGGTAACACATACCGATAATGCATATGGGCTAAATGTTCCGATTCCACTCGTTACCCGTTCCATTCCAAATCGTTACATTTTGGTCTAATGTTGAATTCTATTATCAGAGTGTTTAAGTTTGAAATTTCATGTAAACAAATTATTAAAACACCCTGTGTTTGTTTCATAAAAAATTTATCTCTCCGGATCTTTACCAAACCTAGCCTATTATTATCAGGGTGTATTAATACTCCTGTGGAGCAAAAATTTTGTCCGCCTTGCACTATCTCGCTTAGTTTCGGAGATATCGGCCATTTAAAAAAACGCAATTTTATAAAATATCTTGTATCTCGAAAATTAAGCGAGATATCGAAAAACAGACAGAATTTTTGCAAAACTTGACTGACAAAACACATATCAATAATACTAATGTGTTAAGAGTTCCGAGACCAATCCTTCCCCATTCCATAACATTCCATTTTGGACCAATGCTCCATTCTATTATCCGAGTGTTGAAATTTTAATTTTCTATTACGTATATAGGTATACAAAGTAAGACACCCTGTGGTTGTTTCATAAAAACGAATCCCTAGGGATCCTTCCCAGACCTTGCTTATGTGTATTATCAGGGTTAATTAATACTCCTGAGGAGCAAACATTTTTTCCGTTTTGTGTTTAGTGTTCCAATTTCAATCGTTCCATTTCGCTCTACTTGGTTACAAACCAGACTTGATTACAACAAGCATGAGTTTGAGCGAATGCTTCCATTCCTGATTTAAGTTATTTTTCACAATTTTAAAAGTCTATTTCTCAATGTTATATATTTTTTTATTGATTCATTATTAATGGCAATGAAATTTAAAACCATTTTCATTAATCAATGAAATTAAATCCTCAAATCATTATCATTAATTAAAAAAAATGATAATGAAAATAGTTTCATTACCATTGATATCAATGTAATGGCAATGAAATCATCATTTCATTAGTCCACTTAATTCATTAGTCCCATGTATGATTATATTTTTACCAAATTTTGATTATGGCAAAGACGTTATTTATTATTTATTCAAAATTGTTTAATTAAAAATCATGTCAAATCAAAATGATTATAAAAGTTAAAAAACTAAGCTCTAGAAAATGTCATATATTATGGTAGAAATATGCTTGAAAATTTCAAGATTAAAAATAATAAATGATTGTTTTAAATAATCCGCTTAAGGCGATACTGTCATTTTCTATAAAATAAACACAGTATTTTTTAACTAGGAATTATTTTCAAAATAATTTTCCAAATTTCAAAAATCTGCTAATAAATTTAAATTGTTTCTTTTAACCAGACGTATTGGCGCCATTAAAATATCATTATTTTTTCCATTTAGCTTTTGAGGGTAATAAAAAAAGGTATTAAATATTAAAAAAACCAAAACACTGATAAAATATTTAAAAGTTTCTATTACTTATTTATTTATTATGATCTTTTAAAAAATAAAGTGACGTCAATTTTAAAGTAAAACTCAAGCAAAAGCCTCAGTCATCAATGTTTTTTAATTGGATTTTTTTTAATTATTTAATTGCGATAAGACATTAGAGGCGTTCAAAAAAATTAAAATGAATTCTAAAGTCAACGAATGGCCTAATTTGGTTCTTTTGTATATAAAAAAAAAAACATTTAATATGACGATTGGAGCCGGTTGGATAAAGAAAAATTGAGGCGGAAGTCGATTGAAAATAGAAACTGTGTTTTGTAAGAGGAAAAATTACTTTTTCAGTTTTTGCAAAAAAAAATTTAATGTCGTAATAGTTTTTATATTATATGACAAATTAATCAATATATAAACAAAATAATGTTTTCAAAAGGTGTAATATTCCGCAATTAGTAAAAAACTAGCCCAGTAATAAAAAGTGCCCCAGACCACTTATGTGCCAAATACCAATTGGCCACAAAATTCGAGCTCACATCCTACACTTTTTTGAACATAATTTACATTACAACAAGATAACTTGTTTACTACTCATCCTGTAAATTTTATTTTTAAACAAAACAAGTGTACAAATAAAAAGGATAAAAAACAAAAAACGTGTATTGAATATCTACCAAAGTACCCTTGCACAAAACAAGATTTCAATTTATTTTTTGATCAATGGTGATAATCTTTAACTTCGAGCTCATATATTGATTGGTTCTCATTTAGTGAGAAAACTAGTTTATATGAGCTTGATATTTTGCATGGGATTGTCACTTCTCTCAAAACGTGTTCTGATAATGGGAACCTAGAAAATTCCCGAAATAGAGCTACCTACACATTCCTGAAAGTGGTCAATTAATAAATTTGGAAACAAAAACTCAATAAAGAAATAAAGATTATGTCCTCGAACTTGAATAATTTTTAGCCTCAACATTTCTAAATTTTAATTTTCATAGGATTTTCATTTTAAATTTTTTTTTATTTAAAAAATTTTCTTCAACAAAATCGAAAAAATTGAGATTTGAAGTTCATGGAATTGTTAAATAAAGAATGGCCCAGTTATAATCTGGACGCATTCATAACGTTGTTACAGCGCCCCTAGTGTATGAAATTTTAAGCCATTTACATATGTTGTTGACAAGACATATACCGTTATTTGACATAATTTTCAAGTCTGTCATTCGAATAGTATTTCGTACAGACGCCACGGAACAAAAAAGACGTGAAGAAATTTTGCACACTTTCTTAGAAAATCCAACATTCAGTGGTTCGAAAATTTCTAAAACTAACTGCCTAACTGCCCACAATTTCGACCAATCGAAAGATATTTAGCAAATGTAAAAAATAAATTGAAGAAGAGTAATAAAGAAGCAAAAAATGAAGTTATAATGTTACAAAAATGGAACCAGAGTGCTAAAAAAGTAAAGCCGAAGGATGTGCAAAAATTAATGGGGAGCATCAACAAACATGTCCGTTCTTTTATTCGTAACAAAGAAAATTAATTTATTTGTATGATTTTCCTTAAAGCTGAATAAATTTCCTTTAATTTGGTGTATAATTTATAAAAATTTGTCTGTTATTTACAAAGTTATAACTACTTTTGTGCGTCCAGATTATAAATTGGCCATTCTTTACCATTAAGGGAATGGAAATAAAAAAAAATAAAAATATGTCCCGGTACTTTTGGGTAGGGCTGCGATTGATTTTTTGTGGATTTCAAGAAACTTTTTTTTTGCCATTTTTACACCAAGAGCATCTGAGGGTTAATTTAATTTAGAATAATTTTTGTAATGGATTTTAAAGAATGGCCTTGTCTAGGTATGTAAAATAAAAAAGAGTTTAAATATTCTTTGTTGAGTCCTATTGGGTAGTAGTTATGGCACAGCGGCATTGGTAAAGGACTCTCTGAGTTTTAGGGTGTTGAATTTTGTTAAAAAAAATTTTTACTTTTTTTTAAAAATGGGGTATTTTTTTAAAAAAGCTTAGGTCTTTTCCTTTAAGAACTTTGTGGTCGCTTAGTGGGTTGCGACTTGTTTATCTTTCTCCTTTTCTTCCAATGCTTGTCATTTTTTGGCTTTTTATCCGCTTTTCATAAAATTATCACATTTCTAATCTCCTAGTAAAAAACTTTAAAAAAAAAATGCTAACGCTTATGGGTTATCTCTGAAAGTTCCTGAAATATTCCCATTTGAAAATGTGAAATTCCAAATTGTGTATGCATCAGGCATTGTGTCATAATACTTCACATCACGTTTTTAAAAATTCAATAATAGTAAGCAAAGCTTTGCGTTTTTTGTAAATTTAAATAAGCCTGAGGTCATTTTGGGCCGCAGGTATACATAGATTAATGATGTCCAACAAAATTAGTTTTTTCAACCTTGAGTAATTATGATAAAATAAAACAACCAATTTAGCCTTCTTATTACCCAAAAACTCAATTTCGTCGAAATCTGCAAAAATCAAATCGCTGCACTACACAAGTAGAACAGAGGGTATTTTTAAAATTTTTTTATTTTCGTTCCCTAAAATGTATTTAACAATTACATGAAGTACAAATCTCATTTTTTTCCATTTTGTTGAAGAAAATTTTTTAAAATTTAAAATTTGAGATTTGAAAAATATTCCAAAAATATTGCCCGTTTTTGACGTCACCTTAAGACATTCTAACGACATCCTAAAAAAAAATATTTCATATCTCACAATATATGAGTCCATTAAATGAAACCATTATGATGCAGTAATTAATTTAAAAAAAAACTTTTAAAAACTTTTAAAGTGGTATTTGCCACATTTGTGGGCTGGGACACTTTTTATTACTAGGCTAGTTCTTAACCGATTTTAGATTTGTATACCTTTTTGAAAACATTATTGTGTCTATATTTTGATTAATTTATCATATAGAATAAAATCTAGTACGGCCCCACCAAAACCACACATTACCACATAATGAGTAAATTACTGTATCGCCACAGAACTCCACTCATCACAATACAACTTGCTGCACTGATGAATTTTATAGCTGATGAGCCTAAAAGTAATGTCTAGGCTCATTATCTAGTAGGGGGTAAAGTAACTGATTATTTATATGATTACCGGCTTTGGAGAAGTAATGTATCTATAAATAGATAGACATACAAAAAAATTTATAAAAAAAATATTTTTTTATATTAAATATGTAACGTGGTCACGCTGAGATTCGAACCAGGGGGTCTCTAGTTGTTAGGCGCGAGGTCTACCAACTGAGCTATTGTCACATATCATAATGGGTTTCTTAAAATGTAAATGAACTGTTGTGCTTAAGTTATGCTTATGTACTTAAAAATATGTAAGGTAACTGCTTACAAAAAATAACAGTGTAATGTGTCTAAATATAGATTTTCAAAAAATATATTAAATATTACTTTACGGTCATATTTTATGCATTAATTAATTGATTATCGGTAAGTAAAGGTAATGGTGTATCATAACAGTATAATACATGAGTGTCCAATTATTGGTAATTCATTACTTTATGTTTCAAAATAATGTTAAAGGTATGCATTACAAAGTAATGCTTTGTGTAACCCATTGTCGGTAAATCATTAATTTTTGTTGGAAAATAATAATACAGGTAAGTAGTATACAAGGTAAAGCATTACTTTATCGCACCCATTACCAAAATGTTCCTGGAACATTAACAATTTTTTGCAAAAACTGAAAAAGTAATTTTTCCCCATACAGAACACAGTTTCAATTTACAATCGATTTCTGCCTTTCTTTATCCAATCGGCACCAAACTTCATATTAAATGTTTTTGTTTCGTTGACTTTACAACTGATTTTAAAAAAAGGACATACAACGTTCGTTGAACACCTCTAATAAGAAATATTATTATTCTAGAAAGGTTTAAAATAATAAACAAAAATTTTAAAATCTCATGTTGTTTTATAAAATGATTAAAAAATATATATTTATATTATGCAGTACATGAATTCATAAACAAAGGCTTTAAAAATATATATGGTTATTATTAGGGCAAGGAAGTACATGTAAATACATGTTTGTGTTGTCGTTAGCTGGAGGACAAACTTAACTAAATTCCTTTGCGTATTAATAAATTTTGCAACTAAATGGCATCGATTTGTTAACACATATTTTTGCACATTTTGCTATAAATGTATATATTTGCATACTCGTATTTTTCATTAAACTGCATGTTTTTAAGAACAGTTTTAATATTTTACTTAAATATGCGTTTTTGCTAAATTTATATATTTTATAATTTTTTTTTACCACTCATCGATTCCGTTGGATTTTTTATTTATTCTAAATTTTGTAAAAATATGTAATAGTCCTAATAAGAATTTTCTGAAGTTTTTGTACACTTATTGCGCCCTCTAGTGGTGGTATTTCCAATTTAAATTCAAACTTTGACGCTTTGTATGTACTTAACGGGTTAACATTTTTTTCAAATTATAATTTTTTTTATTTATTGATAAAGCAAATATCTAGCAAACTGTAATAAAGCATTTTATCTATCGGATTTTCCCGGTTGTTGAGAGATTTTTACAAATATTGGTACTTAAAATTCTTGATCCGATCTCTTAATTTTAAATAAAAAGGACATATTGCACAACAAATTTTACTCATTTGAAAATTTGACTCTAATGTCCCAAACCAAATCAGCATATGACCTTTATGAAAACCGGTCTTCTTTATAATAATTAATAATTTTTCAAAAAAGTGCTTAAAAAAGTGTCGATAATTTTTTTTTTTATGAATTATATGACCACCCTGGAGCAATAGTTTTATTTTTGTTTAGTTATTTGTCACATTTTTTATCACGAATACACGAAACAGAAAAATACAATTACTACCCTATGGGGAATGGGACCGGTCCTGCGTGTGCCACAGGATCGGTCACTTCGTGCCAGAGATCGGTCCTCTGCTAAACCCTACCCTATGTAAACAACTGGCAACTTTAACATGGGCTTGTCATAGGAGGGGGTCATATGTCTCGCTTTAAACCACATAGTGGCATGCCACAGGACTAACCAAAGATGGGCATAAAAATAAACGAAAACTAGACAGGTTCCAATGGGTAAAATTCTGACCAACTGACTTTTTCTTGTTATTAAGCATTCTGGTTAAGTGGTATGTTCTGCCTTTACCAGTCCCAGGATTGGTAATTTTAGGACAGTTGACACTGCTTAACCCACTTCAGTATTATATTATACCAGTCCTGTGATAAGTCCTTTTAGGTCAATTGACTCCTCATTCCCCATAGTGATATTATAGATAGAAAATATTCGTATGAATACAAAATTGATATTTTTAAATCATACCGTAAGTCCAAACCACCAGAAATTAGTTTTCCAACCGAAAACTTCTTCACTAATTCCACCGATCCAATGCAAAATGTGGTCTATAGAAAATACCGCTTTAACTTTTATTTAAAAAAATGTTTTAAAACTGATCTCCAATCATTGTCAATTAACTCATACCAAAAATATTTTGATAAATTTTGAAAAAAATATTGGAGATATTTAAAAAATATTTAAAAAGGATCTGGTAAGAGCTATAGCGGAAAAATTGTGAGATAGTCCAATTAACGTGTGTCAAACATTGTCTAATACGCTTCCTAGAATATAAATAGGTATGTATTATAGGGAATAGTGGAATACAAGTTTATCATAAATTCGTGTACCAAAGAATTCATTTTGCAGAAGAAACTTTAGTGAGCACTCACTTTTTGGAGTTTCAAAACAGATGTTTTTTGTTTTTGTTGTGGCAATCAAAAATTTAGGAATTTGATAATAATAAAGTAGATATTATGACAAAAAGTTGTGAATTTATTTTAATAAATGTTAAAATGAGTCATAGTTCAATCATTTGAAAATGCAAATTTGTGATGAGCACTCACTTTTTGGAGCGACTGTACATAAAACATAATTATAAATGCATTAACTTCCGAGATCTAGTTATTATTATTATTTTTCCATATAAAAACGTAATGAACATTTGATTGATTATGACCGTTATTTATTATGGAAAATAAACAAAGTTTTGTTTGTAATATTTTTTGTTATTTATTTATTGCGAAATATGTTTTTTTTTTATATTTTATAAATTATACTATATTTTTTTTAAACAATTGCGTTGCAATTGTTCATTAACCATTTGAATAACTTGGGGTTTCAGTGTAAACAACTTTTGTAAAAGAAAACAAAAACAACAGCTGTTTTTATGTCTGGAGTCCAACTTACTACACCATTTCCATTTTAAATTATTTTCTTTTTAATTAAACAAATTTATAAAATTAAAAATATTATAAATTTTATTAACAAAATAAATTATAGAGCGGTTCGATGTCGATTCTAGCATAATCTACAAAAAAAAAAAATGTACACACTATTTCTTATAAGGAAATTCAATTGAAGAAATTCAATCTATAGATTTTTGAATTCAGAGAAAAGATAGGGTTGTTAGGTATTCGTCTGTTAGGTATTCGTCATTCAAGCAGACGCTTGCATGAAAACGTTAAAATATATTCCGATTCTTTCTCCACAGTCTTGCTTTTGTTCCTTTTATAAAAATGCAAGTGTATACAAAAAATTAGCTCAATCGGACGATATTTCGAGGTCGCTATAAAATGCGACTTTTGGGTTTTACCTCTTATATGTATTGCGTGCATATACTAGTGTTTCAGCACTATTATATTTGTTTATATATTTCTGACAATGTACTCTTGTTTTACAGTGTATGTAAATAAGTTGGTCTGAAAGCAGAATTAAAAAGAATAATAATAATAAGTAGAAATAAAGTTAATTCAAGTGTACTTATTGCCGATAAGTTTAAGTTTGGCCTCATAAGTTTGGCCGAATCTGAAGTCAAAAACGTTTCACCGGCGGTTCGCCTTGCCCATTCTTTTTTAACCCTCTTACCCGGGTAAAAATGTTTTATTGGTCAATATTTCTAATATGTCTTTAAATATTTTTTAATTTGAATCCTATATTAACGCAACTCTCATTTAAGTAAAACTATGTCGTGAAATTTGCAAGCGTATTTTGGAACACCGGAAGAATTGTACTTTTGTAATTTTAATTGTACTTAAACCATTCCGATTTGTTCAAAAATTTGGACATATTAAAAGCTTGTCTATAACATACACTTCAATAAGTAGATCCAGAAATATATGGAAAATAGGCCAAAATTTTGAACTAAATTTTTTGAAGTACACTAGGTCTATATTTCGGGAAGCTGGTTTAATTTAGGTGTTTTTAATTCAGATTCGTGTTTAGGAGGCCAAAGTACTTAAAAAAAAAATTATTTTAAGCCTGTGCAAAAACCTTTCTACTCGTATATCAATATACAATTTTCGGCATAACCCTGAAAAATCGTTATAGCGACCTCTAAATATAGACCGATATGGCTGCAAATTTGACTGAGCATTACAGAGCACTATTGGCATAGGGGCAGCCTTGTGGAACTCTAAAATTCAACTGTTTTCTTTTTTTTTTGTTGGCCCACCCTAAAGAGCATCCAAAGTTATAGAATGCAAAGTCATTTGCTATTAGGGTGATCGATTATCCGACATTTTCGAAAACAGGCTTTCGGTTTTTCTGAATATGTAGTTAAAATTTAAGTAAAACCTGTTTCGGTTTTTTGAATTTGAAATTTACAATTGTACTCAAAACCATTTTTTTTTATAAATTTTAATAACTTTTTACTGGAATAATATTATTCATTTTGAATTACCTTGAAA
Source organism: Delia radicum (assembly GCA_021234595.1). NCBI lineage: Eukaryota > Metazoa > Arthropoda > Insecta > Diptera > Anthomyiidae > Delia > Delia radicum. Next base: position 69,336,107 of record CM037854.1, on the reverse strand, counting down.
AGAAATTTTCAATGGTTTTTAAAAAACAATAATAATTTTAATTGTGAAAAGCATGGTAGAGAAGAATAAGTGTATTTTCTAAAAATCATAACTACATTGTAAATTTTTAATTTTCTGAATCAGACTGCGCAGTTTCTGGTATTGAACCTTCGTCAGTGACACTGTTTTTTTTTTAATAATGTAATATTTGTTATGTTTTTTTATTTGTTCGATTGCGTCTATATGAAAATTTCTGTGCAATCACTGACCGTGGTATAGATAACCTGATTTCTAATGCCACATGCACTCGCACTACACGTTAAACAGAGCGCTTTAGCCCACTGATCTATCGTCAGGTCAAGTTTTGTTTTGATTAAAACTAGTTTTACTCAATACACGGTGTTTTTGTTCTTGCATACATAATCTCAGAAGTACAACTCCAACAACACAACAGTTCTATTTTTAGAAACTTACCTCACTCTAATGCAATCTTGGGCACAAAGAGAACTGAGAATGTATTAGTTATTTTACAAAAAAATGAGATTGTATTGGTACTATTGCACTGAGCAAAATCACTTGGTTTTGTTTTTTTTTTTTTTTTTTTTTTGTTGTTTGTTTACAACAACAAAAGAAATATACATAAGAGGAAATTAATAGGTAATAAAAAAATGTTCTTTAATAAAATAGGCACATGAGTTCTTTGCCAATAATGTACTCGGCAAACAACTATATATAATAATGTTATAAATATGGATTAATAAATTAAAAAAACAAAAAGCAAAAAAAAAATATTTTATATTAATTCTTATAAAATACAACAAAATTCAAAATATCTGCGTTGTAATTGTTTTTAATATAAACAATTATAGTTCAGAGATTTTTAAATTTTTTAACATATAGATTGTTTTAATATTTTAGGTTTTGTGTGTTTAAATTAAGTTATGAATGAATAAATAAATCAAGATATATTTATATATTCAAGCTAAATAAAAAATGCGTTTTCCCAAAAAAATCCCACATAATGAATGAAAAAAACTTCCATTAAAAAAAATTATAGTACGCTTGGCTTTATTAATTAAAATATCATTGGTTGTTTTCAAATATTACCTGTGTACTTATTTTATTAAACAAAGCGACATAAACCTACTCCATCCAATGCTGGCAAGCAACTAACCAATTTTTTTTTGGTTTTTTTCGGTTTCTCTTTTTATTTCTATTTACGTTCGGGTTGTGTCTGTGTGAAAAACGATTAGTCTTCGTTGTTTCAACAAGTGTTTGCCCGACACTGCTCTAATGTCCACTGTTTTTCCCATATGTTGTAAGTGAATGCCAACAACAAAAATAGAGAAAATGTGCTTTTATTTACAAAAAAATTAATTTTGTTTGTTTGTATTTGTTAATATAGCCAAATATAAAATAATAACATTTCAACGACCTAAAAATTATTCAGTAAAATTTTAATGTGTGAGATTATGAAAGTTTTTAAAGTTTATGAGTAATTTTTTAATAAAAAGGAGCTCTCTTGCATGTTCCACTTTAATAAAAAACTGGTTTTTAAGAAAATTTTTAAGAATGAAAATTGTAAATTTACGGTTTCTAATATATTGAAACTAAAAACGAATAGTTAAGAAATAAACCGGTTCGACAACAAAAAACCGGTTTATTAGATATCCGAAAATTTGACTTTTTATAAAAACCGAAACCGAAAACACACTAAAAACCGGGTTTAAAAAACCTACTCGATCTATAGAATGTGGGCGCTGTAGTGTAATGGTTAGCGCATTGGACTGTTACACAGATAGTCCCGGGTTCGATTCCCGGTGATGGCAACATCAGATAGAAAAATAATATGTATGAGTTTTCTATCACTCATATGTATCGCAGAGCCCGCCTTCGGTGTTCCCATAGCACTTAACCCCACCGAAGTAAAATAATCAGGGCTATGAACCAAAAAGCTTAAATAAGTTCGCCAACTCTCCATCAGATGGCGAGCAACAACTGTTCTAAGACTTATCATCTTCGGAGAAAAGCAAAGTTTTCTACAAACTAACCCTGTTCTGAGTTAAATTTTTCAAATAAATCCATTATTTCTTGCTTCCACCATCGTAAAACAAAAGTAAAAATAATATTAGTCATATATATTAGTTTATGAAATTAGATATAGTTAATTTGATATAATTGTTGAGAAAAACTAGGAACTGTTGTATCAATTTTTATCAAATAATATCGAATAATATATTTATATATCATTCATTTCATTTTTTTACTCAGTTCTTAACTTTTAGATCCAAATCAATACAAAATAGGGTCACTAGACTAGGGAGATATATTCACTAAATAAATAATTTTCATATAGCAGATTGGCGGAATGTTGTGGTATATCAGTGAAACCAAAATTTTCCGATTTTTAAATCTTCGCAGCATTTTTTGATCGCAGAGATTTGAGAACAGTATTTGAAAAAACGGTATAATGTGCTACAGTTTGACGTAAATTGTACGTAAATGTATGTTTTTTGCAAAATTGGTTAGCGTATTGCGTGAACTTTTGTTTGGAAAAATATCTATTTCTCATGTTTCTAATATAACATGTTTGCTTGGAAATACAATTATGTTTCCCTGTAAACATATGGGGCATTATTTGTGAACGTGAGATCAAATATGGCGGATGATCTAAAAAGTTTCGGAATTTGCTTCATAATTTTCACTTAACAGTTTTCGGGATCGCTGATTACGAATCTGACATAATATTTTCAAAATTGAAAATGGCGGTTCCAATAGTGCGGTTCATTTTTTTAAATGTAATCGGTTTTGTTCTATATTATTAAATTTAAACTTCCCCAAAACCTTTTCCTTTATCAGCGCCTGAATAATTGCTAAAACATTGAACTGCGTTTGCTCTTACGTGTTTTGAGCAAAACATGTGTTTTGGTGAAAAAAATGTATGGGAAAACATGTTCAGAACAAGTTTTGTTTCAAAACACGTTCAGTGGAGCCTTATACTACGTTTCCACTAAACATGTTTTGGGCGTATTTTGAAACAAAACATGTTCTGTATATGTTTTCATTTAAATTAAATTGCTCACTAAAACACATGTTTTGCTCAAAACACGTTTTGAAAACAAAAAAAATAAATAAATTGTTTTGGAAATGGTATAAATATTTTTGTATTACTAAATTACGTAGTTTATTTGTATTTATTTAAAATGTAAGCATTAATAATAAACAACCATTTGGTCGACCTTCACCTATTGTATTTTTTTAAAATAGTTTTGCAAATTTACAACAGAAGAAAGTACAATAGTGTAAATAAAATTATATAATTAAGCACTATACGATATTATGGGAGTTTCTCCCCAATAATTCCAAAAGGGAAATCAGGTATTACGCATATATTTCCTTGTTTATTTGGAACAAGAAAAATTTCTTTATATTCTTAAAATCTATTTTGTTCTACATTTGCCTGAACATTAAGTGCCATCGTGTTCTTTGTTGTGATTCACAAAATTAATCTGAAATTGGTATCATCGACCCTATCGCAAGAAATCCAAAAAAAAATATATATAGCGGTTATTACACTTAAAATGTTTGCTGTGGTTAAAACTTGTATGGGGTATATATTTAATCAGCAGGGTTCGGAACTAACATGGAAACTATACAGTGGTGAATCCGCAGATTTTAATGAAATGCGAACGTTTGGGGGTCAAAAATTACAATATTTTTGTATGAAAACATGTCTAAAACTTAGATATTCAAATTTGTTTTAAAGTACTCGCAAAAACAAAAATGCTGATTCCTATATTGCCTATGCTTTGGGCCCAGGGTTGCCACTTATTTGAAATGTTTTAAATATATAGAAACTCTTTTCCTCAATTTCGATTTCGAAAATTGAAAAAGTCTTGACACCACCTCAATGAAGTTAAATAAGCATTATTATATGTTAATTTGAACTCAAACTCAACTTCCTGTACAAATGTGTTATTCGAAAAAATGCTTTTTTTAAATAACAAAAATATTAGGACATACATGGACATATTTTATAAACCAGTGGATGCGTCTTTATAATACATTTCATTTAATACCCAATGTGCGTATAGTATAAAAACTTATATAAGAAATATATTAAAAAAAAACTTCAAATTGGTTAATTTTTGACCGCAGTTTTTACCCCTAAACTTCAGATTGCGCACCTAAAAAAATACGTATCTAATATTATTTTGTCCTTTGCAGCATATCCAAGTTTCATTCAAATCTGAGGATTCACTACTGTATAGCTTCCTAATAAGTTAATTTATAAATTAATGTTTCTTTGGAAACTGCTTATTCCATATTTGGAAAATTGCGTACGAATTTAGGAAGAAGAGAAGCACCGTCAGCTCCGTATGTTCGTTATCTTGTGAAAAAAGTGAAAGAAACTGGAATCCTCATCGATAAACCAAAGCGTGAAAAGCCAAAAAGCAGTGCGTACACCCGAGAATATTGCTGCTGTGGCAGAAAGTGTGCGTGAAGCGCCATCAGCATCAATTCACCGTCGTTCTCAACAATTGAACATTTCGGAGACATCATTGAGACGAATTTTGCATAAAGACCTTGGTATGACGCCATTTGAATGAAATTATTTTCCATTATTAACCGGAAGGATTGTACTTTCAAATAAAAAAAGAAATTTGAGAAAATATTCAGTAGTTTTTTTTATAGCATTTTCAAAAAAAAAAAAAGTTATTTGGTGGACCCTTTATGTTACCAGAAAAAACTCAAAAGTTAACAGTTTCAAATTTAAAAATTGACAAAATATGAAACTTTGAAGAATTTTAAAATAAATGATTATAAATTTTATAAGTTCTATAAAGAAGTTTCATTAAAAACTTCTTTCATAAAAATTATGAAGCTTTTCATTAATTTGAGAACATTCTTTGTCCACTTTAAAAAGAAAAGCTACATTATTTTGCTAAAAATTGTAATTAAGTTTTGTACAACAAAATTATCTATATCGTCTCCTAAAATGCAAAAGGACGTAACAACGCTTTTTATTTTTTTTAATGGAGAAGCAAAAAACGTTGTACAATTAAAGATATTTTAGATTAAAGGAACATATATTCATCTTTTGCTTAAAACACGACAATAGACTTAGTTCTAAAGGGTTTTTTCTTATTTTTTGTTAATATTCCGTTTTGGAATTGTTTTTTTTTCTGAAACAAAAAGATTGAACAACATTGAACATGAATATAGCTCAAAATTGTGATTTTTTTGTGGATATTAGTACTTTTTCAAACAAAAATTGACAAAATAAATCAAAGCCAACTTATTAAAAAAAATGTGTTCAAGCAAATGTGTTGTTACGCCCTTCGATTTTAAAATTAATATCTTTTGATTTTCGTTCATAAAATCGTTATTTGATGTAAAGTTCAAAATATTGTAGGGACATGTTATTTAGTTTAGTATATCGTAATCTATCTCAATTTTTTTTTTTTACGCCCTTTTGCATTTCAGGTGACGATATGTAGAATATTAATAAATTTTCAAAATTTATTGTTAATAAAAAATAAGATAAAAATATTTAAAATAGAAATAAATTAGTAAACAATTTTGCTAAAACTACTAAAAATTAGTGACGTTGCAGAAGAAACTGTTATAGTTAGCAGATTTTTTTGCTAAATATAAGTAAGATATCAAAAATAAATCTGTTGAAGAGACAAATATTTTTTTATATTTGAGTGAAATTTTTGTTAATTTTGTTTTTTTTTTTTTTTAAATAGAAGCAAAACTCAGGAAATTCTTTCTATTAATTAATGTGTTGCTTTCTTTGGAAAGGGGATAGTGGAGAGATGAAAGGTGGTGAAAGATGAAAGGTGGTGAAAGATGAAGGGCTTCAAACATGGCAACACTGTAATTGCGCGAGATGATAAGTCTTAGAACAGTTGTTGGTCGCCACCTGAAGTAGAGTTGGCGAATTTATTGAAGCTTTTTGTTTCATAGCCCTGATTCATTATTTTACTTCGGTGGGGTTAAGTGCTATGGGAACACCGAAGGTGGGCGCAGCGATACATATAAGTGATAGAAAACTCATACATATTATTTTTCTAAATTGATGTTGTCGTCACCGGGAAGCGAACCCGGGACCATCTGTGTAACAGTCCAACGCGCTGACCATTACACCACAACGCCCATATGTTTTTAGATATTATTTATTGCGAATAAAAATCTGCCCTTCTTAAATCAGCAATTTTTTAGCAAAAATTTCTGTTGATTTTAGCAAAATATACTGTTCATTCTACAAAATTTAAGGTAAATATAGCACAAATTTTGTTGATATAATAGTTTTTTTTATGTTTTTGGTTACAAATATTTAGTAAAAGTTTTTTATAAGAGTGTTTAATGTTTTCGAGTATGTTAAAAAAATAATTAGTCGTTTCACTGTTTCTGAAGAGCTACCACGAGGTGCGGTAAAACAAAATTATTATATTATGTCTAAAATTAATGTCTGTAGGATTTTATGTAAAATAAATTATATATTATTCATATTATTACTTTTAATCGTAATAATGTAGACATGAAATATGATTTTACTGCAAGCCATGAAATCACAGCTTTTTGTAAGCGCTAAAACCCGTGCTTATTTTGCCCAAAAGTAATGCTTCCAAGTGGGAATTCGCCATATAAAAATCATGGCATATGTAAGCAGGTTTGTAAGGGATTCTATTTGGATTACTCCCTTACAAACCTGCTTGCTGGTAAGCAGCGTTTTTTACTGGGTAGTCATTTAATTAATATCTGTAGAATTTTATGTGAAAATTATAAATTATATTCATATAATTTCTTTTATATATCATAAAATTAACTTTAATCGTAATAATGTAGACATGAAATATGATTTTACTGAAACCCATGAAATCACAGCTTTTTATAAGCGCTGAAATCTGCGCTTACTTTGCCTAAAAGTAATGCTTCCAAGTGGGAATTCGCCATATAAAAATCATGGCATATGTAAGCAGGTTTGTAAGGGATTATTTTTGGCTTACTCCCTTACAAACCTGCTTGCATGTAAGCAGCGTTTTTTACTGGGTTGCTATTTTCAATTATCTAAAACTCAACTCGAATATAACTAAAATTTTGTAAAATTATCTCACGTAAAGTCACCTCATAAATCCGCCGGACATTTTTCAACCAAACTTGGCAGATAAATATAACAATGCCTCATTTAGAAAGTGTTTTAAACTCTTTTTTAAAGCGCCCTCTTGTGAAAATATTAGCAAACAAAGTTAAAACTATGACAGCATTTAAATCTTACACGGTTGAAGATAATTTAAAATTTTTAATTTTATATAATTCTGTAAATTTATCTCTATTCAAAAATATATAAAACAGAATTGTTTCAAGTTAAACGATTTAAAAAATTTTTTGGGAAAAAAATCGTGGTTTCTGCCATTTTTTTTTTATTGTCATATGGCAACCCGGACCCTTTTTATAAGTGTGGTAGTAGGTATTTAAGTAAAAACCAGTCATTATTTATGTTTCGGGTATTATTATTATTTTAGACTTTGTGTATTTGAAAATTTTATTGTCCGATAAGCCAGATTTTCCAAAATTACATGCAATCGATGAACTCTCTCACCTTTTTTATAAAGGGTCCGCCAAATAACTTTTTTTTTGAAAATGCCATAAAAAAAAATCTACTGAATATTTTCTCAAATTTCTTTTTTTATTTGAAGTACAATCCTTCCGGTTAATAATGGAAAATAATTTCATTCAAATGGCTGCCTCGGCTGGCCATGCAGTAGCCTACACGATCGGTCTAATTTTTAAGCACATTATCGATTGTGTGCAGCTGTATTTCACTGGCTTCACGAATATTGTCCTTTAAAGCGTCAATTGTCTTATCTTTGACGGCACCCCATAAATAATAGTCCAACGGTGTCAAATCGCAGCTCCGAGGTGGCCAAACGACATCAGCTCTGCGGCTGATAATGCGATCTTCAACATTACCATGATTTTCAAAGTAATGTCGCAATATTTCCCAGCGTTGTTCAAGCGTATACACAACCATATTCGTTCAGCGGAAGGATAAAACTAATTATCTGTCAAATCAGACATGAGCTAAGTGTTACCATTCACGAAATAAGCACTAGTTGAAAAAAAAAACGTTAGATGGCGAACCCTTTATTTATAAATAATTTTTGAAAACGGTCCCATAGAAAAAGAACAAAAATTTATTTTTTCAAATAATTATTTGGCAACTCTGGATAACAATATTCAAAAAAATTTGTATTCCCGATTGTAGTGTGTGGGGAATAATTTAAGTTTTTTAAATCACTTAATTACATTTATCTGGTTAAAAATATAGCCGTTTAAAAGTACTTTATCGAAAAAGGAACACTATGTCAGTAATGAGTTAACAGTTTTATATTTGCTGTTCTTATTTTATTAATATTTAGCACAAAAAAAACTGCTAATTTTAGCAGTTTTTTCTGCAACGTCATTTTTAACTAATTTTAGGTAGGGTTTTCTTCTATTTTTACAGGTTTATTTCAATGAGTGTAGTATCGAGCATCAAAATGTTTCATATCGAGAATATTATTGAGTATGGAAAAGTAACCCAAATTACCTGCACCTATCCGAACCCTGGTTTCCAAGGATCCACGTCACTCTTTGAGAAATCTCACATGCGTTAAACAAGTGATCACATCGGGGCTTTGTGCTGTGATTGTCTCGTTTGTTACTTATGGATGAATGGTCGGCCGCCTGACGGGGTAAGATTAATGCATGCATATACCTCGACAAACACGTGGCATTAGAGGGGCATTTTTTTGTATTAAGAAAAACTTTTTTTGAAAAATTTAAATTTATTGTTAATATTATTGTAGTATTAGGTCTTAAAGATATTTGGTGCACATTTGAGTAAATGGGATAGATTAACCAGTGGCACCTTGCTACCAAAATTTAGATTTTTGAATATTTTTCTTAAATTGCTTTAATAAAAATATGTCTTGCGACACATAATTTTTTATTAATTTTTTCATGCTGAACACGCATAATATGAAATTTTATAAATCGAACTAACGGTTTTCCTGATATTGTGATTTGATTTGCACTAAAACTGGCATCTTTTTTCTCTATTCTAAAAATTTTTTAAAAAGATTCTTCTAATTTTTTATTTTTGCACGCAAATACTACACAAAACATGCTTATCATTTGATCATTATTATGTCGGAAATTAGAGATGATGCATCACAAAACATTTCGCTCATGTACTGCAAGAACGTCAGAATAAAAGGCGTATTGATATCTTGTATAAAAAGGCGTATTGATATCTTGTATACTCACCTCTTGAGAAAAATTATGTCATTATTTTTTTCTTCAAAGTGGTAGTAAACTCGTTTTCTGCAAAATCAAAATTTTTGAGTTATGCCGTTATTGCAGTAAATGAGCGATATCTTCTTAAATTAATTTTAATTTTTGTCCATTTATCAGAGGCTTTTTGTGCAGGTCGCCAGAGGTGAAGTAATCCGATTTTTCTTAAATTTCGCATCACAAAACTGTTGCACCTAGTGCTACAATATTTAAAGCATTAATTAATGAAAACCTAAAGTTAAAGTAAACATTTCTTCAATAAAACTGCGCAACTCGACAAATAAAACAAGAGTACCGACCACTGATCCTAAATATTTCGCCCACGCTGATTTTAATGGCGCACCCAGTTTTTTTCACTTATGGGACAGATTTGTTTTATACGTAAAGTTTTAAAAATCAAATATTTTATCTTACAAGGAGAGTCCGTTCATGGGTTCCCCCCTTATTGCGTTAAAATTTGGATATGTAATGTAGAATTAGAAATTAAGGGAAAATTTAGCTGCCCAAACTCACATTTAGGGGTTAAAAAGTGGAGTAAAAAATGAAAGTAATGTATGTTCAAAAATATGAAGTTTGGTACCCATATTGCCCATGTTTTGGTCATAGAGTGGCCACCCTGTGACAAAATATAGTGCTTCGGGAAACTTCGTCTAAATTCCAAACGAGTACGAATATCGAAAAAAAAATACGGGTCCACTAAAAGAGAATAATATATGTGAGTTTGGACCTGACCCCACTATACATCCTAGTACAAAAACCCCCCAAAATATATGTGTTTTTTTTCGAATAGTACCACAAAAAGTTGAGCATGCACGGGCATGCTTCTTTATACTAGTGATGCATATTTCAAATACTTTTAATTGGATATCAAATTTATATATAGTTTCTTTGGAAGAAATATGAAAAAATCACAAAAAGCAGATAATGGGGAAATTTTTTACCACACTTTTTAACCCCTAAATGTAATATTGGGCGGCTAAAAAATATCTGTCTCCTAATTTTTGATTATTTATTACATATCCAAATTTCATCGTAATCGGACGGAACCCATGTGCGGACTCCCCATGTTAGTTTTTTATGGTAAATATATAAAAGACCTTTATTAACATTCGGGTATCAATTTTGGTTAATAAATGTGAAGCATTCACAAGTAAATACGCGTTTTTGTCAGATTTTAGTATATTGAACCATTTTGTTACAATTTATCATCACATTTCGCAGTCGATCAAAGATTTTTGTACAATAATAACAAAAATAATTGATAGAAATAGAATGTTGAAAAAAATGCTGCTCTAATATGCCATACTTTGTATACAGTTTTTTGTTAATGGTCAGTGCTGCCAACATTTGTGAAGCAAGACGCTCAGATATTGGAAAACGCTAAATGATAAAATTTATCAAAGTTTATACTTTTTTGACTAACTTATGCAACAAAACGGTTAAAATCGCTAAAAAGCATTATTTTAGGAGTATCTAACTTAATTTTTACATTATTTGCGCTTAGAAAATGTTGAATATTAAAAAAAAAAAAATTATTTGTTTATTCCAAATTTATATCAATTTTGAGAACAATTTTTAATTATTTTGAGCTAAATTGTAAGAATATGTATGAAAAAGTATTATTTTTGACCTGAAAACATTTATGCGCTAAAACAGGTAAATTAAACCCCGAAATGCGCCATCTTAGATCCTTTTTTACAAAAAGCACTGACAGAAAATAATGTAACTTCGTGGAAGCGAAAACCGCTTAATTGGCATGGCTTTTAATGGTTTGTTGATATTGTATAATATATATTGTTTTTGTTTTGATTTTTTTGCTGTTTTCTGAAATGATGACAATCGTTTGTTTTAGACTTTTATATTCTTGTTTTTTTTTTTTTTTTTGTTTTGAAAAATAAAAAGTGTTAAAATTGTTGCTAATTGGGGGAGGCTTATTTCATTTTATCTGATTATTTTATTAGTGAGACAAAAACTTTTATGACAAAATAAATGGATATTGTAAAAAAAAGCACTATTTAGAATATGATGTGATTATTTTAGTGTGTATATTTGGCTGCTAAATACAGGGTGGCGCAGAATGGACTTTATGGTTTGAATTTCTTATAACTTTTAATTAATTACAATATATATTTTTTTTTAATTTTTTGTAAAGAAGACTTTGGAAATTTTAAATGGAACAACTCACAATCGAATAACGAACCAAAGTCATTGAGCTTTATTTTTAAAAGGAGATTCCTTTGTGTTGACACAAGGAGTTTAACCCGATGAGTTATCTTCGATCGTAATGATATTCGGCTATGTGATGAAGGAGAAAAAAAGTAAGGACACGTATTTTTATATAAATATATATACATATATATATATTTTTTTTCTCCTTTATCACATAGTCGAATTTCACTACGATCAAAGAATAAATATTTATAATATAGGTGAAAAAAGATCATCGGAAAAAGTCACATAAAAGCCGAATGGTTGAGAAAGTTGGAAAAAATCCCAGACAACCTCTCGATTAAATTAAATAGGCATTAATATATATAATATTTAGCTTTAACTAACTATAATTCCTTAAGAAAGCGACATTATTAATGTCACTTAAAATACATTATTCTTCAATAACAAAAATACTTGAAAGCTATAGGACATGTTCCATATAGCAGTTAATGCTTCTTCAAAAAATTCTATTATTTGGTATATACTTTTTGTAAGATTTCTTTGGAACAATACGAAATAAACCGAAAAACGAAAATTTATGTAATTCTTGACTCCAATTCTTAACCCTTGAGCATAAGATTGGGACGCTAAAAAAATATGTGTACCTTATTGTTGTCAGCTCTATCACATATCTGAATTTCATTAAAATCGAAGAGAGCCCATTTTAAGATGGGCTTGTTAGCCGGCATATCGTTTATACTTTAATGTGCGAGTTGCATCCATTGCACCATGAATAAACCACTTCTTTTTAACACAATGTACCATGCACACTAATCATTATACTGAACATGAGCGGGCGATATCTTCGGCGAACACATTGTTTCGCAAAGAAGCGATTTTACCGAATTTAACCGCTCCTTGAAGCATATTTTAAAAAAAATAAACCATCTTCCAACTAAAAAACAAAATCCGAAATTTGGCATAAGGCTATGGAGAATATCTTAGAAAAACGACGATTGTGCGAAGCAGTAAAGGTTGACCACTTGCAAGATATTATTTATATTATTTGTCCCCACTAATTAAATATGTTTCCAGAAATCACAAATAAAAATAATCGATTATATACACATTATTAAATAATTGCTCATAATTTAAATTAACATAAGAACACGATGTCATACCTCTATGATGTCGTTAAGGTGCATCAGCTGGCTTGTCTGGGTGTCATGGGAACCGACAGTTTGGCTCTGCAGGCGAGTTTGAAGTTGATATTCTGCATCTCATCGAACTGGAGCATGAAGGCCAATTCAACTTTTAGACTTCCGAAGTACTTTTGACAGGACTGTATCCACCACAGAGGACTAAGCCGCTAGCTCTCTTCTTCGACGTGTTGAAATCTCGGCTTATAGAAACGGTACGCAGAGAAAGGGGCAGGGTAGGTTATTAATTTGACGAACTGCACCGTCTGGTCTCCGTGCTGCTTCCAGACATTGTTTTCGTTTTTAAGGCAGAAGTCCACGCAAGGGACAGGACCGGACGGATAATAAAGGTACGGGATATGAATCCATCATTTATAGGCATCTTCGTGAACATCCTCGCTGCTTTAAAACTAATGACTTCCGTTACGATTAGATCTACGTGCTTGAATTGAATCCTTTGGCTGAATTGGCGGCAATTAGTCAGGCTTTAATGGATACGTTGCGATCATGAGAAATGAATTGTCCGACGAATTTGCGAGGAATGGCTTTGGGTCTGTTGGGCGAATTGTACTTACGGGTATCGTATGAAGAGACGTGAGTGAGTTTATAGTGATAGTAGGATAGGCCGAAGGGGTGCGGGCTGTGGTAACGCTGGGAAAAGGCGACTGTTCGGGACTGAAGAAGCGGTGACTCAGGCTCTTCGAAGACCAGGATAGTCTGCGGGATATGTCCGGTCTCATGAACTTTTAAAGGGTATTTAGATGGTTTTATCAAATTACATTGTAAGAGGGACTAAGTCAATCGCAATGGCCATTTGGCAGGCTTACATGCTACCTAACATAACCTTTGTCGGATACTGTTAGTGTAAATACGAATACAAGAAGTCTAAGCACTTGAAGTCTTTTTCGACCCCTCAAATACTTGCGGGTTTCATCGGTTATCGGACTGTATTTTCATTCCTGGAACATCAAGAGCGTGCCTATAGAAGAATGACGTATGCGTATTCTTTATTTGATAATGCATCAGCAAATAATATAAAATATTGTTTGTAGTGAAATAGGATCTACACTGGCGAGCAAAAGTGAGTACATGTTTAGCTTTTTTTTACTTACAGGTCCATAAATTGATAAATAATAAAACAAATTTTATAAAACTTTCAGCATTTATTCTTTAATCTATTTGGAAAAAATGGTATAATCAATATACTGATAACATAACAAAAACAATCAATACAAAAACATAAGGCAACTCAATTAACTCAGTTTTGCACGTTGCTCTGGTGCAACTTTAATTTTAGTACGGTATCCACAATCCCTTGTTTTTTAATAACGTTTTTCATACGCTTTGGCACCAAGTTCTCTTTAAATTCACTCGGAATATTTTCCCATTCTATCTTTACACGGTTCCAAAGCTCCTCTATGTTAGTAGGCGCTCGATTGTGTTGTGCCAATCGCCTCTTCAATATATACCACAAATTTTCTTTCGGGTTGAGGCCTGGGCTTTGCGCAGGCCATTTCATGGTCTGAAATTTTTGCTCATACAACCAATTTTGGACAACCTTTGCCGTGTATTTGGGTCTCCATCCTGTTGGAAAATGACTTCTTCCTCGGGATAAGCGCTGTGGTCAACAAATTCGGGTAAATGGGTTTGAAGGACTTGGAGGCAGTCTTCTTTCTTCATTATTCCATTAATTCTTACAAGCGGTCCCAAATACCACCAAGTGAAACAACCCCAAACCATCAAACTACCTCCGCCATGTTTGACAGTTTGTTTCCCATGATGCGTTTGAATAGATTCATTATGTCTGCTCCAGAAGTATTCCTTTCCATCAGATTGGAATCGGTTAATTTTTGTCTCATCGGACCAAACAACCCTTTTCCAATCATCTACGGTCAAATGCTCATGCTCTTTGCAGAATTTTAGACGCGCTTTAATATTCTTATCGGACAGAGCTGGTTTTTCTTTTTGACTGCTGCCACTAAATCGATTCTTTGAAGCTCTCTACGAGCAGTCCATTCAATTACTTGTTTATTTATAGCATTAGCAGCTTTCTTGGGTGTTTTCAAAGCATTTTTTGCATCTCTCGTATCATTAGTCGCGCGTCTGAATCTTTTAGTAGTCTCGGACGACCATCTGTATTCGGCATAGAAGCTACATTTCGTCGTTTTTGTACAGCAATGACGGTGCGTTGACTCACTTTTATTGTCTCTGCAATTACTCTGGATGAGTGACCAATTTCAGTCAAAGCTACTATACTATTTTCGGTGTCTATGCGGATTTTTTTCATTTTTTCTTTATTTTATTATGTAAAAGAGCTATTACTGATAACAAACAGTAAAAAAATAATCGCACGTTACAAGACTATTAATTGAAAGTAGATGACAAGCTACAAGACATATGTAACGGTAAATTTCGAATTGCTCAGAAAAATAAAGCCTACTATGATTTCACGTGTTCAAAACGTGCAAAACTGAGTGAATAGTGTTTCCATTAGTTTTTGTTTAGTTTTTTTTTTAGTTTGCTATGTTATTATTATTCGTAATATAAAATTTTGTTGCTAATAGAATAAAGAATAATTGCTGAAAGTTTCATAAAATTTCCTTTATTATTTACCATTTTATGACACTTTAAGTAAAAATATGCTGAACATGCACTCACTTTTGCTCGCCAGTGTATTAGCAAAACACATTTAGAGATACAAAGCATTTTGTTTGTTTCTCTTAAAAACAATCTTATACGAATGACAACTGCTGTCATCCGCAAAAGAGCCATACTTGGAAATATCCAGTGCTATAACTTCAGTCTTACCAAGAATATGAATAGATTGACTCCACGATAAGCGCTCTATATCATTAAAAAGCGCTGAAGAAATCGCGATTGGGCGATTTCAGTAGATTCACTCTTCTTGGGAATTGGCTGAGCATTAGCAATCCTCCTGCAAGATTGAAAAATACTGAATAATTGAAGAATAAATTAATTAATTGTGGTATCAAGCATTAAAATCGCCAAATAGAAGATCGCGGTCCGTTGGCTCTCTACAAAAAGTGAATTAATAATTTATAGTCCAAAAATAAAACTACTTTAAAAAAAAATAGATTTTAAATTACAAGCGTTTTAAATTGTAACTTTACTAAATTGGCATAGGGTATATATTTTTTCGCTGTTTTTTCCCCCTTATAAACATTTTTGAAGTTTGACACAATTTTTTTGTTGAATTAAACTAAAAACTAAAATTTATTAGTAAATATACTCTAATGATGTGTATCGACCTTAATTTCTTCTACAAATGACTGACATTTGCCAGTTTTTGCGTACTTTGATAAAATAAAATATATTTGGCGTTGTTTGTCGATACGGGCGTCAAAATTCTCGGAATAGCAAGGACATTACATGAAAAGTATTTGAAAAAATTTTGTGCGTTGATTTTCGTATAAGGTAATAAAAATACATTTTTAAAAATTGCACTTTATGTGGTAGGCATTTGTTTTAAAATGACCCGAAATGTGATTTTAATTATTAGTACAGTATTGCCATTAGGTGGCTATAGGTACAAATTTTGCATAAAAAAGGTTGTAACCCTAAAACAGATGTTATTTTTTAATGTTATGCTGTCATTTTGATTAAAATCATTATTTTAAAATTAAAAAAAATTAAGGTTGTAAATTTACTATTTTTAAAGAGTATTATCAAAAATATCGAAAAGCACCAAAATAACAACACTGGTAGGCGATGATTACCCTATGGGGAATGGGACCGGTCCTGAGTGTGCCACAGGATCGGTCCCTTGTACCAGAGACCGGTCCTCTGCTAAACCCGACCCTATGTAAACGACTGGCAACTTTAACATGGGCTTGTCATAGGTGGGGGTCATTTGTCCTGATTTAAACCACATAGTGGCATGCCGCAAGACTAAACAAAGATGGGCATAAAGATTGGTAAAATTTTGGCCAACTGGCTTTTTCTTGTTAATAAGCATTCTGGTTAAGTGGTATGTGCTCCCTCTACCAGTCACAAGATTGGTAATTTTAGGACAATTGACACTGCTTAACCCACTTCAGTATTAAATTATATCAGTCCTGTGATAAGTCCTTCTTTAACCAGTCACTTTTAGGTCAATTGAGTCCTCATTCCCCATAGGGTAGTTTCTTGTTATTAATTATAACATGTTTATGATTTAAAAAATGTATAAAATAAATAAAATGCATAATTTAACATTTCGAATAAATAATATCGAACCAATTTAAATTCTCATTCATAACCTGTAGTAGTGTGGTCGCCAAACTTCTATTTTAAATTAGGCATAACACTAGTGCACTGAACGAAAAAAGTGTCATCATCGCATCAAATGTCTCGAATATATGGCTTTATTCGATGCTCTGCATAATAGGCATGCTTCTTCTGATTGTCAAACTTCTGCCATTAGTACCCAATAAAAGCATTATTTAAAAGCATTAATTGTGTAAAAAGCTATATTTTTTTCCAAAAAAAATCGAGAAAATTTATTTTCTTTAGTTAGTCTCTTTACATGAAAGAAGAAGAAGAAAAACATTTTTGTTGAAAATTTTTACGGACACAAGGCATACACCAGACTGCCGCAGTTTCGTCCCCCTCCTGGGACTCGTCAGTGGTTAATTTATGTGTCAATTGAACAAAGTATTTTATATTGTTAATTTGCTCTATTTGAAAAACTTTTAATTTTTTTTTTTTTTTGGTGTCGTACTGGTATTTGAACTCACTGCCTTAGCATCAAGCTATGCATCGTAATCTCACCTCTTAACGAGTTGAGCCACGGTCGACACAGCGATGACTGTGGCTAAAGTGGAGTTTGGTCACACTACGTACACACAAGTATTGTTTCGATCAGAAGAGACAGAAATTCAAATTACGGCGGTTAATGATAACCAGCAAAGACAAAAAATTACAAAATCCGAGACGTGTTTATGAAAAAAAAAAAAAATATTGAAAAAAGGCGTAATATAGAAAAACTACAAAAAAGAGAAAAATTAAACTTTTGAAAGAAAAAGTAAAACAAATTGACGATAAAGCATTTAAAGCGAAGAATGTTTAATTTAAAGCTAAAAAATCTTAAGAAAATGCTGTTTTATACCCAAAATTAAAAATTAAAAAAATAAAAAAAGCTTATTTGTCTTTCGCAATCATACCTAAAGAGTATGATTGATGAGATAACTTCTACATAGTGAAGATTTGAATCATAAATTGAACAAAGAATTTCTTAAAATTAATGAAAAGTTTATTATTATTTTAACGAAACTAGTTTTTCAATAAAACTTTTTTATTGAGTGATTGAAACTATTAATTAAAAAAGATATTTTTCATAAAATGTTATGAAACTAAGATTGAAGATGAAACTAAGATAGAAAAAAAATTTAAAAATCGGCAAAATTTTTACACAAATCAGCGAAATTTCGGTATTGTTACGTCTTACAGTTAAAAATATATATACACACAATTTATATACACGTAAACAAATTTGAAAATAATTTAATTTTATTTATATTATATTTATAGGAGAGATGTTAACTTTAATTGCATTTCTCATCTGGTATATTAGAAAAATTAGTTTGGTTTTGTGACAATAAATAATGTGCACATTCTAAAGTTTCCGATACCATAGTTATGTTTCCGGTAAATTCAACGGTTCATGACTTACAGCGTTTTTAACCAAATTTTCACGAATCCATTAAAGTTGACCACTGCACAGAAAAAAATGATCTACCTAAAATATGTAATAAAAGATTTAATATGAATTATATTTGTTTCTAAACAAATGTTTAGTTGAATCAATTAATATTTTAATTAATATTTATTGGACTATTAAATATATAAATACATATTTTATTTTAGACATAATTCTCAAATTATTTTTTCATATTCTGTATGTTAAATAGAAAAGTTTCAGTACCAAATGCATTTGCAGTTTACAAACAAAACAAGCACACACACAAACAGACTAAAAACACGTACACATACAAATGTGTCGTTTAAATACTTTTTTTTAGTGCCATATTTTTTTTTTTTTGTAAATAGTTATTTATATCTTTTTTTCTTTTAATTTTCAATAATAGTGTTACGATTTAGCCTTTTATAAATCGTGTTTTGTTTAATTCCCGTTGAATAAACAATTTTACGGATTCTTTTATTTGCAAAATAAAACACTTTTTATTTAATTTAACTTTAGATTTATTAAATAACCGTTTCACACTTAATTAATTAGCTTGTAGCTTAAGGTTGATAGTTATCACGTTTCGATTACAACTTAACGACTTCGACGATTTAATTACGACTGACTCATTTATTCGCGGCGCACTGGTATTTATACCAGTTGGCATCACTTCTAGAAAAAGCTCGACTGATCTGGCAATTACTGGTTACAGAATAGTAGCAATTTTGAATTTAACGGAAAATAGTGATTGTTTGACTGTATTTCATAGTGTTGCCATCTTGCTGTTTTATTAAAATCGCCATTTAGCAACAAGAATCCCCAAATTCGTAACACTGCCGCCCACTTAAGCCTGTTCGTCCCGAATAGGCACACTATCTCCCTTTCCGTAATTTGCTAGTCGTTCAAGATGGACCACCTTCATTTTAGATCTTGGGCTGTTGTACTTCTGGATCCTGTAGACAACATCGTTCAACTTCTTGATCACTCGGTAAGGCCCATCCCAATGCGTCTGTAGTTTAGGAGATAATCCTTTCTTTCGTTGTGGGTTGAAAAGTAGAACCAGCTGACCTTCAGTGAATCCCTCAGAGTTTGCGGCTCGGTCGTATCTGGCTTTCATCTTATCACTGGTCATTTTAATTCGACCGCGCACAAAGTCATGTAATTCATTCAAATTTTCTTGCGCTCGAGAAGAGTTTTCCCCGTTCCCATCTAACGGTGTAGGCTTAAAGCCAAATTCCAAATCTCCAGGCAGTCTCAATTCGGTTCCAAAAATAATTTTTGCTGGTGTTCTAGAGGTAGAGTCATGCACAGCCGACCTATATGCTAATAAAAATTTTTGTATGTGCTCGTCCCAGTCTTTCTGATGGGCGCTCACCACTTTTCGCAAGTATTCTTCCAGAGTGCGATTAAATCTCTCGACCATGCCATCAGACTGTGGATGAAGTGGCGTTGTCCGGGTTTTTCTTATGCCATATAGCTCACACATTTCCTTAAACACGCCGGATTCGAAATTTCTACCTTGGTCAGAATGCAATTCTATTGGAACACCATAACGGCACACCCAGTTGTTCACAAATACTTCCACTACCGTTTTTGCTTCTTGGTTGGGGATGGCGTATACCTCTGGCCATTTGCTAAAGTAATCCATTACTACTAGCACATATCGGTTTCCAGCGTTGCTTACAGGAAATGGGCCTGCAACATCCATCGCTATCCTCTCAAATGGCGCATCTGAGTTGTATTGCTGAAGTAGTCCTCGACTTCTCCTTACTGGACCTTTGGCCGCGATGCATTCTGTGCAGTTTTGCTATCCAATCGGCTACAGCTTGTTGACATCCAACCCAATAAAACCGCTGTTTTAATTTTTCTAGGGTTTTTGTTATGCCTAGATGACCTCCACTGGGACCATTATGGAACTCTTTCAATACTTCATTCATCTTAGAGGACGGCACGACTATTAAATTAGATGAAGATTTGCCGTCTGCACTCTCCCACGTGCGATATAAGCAACCATTTACCAGTTTTCAAACTATTCCATTGTGCCCAATAAGATTTCAAAAGTGGTCCCTCTGCTGATATTTCATTCCGGGTAGGTCTTCTGTCTTCCTCTTTAGCCACTACAATTTTTGACAGGATTGGGTCATTCCTTTGTGCTGTTGACCAGTCTTCTTCCGATTCTATTTGCATTAGCCGAATATCAACTACACATTCTTTCTTTTCGGCTTTAACGCAATGTCTGCACTCCAAGTTACAGGGTCGCCGCGAGAGGGCATCCGCATTGCTGTGTTTTGTACCTCCCCTGTGCTCGATATTAAAATCGTAGCTCTGCAGGCGTTCAATCCAGCGCGCAAGTTGTCCTTCAGGATTTTTAAATTGTAACAGCCATCTAAGTGCAGCATGGTCAGTCCTCAGCGTAAAATGTTGGCCATACAAATACTTATGGTAATGTTTTATGCACTCTATTACCGCCAGCAGCTCGCGTCGCGTAACACAATAGTTCCTCTCAGGCTTCGAAAGTATTCGGCTGTAATAGCCAATAACTCTTTCTGTCCCGTTGACCACCTGTGAAAGCACGCCTCCTATTCCGTAGCCGCTCGCATCGCTATCTAGCACAAATTTTTCTCCAGCGATGGGATATGTCAGAACTGGTGCCGTAGACAACAATTCTTTTAGCTTTTGGAACGCACTTTCCTGTGCTTCACCCCACTGGTACGGGTCTCGACTTTTTGGTCAGTTCATGTAAGCTGGCGGCTATGCTGGCAAAATTTGGTACGAATCGTCGGTAGTAAGTGCAAAGACCCAGAAAACTTCGCAATTCATGAAGATTTTTCGGGCGAGGCCAGTCCTTTACAGCTCGTATTTTATCTTCATCAGTAGAAATGCCGTCTGCTGTTACAAGATGACCCAGATATTTTACCTCTTTCTGGAACAGTGCGCATTTCTTTATGCCAAGTTTTAGTCCTGCCGATGATATACGTTTAAAGACTTCAACCAGGTTTTTGAGATGTTCATCAAAAGTCTTTCCTATGACAATTATGTCATCAAGATACACCAAGCATGTTGTCCAGTGAAGTCCCTTTAATACATGTTCCATAAGGCGTTCAAATGTGGCCGGAGCA
This sequence comes from Delia radicum, assembly GCA_021234595.1. Classification (NCBI taxonomy): domain Eukaryota; kingdom Metazoa; phylum Arthropoda; class Insecta; order Diptera; family Anthomyiidae; genus Delia; species Delia radicum. The sequence continues at coordinate 69,314,631 of CM037854.1, read as the reverse complement.
TTGCAGAGTCCGAATGGCATAACTTTAAACTGCCACAAACCTTCACTTGTACTAAAGGCGGTTTTCTCTTTGTCTTTATCTGCAATCTCCACCTGCCAGTAACCACTTTGCAAGTCTAAGGTGGAAAACCATTTGGCTCCGGCAAGCGTATCCAAGGTGTCATCGATCCTAGGTAGTGGATAGCTGTCTTTCTTGGTGACGTCATTTAATTTTCTATAATCGACACAAAATCTGGTACCGCCATCTTTCTTTTTCACCAAGACCACTGGCGAGCTCCAAGGACTTGAAGATGGTTCGATTACGCCGTTCTGCTCCATTTCGTTTACTATCTCTTTCACCTCATTTCGTTTTGCGAGGGGTACACTTCTGGGCGCTTGTTTTATTGGTCTTGCTTCGCCGGTGTTTATTTCGTGCTTTACAATTGCTGTTCTACCTTGATTTTGGCTTTTTAAGGCAAAAAACAGATGCATGCTTTTTAAGTAGCTGTTTCGCCTTATTCTTGTCAGGCGCTGCTAAACCGGCTATCCATTTTCCCATATGTTCGTCTAGTATTTCACGTTCTCTTGCGGATATTTTAACAGGTTCGGGCTTCACTTCGCTATTTATTACTGCCTCTGCTGGAGCACATTGAGCTATTTCGATGTTTTGTTTGACGACTTTTTCATGGTTAGATAGATTTAGCACTCTCACGGGAACTCTTCCATCTTTGCAAGTTTTGACGAGAGCTTTTGCTGTTAATAAGTCACTCTTTATTTCAGTTGGTTCTACCACCCACAAACGGTTATCCTCACAATCTCCCTCCACACGGGCCCATACCAAATTTTCGGATTGTGGTGGTAATTTTTGGTTCTCAATGGCTACTAGCTTTCTTACTTGGGCCTTACTTTCATAACCAACATCGAGGGGTATTTCAATATTACGCCAAATCATTGTTTGTTGTCCCATGTGCAGATTAATGTTATGTCTTATCATGAAATCTGCACCAATGATGACTTCGTCCACAATATCGGCAACGATAAATTCATGATACACAACGATGTTGGCCATAGCTACCTTCACATTAATTTTTCCATGAACAGTGGCAGACTCTCCCGTAGCTGTACGCAATCTTATATTGCTCAATTGCTCGATTCTCCGCTTTACTAAATCGGTCCTTATAATGGAATGTGATGCTCCGGTGTCTATAGTACAAATGCGCTTTTCTCCGTTGATGTAGCCACAAGCAGTAAGGTTGCTGTTTTTCTGTTGCATTACTGATATGAAGATCGTGAGGCCCTCGTTTGTGGGAGCCAGCTCATGCCCCTCTGTGCTGGCTCGTTTTGGTGACTCGTGTGATGATGCATTGTTAGACCGCTTATTGTTTCTCGGTGGAGAAGCAGATCTGGATCTTTTACGTGGCGCTTTGCAATTTCGCTGAAAATGGCCGACTTTTCCGCAGTTATAGCATTTACCTCGGGCTTTATTTTGATTCTGCGCAAATGCCTCATTAATCGCCTCCTTGATGTCCTTAATGAGACTACTCTCTTTTTCGTCGGTAACCTCGATTTTTCGAGCTCTGCAAAATTGTGGCTTCGAAATTACTTTAGCAGTCTCTTGAGCTAACGCAAAGGAAACAGTTTCTGCAAAAGATAACTTTTGCGTAGCACAGACCGCATGCTTGACATCAAAATCACGAATGCCATTCACAAATGCCTCTATTTTAAACTGATCCAAAAACGGGTGATTTTCGCCAGGATAAGTCAGCTGCACCAAACGCTCAATTTCCATTGCAAAGTCTTGAAGAGACTCATTGGCTTTTTGTACTCTGCCTCGCAGCTCCATACGGTATATCTCTTTCTTATGTTCACCACCATACTTACGTTGTAGTGCCGCCATAATGTCACCATGATTGTTTCTGCAGCTAATAGGGACAGTTTCGAGAACTTCTGCTGCGGTGCCTTTTAAAGCAAGAATCAACTGTATTGCTTTTTCTTCATCGCTCCAACCATTTTTGCTGGCAACCGTATCAAACTGGAACTGGAATACTGTAAATGGTGTACTGCCATCAAAACTGGGAGTCTTTGTCTTACAAGAAGTTTCTGATATTACTCGCACCGGTCCGCCTTGGATTTGCAGATTGTTAATTTTTGCCTCTATATCAATTTCTAGATTGTTCATTTTATTCTTTAAGTCAGCCAGCTCTTCATCGAATTTGCATTCAATGGAATCTACTCTTTTATTTATTACCTCAGAAATCTCCAGTAATTTATCGTTTGTGGTTCTAGAAATTTCATGAACTTCAGCTAAAAGTTTCTCGTTGCTGGCTCTAGAAGTTTCCTGAACTTCTGCGAGTTTCTCGTTGGTGGCTCTAGAAGTTTCTTGAATTTTCGTCATTTGCTCCATCATTGCAGCAAACATTGCATTAAAGTCTGTATTGCTTGGTGCAGTGAGGGTGGATACTTCCATTACCTTTTCTTCCTCAAAATCGTGCGCTCCGATGTCAATGCCACGCCGCTTGAATTCATCTATAAGCCTTTTTTGCAGCTCCGCTTTATTACCTGCTGTCGGAAGATCTAGCTTATTTAACTCCTTTTTGAGTTGCTCAACCTTTCAGCTCCTCAAATTTCATGATTGTCCTTTTTTTTTTTTTTTTTATTTAAAGTTTATTGCAAATTTCACTTCTGACACCAATTGTTACGATTTAGCCTTTTATAAATCGTGTTTTGTTTAATTCCCGTTGAATAAACAATTTTACGGATTCTTTTATTTGCAAAATAAAACACTTTTTATTTAATTTAACTTTAGATTTATTAAATAACCGTTTCACACTTAATTAATTAGCTTGTAGCTTAAGGTTGATAGTTATCACGTTTCGATTACAACTTAACGACTTCGACGATTTAATTACGACTGACTCATTTATTCGCGGCGCACTGGTATTTATACCAGTTGGCATCACTTCTAGAAAAAGCTCGACTGATCTGGCAATTACTGGTTACAGAATAGTAGCAATTTTGAATTTAACGGAAAATAGTGATTGTTTGACTGTATTTCATAGTGTTGCCATCTTGCTGTTTTATTAAAATCGCCATTTAGCAACAAGAATCCCCAAATTCGTAACAATAGTTTTAATTAATGTTATCATTGCCGTGATAGGTGCAAAATCAATTAAAACATTAATTGATTCAATAAATTTTTTAATTGAAACCCGTTTTTAGTTTTTTTCTGTGTGTACGTTTACCACTGTAATTACAATCGGCCTGATTACGGTTGTCAATTTTTCGACTCCTTACAAAACGGTTTTTCTTAACTTATACAGAAATTAAACCCTGATTAAATATTTTCTGCAATCGAATTGTTATTTATGATAAATTCAGTTGTGTTTTAAATGAATTTTACGCAAATTAGACTTACTTTCGAATTCGACTACGACAACCGTAATAAGGCCGAGTATGTTGTCTTTGTTTTACATACTAAACAAATTATGACAGATTTGCGGAAAGTAAATTCTGTTGAAAATTGATTTAACTTTCCGCAAATCCGTTACCATTTGTTTAGTATGTAAAACAGAGACAACATATTAGCCGGATTCATGTAATTTCGTATATATGTTTACAGATCGTATTTTTATAACATTAATCTCATGCATGTCTTGCCAACTCTGGAAAGTTTATTATAGAATTTATTTTGTATTTTTTTTTTTTTTTTAATATTTCAAACATTTAAAAAAAATTTAAAAAAAATATTTTGACTGTTTATAATAAAAAATTATATTTTATAAATATAGGAATACATTTTATTTATTTATTTATTTTATTTTTATTTATTTATTTATTTATTTATTTATTAAGTCTATGGAATACAATTTCCTTACAGACTAGATCTTAAAAGTAAATTAAATCTAGGTAATTTCTTTTTATTTTTTTTTTTTATTAATTAATAATCATATAATTACAAATTATATACTATTACCCTAACCGAGCACTAGCTACTATGGCCTTCGGCGCGTTGTAGCGAAAACAGACCAGTGCCTCTGGTGGGAATCGAACCCACGACCCCCGCACTGATAAGCCAGCACGCTACCAACTAGCCTACCGGGGCGCACAGGTAATTTCTAAATTTATATAAAGAATCACAAAAATCTAAAATAAATGATATCTTATCCGACCTGAACTGTACAATTCTATTGAACTCACTTAAAGCCCGAACAATTGGTTCATTAATTGAATAATTTTGTCTATGAACTGGTACAAAAAAGAATTCATTATTACGCAATCTTCTAAGTGGTATATTAAAACTAAGAAGTTTCAGTAAGTCAGGACAATCAATCAATCCACAAACTATTTTGAAAATAAACAATTGAGACAACATAGTCCTTCTATTCTCCAAAGTTTTCAATTGTATAAGTCTACACTTATCAATATATGGAGGAGTAGGATCAAAAATAATGTTTTTAAGGGAATATTTAATAAATTTTCTCTGAATTCTCTCTAACCTAGTAATATGTACTGCAGCATAAGGATTCCAAATTATGCAAGCATATTCTAGTTTGGACCTAACTAAAGATGTATAAACCAATTTATAGGTATATGCATCAGAAAAATCGCGACAGTTCCTTTTAATGAAGGCAAGCAAGGAGTATGCTTTAGGGATAGTAGAATTGATGTGGCTAGAAAATGAAAAGTTCGAATCAAAAATAACACCTAAATCAGTAACTTCAGTAACCCTTTCTAAAAGAATATTATTTATTGAATAAGAATAATAAATAGGATTTACACGTTTAGTGCAGCACATGTGATAGCATTTAGAAACGTTAATTTCTAAACAATTATTTGAACATCAATTAACGATACTGTCTAAATCCGCTTGTAAATGAAAGGAGTCTATAAGAGAGTTAACACTCAGAAATATCTTAAGATCATCAGCATATATTAATAATTTTAAAAGAAATAAAGACGGAATTTGAGAAAAAAAAACAAGGAATAATTGTTAATTTCCGTAAATACGCTTTGTGTACCTACGCACAGAAAAATATTAATCTATTTGCCAACTGAAATTCGGTTACTATGAATCGAATTCGGTTATTACGAATTTCAGACAGTTGGCACATCTTTATATAAGTTCTCAAACAAAATTTGGTTAAATCAAAAGAATTTCAGTTGCAACACCCAAAATTTTCATAAATCTAATGTTAATATCGTTGTACTAACTGAATTTATAAGTTGTTACCCTTAATACACACTTTTTCATTCGGTTGGCACTTTATTTCTCTGTATGTATACACCAAATATGAAGCGTATTATGAATCCGCTCATAGTATTTATTTACTATTTTTACACATTGTATGGAGTTACAGTCCGTTTACAGAACGTATTCGCTTGAGTAATAAAGCCTTTAAGTCAATATACATAGTACGATAAATTTTGCCAAATAACTTGCTTGTGAGGCTAGATTAACGTGATTTCAAAATTAAAATTCTATCAACATTTTTTGTTTTACTTTTGTTAGAAATTTATTACGTATTATCTATAAATATCTAAAAAATGCAGTTTATATTTGGCATAGTCAAATAATTATTTAAATCAAGAATTAACTATTCAATATTCATGTTTAAAAATTTAAGGTAAACACTTAAGCCGTTAATGTAAAAATTTTATATGAGGAATTTCAAAAATTGTCGACACTTTAAGGCAAACTATTTTTTTCATTTATTCGGTTTTTTATTTTGTTCGAATAAACAATCAAACAATTGTTGATCGAACGATAAAACAATTAATTTTTAAAAATTATTCGATAAATCGAACGAATAACAAATAAAAATGATTTTAAAAATACATATGGGAATGAACCAGAAGATGAACTGGGGCCCAAAATAGACATTGCGTATCAAATGTTTGCATAAGGTAGCAGAACACCATGCTTTTTGTCATTGTTCTGGTTTGTATAAACCCAGTTTTCTATGCATAGTTAAAATATCTAAATTTTGCGATTACGCGCAGGTATATACAGGCGCGGATCCAGGAAAAGATTTTGTGGAGGAAAGTAAGAGTATTTTTGATAAATGTTCTATTGTTTTTGATTTTTTTGTATTGAACAATTTTATTTTGTGGTGGGTATTGTTCCATTTTCCCTCCCATATAACCTTTAGTGGCCTGGGGACAAAAAAGACCAATGAAACTTAATTTTAATTATGACTGGAAGATTGTAAAGCTTTTAACTTGAGAAAAAAAAATCCACCTTGATAGAAATAATTATTTTATGTAACTTGATCCATATAGGGTTAATTTTTACACTTTTGGCCCAAAAAGGATGACCCACTACGAAATTTTAAGAATAACACCTTTCATAATTTTCGGAAAAATATCACTTATATTTGATAAGACTTTTATTTTTACTTTTATTCAAAAAAATGTTTAATCTTATTGGCGGGGGACTTCAAGATTATCAAGCCTTTAAATGGATAAATAAAATTTTCCACTTGATAAAAATTATTATTTTGGGTAACTTGATCCGTATAGGGTTAATACTTTCACTTTTCACCCAAAAACAGGCCCACCAGGAAATTTACAGAATAACATGTTTTTTAAGGTTTAAAAAAGAGTGGTCAAAAATAACACTTAACACGTTCGCCACTCACCAATTTTTCTAACTTTCAAAAAAAAACTCACGAACAAAAAAAAAATGTGTCAAAAAAAACGAAATTTTAAAATAACTGCTTAGCGTATGCACAAACCGCAGCACTCATATATATCTGATACCTTGCCAGAGACTTAAACATACAAGAAAATTACTTCCTACAAACTTTCGTGAAATAAAAGCTTAAAACATTTTAATAACTATGCGACACATATAAAGGGTCCGCCAAATAACTTTTTTTTTTTTGAACTCCTGAACCAATTGGACTTTGTATGGCGTCATACCAAGGTCTTTATGCAAAATTCGTCTCAATGATGTCTTCGAAATGTTCAATTGTTGAGAACGACAGTGAATTGATGTTGATGGCGCTTCACGCACACTTTCTGCCACAGCAGCTATATTCTCAGGTGTACGCACTGTTTTTGGCTTTTCGCGCTTTGGTTTATCGATGAGGATGCCAGTTTCTTTCACTTTTTTCACAAGATAACGAACATACGGACCATATTCGTTTAGCGGAAGGATAAAACTAATTATCTGTCAAATCAGACATGAGCTAAGTGTTACCATTCACGAAATAAGCACTAGTTGAAAAAAAAAACGTTAGATGGCGGAGCCTTTATGTGACATGAGTTTTTTGAAAACACACACATCATATATATGTGACGCTGAGTGGCGAACGCGTTAAAAAAAGATATATTAACCCTTAAATGGTACACAGGTGCGACTTCGTACCCATCGAAATTTCAAAACACTGCAACTTTTTCTACATTTTACATTAAATATGGCTGTACTCCAACAAATTCACCAACAAATGAGTGTCAAATGGGAAAACAAAATCATGTTTTTTTGTAATTTGGTAAACAAATTAGTAAATTTTTTTATTTTGATAATTTATAATAGAGTAAATATATGTTTAACAGTAATCATTTGATTTATTATGACTTTTTTAATAAAAGTAGTCAAAATGAATGTAAAAATCGACTTTTTGCATTTCAGCTATCTACATACGGACCTGATTTACGAAATAATACCTATGAAAATACATTTGGACACGTTGAAAAACCTATTAGGTAATTCTTTATGTTATTAACATTATTGTTTCTTGAAAGAATGTTCATTTATATAAAAGGTTGCGTTTACTTTTTATCAATATCTTTATCAGAAAAATAAATATCGAACTTTTGAAAAAGTGCAATTTTGATTTTTGACTAATTTAATGCAATTTTTACATTATTAATAAAGCAACGTTTTTGATTTTGCAACAAAATTCTACTCCAAAATCAAGTATCGTTCTTAATATACCTTGCTCATCTTTTTATTCTTAAAATTCTAAAATGCATAGTAAAAATCTCAATTCGCACCTGTCTTCCGTATACATATGCTAGAAGATAGTGTACTGGTTGAGTTTAAAGCTAGTTGTATATATTTTTGTGTTGTTTCAAACATTTTTATATGATGGTATATATATATATATATATAGCAATATATTATTTTATATTGTCTTATATGCAATTTTACTTAATGTACATACATGAAAATCCAAATTAACATTATTTAGGCCGTAGCATTAGTAGTTCTAGCAAATCTAGGTCAAATTTGATTTCGGTACAAGGGTTTTGCTCTATCTTGGTTAGTTTTTAAGTTAAAGTCAATAAACAAACAAAAAACTTGGCATTTGCCTATTAATGTATGGAAAATGCAGTAGTTTCTGAATTCCACCGCGATTTTTGAAAAAATTTCGTTCCACAACCTGGGCGAATGTTTATAAGTCTTAGTTGAATTTACGTCTATATTATTTCCTAAGAGTTTAAGCACATTTAGAGCCACTGCATAAAAACGGCGTACTACTATCCGAAAAAGACCCTTTCTGAATTCAACTGTGATTTTTGAAAAATGTTTGTTCCACAACATTAGTCGAATTTATGTCTAGATTGTTTCGTGGAAATTTAAGCTCATTTCGAGCTCCGGTATGAAAACGCTGTGCTACTACCCGAAAAAGACCGTCGTGTTTTCTTATTTTGTGGGTACTTTTTTTTAAAAGGAACTTTTTTTGAAAAAAGTACTTTTTTTGAAAAAAGTACTTTTTTAAAAAGGTACTTTTTTGAAAAAGGTAATTTTTTTTGAAAAATTATACTTAATTATATATCGCAACTTCTCAAACTAGTTTTGTAATACGCTCAGCTAGACTTACAACCTACACTGGTTAGGTCACTTGCAAAGTGATTTTGAAGTGTAGCACAGTGGAACTAAAATAAAGATAGGGCCTTTCTTCATTAGGCCACTGATTTAAATATTTTTTTCAACTATTAATTTACAATACACACCTTTTTTGCCATTTTACAATTTAATGCTATTCAATCAAACAAATTTACTTATTTATAATGAAAAAAAAAATTGCAAACCTTGTCATTTTCAAAGTGTTAACATTAACATTTTTGCTTATTGAGAAAAAAAAAATACATACAAAATATTACAACATGCAACTTTGTAATATACGCAAGTGTTATTGAAGTCATTGAAATCAATCATTTAATTTTCACTTATATTTTTCAATTCAATACATTATTTTCCTCGACATGTTTGTCCCCTTTTAATGGGGTTATCTTAAAATTTTTAGCATTGTAAAGTTAAAAAAGCAGTTGAGGAATTTAGTTGTTTTTCAAAAACAATATCTCACATTAGGGTGGAGTAACCATTTTTTCTGACACGAAATCAGTACAACATTTTTAAAGAATATAAATCTTGTGATGTATTCTAAAAAATATAGCAAATGTATTTTTCCTATGTAAGAGTTCAGATTAAATGAAAATTTGACTACATACACTCAGGGAAAAAACATATTGATGATAATGTTTCATAAATCGTGTGTGTCAATTTTTTATCATATTTATGAAGTTTTCATAAATATGATGAAGAGTTTCATGAAAATTTAGGACACAAGTTTCATAGGATTTCATCATTTCATAAAAAAGTTTCTGAAACTTTGTGAAAATGAATTTATGCTTTCCATTAAAAAATTTTTTTTTTATTTGAAATTTAGATAATATCATTTGCAATCTGGACATTTAAAAACTTAAAAACTTGCAGAAAATATTACAATTCTGACACATTAATGAAATAGTAAATGATGTGTTCTCAGCTTAAAATATAATTTTTTGAAAATGATATAAAATCTTGAAATTTTTATTGAAGTTTTTTAAATAGAAAATTATAAACATTGTATAAAAATGTATGAAAATTTGCATAATATTTATGCAACGTTTCGTAATAGTTATGATGTATTTCATAAAAATTTATAAAACTAATGAAAATGAAAATTATTCAAGTTCGAGGCCATACTCTATATTTCCTTATTAGGATATTGTCCTAACAAATAAATCTATAGAGTTTTTGTTTTCAAATTTATTCTTTGACCCTTTCAGGAATGTGTTGATAGATCTATTTCGGGAATTTTCTAGGTTCCCATCATCAGAACACGTTTTGAAAGCGGTAACAATCCTATGCCAAACATCAAACATTCATATAAACTAGTTTACTCACTACATGAGAACTAATATATATTATATGAGCTCGAAGTAAAAAAGATTTATTACCATTGATCAAAAAATAAATTGAAAACTTGTTTTTTGTGTGTATGTCTACCTTTGGTAAATATTCAATACACGTTTTTGTTTCTTTTCCTTTGATATGCACATTTGTTAATAACAAAATGTACAGGGGAAGTAGTAAACAAGACCATACTCTGTCTTTTATACAAGATTAATATAATTTTTATTAAAAATAAAAATTATGTTTTTTCGACCTTTAATTTTGCAATGAAAATGAAAATTATTCAAGTTCGAGGCCATACTCTATATTTCTTTATTAGGATATTGTCCTAACAAATAATCTATAGAGTTTTTGTTTCCAAATTTATTAATTGACCACTTTCAGGAATGTGTTGATAGATCTATTTCTACTTCCCCTGTACATTTTGTTATTAACAAATGTGCATATCAAAGGAAACGAAACAAAAACGTGTATTGAATATTTACCAAAGGTAGACATACACACAAAAAACAAGTTTTCAATTTATTTTTTGATCAATGGTAATAAATCTTTTTTACTTCGAGCTCATATAATATATATTAGTTCTCATGTAGTGAGTAAACTAGTTTATATGAATGTTTGATGTTTGGCATAGGATTGTTACCGCTTTCAAAACGTGTTCTGATGATGGGAACCTAGAAAATTCCCGAAATAGATCTATCAACACATTCCTGAAAGGGTCAAATAATAAATTTGAAAACAAAAAACTCTATAGATTATTTGTTAGGACAATATCCTAATAAAGAAATATAGAGTATGGCCTCGAACTTGAATAATTTTCATTTTCATTGCAAAATTAAAGGTCGAAAAAACATAATTTTTATTTTTAATAAAAATTATATTAATCTTTTAATTTATAAAACTTTTATAAAAATTTATGTAACTGCTTCATCCAATTTATGGAATGTTAAATAACTTTTTTGCGGCATTTCATAAAAAACTATGAAACTTCATCATCATGTTTATGAAAAATTTCAAAAATATTAGGAAGTCTGGTATCAATTTGCCCTTTTATGAAACAGCTTCATCATATTTATAAAGTTTTTCATAAATATGATGATGCTTTTTCCCTGAGTGTAGGAATTACTAAAATTTATAAAAAAAAAAAAAAACGTAAGACTTAGCTAGTTTACATGAATTCAATTATATACGCATGATTTTAATGAATTTTTGCATTAAGTTAACGAAATTTCGCTGAACTTCGTCTATATATGAAGAAAAAAAAAACGTAAGACTTAGCTAGTTTACATGAATTCAATTATATACGCATGATTTTAATGAATTTTTGCATTAAGTTAACGAAATTTCGCTGAACTTCGTCTATATATGAAGAATTTTATAATATTTATTTTTTTGAAAAGAGTTTCGTAAAAATTATAAAGCTTGATTAAAACTCGTCATAAATGAAATTTTAGTTTTATAAACCGAATTTAATTGTGAAAATCAATATTTAGGTGCACGAACTTATTTCAGTCGTCGACGGAGAGAATTCCTTGGATTTGAAATTTGTTCACTAACCTAATGAAGTTTTCTTTACAATGTCAATCAAAAATTTCATGAAAAGGCTTCATAGTTTTAATGAAACAATTTTTAAATGTTTTACTTTTAAATTTTAAAAAATTAAAACCAAAAGTTTTTTTTTTCGATCATTTATCATAAGTTATGATGTGAGCAAGATTATTCAAGTTCAAGATCATTTGTTTTTTTGTTAGACAAAAAACCGTCCAATGTTTATTTATTAATTAAAAAATGTTTCATCATCCGCTTATTTAAAGCAGACTTTATCTACTGACAGGTCCTTACATGTTTCATTTCGCGTCACCGAAAATCTTCTGAGGACCAATGCAGAAGGGTTGGAAGATTTACCCAAATTTTGAAGGAAAAAGATCAACGCTTTACCCATATTATTTTTTTTACCCTATGAGAAGTAAAAAACAAAATTGGAAGAATTGAACTAATTCAATTTCTAATGAATCTTTTCCATTAAACGTATGACATTTTTAATAAATGTTATGAAATTTTTCATTAAATTTTATGAAAAACTGCATTAATTTAATGAAAAGTACCAATAAATGAGTTCCAGTGACAATTCATAGATCTAATGCAAAAATGCATTAATATTATGCAGATAATTCTCTCAAGGTTACTACCTAAATTTTAGTTGAAAGTTTGCTCTGTATATGCAGACTGACGATTTTTTAATTTTTCGTCATAAATATTTGTTTTTATAAAAACCCCCAAGATTTAAAAATATTTAAGCTCTCGCATTCTAGCACTTACTTTCGAGCTAATCTTAGATATACGAATTTCAAACAAAAATACTTTTAAAGACTTTTTTTTAGAGATTTTTCCATTAGATTAAAAAAATGTTTATTTAGAAAACACATCTGGTTCTGAATGCTTTATGTTTTGGAAAATGTTAAATTCTAAAAACATTATGAATAAATCAAATCACTAGTTTTCCTATAGAAAAATCTAAAATTTTCTGAAAATGTAAAAAATCAGTACAAAATTAAAAAATAAGTACAAATCAGTTTATCAGTACACGTGCCCAAAAATCATTACATTTACTGATCAAATCAGTACGAATGGTCAGCCTACATCAAGGTCTCTTACGTCAATTAAATATAAATTAAAAAAAAAAAATCGTTAATATTGATAAGGGAATAAGTTCTGACGAGAAGATTTTGAAATTATATAATCTGTAGCTCAAAGAAATCACAAGGAACACTCAAAAAAAGTTAGTAAAACAATTAGTAAAACTGTTTTCTATCTGACTTTACTATTATTATACTAAGGTTTAGTACAAAGTTATTTTTTTTATAAAAATTGTTTGCTATTCCTATTTTACAATTTACAAAATTGTTTACTAATTTTGGTTGATAATTAACTAATTTAATTTTACTAAGTTTTCAAACCCTATTAAAATATAATTTTTTTTAGCTAAAAATTATTTTGTAGAGAAAAAACTTGAATTTTATTTATGCACTTTAATATTAACTACACTCATAGAAAGCCGTTAGTAATCCAACTTTGAAAATTTTAAACTAATTGCACTAGTTTACACCGAAAATGTGCATTTGATGAGAGCTGATTTTCCTTATGTATTTTCTCCCGCTGAATTCGAAAATCAAGGTTAAATTTTTTTTTATGAAACAGTTTTTGAGATATTGTAATTTTTTCATTTTTTCGACCTTTTTTCACTTGACAAATCATATCTCGAGCTATGACCCGATAGGGTTGTTCTTGGTACCCAAATGCAAGGTATTGAGATGACGAACAAATATGTATAATCGGATCTTTGATTGGTAAAGCGGTTCAAAGTATATCGATGAAAATAGGGCACCTTTTTAAAAAAATCATATTTTACAGTGATTCTATGCCGACGGAAAAGTACAAATCGTAAAGATGATACTTTTAGGTAAAGATGATACTTTTACGTAAGAACTAAGACCAACCAGAAGAAAATCTACCGAAAAATGACAAAGTTATAAACAATTGAGTGAATAAATCCAACTCTCATATTTTCCGAATATTTTATTTTTTTCGACAATTTAAGGTGTCAAAAAAAGGTGTCCTCAGTTTTTGGCCTACAGCTAATTCAGACTTGATGATATTGCTTAACTATATTTGGCAATAATGTAGGGAAGAGTCTACTGAACAAATTTTATAAACATTTTATGTGCAAAAAATAATTTTTTCCAGGACTTTTTTGAAAAAATATAGGAGAAAATATTTTTTTTTTTTTTGCTTTTTTCAGCATAACTTACAGGGACTTATAATTTTTCACTAACAATCTATGACAAAATTGTAGCCATTGTAAATCTGAACAACTTTTGTGAACATATCAATACAATCTGAATGTGTCTAGGCATCCGAAATAGCTTACAAAGACCACTTTGTACCTTATAAATAGTCGTTTTTGACTAGACTACACTTTTATAGCATTTTTGTTTACTTTTTTTGTTATTGAAGAATCTAGATCTAGATAATCTAGAGTCTAGATACTAAAAAACCGTCCAAACTATAGCTTTCTGAACGAACTGTTAGGTCGGACACTAATGGTTTTATTAAGTAATAAAAAATAACTAATAAAAAATAAAACTAATAGAAATATTCAACAGTTTTTTAAGAAAATTAACAAAGGGCAATATTTTTACTGAATTACGTTTATAAAATAATTTATAAATGTTTAAAAAAATAATACAATAATTTTAAAAACAATTTTCTTTTAACAATGAATACATATTGAAAGCTTTGGAAAAATCAGTGCTTATTTAATTATTTTTTTACTGCATGGAACTCCAGAGCTTAATGAAAGTAGTATGTTTTGAAAGCAAATTTAAATTAAGTGAACTCCTATTTCGGCGTTTTGAGATATTTTCACATTTTATGCAAAAACCCAAAAAAGAGCCAAAAATTTATATAAATATATAAAAATCAAAATATGTGTGTTGGAAAACTTATAATTTTTACATTATATCTAATTAGTTTGTTTAATAACTTTTTAATTATTGCAATCATAGAAATAAACACGTAAAAATAGCAAAAAAAATCTACTTAAAATTTGTTTTAAATGAGCTTGCAGATTTTGTTACTAAATATTAGTAATATAAGAATAGCAAAACTAAATCTGTTGAATTTACAAGCATTTAGTTATATTTGAGATAAATGTTATTTAATTTAAAGTAACAAACTAATCTGCTGAAATCAGCAAAAACATTTACTAAATATTAGTAGTCAAAAAAATCATTAAAATATATAAATTTCTTAATGTTTTTTTAGTTTTTGCGATTAAAATGCGCTAATAAAATCAGCAATCTACAATTTTTTAGCAAAAATTTCTGTTGATTTTAGCAAAATAAACTCTTATATGCATTCCACTAAATTTAAGGTAAATATTGCAAACATTTTGTTAATCTTACAGTTTTTGTTTGCTATTTTGAGTCTACAAATATTTACGAAAAGTTTTAGCAAATTTCACAAAGTAAAATGCTATCTTCAATTAACTAAAATTCACGTAAATATAAACTTTTTTTCTTTGTTCACAAACTTTGAACGCGTTTATCTCGAAACCATGTTTTTCGTAATGGTTGCAGCACTAGCGGGTTAATTTTTTGTATTTTTTTAAACTTGATTCGCTAACGTATGACACGAGCTTTTTTTTTAAATTTTTTTTTAGATTTTTTATGAATTTTTAAGGTCAAAATTTTTTTCAGAAAAACACACTTTTAAAATTACAAGAAAAAAATTCTAAAAAATATATTTTTCTCCAACATGGTTTTATAGAGCTCCAAACTGGCGGCAGAGAAAAAAACGGGGGCCTCGTGGTTGCAGCGCTGGGAGTCGCAAAAATTGTCCGATCTGGAAAAAAATTACTTTTTTGAATCTTAACCAAATCGGTTATCTTATAAAACGAGCTTTTTTAAATTTTTTTCAATTTTTGGTGATGTTCCAAATTTAAAAGTGTGTTTTTTTCGAAAAAAATATTGACTTTAAAAATTCATAAAAAAATGTTTTACTTTTAAATTTTAAAAATTAAAACCAAAAGGTTATTTTTCGATCTTTTATCATACATTATGATGTGAGCAAGATTATTAGAGTTCAAGATCATTTGTTTTTTGTTAAACAAAAAACCGTGCAATATTTATTTATTACTCAAAAAAGTTTTGCCCGCTTTCTTATAGCAGACTTTATCTACTGACAGGTCCTTACATGTTTCATTTCGCGTCACCGAAAATCATCAGAGAACCAATGTAGAAGGGCTAGAATTATTCTACCCAAATTTTGAAGGAAAAAGATCAACGCTTTACCCGTATTGTTATATTTACTCGATGAGAAGTAAAAAAACAAAATTTTAAGAATTGAACTAATTCAAATCAAAAATAAAACATTTTTAAGTAATAATATTGCACGGTTTTTTGTTTAACAAAAAACAAATGATCTTGAACTCGATTAATCTTGCTCACATCATAATTCATAAAAAATCGAAAAAAAATTTTAAAAAAAAGCTCCTGTCATACGATAGCGAATCAAGTTTAAAAAAATACAAAAAAAAATTCGTCAAAAAATGAACCCGCTAGTGCCGCAACCAGTACGAAAAACATGGTTTCGAGATAAACGCGTTCAAAGTTTGTGAACAAAGAAAAAAAAGGTTACCTTCAATCTTACCTTCAAAAGATGCCAAATAACTGAGCATATAAAATAAAAATTCCACTATATGAGGTATAAAGATGCATTTTTTTTCAAGAAATTCAAAAACACAAAAAACCCACCCTTCAAGTAGGTACGAAATAACAACCACCAAAAGCCAGGTAGCAAGTAAAACAAGTATATACCAGCTGCCGTACGTAGGTAGCGCGAAAATTAAAAATGCGCTCTCACTAATCCGGCTGTAACTTTTGAAGCCGTAGTAATTTTTCCATGAATTTTTTTTCTTAGAATCTAAAGAATATTTACTAAAATACAAAATTATAAAAAAAGTCGATTTCAAAAAACGGCCAATGTCATTTCCCCCCTTAACAAAAAATTATACATAAGGTATCAAAAATATCCACATATCTCTTTACACTTAAGAGATAAATCAAACATGTTTTTTGGGCACTGATCATTATAATAGATATCTGCAACAACTTTTGAAATTTACCAACAATGGTAATTTTGATAATTTTTGAACTTTAACGTCCATAACGTTCGTAGCCCTTTCTCAAACTGCTGCACGCGAAAGGATTTAAGTTTAGTATACCTACTATTGCAAATGCACAAAGCCTCATTGATGTGACATAACAAAATTTTTAATTTTTGTTACCCCTAAAATAAAAAGATTTCGAAAACTGTTAATATATATATATTTTTTTAGAATTTGATTTGTTTTTTGTTTTTATATACATCGAGATTATTTTAATGTTATTTTTAGTTTATAACGAGATCCGTATATTTACAAAAATAAAGCAAATCAAACAGATTAGCTAATTTGATAATTGTATTTCGATCTGGCCAAAGATCTCATAAGAACCAGCAGTTTTAGAAAAGCTAGAGCCTACAGAATAGGCAGAGTTTTAACAAATTATCCTATTAATTATTAATTCTGCTCCATTCTTGTCTTCTTAGTAATCAAACCCGTGGCTACGGTCTTTTCTTAACAAGCATCATGACGTTACTAAACTTTGAAGGTCAAAAATGTTCTATTTATATAAATAAAAATACTCTGGCTCAAGCAATATTTTTTACAGTTTTTATTAGTTGTTTTGTTTTTATATAAATCGAAATTATTAATTTAAAAGAAATAAAAAAAAAAATACAAATTTATATTGTAAATTATGACCAAAACTTCGAAACTTTGACCCATTTGCGCGTGCTTAAAAATTTATCCGATTTGGCTCAAATTTTTACAATAGAGTTTTTAAATGACATAGAACAATGTATGAGTAGCAAAACTCAAAATATATATCTATAACGTATGCGGAAAAAAATTGCAACAAATTTTGCAACGTTGGGAAAAAAAGTACTAAAGCTATTAATTTTTTACCGTTATATTTGAATAACCACATGTTTTCTCATGTTCCTTTGACAATTTTATCAATAAATTGACATTTAATTATTTTAAAATGTCGACGAAAGAAAAACAACGTCGAGAAACAATTTGTAATTTTTTCAATAATCATCATGGATGCATCATGGATGATGAGTCATATTTTACGCTAGATGGCAATGAATGGCAGGGAAAGCACTTTTTCGAAGGAAAGAAACCTACTGATAACAAAATAAAATATTTGGAGCATACAAAGTTCCCTAAAAAAGTTTTACCATGGCTTGCAATTAGTCCGCAAGGGATGTCGGATGCTTTTTTGAATTTGGATTGACCGTCAATTCTGAACGATATATTGAGCACTGTTTGCCAAAAGTGAAAGATTATATAGAAAAGATGCATCGAGGCTAAATGTGATCTTCTGGCCAGACTTAGCATCTAGCCATTACGATCGAAAAACCGTAGAAGCTATAGACACACTTCATATACCATATGTTCATAAAGAGGAAAACCCACCAAATGTCCCTCAATTACATCCAATCGAAGATTTTTGGGCTAATTTAAAGCGAAGAGTGTATGCTGGTGGCTTTATGCTATAAACACATAGACGACTGCAGCTACACGACTACAGCCTGTCAAAAATAAAATACACACGTTTATATGAAAACGATTATTTTGGCACCAACACAACTACACGGCTACCCGACTACTTTTGCCGCTGTAGTCAACTTAGGATAATTTCTATTTTTGTTAGCTGCAAAACAAAAATAGTGTTGACAATAAAACAATATATGTAACAAATTAGTGCTTAAAAATATTTTATTTTGTTAAACACAAAAAACGTCGCAACATTAAATGGTATAATTGCATTAATATTCAAGAGGGGTTAGATAAATTTATTTACACGTTATAATAATGTATTATAAATAAGTAATTGTATTTTAAGTGAACTTTATATACGTGTCTACAGCCATGCATGCTGTTCTATTTTAATAAAGCAAAAAAAAATGTAATTGGCACTACTGAAATAAAAATTCATTTGTATAAAAACAGCTTTTTATTATGTTGCTGTTGTTTCCAAAATAATAAGTAGCTGGCCACACGGCGACGATTGCAGTGAACGGCATTTGTAGTCGTGTAGCTCTGCAGTCTGCTTGTCTGCTGTGGTCTATGTGTTTATAGCATTAGACCGAAAAATACAAAAAATCTGATCGAAAAAATTAAGAAGTAACTCCTCAAAATTATATTTTCAACAGCTATGGAAAAAGTTCCCTAAAACTGCCGCAAAGCGGATCAAATGGTACCAAATTTTTTTTTTTTACATTAAATTAATGTATGTATTGTTTTTTTTTTAAGTGAAATAAAATTTACGTTAGTTTTAGAAAAAACTACAACATATTACATTTTGTTGCATTTCATTCCGCGTACGTTATCAACAATTCGTCGTCAAAGGGTTATATAAAACAAAAATGTGAAAATGAAAAATTAAATTTGCATAATGTTCTCTAAAGCAGACCTTTTGATGTATTGTCTTAAGGAGCATATAGACGACATGTATTTGTCATCTGACATGTCAAATTTTCAAGTCACATGTAATTGTGCATGTCTGTCAAAATTGCTGTTTTACATAAGGTTTATAATATTTGGTCACAAACGTACATGTTTTTTGCTTCTGACACAGTCTCTGTTTTTTTTCTTCAACAGCTGATCAGTGCGAAAATTTTATTAAAATAATTTTTTTTTTAAAGTGATAGTCAAATGGAATCAAAGGATAATGCAATTGCAGTGTAATTTCAATTATAACTGCAATGAAATCGAAATTAAAAAAAAAAAGAAAAGAGGAAAAGAAACCGTTCTCTGTGGAGCCAACAATCAAGTCGATCTGGGTTTCAACATGGCATGCTGCCGCAGCAAAAATTTTTTTTGCGCCGCAAAATAGTTCAGCCATCTTAAATAATTTTTCTTTAAATGCGGGATATAATTATAAAACTTTTTATAAACATATATATGTACATAATTTTATTAAATGGGAAAATGTATATACATTTATTGGTATTGTAAAATGTTAACTTTAGCCGGCTAATGATTCCGTCAATAGGGGACCGCCGCTGTTTGTTTTCTCACGGCATGGATTTATGACAACTTTTTGTTTCATATTTAAAACAGCTGATGTCAGATGGTTTGTCAGAAGAAAATAGAGCACGCTCTAATTGAAATTTTGTCAGATGACTTTGCGTCTGACTTTTACAGAAGCAAAGTTAAAAAGGTCACACACGACATGTATGTATTTTGCAGTGGGAAATTTGACATGTCAGATGACAAATACATGTCGTGTATATGCTCCTTTAGTAATTTCCAAGTTTTAGTCTTTTTGAAATGATTTACGCATCACTTTAACTGCTATTATCTAATTTGGACAATTTTTCAACATGTTTCACAACAACAATAAATATATCGTTTGTTTACAGCAATTAAAAGAATTGGCATTACATATCGTCACCTAAAATGCAAAAGGGCGTAACTAACAAAGTTTCCAAACCCGGTTTTATTCATGATTATCATTTAGCTAAACTGCATGTCTACACAAAATTGTTGTCTTCTGCGATAAAAAATAGCAGTTTTATAAATAATTTTCGAATACCATTTTTTTTTTTTTGGTTGCCCTGTAAAATATTGAAGTTGGGTTGAGTGATTATGAAGCACTACATTTCTCCACAAAATTATTTGTTCTATGATAAAAACTATGAGTTTTATTAAAGATAAAACATTTGTGGACGTTTTTTTTCGTCTCCTGTAAATAAGTAAATATGTTAGTTGCGTCCTTTTGCATTTTAGGTAACGGTATGGTACCCCATTAAGCACCATTAGATCTCCACGCATATTGACGGTTTTCTGCGTAACCTCGACGGGTTAATACTCCACAAATATTCTCAATATTGTTTTAATCCGGAGAACATGTGGGACATTTCAATACTCTTATAATTTTTGATGATAGCCACTCCGTGGTCTGACGACTTACATGTACTGCATGCATTGTCTTCTTGGAAACTGAATTCTTCTTCGTTGCTATTTTCAATAAATTGCACCAATTGGTTTGTAAATTCCTTTTAGCTAACTCAAGTCGAGTTATTTTGTAATAACCTTGTCACAGACATCAGCTTTTGTCGAGTAATTCTCTGAGAATCCTTTAAAAGCCAGCTTATGGGTGATTTGGACACATTTTTGAGACTCTTTGTTGTGTTACTGGCACAGTTGATTATTTTACGCCGGTCAGCCGATCAGAAAGCTTTTTTTCACCTGTTTTAATTTTACCATAAGCACTCGGATTATTTGCAAAATTTGTGACAACCACATGTAAACGGTTTATTTTCCTAGCAATTTGCCGAAAAGTTAAGCCATTTTTTAAATTGGCTGAAATTTGTTCTTTTTCAAAATCACTCAAGTATGAACCATTGCAAATTGTTTAAAATTGCATAAAAAACAAAAATGATTCTTTAATTTTTCTTTATTTTTTATTTTTCTTTGTTTAACGTTATATGTAATTATAGTTACGAACCCATCAAAACCACACATTACCAAATCATGGGTAAAGTAATGTATCGCCATAGGGCTTCACGCATTACATTACACCTTACTTCACTGATGAATTTTACAGGCGATGAGCCTCAAAGTAATATGTTTAACTAATTACCTTGTAGGGTTACTTATATGGTCACATGGTGGGAAAAAGTAATGTGTCTATAAATAGATTTCCATAAAAAAAAAATGCATAAAAAATTTTTTTACAGATATTTTTTTTTTAATTAAATAAATAACTTTTTTTTTTATTACATAAATTACGTGGTCATGTTGGGATTCGAACCTGGGGTCTCTGGTATTTAACAATTAGTTAGGCGAGAACTCCACCAACTGAGCCATCGATACATATAATATTTTATTGCTTAAAATGTAAATGAGTTGTTGTGCTTCGTGTTTTCGTTCGTGATATCAAAAATATACAAATTACCCTCATGCTTACAAAAAATCACAAAGTAATGTGTCTATAAATAGATTTTCAAAAATATATATTAATACTTACTTTACGTTTATAATTCATGCATTATGTAATTGATGATCGGTAAGTCATTATGTTATGTTTTGAAGTAATGTAAAATGTAATGAGGTATCATTACAAGGTAATCCATGAGTATTCAATTATCGGTAACTCATTACTTCTTGTTGGAAAATAATGATACACGTAAGGATTACACATTACAAGGTAATGCATTACTTTATCGCACCCATTACCAAAGGTTTGATGGAAACACAAACAAAATATTGTTCCACAATTTTTCTCTTAAATCTCTTAAATTTTTCACAATAAGAGATCAGTCTCTTAAAAACAGTTATAAGTTTTAAAAAAATATTTGTAATATTCGAAAAATAGCAAAAATCATTTGTATCAGACTTGGGCGACATCAATTATATTTCAAAATCATTCACTTGTTAAATTTTTCTATATAATTTTAAGTTTCAGACCTACGCTCACACTTGTGGGCTTAAACGCTTCCTTGGAAAATTTTAAATTTTCTCAATACCAGACATGGGACATAATACCAATATCTGTGTATTTAATTACAGGCCAATTACTTTTTTATGTTCAATTACATGTAATTGAGTGTAATTGAGTAATTGCCCTAAATATCCAGATGTTTTTACTAATCCCCATGTTTGGTATTAAAAATTTTACAAATTTTCCAAGAAAGCGATTAAGCTCTCTAGTGTGAGCGTAGGTCTGATATTATTAGCGATATTGAAAAATTTCACAAGTGAACGATTGTGAAATGTAATTGACGTCGCCCAAGTCTGATTTGTATCAGGTGTAGGGCCACATTAGGAAACATTCCCTTACATTAAACAAAAGAATACATTAACAAAATAAATGAAACATTAAGGAAATCCTACAAGTGTGAACAACAGCAGCATTATAAATAATGATTAAGAAATTCAATTATACATGTTTGTAAATGTTAACAGTAGGTATGTACTTTATTCAAAGGATGCTATCCTTTTTGTCTGTTTCAATCATATCGACAATATTATACAGTTTTATGTGTTAGATTTTCTAAGCCTGTTTTTATATATTTTTATAGAACATATTTAGAATGAGTTCTTCTTTCTGGAGGGTTTAGGGATTTTTCTGACGGGAATTCCCGGAAAAATTGCTTCAAAATACTTACTTAATACTTTCTCAGCATTTTTATTTTTAATTATCTATCATTTCTTCATTTTTAAAGGCAAGAAATGCAGTTTTAATTTATTAAATTACTTAATTTACTTAAGCGTATTTGTATTATCAACGTACATTAATGCTCTTATGGAGCAAAAATGTTGCCGGTTTTGCCCTATCTCTCTTAGTTTCGGAGATAACGTCCATTAAAAAAAAAAAACATTTTATAAAATGCCTAATATCTGGACTACTAAGCGAGATATCGCAAAGCGGACAAAAATCTAAATAAATTCAAAAATAAAATAAGCATAGGGTTGAGCGAAGGCTTTCCCTTATTTGAGCCATTTTTCACAACAGCAATGAAATTTAAAACCATTTTTATTAATCAATGAAATTAAATCATCAAACCATTATCATTATTTAACAAAAAATTATAATGAAAATAATTTCATTACCATTGATACCAGTGTAATAATAAAAATGTTCTCAAAATTTGTTCCAGAGCACCGCACACAGGGACAAGTAAAGTAATTACGACGACAAAAATGGAATTTTTATTTTGTTAAATGTAACCACTATTGCACTTAATATGTTCTATATACCAGTACGCAATTAACCTATAAATATTTATTTTTTTAACGCATCACATTAGTCTGTATGTGCGTGCAAAGTATTATTATCTGTTACACGCACTTATACTTGTCAGCAACATCTATAGCGTTTATTGTTGCTACACTCGACAATTTTTTGTAAACTTACAGTTTAAAGTTTTTTAAATATATTTTTAAGCATCAGGTATCTGATTTAATTTGCAGTTATTATTAAATAACAATTATATGTAGTGTAGATATAGTATAAAGTTTTTATTATGAAATATATTGAAAAATTTACTTTAGATAGAGCTATAAAAAAAGTTTCAAACAGTTCCACGACTTTTCCTTATAAGTTAAAAAAAGCCACTACTGATAAGTGTAAAAAAAGTCAAGTGGAGGTCCAGCCTTTTCCAATTTCAATAAATAGAGCATTTTTTCTTAGGTAATACACCTAATTCTGAAAATCCCACATGCAAATGACACTTTTTTTAAATCGCTAAATTTTTCATTCTGTGCAGTCTCGTCACAAAATGCTACTGTTTTTAAGTCAATATCACTCCAGAAAAACTTCAAGAGTCAATACCAACAGTGACATATTTAACTGGATGCTGGTTTCTTCGGACCCTGTTGTGACCGATAACCGAAAAGAAGCTAAAAAAAGTAAAGCAAAATTTAATGAAACTGTATTAAATATGCTAAGGCTGCCCACTTTCTGTGGCAACGAAGAAGAGAACTATGAACAGGAGTTTGATGACTTCCAAGACTATGAAGATGTTGATATAGAATAAAATAAAAGTAATATTATGTCACCGTATGTCATCTTGATAATTAAAAAAAAATGTTAAACAATTAATTATAATTCTTATTATTTTAAGTAGTATCACCACCAGTTGATCAATTTTAAATAAAAAATATAATTATTAATTCCGCCTTTTATAAGTATTCTCGTTTTAAGTTTTTAATTAGGCCTAATGTTTTGAAATTTGAATTATTAAAAACTGACATCAAAAATCAAGTGTAATAAGTTTTTATTGCATCCGCCATTTTGAATGTTTGAAAACTAACATCAGATTCGTAATCAGCGATTTCAAAAAATTCCGCTGCAATAATTTTTAAGTGAATTCGATCAATTTTTTAAAAATTGTCCGCCATATTGGATCCGCCATTTTGAATTTCTAAAAACTGACATCAGATTCGTAATCACCGACCCTTAAAACCTTAAGGTACCTAGTTTTATTAAAATTTATTGAATCCATATGAAGTAAATAATTTTGTCGCGCTAAATTTTCGATTTGTCCCTGTGTGCACCGAAGAAAATGTACTAAGTTTGCAAAATTCTAAAATATTTCCATACATAGATGATGTACTTGACAAAAAAAATGTTGGTACCGGTATTGTGATAATTAAAACATAGTTATACCGCAATATTGCAATTATGGCAAACCGCGAACTAGCGCGAATTTTAAAAAAAGTTCAAACATGTATTTGTTTAAATCGACTAAGGATTAAAATATGTCAATTTGACATTTAAATGACAAAAATCTCCGTTTAGAAAGTAATTTTTTTACGGAATATCCCTAAAAAATTATATATATAACGTTGCATGAGCCTTAAACAACACTTTCATATGATACTAATATTGTATATATCGTCCTTAGCTAAAGTACAATATTTTTTGAAAAACTAAAAAAAAATACTTTTTTGAAAACGGTCCAGCTCACGGGATCTCAATGCTAGCCACGAAATATTGTGGGGATCATCGTAAAACAAACCAAAGTACATTTTGAGTTGTACACAAAAGAAACTTTTTTTGGTGAGTCGGTGGACTTTTTTGCTCAGTACAATCCCAAGAATCAGAAACGCGAAGCGCCCACTACATGAAGTGTGATATAAAGAACGATATATATTTCAGGTATACTTTTATATGATTTTATATGAAAAATAACTATTATAGCGAAAAATAACTATTTATAGCGATTATTTTTTTGTGATCTTGTCAGATTATTTCGGTAACGGTATTTTAGGAAAAACGCTACTTCAAATATTTCGGTAACGCTATTAAAGCGATAACGCTATTTTAAGGATATTCGTATTTTAGTTGTATCGGTAACGGTGTCTTAGGGAAAACGATAGTCAGTTGAAAGGGTTTTGAATGGATAACGGTATTTCAAGCGGTATTACCTGCCATCCTTGCCTTAGACACAAATTACTTAATTTAAAAAAAAAAAAAATAATTCCCTGGAACTCCCAGGAAATTTACAATTTTTCCAGGGAATCCCGGTAAATGAAAAAGTTGTTGAATTCCTAAACTCTAGTTACAAGTCGTTGAACTTTTATAACCCTTGATTGTTGGTACACTGGTTGATTTTATTATTTGCACAATCAGACAAAAGTAAAGCGTCTGTGCATGTATCATCATTCAATTAATGGCAACAATTAAAAATATATATATAATATATCTACATTAGCGTGGATCAAAGATTCCAATATAGTATTATCAAGAGACTTAAATTAAAACCTCCGACTCATGCGAAAAAAGAAAAAAAATGCTTTCAACAATTTTGCCTACAGCTCTTGATTCCTTATGGGGTTTACTACACTCAGGGAACTTCTGCTGTAAATATTTGTAGTTGTTTGAGTTGTTATATAGTAATCTTTATTTTTAAATGAAAAATCAGTAATTTGTAGAAGAAATTTCCGTTTCGACTACAATTGTAGTTCATTTAAAAAAAACCAACCACATCAAATTACTGTTTTATGATTTTACATTTATTTAATACAGTCGTTTTTTTTATTTAAAACATATGTGGTAAATTTTTACTACAATTGTTGTTAATTTTTTGAACAGTAAAAAACAAATGACAAAGTTAGTTGAATTTACTGAAATGTAAGTCGTCCTTTCTTAAAGTAAAATGTCATTTGTTTTTGACTACATATGCAGTGATCTTTACCTACATTGTATGCTAAGTGTAGCTTTAGATTTTTTTTCTTTCATTTTTTTTTTTTTTCATTTTTCAATAGTTTAAACTTTTTTCTACGATATATGCTATGAACATTTTGGAGAAAAATTCGCAGAAATAAAAAAGTTACAGCTTGTTAAGCAAACTCATTGCCATAAATTTTACATGAGCAATATTTACTTTAAAAACTTTTTTCCGAAAACAAAAAACCCTTAACGGGCGGACTGATTTTCAATCGGTTTTTTTTTTTGTTGTGTAGATGATGTTTTGAAGTCAATAACGTAAAAATACAAAGTTTTTTGGGTTTTTTTTTTAATTTTTTGAGTTTACCCTCGTACCATTTATGCAAATCAAAAATTTAAAAATTCGGCTACATTAGAGGCTAAAGAATTTATTCGTGTGTGAAACAAAATTAAAATTTTTTCACAGAAGAGTAGTCAAGGCTCCACGATGGCACCCGTTAAAAAAGGGTTTATGATGAAATGGTTAGCAGTAGGGTATTCAATCGGTTAACCGTTACTCGATTAATAGATGAAATGATGTCGAACAATTGTTCGAGTAATTCGAAGTGGCCAGTTTCGAGTAAAGAATAACTCGAAAAATTTTGGTCGATTAATCGAGTAACTCGAGTAATTTAAAAATATGAACTATTAATATTTTGTATAAAATAATGTGACTGTAATAGTGAATATTTAAATGTTAAGTGTATTTTTATATTAAGTGAGCACTGTTAAAGAAATTATATTACGAAAAACGAAGAACTTAATGCGAAAAAACTCCGATATCGAAGAAACTTGAATATTTTTTAAAGAAACAAGTTCTAAGACTGGGGTGTTTAAGATTATTGGTGCGGATATGAGGGTTAAAAGTAGGATCAAACATTGTTTTTTTTTAATTTAGTTGTCATTTGATCTAAAGAAACTACATATAAATACTATATTTTCAAAAAGGAGTTTTTAAATGTCATTTACTAAAAACTTTTTGTTGGTCCCTTTTATGTCGTTGTAACAAGCCAATTTTAGAAGCCCTATATGGAAATTCATAGCGGTCCTACATATTCAAAATTTCCTACATATTAAAATTTACATATAGAAGTAATGAAGTTTTCATTAATATGATGAAAATCTTCTTAAATATTCATGAAAAGTTGTTTCAAAACTTCTTTATTATTTTTTTAGAAAAATTACATATCTCAAAATCCCAAAATGATAGGAGAAAATGGACTATTTTTTCGTTTAGTACTAACACACTAATATTAACAAAACTGTGTCAAGTCTGAGTGAAATTACAAAATGGATCACCTTACAAATATTTTTATAAAACAGTTTAATACATATTTATGAACCAGTTATATTGAAAGAAAATCAATGAAGATTTCAACATATTTATAAAGAATTTCATTGATATAATAACGCTTTTGCTTTGAGTGTACTGAGACAAAACTGTCGCAATAATAAATGATCTTAGCAAATGTTTTTCTCTTTTAGATATACTTTTTACTAAAAGTTTTAATTAATTTGTTAATTTTAAATATATGTTATATTAGTACTAATAAAATATAAAAACTTACAAAAATGTGAGTTTTAGGAAAATAAAATTAAAGTATTAAAATTGTTCGAGTTACTCGAGTTATTCGAGCCATTTTAAAATCTTGCCTACTCGAGTAAATTAAAAACCTCAAAATCGAGTTACTCGATTACTCGAACTAAAGCAAACCCGAGTAAATTGAATACCCTAGTTAGCAAGGTTGCCATGGAATTCCAAATTCTAAATTATAATTTTTAGAATAATATCTGATATTGTGTTTTTCTATCGCAAAAAACATTTTTTGAATAAACCATTTTTTTTTTTTATAATTGCTTAAATATTATCCCCCTTAAAGCAGGAGTGGCAAGACATATTTTGTTGGTAAAAACCGTGTGCCACCACAATATTTTGAAACTTCATCGCCAGAGATGAAGAATTTGTCGGTTTTGCTTCATTTGAATTTTATTTGAATTTACAATTTTAGAGCGGTCTGAAAGTACTAGTCCCGTGGTAGGTACAAAGAGTATTGGTTCCCAAAGTTCCTACCACGTGATCGGTGTAAAAGTCCCTATCATGTGATAGGTCTGAAAGTATCAGGCCTGTGGTAGGTGAAAATAAGACCGGTTCCTAAAGTACTTATCACGTTACCGGTTTAAAAGAGTATTTAATGTGACTGGTCTGAATCGGTGCAAATATGACTGGCTTTAAAGTACCTATCATTGGGAAGGTTTTAAAGTATTAATACACAGAGAAAACAGATTCGTTGTGACTACCGAATTTTTTGCCAACCGAACGGTGTGATCGGAGCCACCTATATTTTTGTTGGCGGAAACAGAAAATGGGTATACACAACAGAATTTCGGTTAAAACAATATATTTCAATTCTGCCAGAACACATTTGATTGTGACAACTTCGGTTGCTGCAAACCAAACCATTCAATTGACAACAAATTCTGTTGTCACTTTGAATCTATTTTCTCTGTGTAATGGAAGTCTTTCATGGGACAACTCCGGCTGAACCAAACAAAAAGGTCAGTTAATCATCTTTTTTTAATATTATTTTTATTTCATCCAAATAAATTAAACAAATTTGTATCAAATTAAAAGTATTTTTTACTTATTGACCGTCTTCATATAAGAACAACACTAATTTAATTTTATGGATCAAAATATTTGTCCGACTAATTAAGTAAAATTATTTTCAGACCGCTAATTGTATTAAAAAATATAAAGTTTTTGTAATGAGGAATTAATATTTCAATGGTGTGAGTTCTGTGACATGTTTTTTGCGTTAGTTCAGTGACATGAACACATCAATTAACTAGCGCAAAAAAGCTGGTTAATTGACGTGTTCTTTTGCGTTTGTTCTGTGCTATGTTATTTTTCAATAGTTCCAGGATATGTTATTTTTTGTTCTTTGGAGTTAGTTGTGTGACATGTTCTTTTACACCGGTCCTGTGACATGTCACAGAGGGAAATTGACCCAATCCTAAGGCAAGCCCATGTTCAAGTGATCGGTCCCTTTCATATAAAAACACCGGTACCGTGACAGGTCCCTATCACAACGAACAGGTCAAGTGAAGTGTGCTGTGACAGGTCCATTTCCCGCAGGGTAATATTGTACTATTATTTGGTTCGCAAAGCAAGTGTTTTGCCAGTATCATCCGCAAAATTCTTCGCCTGTATTGTTTTTACCAATATTACAATAATTCAGCAGTTTTATATTTTTTTAATATTTTATTATATTTAAGACGTTCAAACCAGAGATGTGTTGCTGTCTTTAAAAGGTGAGTGTTTTATAAACATTTCACCAAATTAATTGAATTTAAGGTATTTGGAAAGCGACAATTTTTTTGAATTTCCAACGTTGTACTAACTTTGGAAAGTTCGTTTCAACCAAAAGTTGGCCGCTGGTATCAATGAGGACAATACTGTCAAGATTGTTAATCCCACGTTCTGCCAACGCATAACCGATCGTCGCCGACGCTTTGTCACTACTGCGCCGTTTGTATTTTTCAGTCTGGATATTTTTAGTATTAAAAAAATGCGTGTTTAGAGACATTAAAAGCCGGAGCTTTATTAAAGAATTATAGTTGGTTCTATCAAAAAAATTTGTTTTTTTAATGTCTATTCATTTTAATCAAGGGGGTGTCTGCGGTTTTTTCGATAATCCTAACTGTTCGTCTTATATGCAACTTTTAACAAATGTCTTTTTTCATCTATATTATAAGTATTTAAAATAAATGGCAACCCTAAATAACTACATAGTCAAAATTTTTATTTTTCAAGTACTTCAATAATGTGTACAAATAAATCTGAATTTTCTTGATTTTTTCATTAATTTCAGACATGTTTCCATTCAAAAATGTAATAATTTTGATCCAACTTTTAATCCTTAAACATGAGATTGTAAGTTATAAAATTTTTAGTCAGGAGGGTGCGTACAGAAAAATGGTAATGCCAGCAAAATCGTTTTGCTGAAAATCAGCAATTTTTTCGTGAATCTTTTAAAAATAATTTACAATACATTAAAAAATACAAAGAAGAACATTCTTCCACATTGCACTTTGGAGCAGATCCAGTGGAATTTTGGAAAAGCAGGCATAAAGTCCAATTTTAAAAGTCTGAAGTCTTATTAAGAATACTTTGCTCCAAATCCGCCAAAATTAAATTCTATCCTGTGTTTAAAGTAATGTGTCCAAAATTGCTCTAATATCTGCAATAATTCAATATTTTACAAATTTTTTTTGTGGTAAGGGGTTAATCAACCCGGCTTACAATCTTATAGAAACTAAATTTTAGTTTCGTGAGTTGTCTAAGCTAAATGTAATACAAAAAAAAAAAATTAAATATGCTTTTATTTATTTTTAAAGTTTTTTAAATAACTAAATTATTTTTATGAAAATATGTTCTTTTGGATAAAAAAAAAATTTTCAAAGTTACTACCAAACTTACTACTAAATTTTTTTTCCAAACTCAGGTTTGTCTCGTCCAAAATTCGATAATATTTGTCTTTTTAAGCAGTAACAGTTTACACTGAAAGAATTAACGTTCATGATATTCATGAAACAATTTCATAGAAGTCAGTGAAGGATGGTTGAATAAATTTAAGCGTCGACATGGAATAAGATTTTTAAAAATTTCGGGGCGAAAAATTGTCTTCGAAACCAAATCTTATTGATCCATTTGTGAAAGAGTTTAAGGATTACGTTGATCAGCACGGGTTGACTCTTCACCAAATCTACAATGCCGACGAATCCGGTTTATATTATAGGATGCTTCCAAATCACATTATTGTCACACGTAATGAGAAAACGGCTCCCGGAAGACAAATATGAAAAGAGCGAATAACTTTTTTGTCCTGTTCAAATGCGAATGGCACAGTCAAACTGAAATTGTTGCTTGTTGGAAAATCGAAAAACCAACGCCTTTTTAAATGCTTTTTCAATAATCCTGTAATGTACAAGTCCAGTAATAACGCCTGGATGACATCATTTCTATTCAAGGACTGGTTCCATCACGGATTTGTTCCCCACGTAAGTTAATAATAATTTTAAAAAACTCCCAAATTCGTAAAATTTAACGATTTTATATTATTTTAACTATGAAAACTAACTTCCAATTTTATAAAAACAACTGTTTTTCTTAATTTTTTTTTTTCAAATAAAGAATTTTTGTGAAAAATATTTTTTAAACGAAAAAAAAAACTGGTACAGAAAAGTAGTACAAATGTGTAGTTTGTTTTTTAATAAATGGTAAAATAAGTTTATTTTTTGTAGCTTAAATGTATATTACTTAAGAAACAAAGTTGGCTGATTACTTTTTTAATAAACTATAATCAGTTACTGTTAAAATATTGTGAGTGTAGTTCCAAATACATTTTTCAAGGCATTCATTAAGAGTTTATTAGTTCAAGGAAACTTCTTAATATTAAAAAATTTTACGAAACTGTCTCATAAACGCTTCATTGTCGGAATGATTCATTAGTTTATGAAGATTTTCATTAATTCTATAAATGTCTCATAAACGTTGAATTTAATGAAATCTGTTTCACTGATTCTATGAAAAGTTTTAATGTACAAGTTCTAATGACAATTTTCATTAAGGCTATGAAGAAATTCATTTCTGAAGTGAAAATAATTCTATCAGTGTAGAGTATGTACTTCTTTGCAACAATCCCTTTTGCCCTGGGTCAGGGACAAAAGAAAGGACCCCAACACAGAAAGGCGATACAACTTACTTGACTTTATATTCGGGATTAGGAGACCAAAATACTTTTAACAAGTTTTGTCAGAAGTTTGTGCAAAAACCTTGTGGATTAGTGTAATAATTTACTGATGTTTTACTTGTGTCGTTCTTTAAATATAATTTGATTCCTGAAGATGAGATTCAATTGCACCTGACGACATCAATCTTCCCTAATATGCATACATTACTGTTTTTTTTTATAATAAACTGGCATTCGAATTTTTTGGTGTAAAGTTTATTCAACTGTTAAGATTCATTTGTTTTTTTTTTTTTGTTTGCGCCTGCATCGGCCAAACAAAATTAATTAAATTTTATTCATTTAATTTATTATATTATGATCAATAAGAATGTTTGATTAAAAATTCTGGTCGGTCATTCCACACTGAGAAGAATTACACTGAGAGAATTTACTTCAATTCAGTAATGAAATTCTTCATAGCTTTAATTTTTATTCTAAATTGCCACTGAAACTCGTCCATTGAAACTTTTCATAGAATCTATGAAACAGGTTTTATTAAGGTCAATGTTTATGAAATGTTTGTAGAATTAATGAAAGTCTTCATAAAACTAATGTATTATTCCGACAATGAAGTGTTTATAGAATTCATGAAATAGTTTCATAAAATTTTTTAATATTAAGAAGTTTACTAGAATTAATAAAACTCTTCATGAATGTCTTGAAAAATGCAATGGAACTAAGCAAATGAACCGCTGCATATGATTTTTTAAACAATTTCACTGAAGTCCAAAATAATTAAAAGGCTACATTGGAATAACAAAGCACTTTATAAAATATGCTGGACCACTTGAGAATTAAATCTTAAAATAAAAGTTAGAAATGTATGAAAATTAATGAAATTATGTTATTTATTCAAAAATAAAAAAAAAACTAAGTCTTTGAAATAATTTCATAGCGCAAAAGAAAATTTTCATTAAATTTCTGAAGTGATAATTTATGAAATCGAACGAATTTTTATATATTAATAAAATTTCTTAAATATATCGAAATTCTTATTCAATCAACGAAAAAAATTCTATGTAATTGTTTCATTAATATCATGAAAGATAATTCTTTCATTTATAGTAATTAAATGTGCTAAAGTCCCAAAACTTATATAACAAATTGTGAAAAACAATCTGATGTAGGCGTGTCCCTATCCGGATTTCATTCCTGCCCAAGGAAATCTTCAGGGGACTTTGTTATTAGAATTTCTAGAGATATTTGTTATGTTAAATCACAAACTCAATGAGAATTTCTTGTCCTCGTCTAGGAGCGAGATTCAAAATTTAAAATATCAAAGAAAAAACAAAAACAACAACAAAATATTGTCACAATTGGCTTTGTCATCTTCCAAATACTACTCTGTTTTTTTGACAGACCTAGCAATGTAGTGACGTTTATTCATCTTTTTTTGACAGACCTGGCAATGTAGTGACGTTTATTATATCTTTCAGTGTATAAGACGATTGACAATTCATTTTTCGAATTCGTTGAAGGAATACTACTCAATCGAGGCATATTAAATAATTGAATATGGGAAAAATAAGTAAACAATTTTTTCAGTTCCCTACCTCAAAAGTTTCGTAATTTTTTGCTTATTACTGGAAAATATTTTAAAATTTTCTGTAGAGTAATTTTTGTCTACCAGAGGATTTTTGAATTTATGCCCTGTTTATAGAAGACGTTTGCTGCTACACTAATAAGTGAGTACATGTTCTTTGTTTTATACTGCATGTATTTTGTTATTGTTTTTCGTTCGTTTGAAGAAATACATCTTCTAAAAACAGGGTTTAGACCAAGTTGTTTAAATTCCCTGCGGGAAACCAAAGGTCGATTGATCCAAAGTGGTAATTCTGTGATGTATGATTGGGGAGCACGTTACGCAACTGGTGAAACCAAAACTATGGTGTACCAAAAAGTGTTAATTTGGGTAAAATGTCCAATCACGTGACTATAGTTATGGTGACAAAACATTCACTGGTTGGTACCAGATATATCACATTACTGGTGAAAAAGTAATATAACATCAAAGTGTACTGAAGCAGATGAAGTTGCTACTGGTCATTGAACTGGTTTAAAACCGCTAGCAGTGGTTGAAAACATGGCAATTAGTACCAACGGATGCAGTTCCTTGACTGCTACCAAGTGGACACAACACTGAAGGAATTTGTAATGTACCGACTTTGTGACAGTAGGAATAAAGACGTAACACTTCACTGGTTTAAAATAACTGAATACGAAACTATTTAGACAGTGACCAAGTTTATCAGATATGGCGATTTCTCGCCAAACGTCGCGATCTTAATACACGTTTGGCAAGTTAATTTCTGAAATGCCGACTGGCGATTTTTATGGCAATTTTTCGAGTGAATGGAGATTTTGCACATAAAATATCGCAACCAAAAAACCAGAAATATATCACCAGAATATGATTTTTTGCACAACTTTTTCAAAAACTTGAGACACTTTACAAGAATATAAATTAAAATTACAAAATTTTTGCATATTGTTTTCGAAATATCTTGTTAAGATATTTCACAAGATTTTTGGCAACGGTTTGTTTTGTATAAGAAATTGGCGATTTGTAAGAATTTCTTTGGGTACAAAATTGAAACTGAGTATATATTTTGTTAGTCTTCTTTATAAGTTATACATTAAATTTGTCCTGAATTGTTGCAGCTCCTTCTTTTTTATAAAGATATTATTGTGAACTAGAATTATAATGCAGCATACAAAATTAAAATGTTCATGAAGTGCTTTTAAGAGGTGTGGGAATATAAAAATTAGTAGAAATGATTTCATAATACCAATGTTAGCAAATAAAGAGAAAACTTGCAAAAAATCTATATTTTGAACATCCGGACTTCTTGTCTAGTTTATGCACTTTTCCAAATTTAAATTGTTAAATCATTATTTAATGTTATAGTTTTGTGTTGGGTAATAAACTAATTTTAAAATTGATTTTTGTTGTGCCTTCTTGAAGGTTTTTTGAACAGCTGATATGACACGCTGTTTTGAATAAGTGCAGTAACTGGTTCCGGACGGGCTATTTAGCAACCCGTACATAATATGACACACGCTGAATAAAAAGTGACACGTTACTTGCTAATTACTTTTCGCATGCCCGGCGACATGTACCCCTTAGACCAATGCAGTAGTACTTTACAAAACTATTAAATTCAAACTACATCTATAACAGAACACATTGCGCTTAATATGTGACCAGTTTTCCTTCAACAAGTTTTCTCCAGTTCTACGATACGTACACCTACACCAGTCACGTGATAATTGTTTCCTCACTGGTAAAATGGTCATACTTTGACACTACCTACTTCTAACTTGTCCCGTAGCGTATTCATTTCAGTCGGTATGGTGATAGGTTACCTTGGTCAAGTTATTCGCCACGTCGCACAGTGCTCCACAGGTAGCAATTGTCACCTCCTATGACAAGCCCATGTTAAAAGTACCGGTTACTTTCATGTAACAGAACCGAAAAGTTCTAGTCACGTGACCATACCAGTGTCTGGTTCATTTCCCGCAGGGTTTGAACATAAAACAATTGTAATTGCTCAAAACTAAAAAATCATTTGGCGGACCAATATAACTCTACAGAAAGTTTTAAAATATTTTTCCAGTAATGAGCCAAAAACTACGAAACTTTTGAGGCATATTTCGAAAAAAAATTTGAAACTTATTTTTGGTCAAAATGCAACACAACCGGTAATTTCTATCGTTGATAGGGAACTGAAGATCCATTTTGAAAAATTTTAACTAATTGTTTCCATATTAGCTCTTTAATACACATCGATTGATTGGTATTCCTAAAATTATTTATACTATACCTATTGAGTATTGTGATTTTTATGTTTGTATATATAATCTAAAGCATAATTTAAGGCTGTATTAATAAATGGGTACAGTGCAAGAATGGCAAACATGGCACAATTGTACTTTTATAGTAGATTGTAGCATTTGTTGGTACCGTGGTACTACACCGATTTATTTGATTCAATTTAAATATTTTGCATATTTAAAATTTTTTAATGATATTAACTTGCTGTACTTTAAAACTTGTAGCTTGTAGCGGTCTAAAAATACAACCTCTAAAAATAGCAGAAAAATCTACTAAAAATTAGTTAAAACTTACGTTGCAAAAAAAAAACTGCTAAAATAAGAGGATTATTTTTGCTTAGTAAAAAATGAACAGCAAAAATAAAACTGTTAACTTTGAAAATTTTTAGTTATATTCGTAGTTAACTGAAAATAGTTAATTCAAATCGTTTTAGTTAATTGAAAATAGCAATTTACTTTGCTAAAATTAGTGAAAACTTTTACTAAATATTTGTAGACTAAAAACAGCAAACAATAAACTATTAGCCTTAACCCATTTTATACCACTCATCGATCGCGTGGGAATATTTTGACAAAATTTGGTGGAAAGAAGTAACGGTGTCTTAATAATATTTTGCTGGTATTTTTGTACATTTATTCCGCCCTCTAGCGGTGGTATTCGCAATTTAAGTTAAAAATTTGACGCTTTGTATGCACTTAACGGGTTAATTTTTTCACAATTATAATTTTTATTTATTGCTAAAGCAAATATGTATCAAACTGAAATACAAAATTTAGTGTATCGGATTTTCACGATTTTTCAGAATTTTGTAAAAATATTGCTGGCAAATGAATTTTTATAATTTTTAGTTCTTTGAAAGAAAATAGCTAATTTTTCAAATAAAAAAAAGAGTTTTAACAAGTTCGAAAAGTTATTAATCCGATCTTTGAATTTTGCAAAAAAAAAATATACACAATTTTTTCATTAAAAACATTTTCTCATACGTCCGTCCCTAACCAAATCAGCATTTAATCTTTATATCACCGGTCTTCTTTCTATTAATTTATCATTTTTCCAAAAAGTGCTAAAAAAAATTTCAAAATTTGTATTTTTAAATTAAATATATGGAAACCTTGAAATATTAGTTTTAATTTTTATTTTTTAAATATTTGTGTACTTAAGACCACAAATTATCACATGCTTTTTACAGGCCATAAAATTAGATGTGAAAAATGGGTTAATAGAAGAATGCAAATAATACGATATTTTTTTTAAAATCAACAAAAATGTTGGACTAAAAAATTGTATATTGCTGATTTCAGAACTTCATGTAGTTATTCGCAATAAAAAAATAAAAATATCACATTTTTTTAAGATTTTTTTTTTTTTGTTTACAAATATTTAGCAAATTTGTTGCTGATTTTAGCAGAATAATCTGTTACTTTCAATTAATTAAAATTTAGCTCAAATATAACTAAAAACTCTTTATATTTGACCTCTTACTAATATTTAGTAAAAAATACTGCTAATTTTAGCAGTTTTTTCTGCTATTTGTTACTAATTTGTTTCTATCAGTGTACTATTTTCCCGCAATCATCTCATCGAAGAACTAACCAAAGTTCAAGTACAAAATCGGCATTCATAGGTCGGGCAACATAAAAATATCACTATAAACGGCTGTTTAGCTCTAAAAATCATTCCTCAAAACAATTAAAATTTAACCTCAAAATCCAAAAAATATGAAGTAAATATATTTTTTAATGATTTTCACAAATTTTACCAAATAAAAAACATAGTTTACGAAATAAAAAACATAAAAACGAATGTGAAAGTACGCTTTAAATATTTTTAGAAGTTAAAGGTCTTGTAAAGCATTTTTTTAACTTAAATTTAAACAAAAATTTTTTTGAATAAAAAATTTTTTTACAAAAAAAAAGCGACAAAAACATTATGAATTTTTACTAATTTGTAACAAAAATTTGATCGGCAGCATTAAATGTACTGTACTGTACGCTTTTATGAACTGGAAAAATTTACTCAAAATTAGTAAATGTTATAAAAAAACCAAAAATTAGACGTTTTCCATAAAAAATAGCAAAAAATTAACTCTTACCACAAAAATTATCAAAAAAAAATTAGCCCTGTGTAGCTAAACATTTTTAGTTTTTCGTGGATCGAATTTATATTGAATCCCCACTTGTCTAGCATTATAAAAATGGTACAGAACAAAAGTTTAGTTATTTAGAGATATGTTATATAAGATATATTTTAAGAGTTTTTTTAGTTTATATTTTAATATGAATTTTCTTATGCTAAAATATTATATTGAAAATAAGGCTTATTTCTTTCAAAACAGAGCTTTTTTAGCTTTAAATTTAACTTTTTTTTAAGTTTTTCGTAATAAAAAAATATGCTACTTTTAGCAGTTTTTTCAGCAATGTGATTTTAAACAAATTTTTAGTAGTTGTAATAAAAAAATTTTATTAATTGTTTTTTATTAGTGTAAAAAGCATATTTTTGCGATTTACCCCTTTAACAAATATTGTGTTGATCTACACTAGAGAGATGTAGCATTTTAGGAATGCCTATAAATTGATAGTCTCAGAGCCTTAACCAAAGTCAAAATTTTATGTTTTTTATGTTTTATCACACTTTTGTTTTTAATTTTTTTAATTTTAAAGTTCAGTTTTAAATTATTTTTTTTTTTTTTTTTTAAAAGAGAAGCAACACTCAGGAAATTCTTCCTATTAATTAATGTGTTGTTTTCTTTGGAAAGGGGATAGTGGAGAGAATCAAAGGTGGTGAAAGATGAAGGGCTTCAAACATGGCAACACTGTAATTGCGCGAGATAATAAGTCTTAGAACAGTTGTTGCTCGCCACCTGATGTAAAGTTGGCGAATTTATTGAAGCTTTTTGTTTCATAGCCCTGATTCATTATTTTTACTTCGGTGGGGTTAAGTGCTATGGGAACACCGAAGGTGGGCGCTGCGATACATATAAGTGATAGAAAACTCATACATATTATTTTTCTAAATTGAAGTTTTCGTCACCGGGAATCGAACCCGGGACCATCTGTGTAACAGTCCAACGCGCTAACCATTACACCACAACGCCCCATGGGCTGGTGGAATCATTGGCCCGTACTTCTTTAAAAAAGTTGCTGGTCAGAACGTTACAGTCAATGATGACCGCTTTAGAGCCATGATTACTGATTTTTTTCGTTCATCAATTGAACAAGCATGTTGTGCAGGAGCTGTGGTTTCAACAACACGACGCAACATGTCACACAGCTCGTGCCGCAATTGATTTATTGAAGAAAACTTTTGGTAACCGCAAAGTTTCACGTTTCGGACCCGTGAATTGGCCAAGATCGTGTGATTTAATGCCGCTATTTTCTGTGGGGATATGTGAAGTCGCTAGTCGACGTCGATAAGCCCGAAACGATTGACCACTTGGAGGACAAGATTCGGCTCGTTATTGCCAATATACGGCCACAAATGTTGGAAAAAGTCATCGAAAATTCGACCTCCAGGTTAAACTACGTCCAAGCCAGCCATGGCGGTCATATGCCAGAAGTCTTATTTTAATTAAAATGCCAGAAGATTATCTTTCAAATGAAGTAAATTTCATGTCAATTCATCTTTGTTTTATTCCATTTCGAAGTTCTACACCTCTATAAAAACACCTTTTACAAAGTATTCACTCGTCTTTCATCTGTCTGTTTAATTCTTATTTTTGCTATGGGAGAAAGTATATAATTTTTGACCCAGGTTAAAGAGCCTATACTGCCATGTTTAGAAAATGTCATATTGACTTTAAAATTTGGTCTGCGATCAGTTCCTGATGTTTCCAAAAATATCGGGGTATAACATATTTTCTAGTGTATGCTTTTTTTAGAATCAGGACTCAAAAAAAATTTCGTATTCGATGGAAATTCTTTTTTGTGCCCTTCATATGCGATCGCAATTCTTGCAATTCTGAACTTACATCTTTGGTAATTGTGAATTTAACTTTAAAAAATATTATGGAAAATAATATAAAGTATTTTCGAAATTTAAATATTATTTTGTTATTTGTAGACATCACAATTATTTTGGATTTTTTAATAATTAGGTTTCATTATTTATATTTATTGTTTATAACACGTTTCAGTAAATTGAATTTTTTAAATCATTAGTTTAACATTAGCTTTGTTTTGTTGCTCACACTAAACATGGATGTGAAAAAAACCGATTGGCAGCAACTTTAATATATTTAAATACAAACTGACAACTTATCGAAGTTGAAAAAACTAAAAGATTTATTACTTACCATGTCCCATGTCAAACTTTGTATGGGATTTCGTAAAACGTGTGAGAAAAACAAGCCTATTATTGATTTTTTAGAGACAAACAAAAAACTGTTCTAACAAGGAATGATTCTAATTGAGCATTTTCATCGATGAATTTAACATTGGAAGGAATCATTCTTTTAATGCTGCAAAACAACTTCCTAGGAATATTTTATGCCTAACTAACTTCCAAGAAGTTGTTTAGGCAGAAAAACTTCCAAAGAAACATATTTGGAATCATTCCCTCCTATGACAAGCCAATGTTAAATTCATCGATAAAAATGCCAAATTAGAAGAGAAAAAATTGTTGGTGGGGATTGTTAAAATCCATGTACAGTGGCTATGACGAAAATTCGGACAAATACAATAGCCATAATTTCTTTAATTGAAGCTAATGATAGAAATTAGTCAGAATTTAAAAATTTATGGTCCGAAAAAAACCCATAGAATCTATTAGCGAATGAAAATGGTCAGTAAAGGAGTTTTCCGAGTTATATTCAAAATCAAGAAGGTGTCGGCTTGTTTCATTTATAACCAACTGAAAAATATTAAATTTTTGACATCACCCTTTCCAAATATGCTTAAATTAGGCACAAATATTATCTTTTATGTAACTTACAAGGGGAGGTATCCCGAGCCGAACTCGCATATTTTGATGAACTTAGGATATGTTGTAAAGGGGCAACAAAAAGAGACACGTATTTTTTTTTTAGCTGCCCAATCTCACTTATTCATTTATTTTTGTATCAAAACTTGTCTTAAATTTACTAAAACTATATTTATTTGTACGCAGGTTTAAAGTGCTCAAGAAAATGTTGATACCAATATTGCCTATACAGTGGACACAGAGTTACCACATTGTCTTTAATTGTAAACCTGTTAAATCCGGTGGTATATATCTGAATGTGGGATATATGTGTATTCTTAAATCCCAAGTATGCTTAGAAGCAACTTTTAAGTCCAAAACCTGTATACTTCTGCTAGTGGGGCTTATTTTTATTAAAAGTCTAAGGTCGTTTAAGATATATTAAATGCAGTAGACATTTTTTTGTTTTGTATTAGTAAGATACACTCAAAAAAAAGTTAGTAAAGGCAGCAAAAAATTTTGCTAAGTCAACAATATTTTAGTTAGGAGGGTGCTTGCATAAAAATTGCTAATGTCAGCAAAATCTTTTTCTGAAAATCAACGAGCCGATTTTTGGCAACAAAATTAGTAGATTCAGCTAAAGTTTTGCTAACACTTAGTGTATTAAAAATTAAAAACTCATTGCTAAAAGTTAACAAAATTTTTGCTGAATATTAGTAGACTGAAAAAAACTCGAAAATTCGTAGAAAAATTATACTTTAGTTAATTTATTTGCTAAAATTCCTAAATATTTTTTTGTGATTCTTTTAAAAATAATTTAAAATACGTCAAAAAATATAAAATGTTCAGACTCCAGCACTGACGATATGAATTAATGTAATATCTGAAAGTATATAGAAATAATTATATATAACATAAACACACTTATCTTTTAACTACTTACAATTATGGTTGTCTAAATGATGGCATCTTTTAAAACCAAACAAATGCCATAGATAATTCTAGAAACTAAACGAAAAATAACAAAATATGACATATATAATAACATAATAATACATATTTTTACAATGAGAAAAAGGAAACATAAAAAAATTACCTAATATGTGCGTCCTTGTCTTTCGCTTTAGTCTGTCTACCTGAACGTATATTTGTTTAATTGTACTACATGAATATCATATATTTAGTTTATAAATACACATTTAATCTTTATTAAATATAAATGTTTTATTTTGTGAAAAGCGTGGTAGAGAAGAATGAGTGTATTTTCTAAAAATCATAACTACATTGTAAATTTTCAATTATCTGAATCAGACTGCACAGTTTCTGGTGTTGAACCTTCGTCAGTGACCCTGTTTTTTTTTTTTTTTTGAATAATGTAATATTTGTTCGATTGCGTCTATATGAAATTTTCTGTGCAATCACTGACCGTGGTATAGATAAACTGATTTCTAATGCCACATGCACTCGCACTACACGTTAGACAGAGCGCTTTAGCGCACTGATCTATCGTCAGGTCGAGTTTTGTTGTGATTAAAACTAGATTTATTCAATACACGGTGTTTTTGTTCTTGCATACATAATCTCAGAAGTACAACTCCAACAACACAACAGTTCTATTTTTAGAAACTTACCTCACTCTAATGTCCACTGTTTTCCCATATGTTGTAAGTGATGGCACATCTATGATACAAGCACAATTATAACTAAAATTTTAGCTGAAAACATAATTTTAGCAAAAAATTTACTGAAAAATAGTATAATTGATTTACAAGGCGTTTTACTAACTTTTCTACTAACTTATTTTTTTTAATGTAAGAATAGCTAAAATAAATTTGTTAAATCTTTAAAATTTAAGTTGTATTTATGCTAATTTTTTGTTAATTGAAAGTTACAAATTAGTTAATCTGCTACAATCAGCAAAAAATTTGCTAAAGACAAAAAAAAATCAATCTTCATAGTTTTTTTGTAGATTTTTTTTTATGCGTATACAAAATATATCTTTCAGAAATCAGCAGTTCACATTTTTTGCAAATATTCATGTTGATTTAAGCAGAATTTTACTGATTTTAGCAGAGTATTTTTGCTGTTTGTATTAGACAACAATAAAATTTTGCAAAAAAAAAATTGCTGATATCCGAAGTTTTTTCTGCAACGTCACTATTTTAGGTTTTTTTCTATGGGTTTATAAAAAATATGACTTAACACAAGCAATTTTAGAATTTATTAGAGAGAAGAGTTTTGTATTCCTTACCGTACCAAAAATCAAAATTAGTCGCGTTTGGCGTTAACGCTCCGGCGAAATACGCTCATAACAAAAGAAAACAATACGTTTTGGTTGGCTGTAATTCACATGAAGTAAACTTCACGCGGTTGGTCTATAAAACCGGCAAGGTAAAAAAAAATCGCTCAAAAGAACTTTGTTATAATATTCTGCGGAGAGCCTAAAAATGATTCCGTTTGAAAAAAATACTCACTTTTCCAAAATCGGTCCCACCTCAATTTTATTAAGATTGTCTTTATGTTTGGCAAGGCCGATATCATTAACTCGTGCTTTTGCAAATTTTTTATATAATTTAATTAATTCTATAAAACTAAAACATCATTTTTAATTTCAAAAAAAAATTTCGTAGATACTATTAAAAAACTTTAGAAAAATCCGAAACTGCCA
This sequence comes from Delia radicum, assembly GCA_021234595.1. NCBI lineage: Eukaryota > Metazoa > Arthropoda > Insecta > Diptera > Anthomyiidae > Delia > Delia radicum. The sequence continues at coordinate 69,270,945 of CM037854.1, read as the reverse complement.
AAATTTAAAAAATTTCCTGAATTTAACAAAATCAACAAAATCTTAAAAAAAATCGGTACAATTAAAAAAAATCGTCAAAAATCGCTGAAATTGGAAAAAAGTCACCAAAATTTAAAAAAAAAATCTCCAAAATTTAAAACCATCGTCAAAATTAAAAAATTGGCGGTTTTTCAAGTTTTGGTGATTATTTCAAATATAAGCGATTTTTAATGAAAATGAAAATTATTCAAGTTCGAGGCCATACTCTATATTTCTTTTTTTTGGATATTGGCCTAACAAATAATCTATAGAGTTTTTGTTTTCAAATTTATTCTTTGACCCTTTCAGGAATGTTTTGATAGATCTATTTCGGGAATTTTCTAGGTTCCCATCATCAGAACACGTTTTGAAAGCGGTAACAATCCCATGCCAAACATCAAACATTCATATAAACTAGTTTACTCACTGCATGAGAACTAATATATGAGCTTGAAGTTAAAGATTATAACCATTGATCAAAAATAAATTGTAAACTTGTTTGTTATGTGTAAGGTCCACCTCTGGCGGATATTCAATACACGTTTTTTGTTTTTCTCTCCTTTTTTATGTTTAAAAAACATAATTTTTATTTTTAATAAAAATTATATCAAACTTGTATAAGCGATTTTCCCTATTTTCAATTTTGGTAATTTTTTTTAATTTTGTGATTTTCTTTTAAATTTGGGTATTTTTTCAATTTGTTGCCAATATGGCTTATACAAACTTGAAAATCTATTTTCAACTGCACATTTAATAGATATTATTGAACTTTTAATTGAAAGTGAGTTTGCAATCAAACAAAATTTTAATTGAAATTTTATTGACAATCATTTTTTCTGTACACACAGAATTTATACATTTATAGAGGCGGCGAAAATCAAATAAAATTTATGTTTATAAGTTTAAAAATAAAATATTTAAACTTTTGTTAATTTACATTGAGCTTAGAATAAATTTAGCCACCTTACACAGGTCTTAAGGTTCTTTACACGACTTCTTAACAATTGTTGCCGTAAATTTATATGTTGATAATGGCAATAGACTTTTATTTAAGGCCTCTTCATACACACCACTCATAAAAGTATAACTCGTTTTGGGACGATACATAAAAGCCAACATTGGATTACGATTGCGCACGCGCATATTGTCCATAACATAGAAGCCCTGTTTCAAGGGACAGGAAAATGAATAATTTCCACTTTTTATAGCCGTTTGAAAAGATTGTTTAAACATGGGTACATTATTGATAAATTGTTGTATTGCACACAAACGAGCTGTTATATTGAACAAAGTGGTTTTTTTGTCGTTGCCATCTTTTTGTATTATACTTATCTTGGCGATGGGAAAGGCAATATCTTGGTTAACCCAAGTGCTTGAACGTACAATACCCTGATCAAATGACATATTGACTTTAAAATATGGTCTTCGATCTGTCCAAGATGTAGCCGAAAGTGCAGAGGTATAACAAAAATTCTACGAGAAGTTTGATTAGTTTTTTGTTGTGGCTCAATCATGCTTGAGTGAAAACATGTCCACTCAAACACCATTCGAACCGATCATCTCTAAATTCAATGAAATTCAACATAACTGCCATACTCGAGAAGATATCTACGAAACATAAATTTCGATTTCCAAACTAAGACTTCATGAAAATTACAAAAACTTTAAAATTTGACTTAAGTATCGTTAAATAATAAATATAATACATAATATAATTAAATATAACTTTTTATCTATAGAAAATACAAAAATTCGTGTTGGCCATATTTTTAGGTTGAGTATTAAGTGGAGCGAAGAAAGAAATGGAATTCGACTTCGGCGACAGGTGGGATCGGTGTAAATGGACATTAAAATATTACGTGTGAAATTTTAGACAGATCGCACTTCATCTTCAGGGTCCCCCGAGCCTGCGGAAACCAATTATTTTGAAAAAATATAGCTATGAAATTTTATGAAAAATTTTTTAATATTAATAATTTTGGACTTCAGCGAAATTGTTTAAAAAATCATATGAAGCGTTCCCATTGTCTTAGTTACAGGGTGTAACGTTGTCTAGCAGGCTAGCAACAAGTGCCTAAGATCACCTCCATGTTGGTTTCACCTGGGCAACGACAAGTTCGACGTCTCTATTGGTACCGATAGAGATACGTTCTTGGCGGCTGACGATCATGGCTAAGATTGACGAGGTTCCTACGGTCCTATCTGTGGTTTCAAATAGGTACTTGTAGTCCTCGTCAATCAAAAGTAGACCACTGCTGAGTTATTTGGGACTCAAGTGGAAGTAGCCCCGGCTACAAGGTCTTACCAAAGACTATAAAATGGTATATTCAATTCGGATTGGCAAGAAGTCTCGGTATACTTGTGATACCAGTTAATTATGTCAGACAGGACAATCGTTGCAACAAGACGGGGCCAGTCGGTGCGGATGAGTGGAGTGCGTCTGATGGAGTGATGGTTAGTCGTTGTAGTTGTCGTTGTTGAAACCTGGGTGGTTAGGCCCAGGTTAGTTGCGTTTGCTGGATATTTTGTTGTTTTTGAGCGTGCTGGGATTGTCTGTCATAATAATAACTAGTAATTAGCTATACAGCGTCATTTCGAATGTGTTCGAATTGTTTTACATATTTGCATGATTCCTCTATTGTCCTTTGCGGTAATGGCTATTGGATACGGTCCTTCGGGGAGTTTCGTGGTGGCTGTTGGTTAGCCTAAATGCAGGAAGAACTTGATTGTTCGGTGTGGAGTTGCATTCTCAACCAGGTGCTGTGACCCAGAGATCAAAGCAGAGGTTTTAGATGGGCCTCGACCCCTCCAGTGGGGTGAGTAATTGCCAAATTCAAACTCAAAAACTGGAACCCTAACGTGAACGCTCAGCGTCCCGCAAAAGGTGGCGGTGGTGGACGCATCATATTCACCCGGTGTTATGAGCAACGTCGGGTTAGGTCATCACGGCGGGTACCCACGTGTCTTAGTTACAATGCATTTGTCAGGACATTCGTGAAGAGTTTTATTAATTCAAGGAAACATCTTAATATTAAAAAATTTTATGAAACTGTTTCATACATTCTATAAACGCTTCATTGTCGGAATGATTCATTAGTTTTCTGAAGATTTTCATTAATTCTACATACATTTCATAAACATTAACTTTAATGAAACCTGTTTCATAGATTCCGAGGTTGCCCACCGATACGAATAACGGTATAGGTATTTGCATCGATTTTTTTTTTGTTTCGGTATTGGTATCGGCATTCGTATCGGTATTGGTATAACCGATACCGAAACATTAATAGCGGTAATACATTTCAAAAAAATATAAAACATCAAAACTCAAATTTATTAATTTTTATATAAAGTACTTTTAGTTTATTTACGTTCTTTTCAAATATAAACATAAAATTATAAAAAGAAATATTAAATATTTCAAGTTTTACTTTTTAAACACAAACTGTTTAAAGTTTATTTGGAACACAATTTGGTTTACTACAAATATTTAATAATTCTATCGAGATCGTTTATAAAAAAATAAGTACATAAATTCATATAAAAATGTTTTTGGAAGTTTTGTATAAAAAAAATTATCTTTTGCAAGAAACATACATTTTTTTTAACCGATTCAATACCGGTATCGTACCGGTATTAACGGAAAACCGTTGCGGTATACCGGTATTTTTCAAATTCAGAAGCTCCAGTTTGGTATTGAATCGGTTATCAATTTGAAACGCATAAAGGTATTAAAAAGGTATCGGTGGCGAACCTTGATAGATTCTATGAAAAGTTTCAATGGACGAGTTCCAGCGACAATTTTCATGAAAGCTATGAAACAATTCTTTACTGAAGTGTAGTGTAATTCTTTACTAAAGTGTATGACAGTTATGATTAGTTTCATTAAAATCGGAGATGGTCGATCCGAAAATTCCATTGAATTGAGCTGACATGTTTTCTTCACTCACTTATTTTAATAAATTACTTACATCTTTAGTTGCTGTTAGTTTTATTTTAAATAATATTACATAAATTAATATTATTAAGCAGCTTTGAAATTTAAATACTTTATTATGCATGTTGTTAATACGCGTGTATATTGCCCAACAATATTGTTATTCTTTTTTGTTTCAAATGCTTCAATTAAAATCTATAGATTGCTTTTTTGTTAATTGATTTTTAATGATACAGTAGAACCTAATTATTTCAAAATCTAAACAAAATTCTTCAACGAGTTTTTCATGATTCAAATTAATTATAATTTTACAAAAAAAGTTTAAATTAACTGAAAACTGCAGAAATTTTTTGCTTAAAACAACTGAGAAATGCAGTAAACATAACCTACAACATTTTTGCAAACACAAAATCAAAAAAATCACAGAAAAAAATTGTTGTCTGGAAATTTTTATATAAAAGTCTTTAAAATTGATTTTAAAATGTTTGTTGTTATTTAAAATAAATTTTAGAAAATCCATTTATGGTGTTACAATTTCGAATAAAATATCAAAAACTAGTATTCTGATTTTTTATTAAATTCCAAGTAAGGACACTCAATATAACCTGGCACCTAATTTACAGTTTTTTTTTTATAAAAGCACTAAAAAGTATTGAAAACCATCGAAAATAGGTATATACATTGGGTATGCAGCAAGCAGCCTTTATGTTTCGGCTAACATATAGGCTGCTGCATACCATTCTATTCGATGTAAAGATGCGTCAACCTTCCATATATCCGTTTCGGTAGTAATAATAAGTATTTTATATGTCCTGGAAATGAAACATTTAATTTTTCCTCCCATAAAATTTTGATTTTTCTGAAAATTTACTATGACTTCACAGCAGCTATGCCCAACGTCAATGTATGCGATTTGTTCGAGTGTGTTGGGTACGCGTAAAAGCTCTTTTATTGTTACTTTTATTTATTAGGATGGGCCGAAATATCCGCTTTTGTAGAACTTTTGTAGAACATAGAGCGAAATATTTACAATTTTTAAGTCTTTTCTTGGTGAGGGAAAAAATATACGAACTAATTTGTTGTGTCCTACGGGTAATTGTGTTCCTTGATAATGGTACTTTTTCTAAAATTTGTGCCATATCTCTACCCTTACTTCCAAAACAACCCAGCACTTCTTTAGCGAGCACCTTAAAAAAAATGCCACCATCAAAAGGACGACAGCGTTTTGATAACGCAAGCGAAACAATAAAAGACGCTTTTTCAACATATTTACAATGTTTCCTGCAACAAATGTTTTTTTTTAAATTAGCAATTAAAATTTCTCTTTCCGCATCTACAATATCGAAATATTCTTTATGGCAAGACCTGTAATGCCTTTCGACATTAAATTTATGAATACGCTTAACATTGCGTTGGCATACCAAACATACTGGCTCGCCAACGCTGTTTTGTGTAAACAAAAAATCATTTTCCCAAACCTCATTAAACATTTTGAGCAGTGCTGTACTTCACTTTCTGATTTGCGTGTACTACCTTCTCGCATGAAGTCTGCGTGACAACTGATCAACAGTCGTTAAAAAAACAAAACCAAACGCAAGCATTGCACAAATGTTTTCTAGCTGACCCGATTGATTACTAGGTTTCGCGTACACAAAGCTCTTTATGTGTACATTTCGGCCCAGCCTATTGTTTATCACTACACCCAAAATATTTCTTAGTTGATTTATAATTTAACCATACTAGTAATAACAAATACTCATTTAAATGTTGCATCCATTGTTTATAGTATAAACAATGTATGTATAAGATAAGTATAAACTTTATACTTATAATTTCATCAAAATTTAAGTTTTTTCAATTAAAATATTTTAAATTTAAGTTTAAAGTTTACAATTTTTAAAACAAAAGTCAAATTTTCTATGCTTACGAAAATTCGTTATATTTATTATTACAATTAAAAATTTTTGACACAAAAAACAAATAGTTATTAATGATCAAGATAGTTAAAATTAATTTATTTAAAATGAACTAAGAATTTTTTTAACTATGCGACTATTCAATTTTATCGGTGTAGTTTTCGGGTATGTGTGAAAGCACAAAGCTCTTTATGTGTACATGTGAAAGCACAAAAAGCTGTTTTCGCTCGCGGGCATATGGAGTGGGCATAGCTGCTTCACAGACAATATTATTAAGGTGCTATTTTTACCCAGCTTTGAGCTTAAAGCATTTTTTTTTTTGAAATTTCAGAAATAAAGCTATGAAAATTATTTAGTAATGTTTTGTGTTAATAAGAATTATAAACATCTTGTAACGTATTAACAATTAAACATGAATGTTTTAAAAAAAATAAAAAAACTTAAAATTAGGTTCCAGGATACATTGATGGTGGGCGTGCCCTTACTTGAAATTTTATAAAAATCAACATACTTATTTTAAATAACACGTTTATGATACTAGGGCGTCCGTGATTTTTTGAATGAAACACAGTTTTTTTTGCAAAAAATAATTTATTTTTCAACATAATCTCTTTTTAGCTCAATACACTTAGTCCAACGTTTCTCTATTTTTGTATCCCTTCCAAAAAATAGGATTTTTCGAGGTCCATAAAATAGGGATGTGTTTGATCAATAATTTCATCGTTGGAGCTAAATCTCTTTCCACCGAGCCATTTCTTTAGGTTTCGAAATAGGAAATAGACAATGGGGGCTATATCCGGAGAATATGGCGGATGAGGTAGCAATTCGTAGCACAATTCATGGAATTGGTGCACCCGTGCATTATCTTGATGAAAAAGAACTTTTTTCTTGGCCATATGGAGTCGCTTTTTTTTAATCCTCGTTAAATCGGTCCAATAAGCTGGCATAATATTCGCCGTTTATGGTCTTTCCCTTTTGAAGGTAATCGATGTGGATTATCCCACGTTCATCCCAAAAAACTGTTTCCATCACCTTATTGGCCGACAAACTTACCTTGGCCTTCTTCGAAGCCGGTTAACCTGGAGAAACCCATTGTTTAGACTGCTGCTTGGTCTCCGGAGTGTTGTAATGGATCCATGTTTCATCCGCAGTTACAAAACGTCGCAAAAACTCATTCGAATTGCGGTTAACAACTCCAAACAATCCTTTGAAGTTGTCAGACGATTACGTTTATTTTCAATTGAGAGCAAACGCGGCACCCATCTTGCAGACAGCTTTCTTAAACCCAACTGATTATTTAAAATCGAAACCACACTGCCATATGAAATTACTATGGCATCAACAATCTCACGCACTTTTACTCTTCGATCGGCCAACACCATATCGTGGATTTTTTCAACATGTTCGGGTGTATTAACCTCAATTGGCGTCCAGAACGTTCAGCGTCATTTGTACTTGTGCAACCACAACGAAAGTCAGTAAACCACTTTTTTACCATTGAAATCGATGGTGCAGAGTCGCCATAGTATTTATCACGCTTTTCCTTGGTTTGATTGACGGTTTTTTTTTCGCAAAAAATAATGTTTAATGAGCACTCGAAATTCATTTTTTTCTATTTTTAAAAAAATCTACGAGGTTTTATGTTTTGAACAGCTGTTAAACGCAAAGTAAATGACGAAACTTGCTCAAAATTTGACAGTAGTCTATTAATAGGTGGTACTTGATGGGGGCAGTGTTGCATTTTATATAACTACGAGAGAAGTTCGAAAAGTCACGGACTTATTGATCCACCCTCGTATATACCTATTTTCTTAACATTAATGCCAAATTTTTAGATTTAATATAATTTTTTATTTCAAGGACATTCTGGAGCTTGCCGTAACCTTGCTCGGAAATATGAAAAATTTAACATATACAATTCTAGCTGCATATCTAGAATATATTCCAGTTTTCGTTACATTCCATTAATATCTGCAGCTTTTATTGCATTTTTAGCTTTCAGGATATATGACAGGTAGCGATTTTTATTTTATTTTCTTCATTTTCAATGACCTAGCCTTTTGGCCATAATCGGTCAATATATACTCGTGTACCAAATTTCACTTACACGACAACTCCCTCTATTTTTGGGCACCTGTTATATGATTTAACGACACTGCGCGACACAAATTCAAAATTAAATATTTCGAAAACAAAGATTTCCATATCGGTTTGAAAAAGTACGATCTTTCTTTTAAAAATATAAAAAAAAAAATTAAAAAAGGGAAATATTTTGAGATATAACGATTTCTTGTTTTTTACTAAAAAATTTCAGACTAAGTTCTGAAATTTAAAAAAAATATAAAAGTCTATAATAATGATTTATTTCATAATTTTCCAAAGTTCCAGTCAAGCACTGTAAATTAAAATAATAACATACTTTTCTTTAAAAATGGCCACTTTTTTGAAGATTGACCCCGCTCACTTTGCAAATTATTTTCTGAAGTGGTAGAGTTCATGAATTACCCGTCAATTAAAGAAAAAATACTATAACTTTGTCAATTTTCAACCGTTTTTAACAATTTACTCAGTGAAACACTAGGTTTAAGAATATTGTTGTTTTAAAAGAAGATTCAAAAAAAAAAATTTAAATATTAATTGTTATTAAAAAAATCTCTACCTAAATATATAAATAATATAAAGAAAGTATATATTTTCAAAAAGACCAGGTAATTTTTTTTTAAAAAGAGTTAACAAAATTTAAAATCTGATCAAAAATTACTGAGTAGCAAATGTTTAATTGCGCCAGTAGCAAAAAAACACTCGTTTACCGTTATCTCGAAAATTTTAGGGTATATTGCAACTTCTCAACCCGTTTTGTAGACTAACCAACACTATGTCATTTCACAAATGAATTTTCTGTATAGCACAGAGTTATCGATTATCGATTAAGGCCTTATGGTCTACTATCGGCCGATGCCGATTTCAATTAATCGCTCGGACACTTAAAATTAATTAGATTTTTTCAAATAATTTTATTTATATAAAAATAAAATTCATTTTTTGATACTTTAACAAATAGTATTTGGAATAATTAGCATTATAAGTATTATTGAACATATTTAGTTTATCTTAATATCTTCTTAGTCTTTATAGAAAAACCTATATTTTTTAGCGAAATGTAAAATATCACCAGTTTTCTTTGTAACTCTCTCTGCGCCAACACTTTTGCTTAAAACATCCATACTCATGTCCTTATAATCATCAGGCATTGTACTGTTATCGGCCATAATCACTTTGGTCATAAATAGGGCATGGCAAATTTCAATGGGAGCACATTTGTGTAACTCTTTCATAAAACTACAAAAATGATAAAAAAAAAAAATAAAAGAAAACTTGTTATTAAACATTCTTTTTTTACATGATTAATTTGTAATTATTTCATAGCATTAGTTTACAAAAAATTTACTAAATTGCACAGACTTCATTTTGATCAAATTTTTGAATAATAATAAAATGTGAGACCTTAAACCAGTGTTTCTCAAACTTTTTTGGGCCGTGCCCCACTATTGGGTAAAGAAATTTTCCATGTCCCCCCTTATTTTTTTCTGTACAACAGAGAGTACTTTAAATAAAAAACACACCTAACAATTTGTTTAATTCATTGGATGTATGTACATATATTTTTGTTATAAAGATAGAATTAATAATAAATACTCTAAAAACTAATGAGATCCTTGAGCTTGGTGCAGGCTGCAAAGGGTTTTTAAATCAGGTTCTAATTTTGTTAATTTTAATCGTAAGTCTTCACGATTTGTGATTTCCAGACGATTTCTTTTTTTAATAACAAATCACTAATGACACTAAATCCGGTTTCTACTAAATATGACGATGGAAATGGTATATAAGTAAGTATATAAAAATACAGATTTTTTTTATTCTGCAGAATTTTATATTTATATATTAAAAAAACATGAAAAGTTAAACAACTTACAAAAATTAGCCCATTACCCACCTAAATGTTAAAATTGCCCCCAAGTGGGGCGAGCGCCCCACGTTGAGACACACTGCCTTAAACCCATAGAAAAGTTTACTCTTTTCTCAGGATTAAAAAATCTGTTGAATTGTGTAATTCTCTCTGTGCAGAAAAATATTTCAATGGATTAATTAAAAAAGTCATAACTAGATTTTTTGATTAATTTAGAGGATACAGAAAAGCTAGACAATTCCATAAAACTTTGGAAGCAAATTTTCTTTTAACCCGAAACACCCTAGAAATTTATTTTGTTTAATTTTGAAAAGATATTTTACATATGTCTTAGTAATGACTTAAGTATAAAAAAAACTGCAATACCCTTTTTATCCTGCCTCCATTACATTCAGAATGCCCTGTTTTGAAAAAAACCCAGCTAATATTTAAAAAAATCGCCAAAATTGGACAACAATTTCTAAATTGAAAGCAATTGTCAAAAATAAAAAAAACGCTCAAATTCGAAAAAATAGCAAATCAAAAGAAAAAATCGTAAGTATTAAAAAAAAATGGCAAAAATTTAAAAACAAATCAACAAATTTAAAAAAAAAAAAACGCTAAAACTTAATAAAATCGCAAAATTTAAATAAAAAATTGGCCTAAATTGAAAAAAATCACCTAAATAAAGCTTAAAGCATCTTTATCTCTATTTTTGTAATTATTTTTTTTTGTTTGTTAATTTCGGCGATTTTTTAATTTTTTTTAAATGTTAGTGATTTTTTTAATATCTGAAATTTTTCCTTTTTATAATTTTAAAGTTTTTTTTTCAATTTTAGAGATTTTTTTAACTTGAATTGAACGATTTTATTAAATTTGGTGATTTTTTTAAATGTTTGCATTTTTTCTTTGTTGTCATTAAGGGTTTTTAAAAGTATAAACTTTGTGTGCACTAAATTAAATTTCAATTAAACATTTAATACATATTATTAAACTTTTAATTGTAAGTGAGGTAAAAATCAAACAAATTTAAATTTTTTGACAATAATTTTTTCTAAGGAAACGTATTTTTATCTGAATTTTATTGATAAGAATTTGTCACATATGACGTATTTTTAAGGCATCAAAATATATACAATTTTTGTAGTTTAAGCAATTTTTTTCTTACATAAATTAAGTAACCAGCAATGTTTAGGTACACATTAAAATGTTTTTTTTTTTGCAATTTTGTACTTTTTTTGCAAAAAGTTTATTAAGAAAATTAAATTTCCTACAAAAAGTTTTTTTGCAAATATTTCTTTATCTATAACTAACTTTAAAATTCTAAAATTCTAATAAATGAGCATTAAAAAATGCAGAGTATGCTGCGCATTTAAGCGGGGAATCATTAATCCGAATACTCGGATAAATGTGCAATTACACATTTAGAAAAATTTCTCACTTTTTGCTAAAAAATATAGATTTCTTTCCCATAAAGGAAATTTTTGCTTGTTTTTTTTTTTTTTTTGTTTAAGTTTAAGTAAAATTTTTGACATAATTTTGTGTTTAACAAAAAATTTTCAAACAAAAGTATGTATTTTGTGGATTATTTTATAGCAAAAAACTATTTTTCATGACGGCCTTACCTTACTAATTGAACTCAGCCTAAGAGAATCATTTAAGCGGCCACGCATTTAAGCGGGACTCATTTAAACGGAATTAGTTCCAAGCATTTTGTAAAAATATATTTTTGCCTGCACTTTTTTCGCATTTAAAATGGGAACGCACTAAAGCGTTGCGCATTTAAGCGAAAACTACCATATAACTCAAATTTTTAAATTTAGGAGCTTTAATTTTGTTTTTCTTATCTTACTAATATTTAGCAAAAAAAATCTGCTCACTTAGCAGATTTTTCTGCAACGTCTTTTTTAACTAACTTTTAGTAGCTTTTCGTGATGTTTTACAATGGTTTATTATGTAATTCTATTCGAAAAGAAATTCGCATTGAAATAAAGATATAAACCCTGTTTTAATACAACGATCTAGTAAATGCGAAAAAAAAAATGGAATTTTAATTTTAAGTACGGATACCATTTTACAACCCAGTAAAAAACGCTGCTTACCTGCAAGCAGGTTTGTAATGGAGTAAGCCAAAAGGAATATATGGCGAATTCCCACTTGGAAGCATTACTTTTTGGCAAAATAAGCTCGGGTTTTAGCGCTTACAAAAAGCTGTGATTTCATGGCTTTCAGTAAAATCATATTTCATGTCTCCATTATTACGATTAAAAGTAATAATATAAATAATGTAGAATTTATTTTGCATAAAATTCTACAGACATTAATTTTAGACATAATATAATAATTTTATTTTTTTACCGCACCACGTGGTAGCTCTTCAGGAACATCCTGCATCATTGTAAGGGAAAACAGTAAGCTCAACAAAATTTTTTGTTTATTTTTATAAGAACAACATACTAGTAAGCACTTTCTTCAGCGCATTTGTTGTATCCTGCTTCTAAAAACACGAAATTTTTTTACTGGGGAGAGTTGTAAAATTTCCGAATCGAATTACACAATAATCCCCCAGGTTTATTTCTATGAGTGCAGGAATGTCATTGGAGGTAACTACTTACATTGTTCTTACAAATAAGTAGATATTTTGGTACTTCCATTCATAAAAATTGGTAGTGGGTCATTTTGTAAGATTAATGACTGATTAATGACATATTTCATTAATAATTTGGTATTTTTCATAATCTTAGATTAGTTTTGTAAGCAAAATTGCCCGTAATCTTAATTTTGGAATTCATAAGGAATGACATGCAATAACGCTAAAATACCGTTATCATTTCAAAATCCCTTCTTCTGAATATCGTTATCCCTAAAATACAGTTACAGAATTATTTGAAATACAGTTACCGATATGACCGAAATACCAATATCCTTAAAATGTCGTTACCAAAATAACTGAAATACCGTTATCGCTAAATTATCGCTAACGAAATAATTGAACTAGCATTATGCTTAAAATAACGTTACCGAAATAGTCTGACAAGATCAAAAAAAAAAAAAAATAATCGCAGTAAATAGACATATTTTCCCAAAGTTTGATGATAAACAAGGATTTCATTGGAATTCGGGCAGGATGGAACTGAAAATATCTGAGTGCAGTGATATACCTATTAATATACCAATACCGAATAACTGAAATAGTGCTACCCTTAAAATACCGTTACCGAAATAACTGAAAACCCGTTGTCACCAAAATACCGTTACCGAAATAACTGAAATACCATTACCGCAAAAATAGTGCAAGTCAAGAAAGTAAAATATCGTTATCCCTAAAATACTGCTACAGAAATAAAATAGAATTATCTTTGCCGATAACGGCATCGAAGCGGAATGGAATTCATCACATTTCATGCCAAAAAAAAAATGGCCACCCTACTTATGGCCCATAAGGTTTTTAAGAATTTGTTCAGATTTTTTTGAAGGGAGCTACGGGGTTTCTCGAATGGATTTTGTGGAAAAATATGTTATGAAACAAAAAGAAACTACTTCTCTTGTGGTTTGTTTTTACGAACGCAACTAAACCCCTAGTGAAGAGTTCTATTTTACTAAAAAAAATTGTTCATGATACACATGAACTCAAAAGTAAAAATTTTGAATTTTCCAAATTCACACCTCAATAACTTCAGAAATAGGTATCATATTGTCGTGAAATTTGAATTGTTGGATAGGTCGGGAAATTAAAATTGTTGTCAAATTTGTTTTAGTGAAATTTCTATACTTGTTGATAAAATCTCATGTAAACTGCGAGAAAAAACTAAATTTGTTTTAAATTTTTTATTATTTTCAATATTTTTCTGAAAATGTCAAGCATAGGTGTCTAGAGCAAGATTAGTATTAAACGAAAAGTATTTTAAAAACCTATCCAACAAATAAACACGATGCCTATTTCTAAAGCCATTAAGGTTTGAATTTAAAAATTCAGATTTTTTACATTTAAGGTTATCAGATGGACGCCTAAACTAACATTATGTACCCCGAATATTTTTTTTAGTAGACTAGTCTTGAGTAGTGATTTATCTGATTTTGTAAAAAAAAAAGCACAAGAGAGAAATAAAAAAATTTTTTTTGTATTATATCCTCTTTTTGTGCATATCATATATTTCAGAAACCCGGTACACCTCTTTAAAATATCTGAAAAAATTGTCGGAAATATTTCGGTTCATTAGATTTCATATTCCGCTTAAAGAGTTGCAAAGTTTCAAAAAAGTGGTAGTGCTGAAACTACGTAAAAAATACCCTTGTTGTAAAACTTACAATGAACTTTTGTAAGTTTCGAATGCTGAAGTACTGGGGAATGGGAAATGGAAAGAATTAGATTTTCTCAATTGAATGTTTAAGTGGAACAGTCAACATGGCATTGAGGAATCATATCGGCTGTTGGAATACTGCAGTATATTTCAGGCTGAAGTATTTGCGATAGCCGAGGCTGTAAAGCAGATATCGATGATGCCAATATTTAGATGCGATATCAGTTATAGTCAAGCAGCAATAAGGGCTCTAATTGCGGGAAATATCAGATCCAAGAAAGTCAGCCGCTGTCACTGAGCAGCATAATGTACGAATATCATGGGTACCTGGACATAAGTATATTTGGGGTAATCGGCAGTTTTGGACGTTTTCCCCCCACTTTCTCTCGCTTTTAGTGGGGTAAAACATAATACGAAAGGTATCTGGATGAATAGATGTATAAATTAAAGTGTCGAAGAACAGACGAAATACTTGGGGAACGAGAAACTAGACCCTTCTGGACATGGATAGAAGACAGCTAAGGGCTGTAACTAATCTTATCACAGGTCACAACACGCCTAGATTAAGGTAGGACGATACCTGTAGATGGTGCAGAGAATATGTCGAAGACAGTTTCCACTTCCTTTGTGAATGCCCTGCACTATCCTTTAGAAGAGCATATCCATGGACAATATGGGCTTTTATAAAGACGTCTACATAGGAAATCTAAAATGATTTTGCTTGGGGAAGGATTAAATCATCAGCAAGAATCATAATGGGTCACACAATGCCTCTATAGGCGTCATTTTAACCTACCTAACAAAAACTGTTCTGCCAAGGAATGATTGCAATCGAGCATTTTCAACGATGAATTTAACATTGGATTTTCATAAGAAGGAATCATTATTTCAATGTTGCAAAATAACTTCCCTAAATAGCTTCGAAGAAGCTGTTTAGGCAGAAAAACTTCCAAAGAATCATATTTGGAATGATTACCTTCTATGACAAGCCAATACATCGATGAAACTGCCAAATTAGAAGAGAACAAATTTTTGGTGGGTAGATAGTGATAAACCATTTTTCTGAGTGCAGGGAACGCAAAGGCCTATATTTTGATATTTAATTGACTCAAAATAAGTGAATAGAAGTCTGGTTAAAAAGGTCTTTGTAAACTAGTGTTATTTCTGATACAAATAAATCAATATTTGTGAACTTGTGATTTTAATGAAAAAATTAACATTCTATATGTGACATAAACAATTTGCTAAAAATGATAGCAAAATGTTTATATGCCAATAAAGAAAATTTAATCACGTTTCATTATACAGTAACAAATATAATATGTAATTGAACAATAGAAACATTGAAATTTATAGCAACAACAACAACAACTTACCCGACAAATGAATATTCTTCAGTTGAAATATTAACTGATTTTAAACATTCAATAAATGATTGATAATAAAGTTGTAACAATTCATCAAAATTTTGCTCAAGAACTGAAATTTCAACACTTGAGAATAGTAAAAATATGATATCATGGGCCAAACTTTCATATTGGCTAATTTGGAAATCAACAAATTTCACTTTACTGGGAAGACCAAATTCATCTGAAATTTTAATCTTATTAATATGAGAATTGTTTTATCTTAATGATGTCTTACCATATTGTATCATTAAATTGTTAATCCACAGATCACTGTGTACTATGGTAGTATATAAATCATCTTCTCTTTCGGGACTAGCCATAAAATTATCATAATCCTGCATAAGCTCTTTTACACGTTCAACATAGTCTTCATTGTTATTGGTGGCATTGGCAACTTCTTGATATAATTCCTTAAAAGGCAAAGTTAAAGAGTTACTACAAATCGAGAGTTTCGTAAATTACTCGTACACTGTATAAATTTTCAGTTTTATACTACATTTATACTAAATGATGTTTTTTATACAGGTATAGAACTTTAAGTTGGCAGCACTTTTTTAACTGGCGGCCATTTTGTCAGCTGTCAAGTGATTTATGTTTGGCATTTCAACATGAATTGACCTGAACAACGCTTCCAAATTGTGCAAATTTATTTTGAAAATCATGGTTCTGTTCGAAATACGTTTCAACATAATCTCCATCTGAGCAATTAATTCGATTAACTATGGAACGTTTTCGCACCACGCTTACTCTAAATGACAATATGCATCCACAGAGACGTCGTACAGCGCGTACAGATGAAGTCATTGCTGCTGTAGAGAGTGGAGTAGAGGAAAACCCCAATCAGTCTATACGTCAATGGTGACCGTCTATACGTCAATGGTGACCATGATTACTGACTTTTTCGTTCATCAATTGAACAACCATGATGTGCAGGAGCTGTGGTTTCAACAAGACGGCGCAACATGTCACACAGCTCGTGCCACAATTGATTTATTGAAGGAAACGTTTGGTAACCGCATAGTTTCACGTTTCGGACTCGTGATTAGGCCTCCAAGATAGTGCGATTTAACGCCGCTGAACTATTTTCCGTCTGGATATGTGAAGTCGCTACTCTACGCCGATAAGCCCGAAACGATTGACCACTTGGAGGAAAACATTCGCCGCGTTATTGCCAATATACGGACACAAATGTTGGAAAAAGTCATCGAAAATTGGACCTCAAGATTAGACTACGTCCAAGCCAGCCGTGGCGGTCATATGCCAGAAGTCATATTTAAATTATAATTCCAGAAGATTATCTTTCGAATAAAGTAAATTTCATGTCAATTTCAAAAATTCATCTTTGTTTTATTCCATTTCAAAGTTCTATAACTCTAAAAAAAACACCCTTTATTTTATGATGTGAACAAGATTATTGAATTTCAATTACAAAATAATTTTTTTTTTTTTTTTTGTTAAACAAAAAGCCGTGCAATGTATATTTATTAATTAAAAACGGATTATTTCGTAAACGCACTGTAACTCCACACTATGTGTAAAAATAGTACCTACAAACCATATGTTGTCTCTGTTTTGCATACTAAACAAATGGTGAAGGATTTCCAGAAAGTATATTCTGAAAATAGAATTTGCTTTCCGCAAATCCGTCACCAATTGCTTAGTATGTAAAACAGAGACAACATATTATATGTAGGTACTATTTTTACACATTGTATGCGGTTACAGTCCGTTTACGAAACGTATCCGTACGAGTAATGAAGCCTTAAACGTGTGCATAGACAAAACCTACAGATTAACAATGAGGACTTATTTTTATAGAAAAATTTGAGGTCCTGCAAGATATTTTGCATAAAAACATGTAATTTAATATGAACAAATTTATAGTTTGTTTTTCGAGCGGGAGCCCGGTATCAAGGGGATAACGGACAATTTTCTTGCTTTCTCGGGAAATCTTAAATGGAGGGATTTTGCATTCCCTAATTATGATACTAATATAACTCCTTCAAACAACTGTTACAAAAATACTGTATTTTTGTTCAGTTTTTTTTTGTTTTTAATAACTGCCATAATAGTATTTTTGTATTATTTTATAGAAAAACAACTGTAACTGCAGTTGGAAACAACAACTTATGAGTAATACACAAACGACTGTATGTAGTAACTGTAAAACTTTTTTAACTGTTTCAAACAGCTGTTACGATAATACTTTAGTTTTGTTCCGTGCCTTTTTAAATAACTGTCGTAGTAGTTTTTTTGTATTATTTCATAGAAAAACAACTGTAATTCCAGTTAGAACAACCAGTGATTAATACACAAGCAACTGGCATGTAGTAAATGTAAACTTTTTTGAGTGTAATTTCGTAAATTGAGATAGATTCACAATACTGGAGTACTCTGCGCTACAGATTGGATTCAAGAAAAAAAGAAATAGAATTATACAAAAAATATTTAAGTGCAAAAGAGAAAGGAGCAAAATCCACTCTGTAGCGTATTGTGAATCTAACTTTACTCGTAAGCTTTATAAATTTCCAGTTTTACAAAATTTCACTGAGTTGAAGATTGTATATGAGAACCTCTATTTTATTTAAAAAAAACTTACCGATTCCATTTGTTTTTTAAATTCTGGCATTATACCATTATTCATATTGAATTTCAAAAAAGATGGCCTGATATATTTATTATATTCTTCAGGGTTTTGTAATCTTAATGCTATTGGCAATGCATGAAATTTAGCCATTTCCCGCAGAATCAATTTTGAATGTTCCAAATTAAATGGCGTATGACGATTGCCCGCTTTAAAACCAGATGCTTGCACATTTTCCTGTACCAATACAGCATCTCTATCAACTTTTGTAGCTTCCGGATTTAATGAAATTCTACTACCGTAATAAACGGGAAATCCTTCAAAAATGTCCGATTCGTTTACACCGTTTTCCAATTGTAATGTTCGTATTGCAGGACTTAGGTATTTGTAAACGGCATTTTCTATTAGACAAGTGCGTTCCGGTTGAAACATATCCCAAAATAGTTCATTCGTAATGGGTGGTAACTTCGCGATTAATGGCAATTCTTCTATTTCTCCCGTTGGTTTTTGTACATTTGCCATAATAGCTAACATTACACTGCCATAATTATCACCAGCTTTGGTAAGATAGTGACTTGTGTAAGAAACAAGTTTACCACCATTTAAGTGAGGCTCGATTACAGAAGCCAGATCAATAATTATGGGTACATCAGCCATGAGTTCTAAAAAAAAATATGTAAATGAGGATTTCTTTTATAAAATTATCATTTAAAAAAGTTTGAGCGGTTTCTTTTACAAAAAGTGCAACTATATTTATCAAACTACTTGGGTAAATAACAATTTCAGAAGTATTGTTTTGAGTTTATAAAAAAATACAAATTGGTAAATATATATTTTTGTTTTTGTCAACTTCCTTGCTTTAGTTTTTGTCATATTCCATGTTGTTGCACTTTAAAATATATTAAGTTACCAAAGTTTATCCTTTGTAACATATTAAGTTACCAAAGTTTATCCTTTGTAACTAATTTTAGAAAAATTGTACTTTTTCTAAAGAATTATGTAACTTACCCAAATAAACTTTTGAGTTTGTATAATACTGAAGTACCTGCTTTGATAATTAAAAACTTTTTGTTTCTTACGTGTACGATTTGTTTTAATTTATTCAATTTTTGCCATCAATTTTATTTGCAAAACCTTAAAAATCTTATCAAAATTAAGTTTTAAAAGCCAAATAAAAACAGTTATCACTTTGCGTACAAATACATTATGATAAGCACATCTAATCAAGTTTAGACTATAAACAAAATTATTAAAAATTGAGACTTTTATTTTATAGAACACTTTGGTAAAATATTGGGCTATTTCGAAACTCATTGACATTTATATTAGAAATCCAGTTTAAACTAGATTTCGATCATATGGTTGTATATAAACTGAACAAGGAACTAGATTTTGAAATCTAGTTTAAACTGGATTTCGAAGGTAATGTAAATGCAGCTTAAAAATGTCTGCTTAATCTATTCAAAATTATAGCAGTCTACTAATATTTAACAAATATTTCGCTTTATTTTAGCAGGACTGATTGTTATTTGCATTAATTTTAATATAATTTGAATAATTTTGAAAATATTTTTTTTTATTCAACAAAATTGTTTGTTGATTTCAAGGGGGTAAATTTAAATGTTTATTTAACTAAATTGTCTATAAAATATAATATTAAATTTTGTAGATTTCCAAGTTTTATTTTATTATATTTACCTAACAGATTCTGATGATTTAAACCGTTTTTCTACAAAACCAGAATACCTACTGAAAATGGCGGTTAAAACAATTGAAATTTCTGTTAAAAAGGTGACAAAGGCTATTACCGTTAAAATAACTAAAAATGCCGCTGTTTTTAACAGTTGAAAAACCACTAACAAATTTAGTAAGAAACAACTAATTTTTAACTATAAAAATTATAAAAATACTGTAAAAATTGCTAATAACTACTGGTTTTAACAGTTATTTTAAACATATTTTTTAATAAAAAAATATTTTTTTTTTAATTACAATAAAAATTTGTATTTCTTACATCCTATTTAAAATGCAAAGTCAAAATTCCAAACAGCACTCCAGTTAACTCGACATAATTTTTTAAATAACTAACAAAAATTAACTGTTTACTGCAAAATTACTGTTGTGCTAGGTGTTGATTAAAATACTAAAATAACTGATTCAAACAACTGTTAAAAAATACAGTAATTTTCATCAGTTGTTTTTTTTTTTTAAATAACTGTCATAATAGTTGTTTTGTATTAGTTTAGTGAAAAACAACTGCAATTGCAGCTAAAAACAACTCCCACTGATTACTACACAAACAACAGTCATGTAGTAACTGTAAAACTTTTTTGGGTGTAATTTTTAGTAGCTTATCCTGAGTTTTTTGTGAGTGTAAACAAAATGGTTTTTTTATAAAACCATAATATTAGTTAATATTGTTGAGAATTTGTTTACAATAAGTACGCGCCTACATTTGACGTCAGAACTTACCCCATTAACGCCCACTGCCCCCATACTAGGGCACCTCGATTTTTGCGATTTTCTCTGGAACTATTAGTCCAATAATTAAAGTAAAATTATTTTCTGAAAGCTAACTAAATTTAGAAATTAAAAATTAGAAATTAAATTTTCTAGTCACATAATTTCTTCATGTATTAAATTAACATCATTTGGTACCAAATGAAGAAACTCAAATGTTGGCAAAATTTTTGGCAAAGGAAATATTTTAATTCCAAAAATTGTTGATAATAGTGATATGATATTTATAATTAATATTTATTATTTGATCAGGCACTTATTATAACCCATGAATCAAATTTTCAATACCGAATTTCGAAACGGTTCAATTAGGTTAGCTGTTTTTCACTTTTAGCTCTTTGGCAATTTACAAGAAAATCTTTCAACTTTTCTCAATTTTAATTTCACTTTATCATACGCATTTGCCAATCATTTAAATACATTTTCACTGAATTGTCTTCAGCAGATTTCATTTGGTGTTAATGGGTTAATGTCAAATATCATACGCAATACATTTCATGATGACAATTTAATTAAATGTTATGTAAACTATTATTCCACTTTCTGCCAGTCATCGATTCGATAAGAATTTTTGTGACAAACCACAGTGGGGCAGAATTAAAATATTTTGGAAATAATTCAGACACTTTTTTTTCGCCTCTGGCATGAGATGAAAACTGGTCAATTTGATTTGATTTCTGAATTTCATAATATCTTATTAAGGTTGAAAATTATGTAATTTTAAAATAAAACTTCATCGATCCGCTGGACAATTTTCAACCAAACTTAACAGATACGAGTATATAGAAAAATGCTTTACTTAGTACTATTTGAGTTTTATATTTGTTTATATTTTTGTTTACCTTAAAGTGCCCTCTATTGGAAATATTAGCAAGCAAAGTTTATACTTTGACAGAATACAAATCCTAAGCTGTTAAATATATTTAAAAAAAATGTATTTTGTATAATTTAATGGACAAACACATTATAATTTTTCAATAAAACTAAACTCAGGAAAATGTTTTAATCATATTTAGGAACATTGGACGAAAATCTATGAAGATTTAATAAATAGGACGAAACTTTTCTTAAATATTTATGAAACATTTTTCATAACTTTTACATCATTTCATAGAAAAATGTCATCAATATTTGGTCCATATCTTGAAAACCGAAATAGATAGGGCAAAACGGACAAATTTTTTAGTCAAGCATAGTATTAACACACTTCGGTATCAAAACTGAACCAGATTCGTGTGGAATTAAGAAATGAAATCGTTTCATAAGTATTTTGTAAAAGTTTCATTGGACGAAAAACTATGAAGTTGACATCATATTTTGAAGGTTTTCATAAATAGTTTTTCCTTTGAGTGTAGCCAATATTTAAGTTTTGAGTAAAATTCGAATAAATTTTTTCGAAAAATTCATTGCCCGATCGTACAGATTTCACAAATTATTTTGAATCGATGAACTAATTCTTAGCAGATAAATAAATTTTAGCGTTTTCTTATCAAAATAGCAATCAAAAATGTAAAACTTGAGGCTTTTTTATATTTTATAATTTTTGAAAAGGGTTACATCGAAAATGGAACCTTTTTCAAAAATTTGGCAACTCTGGTTAACAATTTTGTACTATTTTGAGTTATTTTAGAGTTTTAAAATCGCTGAAAACGGAACAGTTGGCCCATAATGAGTTGATATAAAAGGCTCTATGAAACAAGACCCCAATGAAATAAGTCCCCAAACCAAAAATTAAATAACGCCCCATTTTTTGGGGCTTTAGTTCAATATGAAGCAATACCCCCAAAAAAATGAAATAAACCCCCAACCAAATGAAACGAAACCCCAAAATAAAATGAAATAACACCGCAATTTTGAGGCTTTATTTCATAATGCAGTAAAGCCCCATTTTGAAAATGAAATAATGCCCAATTAAAAAAAAAAAATCAAAATTATATATTACTTTAAAATATTTCTTTATTCCTAATTAATACATAGTAAAAAGGCTGAAAAAACGCTCGATTTTTTCAGCCTTTTTAAAATAAAAAGATTAATAATATTTAGTATATGAATACAGTTTTTTTTAATATTTTTTAGTAGTATATCACAAAATAAAACTAAATCGTATAATCGCACGCAGAAAAAACTTTATTTCGCGAAGCCGCCTGCCGCATTCTACGGAGGAAAAAAATCCCTAAGAGCGGCCGAAGGCCTCCACACAGAAAAAACTTGTTTTTACAAATTACTTGATGTCTTAAAAATATAAGATTTCAACGGATTCGACATCTGATTTGAAAAACAAGTTCTTCTGGAAAAAGCCCCACAAAATGAAATAAGACCACAATTTTTTTTATTAGAAATTGTTGGGGCCTTATTTCATTTTTGGTTTGGGGACTTATTTCATTGGGGTCTTGTTTCATAGAGCCGATATAAAAAAGGGCTTTAAGACCTTTATGGATTAAAAAGATACCAAAATACAAAAATTGCTAATTATTCTCTTCCCAGAACTCTCCAAATTCCACCGCTTGTTTTCTCAAATTTCAACAATAACTAATTTTACCCGTTATAATAATCCAACCAGCCGTTAAGAAGTTATTGACTTGTTTCCAAAATATTTTTTGAGTCTACCCCAATTTGCACACTCAAAACAGTTAGTTCAAAAGTCTGTAAAACGGCTTCTAACTCAATTGAAGTAACTTTTTTTGTTGCTTACGTTTAAATCAGCTAACGTTTTTAGTTATCTTATTTCACCACAAGAACAAATTTCATAAGTATTTGAACTAATTTTTTAACCTAAACTGTAGTAATTTGTGATTCTCAAATTAAAAAATTTACCAGTTAATTTAAACCACAATTGTTTTAAAAAATTGTTTTTTGTGTCTCCGTTATCAGTCTCTCTTATATATGCCGTTTTTTGCTCATAATTTATTTTATGTAATCTTAAAATAGGCTATATCTCGGAAACGATGCGATATTGAGTAAAATAGACCGGAGAGAACATTTTAACAGATATATTCGGTTGATTTAGCTTTAAAATTATCTGGACTTAGCTTAATTCTTAGATCACCTAAATTCAGCAGACTGTGATTCATAACGCCATTGAAAATTGTGCTGGCGCAAATTCAGGCACTATTTTCTGTTGTCGTAGCTGAATTTTCAACGGGCTTATATTTATGAGTATAGAAGCAAAAAAAAATTTAGGGTGTTTTAAATTTAAATTTTAAAAGATTAAATTTTTTTGCGTCTAGTAACTAAAAAACTTTTCTGTGTGCACATTGGGGTAGAGTCAAAAAATTTTTGGAAATAATTCAATGATTTCTTAACGGCTGGTGGGATTATAATAACTGAAAAATTTTTGTATAACATTCTCGGGAAGTGGAAGTTGTCGAATTCCCGGAAATGTCCGGCACGAAAATTTTACTTAATTCACGGAGAACTTTAGTTTTTTAGATCAGTAAATTGATTCATAATTTTTTTAAATCAATGATTTGTTCACAAATAATTTTATTCGGGATTTAGAGTCGATTTTTTAAGTTAAGTAAATAATAGTTAGTTTTAGCTTTCAGGTAATTTTCATGCAGAAAAACGGCTTATTAAATAATTTTGTATACTTGTGTTTCAGTAAACTAAACCTTTGACACTTCGTTTAGACTCAAAAAAAGTTTGATAGTAGAATCTACTGAAAATGACTGTTAAAACAACTGTAATTTTAGTTAAAAATTCGACACAAATAATTGCCGTAAAAATTACTAAGAATGTAGTTATTTTTAACTGTTGAAAAACAACTAACAAAAGTAGTAAAAACAACTGACAATTTTTAAAAACTACTGTTTTCAAAAGTTATATTGCGAATGGAGCAAAATTGATTATTAATATGTTTTTTGTTAAAACTCTGCCTATTCTGAAGGCTCTAGCAAAACTTCGGGTTCTGGTGAGATATTTAGCCAGATCGAAATACTAGTACCAACCTAGCTAATATGTTTGATTTGCTTTATTTTTGTACATATACCGAGGTTTTTTAATAACTAACAAAAACTAACTGCTTACTGCAAAATTACTGTTTTGATAGTTGTTTAGGCGCTGTGGTGTAATGGTTAGCGCGTTGGACTGTCACACAGATGATCCCGGGTTCGATTCCCTGTGACGGCAACATCAATTCAGAAAAATAATATGTATGAATTTGTTATCCCTCATATGTATCGTAGCGCCCACGTTCGCTGTTCCCATAGCACTTAACCCCACTGAAGTAAAACAATGAATTGAGGATATGAACCAAAAGCTTTAATAAGTTCTCCAACTCTCCATCAGGTGGCGAGCAACCACTGTTCTAAGACTTATTATGTCGTGCAATTACAGTGTTGCCAGGTTTGAAGCCTTTCATCTTTCCCCACCTTTCATCTCTCCACTATCCCCTTTCCAAAGAAAGTAACACATTAATTAATATGAAGAATTTCCTGAGTGTTGCTTCTCTTTAAAAAAAAATTAGTTTAATGTAGTTTTCGAGTACAAGCGTTGTTCCAAAAGTTTCTCGTTTGATCTGCGATGCTTAGTTTTCGAGAAAAATTGCGAAATCTAGAACCAGTAATGGGGCTGACTTTTAACCAATTGTTCAAAACATTTTTTTGCGCTTTTTTCGAGATTTTTGTCATTTTTTTCAGAATGTAAAATTTTGGCCATTTTTTTAACATATTTGACATTACGATTAATTTAAATTTTTTTGAATTTGAGCGATTTTTAATTTTTGGTAATTTTTTAGATAAGGCAATTTTTAGTTTTTTAGTATTTTTTTAATATTTGCAGTTTTATCCATATTTGAAATTTTGGCGATTTTTTCAATTCAATTTTGCGCTATGCATACATATAATCATATGTTTCCAGGCATACTGTTGCGACATTTATTCGATACACCGCATAGTTTAGGGACATTTGCTTACTTTGGGGACTGTCCTCAAAGTTTTCATACATCTAGAGTATAAGATGAGGACAATTGGTTCGATACAACGCATACTTAGGGGACAATTTTGGGTGTATATACAGATGTCCCCATAGTATGCGCTGTGCATACATATATATATATGTGTATATATATCGGAACTTTTTTCAGCGGGGGATTATGTAGCGTAACAATTACACATAAACAATTTTTTTTAATCCCGACCCGGACAGGCAATTTTCAATGAACTTCGGATATGTTGTAGAGAATACAAATTTAAGGAATCTGTGTTTTTTTATAGGTGCCCAATCGCATGTTTAGGCGTTTCTAAATTGGGCAAAAATTATCCCGTTTTACGGTTTATTTCGTTCTATTAAAAATAAATGAAGACAAATTTGCTACCAAAAGGTTTTTTGAATACACGTTCACTGGTGTATAAATTACGCCAAAAATGTTCGAGTATTATTGTTATTGAAAAAAATGTATTTTGAATAACATTAGATCTGGTGTTTTATTAAGGAATTTTATTAGTATTAAGCTAAAAAATAACACATAGCAATGCCCATTTAATTTAATCGATGAGGTGTGTGAACTTTTTCCGATATTCAAAAGAGCCTTTTTCACCTATATTTCAAATAGTTCATAGATGTGGCAACTCCTTATTTTCCGCAGAGCCTTTTTCCTCTATATTTCAAATAATTCATAGATGTGGCAATTCTGGGTCCACTATATAGGCAATATGGGTATCAAAATTGTTGCTCGCTTACAACATATCCAAAGTTCTGCGAGTTCTGGTCGGGATACCTCCCTTGTTAGTTTCCGAGAAAAATTTGTTTATATTTACTCTTTCCAAAGCCAGTCAAAATGACTGGTGTTTTTTAAAAAAAAATTCTTCTAAAATACATTTTTCATCCTATCAATATAATCTAGAAGTCAAGCACTTCAAAACATTATTTAAAGCATTTTGTAAAGTAGATACTTTTAATTGTTTTTTTTAGTGTAACTTCTTATAATATTGTACGATTTTTAATTAATTTATATATTGTGAATCTAGAATTCCAAATTTATAATAAGTAAATTTATTTATTTGCAACTGTTAGTAAAAATATATTTGAAACAATTGAAGAACCTGCGGTTCTAATTTCTGGAAGTTTTTTTTATTTCGTTCTGTATTTTCACTACAAATTATTTTTTTTGCTCATTGAAGTAAAAATAAAACGGGAAATCCCCGAGTTATTCGTGGTGAGTACAATTCGGTCATATGCATGTGAAATTAGATATGCTTGTACAAAATTATATACCTAATAATAAAAAAAAAATTTAAAGTTTTTCTATGAATTTAATATGTTCAATTAATTAAATATTATTAAATAAAAATTGTTTTGTGTTAAAATAAAGCTTACATAACTAGTTTTATTATAATTTTCTGTAAAAAAAAAATGTCCAGAAATTAGAACTTTTCAGAAATTAGAACTGCCCGATGTACAAAGTGGTTCTAATTTCTGAGATTCTACTGTAGCTACATTCTGTTCTAAATATCGCTTAAACAACACAACACTTCGAAATGCTTCAAATGCAGTTTTGAAGTGCTAGACTTCTAAATTACATTTATGCTTAAACCGTAATGATCGGATAAAAAATGTATTTTTGACGAATTTTTAAAAACCACCAGTCATTTTGACTGGTTTTGGGCAGAGTAGGTGTAAACAAATTTCGGGCATTCTAGTGTTAATTACGTTGAAAGTTTTAAATTTTATCAAAAAATAAAATTAACAACTTAATCGTACAATTTGAAAATTTTAATCGATCGATCACATTAATTTGTTTTCCGCTAATATTTACAAAAAATATTTAAATGATTATATCCGTTGTAGAATTTCAAGTTCAATAATATCGTTTA
Source organism: Delia radicum (assembly GCA_021234595.1). Classification (NCBI taxonomy): domain Eukaryota; kingdom Metazoa; phylum Arthropoda; class Insecta; order Diptera; family Anthomyiidae; genus Delia; species Delia radicum. The sequence goes on along the minus strand of CM037854.1, from coordinate 69,243,502 downwards.
CTATAAAACTTATAAACATTTTAAAAAAATCATAAATTGAACAAAAAAACACAACTCATAACTATATCGCAATTTTTGGTTTGATTGTTTAATCCACAACAATAAATTGAAATCACTTACTAGAGAAAACTAAAAATAGTTGAAAAAAAAAATGTTTTAAATAATATTTGAAATTCACACTTCTAACGATCACCAACTACTGTAGAAATTTTAAACTATGAAACGCGGTTTTCATACAAAAAAAAAAGTGTATATTAATGAATATTTGTTTAAATTTTTTTTAACAAGTACATACTACTAATCAAAAGAGAGAGATAAACATTTGTGTAGTAGGGACCCGAATAGCAAAAGAGGTTTTTATAGATTACAAAGTGTTTTTGCTCAAATTTAAAATTTACTTTTGAGGGGGTGTTTTTCATTTTTTTTTTTTGCAGATTTATTTTTTTGCAGAACGACCTATAACCAGGGTTGCCAGGTATGTTGAGCATAAAATCGTTCAATTTTCCAATAAAAATCGTCAAAATCGTCATTATATTTTCAAAAATCGTCAAAACAAAAAATATTTGTTACAAGTGGGATAAAGTTTTAATAAAAAAAAAAGAATAATAATGTAATTCACAAGTGCTCATATGCTATCGGTGTAATATAATACGGATTTTTTACACTTTTCTCTAATTTAAACTTCGAAAATCATGATATTTTATAACGATAGCACTTTACCACTTTAACTGTTAATTCCTTCTACATAATTCTGTAAACACCACTTCAGAAGCACAATTTTTAAATCTTAAATTCTTTTACATAGTTTAGAAATTCTTTAACAATGATATTTTCTTTAATTATTAAATTTGGACTTCCATTAACGAATTAAAGTTTCAAATTGCATTACATGTGATGACACAGTTTAATACAATAAATTGTGAAATTTTTGATTATTTCATATTTCTCATTTTGGGTTAGTTTTTAATATTGCTAAAAGTTATTTATTATTTTATTTATTATTTAAATTATTATTTATTTTTATTTAAATATTGTTTATTACTGCATGTTTTTCCATTTGCAAATATAAATTGTGAATATCTGAAGTTTCACTTTGGAACACTTTATTTATATTATTATTAGGCCTGTTTTTTAAGCAACGGATTTATTTTTGGATTTCTAAATGAGAATATTCGAACTCGATGTTTGTTTCGCAAAAACTTGCATGTTTTTTTTTTAATTTAAAAAATATTTTATTTTTATCTCAATCTTACACTAATTAAACTTTATAAAAATATAAATATTAAAAAAAGCAGGGCTGGCATTCAATAACTTTTCATAATAACGATTGGCTATCACAGTAAAACTAATAGCGGAATGGAAATTTAAAAAAAGCGATTCCATTAAAGACATGTTTCTTCTTATGTAAACGGTTTTAGTTTTCTATTTAACCTGTTTGATTTTGAAATATCTTGAACTAGTTAAAGTCAAAATAACGCCAAAATACCGAAACGACGATTTATAACGTTATTTTGTTGATTTAACAAAATTTAATGCCATTGTAATGAAAAGGTAGTGTTTGCCAACCATGAAAAAAGTAAGCACATACTCAGGGAACTTCTGTTGTAAATATTTGTCGTTGTTCCAGTTGTAATACAGTATCTTTATTTTTAAGTGAAAAAACAGTCATTTGTAGAAGAAATTTAATTTTTGACTACAATTGTAGTTCATTTAAAAAACAAACCACATTAAATTACAGTATTATGATTTTACATTCATTTTATACAGTATTTTTTTTTTTATTTAAAAAAATAAAACAAATTAATGTTTGTTTATATTTTACTGCACTGACTGAAGCACTCATTAATAATACAATTGAAGGGCTTATTGTAAAAACTTGATAAGCCACATTTAATTTTTGGTAAGTTTTCGCCTCTAAAAAAGTGAATAAATTTAGGAAATATGGCTATTACAGGATTTTATAATCTATAAAGGTGTTTAGACAAGGCTTTATACAAAATGTATTTAACGGTTGTCTACAAAATAGCGAAAACTAGAAAATTCTAAAAGTGGCTTATCAAGTTTTTACAATAAGCTCTTCAATTGTAGTTCATTTTTTGAACAGTAAAAAACAAATGACTATGATAGTTGAATTTACTGAAGTGTAAGTCGTTGTTTTTTCAAGTGAAATTTCATTGGTTTTTAGCTAAATTTGCAGTGGTCGTTACCTTTATTAAGTGCAGAAAATAAATTAAAATAAACCTAACATGAATCCATAAAATAACTTTTTTGCTAAACTTTCAATAAAAAATAGTTTTTAATTTTAACGAAATAATAAAAATCCAAAAATAGATCCGGTGATTTTTTAATAATAGCAAATAAACATGTTTTGCTGACATATTAAATGTTTGTCAAAAAATCGAAATTTTGGAAGCAAAAATCGTCATTTAGTAATTTAGGTACTAAAAATCGTCAAAATGACGATAAATCGTCAAACCTGGCAACAGTGCCTATAACTGAGCTAAACTGATATTTGTTTAACTATCTCTTTATAATTACAGATTACAACTGAATGCATTTTCATTGTACATACAATTACCGCATTGTCTGTATAATTAATAGTTAAACTTGTCATTTGTAAAATACAATTAAATACTAATTTTTAGTAAACTAACAAAAAAATAAAAACGTTAATAAAGTTTTATAGTTTTTAAGCTAACATAGAGTTTGCAATAAACTATTATACATTATTCGATTACACAGTGTGACAGTGAAAATACACTTTTAAAATGACCTAGTGTAAGTTGTACTGCTGGTTGAGTAAATCACTTTTCAAATTTCAAAATTTTGAATAAACCCTCAAAATCTGAAGTTGTCGATCAAATACGTTTTCTGAAGATTCCACGGCCTAAAATATTTTTAACTTAGTTTTAAACCGATTTTAAAGATGTATAGGAAAGATGTATAGTTAAGCTTTCCAAAAATATATATGTTTATGCTTTTATCAAACCAATGTGGAAATATTATCCAAATTATTTAAAACTTTCAACTTTTCTATAACTTTTTTCAACTTTGGCGCCTTTATTTTCTAATACTTCATTTAAACTCTATTGTGTTCTTATTTTTTCTTGAAAGTACGTTTAATACTGAGTAAAAATTGTTAAAGTTACAATTTTTTTTTTGGAATACAAATTTAATTTTTACCGTGCGCCCCGGTAGGCTAGTTGGTAGAGTGCTGGCTTATCAGTGCGGGGGTCGTGGGTTCGATTCCCACCAGAGGCACTAGTCTGTTTTCGCTACAACGCGCCGAAGTCCATAGTAGCTAGTGCTCGGGTAAGGTAATAGTATATAATTTGTAATTATATGATTATTAATTAATTTAATAAAAAAATGAAAAATAATAATTTTTACCTGCATTTGCGAAACATACACACATACTACTAAGGAGGTCTTGTGGTTTAAACAAAAATATTAGATTTTTTTTGCATGTTTTTAGCTTAGATATTCAAAAGGATTTTTCGAAATTCGAAATAGTTTATGAGATACAGCCATTTTTGTCCTAAAAGGATTTTTCAAAATTCAAAGTAGCTTGGGAGATGCAACCATTTTTGTGAAGCAATGTCTTTGCCTAAATGAGGTATTCACAAAATACTAAAATACTTAAGCGTGTTTTTCTCGAAACCCCGTTTTTCAAAATGGTACACAGGGTTTCTCAAGTTCTACTGAACCTATTTGGATGATAGAGGCAGTGCTGCCAACCCAATTTGTTAAAAAATCGTCAATTTTTGTGGAAAAAATCGTCGAAACCGTCATTTTGAGAATGAGGAATCGTCAAAAAAAAACGTAATTTTCAATACTCATTATATTTCACAAAAAAAAGTGAAAGTTTACTTAAAACTTCGTTTAAATCACTTTATTTGTACTTATTTCACCATTTTGAAGTCCATTATTTGTATTATCAGCTCCTTTACAAATTCCTTAAGAACACGACTGCCAATACTCATGATGGGAAATAGAATTTTAAAATCACCGATTTATTTTAAAATCTGCAAAATTTCATAGCAAAATGCCATCTAAAAAAAATATTGGTTTATGTAGAACAGGAGAGCCCAAGAGTTAGTTCCTTATGGAAGAGCAAACACCAATACATTTAAAGAAAAACTAATTTTTATTCAATATTTTTTGTTGTAAAAACCAATACATACAAAGAAAAAAGAAAAAAATATTTCAATGTTTACCAGCAAAGCATACGAAAGTGTTGTTGCTTTGCACTTGCGTGTATACAGTGCAGAACGACAAAAAAACTAATAAGACAAAGTTGTTTTTGTATTTCGTATTGCTAGTGCTGAGTGCTCTATGTGTGTATTAAAACACACAGCCTATAAATAGCTAAGTGTTTTTACAAAAACAAATGAGCACGAAGCGCATAGGGCTTGGGCACCCTTGATCTAGAATTAAAAACGTGAAAACCACTCTAGTCAGTGATTTTAAAGCAAATTGATTTAAAACATTTAAAAAATTTAAAGTTTATAATTTAACTTCCTAAAATATATAAAAAATCACTTCGGTTATCGTTATTTTTTAAATAAAATTAAAATAAGTCTTTCAAAATGATATAAATAAAAAAAGTCTTTCGAAATCATATAAACTTATGTAGTTGATTTTTAAAACGGGAAATAAATACTTTTTGATCGATTGGAAATCATTTTATCACACTTAATTAAGATGTTTTAAATTAAAAGACTCTTGATCAAATTTTGTCAGTAAAATATAGAGAATAACATTGAAAAATTCGATAAAATTAGCAACATTTTTAAAAATCGTCATTTTTCATACAATGAATTTAGTAAACTCGTCATTTTATCATATTTCACTTCAAAAATCGTCAAAATGCAGACAAATCGTCAAAGTTGGCAGCACTGGATATAGGGTTTAATCGAAGCAATTAACGTGGCTTTCGTCTCATGCTCAATCATCTGTTACACTATCACTATTACACTATCGATTTTTCATTTTCAAATGGCCGCCATTTTGATAAATAATTTTTTTTTATGATTGAGCGTGGAACGATAGAGGCATTCATACTAATCAATTCCCCGTTTTCCGTTTTGCTTTCAGATAACCATGAGTCCCGGAAAGCTGCGTACCGTACCAACAACACATCTTTTTCGGAAGACCATACTTTTCTCGGCCTCCATTATATTTTTCTTGATGAATTGTGCAGCCAAATACAAAACGCGGAACTAAAAACTCTGGCAGTCCAGCAGTCCATACAGGAAGATGCAAACAATTTAATCACAAAAAAAATATTTACGTGGTGGGAAAAATTAAAATGTTATTATACAAAAAAAAATTGTAAATTTAACAATTTTTAGTCGATTTTAACAAAGAAGGACTCATTTTACTCAGCAAGAAAAAATTGTGTTTCAAATAAAGTATTGGAAAATAAAAGCCCCAAAGTTAAAAAAAAAATTTAAAAAAAGTGGAAATTTTTAAATATTTTAGATAATATTTCTACATCTGTTTGATAAAAGTATAAACATTAACCTTCGCACTACTGAAACCCACCCGGGTGGGTTTTGTAGATTTTAAATCATTGATAACTTTACGGTTTTTGGTCAAAACAAAAAATGCTTTCGACTCAGTGACCAAGTTTTTTTATTTTTATCAGAAACTGTTTAATTATTCAAAATTCGACTATTACTTCTAATTTTTTTTTTTTAGTAGTCTCCCGAAACCCACCCAGGTGACTTGGTTTAGAATATTGATTATTTTTATCACTATTTAGTATAAGAATTTTGACAAATTTGGCGTATATAACAATGTTCCCAGTTTGTTTGAACAAGAAATAATTGATTTATCTAATACATATGCTTCACTTGTCCATTAATGACTGATACCCGATTCCATTGTCTAATATCGATGAAATTGTACGCATTCAATATTTAATATCTTAGGAGCTATTGGTTATATCACCCCCCCCCCCCCCCTCCCATACTTGGGAGTTTTTTTTTTTTGTCAAGCAACACTCAGGAAACTCTTGCTATTTATTAATGAGTTGCTTTCTATGGAAATTGGATAGTGGAGAAATATAAGGTGGGGAAAGGATGGAGGGCTTCAAATATGGCAACACTGTAATTGCTCGTGATGATAAGTCCTAGAGCAACTGTTGCTCGCCAGCTGATGGAGAGTTGGCGAACTTATTAAAGATTTTTTGCTTCATAGACCTGATTCATGTTTTACTTCGGTGGGGTTAAGTGCTATGGGAACACCGAAGGTGGGCGCTACGATACATATGAGGGATAGAAAACTCTGTGGGACCATATGTGTAACAGTCCAACGTACTAACCGTTACACCACAACGCCCCACAAATGTCCATTTTAATTTGAAAATAATCGATTTTTCAAGCAAAGGTATTTCATAAAACTGTAAAATGCGTAAATGGGCATGTCAAGTAATCATACTTATAGACTAGGTGAGTGGTCCTAAACTTGTGTATATTTTTTGTACGATAAAGAACTCCTTAGACTATAAGCTAACAAGTAAGTTTTTCTATATTATACTTCCCGAATTTTTCAGAGTCATTTCCGTGCAATTTTTCCGACTATGTAAATTTGCAGACTTTTGAACCGCTAACTACCCTCCAGGAAGGTTGTGAAATTTTACGAAAACATTTTTCTAAAGTAGTTTTATCCTTTCTCTGCCTGCCTGTGAAAATCAATTTGCTGCAGCTCTTCCCTGGATGTATTTATATTTTTTAAGATGGCTCCAAAGTTTAAGGTCGTCCAAAAAAAAAACTTGGAATTCGCGAGCTTCACAACCTTTAAAATATGCCACTATGAATATAAATATTTTCTGCCAAAAAAAAAAATTTAAAGAAAGTTTTGTTAGGGGTCGCAGATCGAAATTGAATGAAAAAAAAAATAATTATTATGATCGCGATACATAATCTGTATTTTTGGGCGTACTTTACGGTTATGAAATGGAAAATTTCATACAGAAAAATGTTCAACTTTGATCTAGTGGCTTTCATATAATTATCGCTGTGAAAATTATTTTTTTGAATGGATATATTTATGTGTAATTTCCTTTATGTGAGCTAAGATTTTTGTTAACAAATAAATTTTAGTAAGCCAAATATTATCGAAAAAAAGTCCCAAATTAAAGTTCAACTGCAAATATATCTTTTTAATTTAAACTGAGCTTTCAACCTTCGTATATTTACAATACAATTGAATTCAAACATATTAGCTAGATTGACCAGCATTTCGATCTGACTAAAGATCTCATTCGAACCCGAAATTTTGGAAAACCTATTAATCATTAATTTTGCTCCATTCTTGTTTTCTTATGCCCAGTTTTTCACTTCGTATTTAAATGCCATTTGGACTTTAAGTTCTATTTAAATACAAACGTCAGTTTTTAACTTCAAATTTAAATCACATTTAAGTGACCAATCTTGTGCATTTAAAGTCTATTTAAATTGTACAAATATAACATATGATTTTGACAGTTTGTTTTTTTTCCGCGAGGTAAAACAAACAATAAAAAATAAATTAAATTACAGCAGCCAATAAAAATTCAACTTCGGATGAAATTTTCACTTCTTTTCATTTGTATTGTATTAATTTTATTATAATTAATATTTTATTTCTATTTATATATATATATTTATATATATGTATATATTTTATTTTTTTTTTATTTCTATATTTTATATTTTCTGCTTTTTTCTATTCTTGAAACAGCTGTTTTATGAATAATGATCATTAGTTTTTTGACATTTCATGATGCTACCATACTTTTGTCGCAAATAAATAACAATTATCATTTAAGACTGAAAAACTGAAACTGTATTTAAATACAACTTAAATTTAAATGGCAATTAACTAATTGCATATTTAAATACGAAGTTAAAAACTGGGCATAGTAATCAAACCCGTGGCTAGGGTTTTTCCTAACAAGCATTATGACGTTACTAAACTTTGAAGATTAAACATGTTCTATTTATATAAAAAAATTAGTTTTTTACTCTGGCTCAAGTAATATTTTTTACAGTTTTAATAGTATTTTGTTTTTATATACATCGAGATTATTTTTATCAGGCACCAGATTTTAAAACCTCTAAAACTTTTTATTATGTTTGTTTAATTTTTCTGGATGGATATTTTGTTTTCAAAAAATTTTTTAATTTTTTTTTTTATGATGTGAGCAAGATTATTCAAGTTCAAGATCATTTGTTTTTTGTTAAACAAAAAACCGTGCAATGTTTATTTATTACTCAAAAAAGTTTTTGCCTGCTAACTTATAGCAGACTTTATCTACTGAGAGGTCCTTACATGTTTCACTTCGCGTCACCGAAAATATTCTAACCCTTCTACATTGGTTCTCTGATGATTTTCGCTGACGCGAATCAGTATTGATATTTTCAACAAAGTACAAAATTATTTTCATCTTTGATGAAAAAAGTTGAACCCACTAATTTTGTGAAAATTCTAGAAATCATATCCATATGGAGGCTCTTTACACAATTTTTTTATAATTGAATAAGGAATTTCAGTGTCATGAATGCCACTATATAAATGAAGCATTATTTAACTAATATTTTCAAGATATATTTAATTTTGACAATGGCAAACTAGAGAATTAAATGCATTGCTGTTTGGGTTGAAAACCGCGAGTTTTTGTTTAAGCGCGAAATAGTTTATTTGAAAAAATTTTAAAATATATCAATATTATTTTTTTTTTGTGTTACATACAACCTCAAGTACCCAGTAAAAAAATATTTAAATTTTATTGTTAACTCTTATCCCCGCTATGACAAAAAAAGTCAAAAATGTTGCATTATTTTCAAAGCTCTAATTAAAACATAAAACAAAATTGAAAAATTGCAAAAATTATAATAATTTTGGGGCTTTTTATGAAATACATCATAAGAGTTAAAAAAAAATTATAATACTGAAGGGATCCCTCAATCCACTTAGAATGTGAACCGATTTAATTTTGGCGGATTCGGAGAACAGAAAAGCTAATAGGAAAGAAAATTGTAATTTAGCTGCATTACATGCGAGGCCATGATCGGGCATGATCGCTAAACGGTCATGACTTGGTATTGTTACGATTGTAATGTAAGAAGAGCGCAGGTTTGATTCTTACAGCTGCAGGTTGTTGAAAAATTTATCATATAGAGACAATCTAACAATTATAAGACACAAATAATAATACAATTTAAATGGAAAATCACTGATGATGCCTGTCCATAAAAAGAGGCAGAAACTAGTCTAGTCTGATTTAAAAATTAATAGTGTTTATAATTTTTAGAGAAAAACGTTTATTCTTTTTCTTAACCTCAACATTTCTAAAAAAAAATTAAAAAAGTACAAAAGTAGAGGCAATGAGGCAAAAAACGCAAAAATGTTTAGGATTTTCAACAAATAAATTCACTAATACTGCTCCTCCACTTACGTGTTTTAAGCAAAACATGTGTTTTGGTATAAAAAAATATATGGGAAAACATGTACAAAACATGTTTTGTTTCAAAACACGTCCAAAACACATTCAGTGGAAACGTAGCATAAAGTATAATTTTTCTACAATTTTTTTGACAGATAGTTCCTAATAAATTTGATATTTATATCTATGGTAAAGCCCTTATCTTTGAATAATTTGAGATAAGTTAAAAGGTCTAAGAATATGGACAAAAAAGTTTTTTTTGTGACAATTTTTTGTTGTTGTTTGTGTTTTTTCTTTGATATTTTAAATTTTGAATCTCGCTCCTAGACGAGGACAAGAAATTCTCATTGAGTTTGTGATTTAACATAACAAATATCTCTAGAAATTCTAATAACAAAGTCCCCTGAAGATTTCCTTAGGCAGGAATGAAATCCGGATAGGGACACGCCTACATCAGATTGCTTTTCACAATTTGTTAAATAAGTTTTGGGACTTTAGCACATTTAATTACTATAAATGCAATTAATGTTTATCCCGATGAAAATAAATTTAAATATTTTTTTCAAATGCTGGTAATGTTGTTTAACTGCATTTGGAGTTGTTTTTACTAAATTCGACAGTTAATTTTTAACAGTTAAAATAACTACACATTGCGGTTGATTTAAATGCAAATGTAGTTTACACCTTTTCAACAGCAAATGTCAGCAAAATTTTAGTCAGAAGGATGCTTGCAAAAAAATTGCAAATGGCAACAAAATCTTTCAGCAACAAAATTAGTAGATTCAACAAAAGTTTTGCTAACAGTTAGTTGATTAAAAATTAAAATATGGTTGCTAAAAGTTAACAAAAGTTTTGATAAATTTTATTAGACTGAAAAAAATCATACAATTTGTTGAAAAACTATACTTTAGTTGTAAACATTTTTTTGTGATTCTTTTCGCTTTAGTCTGTCTGCCTGAACTTATATTTGTTTGCAATTTCAAATTGTCAATTTCACCACACTACATTAATAATCATTATAAACATTTTGTTTACAAATAAACATTTAATCTTTATTAAATTTAAATTCTTTACTTTGTCTTTCATTTAATTAATAGACAATTATTTTCACAATCCGATGACATCACAAACTTTAAGTTGTTTTAATCCACAATTTTGTTTTATGTATGTAAAACATATACAAAAATCTTTCATGGTTGATTTTTTTACTGTCTTGTTGTCTTTTTGCTAGCATTGTCCTTTTCTCTCTTATATCTTGACATGCAGCGACATTTAAATCATTCTGCGTATATTTCTCAATCTGGCTGTCGTCCACACTATTATTGTGCTTATCAGCACATTTTTTAGCAATATAAATTAGTAAAACATTAGTGAAATATTAGTAAAAGATTATTTCAAAACAGTTAAGTTCTGAATAAGTATAACTAAAATTTTAGCTTAATTCATAATTTACGAAAAAGTTTGCTGAAAAATAGTATACTTGATTTACAAAACGTTTCACTAACATATTTTTTTGAGTGTAGTTATTTTAACTGTCATTTGTAGTTGAATCTACCTACTTGATTTTCTGTAAAAACAGCACATCAATTTGCCTAGAGTTTAATTATCTTTACATTAATTTGAAAAATATTTAACATTTAGTGGCCTGCGGTCAAAAAATACCCATGGAATGTGGTTCGATTTGGAACCATTTGCAATAAAACTGGAGAGTGTAATGAACGAAAGTCGACAAATCGTTTTTTTCAGGTACATCCTACTATTCCATGTAAAAAAAATTGGAGACATGTCACTAAACTACACTTGTTCACTAAATAAATAATGAATACCCTTAATAGTAAGGCCTGTAAATTTATCTCACAATAACTAAAGTTTAGGGCTTAAGCATAGATACGAATGTAAAATTTATAAAAAAATATCTAAGGTTAACGTTTCCCAAAATAAACAAGATTGATTTCATGTGGAACCATTTGCAATAAAACGGGGGGTGTAACATGGACCAAAATCGACAAAACGATTTTAAGGGACATCCTATTTAGGGTAAAAAAATCGGAGCTACGTAACTATATCCACATTCACATTCATGGTTTAATTATAAAGGTTAGGCAATTGCAGGGTGTTTGGTCGCTATAACAAATTCTTTGATAACTTTCAGTACAATAATATTTACGAAAATACAAAAGAGAAGAAAAACATTTTATTCGGGATAAATGATCCAAGTTCTCACTAAATTTAAAAAGTTGCAATATATTTAAAAATTTGTTAATATTTCATTTTGTTTTACTAAAACTTAAATGTGTTTTCAAAAATAATAAAAATATTTAAGCTGTCAAAATCTCTAGATTTCTTTCACATACAAAATTTAAGTCGTCAAATTGTAAAAATAGATTGAATTTAAGGAAAATTTGTGATTTGGTAGCAATATTTTTTTTAAAGATAGAATTAAAGCAAAATAATTGCAGCTAATATAAAGAAAAATTAACCATAACCAAATAAAAGTATATTTTTTAACCACCAGAAGAAATGTTATTACTTGAAAAAGGGGCATTTTAAATAACTGTCAGAAATGTAATGGAATGGGATTACAGAACAGCGATGATTATGTATGCCGATGTTTCTTGATTTTGAAATGTTATTGTTCTGAGAAACGTCGCAAACAACAGTCTTTGGTAATTAATCCACGCTTTATTCTATTCCAAGTTACTTATTATTATTCTTTTCCACTCGTTTTGGCAAAACACAGTCTAGTGGGAAAAACTTATAAACGACACTTATTTGTTAAACAAACAGTCAGAGGGCGAAGTTGACCGACTGTTAGTCGGCGCACAGCCGCCGCCGTATAATTCTTACTTGCATTAGCCGCCGCCGAAGCATGCGGCTTTCATCGGCTAAAATTCTTAGCCGACTTTCAGCCATACCTAAACAAGAGCGGCAAGCGTTTTCTAGCTGTCAAAAATTCTCATGCCCATACAATTTGTATGTAGCATCCCGAAATAACGCGGCGGCAACGCGGCGGCAACTCTTTGCAATTGGAAAATCCGATTTTGACAGAGCGTTTCATAGTGAAGTTAGTTGCAAAAGACAACAAATGTAAACCAGGGATGGCAAAGTTGATACTATAGTACTTTTTTTTGATACTATTCGATGTTCCAAAGTACTCCCGCGACTCATTTGATACTATTGGACGATTTAAAGTTTTTAATTCATTTTATTTTTTTAATTTTTATTAATATATAAATTTTATTAATATATTGCTCGCAACTTCATAAATAAAGATGTGTTAGATACTTGCACACCGTTACAATTAAATATCCACGATAACCATATTCCGCTAAACGACGTTTTTTGTGGTACGCACTCATAATAATCTATAGGTAAAATACACGAAAACCGTTGTTCATTTTACGAAAGTTTTGGTTATTTTGACATTACGAAAAAATTTGTAGAATATACAAATCACATTTCGTAAAGTTTTGCAAAAACTTTTTTTAAATAAAAATGTGGTGCATACCTTACGGGTTTATTTTAAAATTAAAAAAAAAAAAAATGTAATGGTGCCACACCAGAATCGAACTCACGATTTCAGTGACGTCCTGCTGTGTTGAAGTAGACCCCTCTACCATTTGCACCAAAGTAGCTGATGCAATACAACAAACTAAAAAGGAACTTAAGTCGAAAATATTATGAAATTTTTATGAAAACTAGAAAAATATGCTACAAATATTTAATAAAAAAGGTAAAATGGCCATTAAATATTTTTATTATGTTTATTGAACTAAATAATATATTATAATTTTTTTACAAATATATCAAATAATATATTAAAAAACAAAATAAAAAAATAATAAAATAATAATAATAATAAACTTAAATAACAATTTCAAACTAATTGCATTTTATTATTAAATATTTTATCTTTTTAAATATTTGTTTTATTGAATTTCATACTAAACCCGGCAAATAAAGTGGAAGTAGTGTTTTCGGGTTCTCTTTAACTTGTTTTAGGATCCTCTATATTAAATAAAATACAAAATATCCATTTATATCAAAACACAAAAATAGTAATAATGAAATAAAAAAATAAAACATAGAAATTTAAAAAACATTAATAAACAAAAAAAAAAAAATATAAAAACTAAAAAAAAAAAAAATTTGTCCTGGCCAGGAGTTGAACTCGCAACCTTCTGATTGCAAATCCGACCTCTAACCACATCAACATCTAAATGTAATATTTGTAACATTACAAATTTTTGTACAATGTACTAAAAAAATATTACGAAATCATGTTTGTATTTTTTACGAAATTTGTAAATTTATATAATTTGTTTTATACAAAAGTTTTGTAATATAAACAAAATGTTTGTACATTCTACGAAAAAAAATTTACGAAAAATATATTTGTATTTTTAAGCATGGATTATTATGAGTGCGGAAATGGATTTGTATATAAATACAAATCAGATTGAATCCGGCACTGTAAATCATATAAAAGAAAATTCCAAAAATTGTTATATTAAATTTTGTGAGGATTTGAAGACCAGAGTAAATTTTGATAATGAAATTTTAATTTGGTTCAGTAAGCTTTCACCTGAAAACGTTGTTTGCGGAAGAACCAATAGTATCGTGAAATTTTGGATAAAAAATTTTCCTAACGAAGAAAAAATTTGACGTCATTAATATCCAATACAGAGCGTTGGCAGATTGGCAAGAACTAAAACTTTCTAGAAAGGAAAATATATGTAGTTTCTGGTCGAAAGTATCTAAAATTAAAAATGAGTTAAACAAATATTTGTTTCCCGATATTTTAAGAATTGCTGCAGGTATTTTATCCATACCACATTCTTCTGCAAACGTTGAGAGAATTTTTCCATACCAAAATCTGATTAAAACCAAAGGCAGAAACAGACTTCATGTTCCAACAGTATCAAATCTAATACAAACAAAATATTTATTAAATGCAACAAATTCTTGTTGTTACAATTTTAAAATCTAACAAGTTATTATCAACCAATTTATAAAATTATTTTTTAGCTGTATTGATTAATTTAATTTGGATTTCATTTGGAGTTCTTTGTTCCTGTACATTAATTTAAAAAATATACTTTTTTTAAAGTAAAACTTTATTTTTTTTATAAATTCATATAAACATAAATTTGTGTTCAATAACATTTAATGTTATTTTAATACATTTTGTATGAATTTTAAGAAAAATAAAATAAAAAATAATTTTAGTACTCTGAGAGTCGAAAAAGTACTATTTGAAAATTTTATTGGTACCTAAACGAAATTCTCATTTCTCATCCCTGATATAACAAAAAAATAAGACAGAAAAAAATATATTTGTTATTTATGTATATATATTATATATATTATATTATTATTTATATTATTATTTATATATATTTGTTATTATATAAAACACAAAACATAAATCAGAAACACCAATATTGTAATGTACTTTATTGTCAAAATAATCAGGGTTGTTATATTTTTTATTTTGATAACCCTGTTTTTATTGTTTAGGGATGACATTTCAGCGTTAACGCTAGGCGGTAAAAAACGTTCCGCTTGCCGCTCTTGTTTAGGTATGGCTGTTTGATAGCTAAGCTGAAATGTTAATTTTTTTTTTAGATTATAGTTTACTTTTACCTAAGTAGATTACTATAAAATCTCTTGATCTATATTTTGCAGCAAGGCAATTCGAAAATATAAATAAAAATTGTTTTGTTTTACTGAGTATATTTATGATTTTTTTTTAAGAAGTTGGAATTTGAGTTGCTGTGGCAGCATGGTTTTTTGAAAAACAGATTATTCTTTTTAGCATTTTCCCAATGTTGCAAAACTCACCAATTTGTGTTTTGTAATTCCAGCCACGTCAGCATCTTCAGAACAAGCTTTTTCTTTTGCTGGGAATTGCGTTAACGAAAAAAGAAGTTTACTCTATCCTGCTACAATAAAAAAAACAGCTATTTGTGCATAATAACATGAAAGACATGAAACCATTTTTATCAAAATAATCAAAATCTTACAAACTTAATTAAAATGTCTTATGTTTGTTATAATTTTTATTAAAAATAAAAATTATGTTTTTTCGACCTTTAATTGTGCAATGAAAATGAAAATTATTCAAGTTTGAGGCCATATACTCTATATTTCTTCATTAGGATATTGTCCTAACAAATAATCTATAGAGTTTTTGTTTTCAAATTTATTATTTGACCCTTTCAGGAATGTGTTGATAGATCTATTTCGGGAATTTTCTAGGTTCCCATCATCAGAACACGTTTTGAAAGCGGGTAACAATCCCATGTCAAACATCAAGCATTCATATGAACTAGTTTACTCACTACATGAGAACTAATATACATATGATTTTGAAGTTAAAGATTATAACCATTGATCAAAAAATAAATTGAAAACTTGTTTGTGTGTATGTCTACCTTTGGTAAATATTCAATACACGTTTTTGTTTTTTTCCTCCTTTTTATGTTTTTGTTAAGTTTGTAAACAAAACAGGGGAAGTAAACTAGGCGGTACTTTGCCTTTTTTCACAAGTTTGTTATAATTTTTATTAAAAATAAAAATTATGTTTTTTCGACCTTTAATTGTGCAATGAAAATGAAAATTATTCAAGTTCGAGGCCATATACTCTATATTTCTTCATTAGGATATTGTCCTAACAAATAATCTATAGAGTTTTTGTTTTCAAATTTATTATTTGACCCTTTCAGGAATGTGTTGATAGATCTATTTCGGGAATTTTCTAGGTTCCCATCATCAGAACACGTTTTGAAAGCGGTAACAATCCCATGTCAAACATCAAGCATTCATATGAACTAGTTTACTCACTACATGAGAACTAATATACATATGATTTTGAAGTTAAAGATTATAACCATTGATCAAAAAATAAATTGAAAACTTGTTTGTGTGTATGTCTACCTTTGGTAAATATTCAATACACGTTTTTGTTTTTTTCCTCCTTTTTATGTTTTGTTAAGTTTGTAAACAAAACAGGGGAAGTAAACTAGGCGGTACTTTGCCTTTTTTCACAAGTTTGTTATAATTTTTATTAAAAATAAAAATTATGTTTTTTCGACCTTTAATTGTGCAATGAAAATGAAAATTATTCAAGTTCGAGGCCATATACTCTATATTTCTTCATTAGGATATTGTCCTAACAAATAATCTATAGAGTTTTTGTTTTCAAATTTATTATTTGACCCTTTCAGGAATGTGTTGATAGATCTATTTCGGGAATTTTCTAGGTTCCCATCATCAGAACACGTTTTGAAAGCGGTAACAATCCCATGTCAAACATCAAGCATTCATATGAACTAGTTTACTCACTACATGAGAACTAATATACATATGATTTTGAAGTTAAAGATTATAACCATTGATCAAAAAATTCCCGAAATAGATCTATCAACACATTCCTGAAAGGGTCAAATAATAAATTTGAAAACAAAAACTCTATAGATTATTTGTTAGGACAATATCCTAATGAAGAAATATAGAGTATATGGCCTCGAACTTGAATAATTTTCATTTTCATTGCACAATTAAAGGTCGAAAAAACATAATTTTTATTTTTAATAAAAATTATAACAAACTTGTGAAAAAAGGCAAAGTACCGCCTAGTTTACTTCCCCTGTTTTGTTTACAAACTTAACAAAACATAAAAAGGAGGAAAAAAACAAAAACGTGTATTGAATATTTACCAAAGGTAGACATACACACAAACAAGTTTTCAATTTATTTTTTGATCAATGGTTATAATCTTTAACTTCAAAATCATATGTATATTAGTTCTCATGTAGTGAGTAAACTAGTTCATATGAATGCTTGATGTTTGACATGGGATTGTTACCGCTTTCAAAACGTGTTCTGATGATGGGAACCTAGAAAATTCCCGAAATAAATCTATCAACACATTCCTGAAAGGGTCAAATAATAAATTTGAAAACAAAAACTCTATAGATTATTTGTTAGGACAATATCCTAATGAAGAAATATAGAGTATATGGCCTCGAACTTGAATAATTTTCATTTTCATTGCACAATTAAAGGTCGAAAAAACATAATTTTATTTTTAATAAAAATTATAACAAACTTGTGAAAAAGGCAAAGTACCGCCTAGTTTACTTCCCCTGTTTTGTTTACAAACTTAACAAAACATAAAAAGGAGGAAAAAAACAAAAACGTGTATTGAATATTTACCAAAGGTAGACATACACACAAACAAGTTTTCAATTTATTTTTTGATCAATGGTTATAATCTTTAACTTCAAAATCATATGTATATTAGTTCTCATGTAGTGAGTAAACTAGTTCATATGAATGCTTGATGTTTGACATGGGATTGTTACCGCTTTCAAAACGTGTTCTGATGATGGGAACCTAGAAAATTCCCGAAATAGATCTATCAACACATTCCTGAAAGGGTCAAATAATAAATTTGAAAACAAAAACTCTATAGATTATTTGTTAGGACAATATCCTAATGAAGAAATATAGAGTATATGGCCTCGAACTTGAATAATTTTCATTTTCATTTAAAATGTCTTATACTAGTTTAGCAATGAATTACTTTTACTTTTTTTAATCCCTTTTTTTAAATAAATAAGTCAATTTAATTTTTTTAAATATTTCTAAAAACAGTCGGCTACAAGCCGCCGCCGAGTTATTTTTGCTTAGCCGCCGCCGCCGAAAATTTTAGCTCGGCTTCGCCCTCTGCAAACAGTGAACCGCCTAAATAATTAATTGCCAATTTTGTTTCTTTTCCAGAATCGTTTCGTTCCATTCGTTTCAATTGTTGATTTGACACAATCTACAATAAACCAATGTTGCCAGAAGTTGTGGAAAATCGAAATTATCGAATTATTTCGTTTACAAATTTAATCTGAACAAAGTAATATAGATTTTTGTTGGCATCTTTAGTGCCCAAATTGACAGACGCAGACCATTTCCAAAACATAAAGTGGCACTATTGGTTTGTTTTGTAGCCTTCATCAATAATTTAAAAAGAAACTTAATTGCATTTGTTCTGAGTTCTGGACAATTAAGTATATTTTTTTAGAACGAAATTTAAGTTTTTTTGTAAAAATTTTACTTTTTTGCCGTCACTTTTCGTTTAAAATCCATTAGTAAACAAACTAATGATTAGATTCCGCTAATATTTTGTACACATAATCTGACGACTTTTTAAAAGCTAACTTGATTAAAAAAAGCTCACTTTTAAACATAAAAAAAGTTAAGTGATAACATGTGTCGGGAATTATTCAATCTCATTCCTTTACTACTACTTTTTTGCAGTTGATAAGATTTTTTTTAAGCAATAACTGTTTTAGCCTACTCCAGAAAATATTTTGGAAAATTTAACAAACTTATATATTCAAATAATTTTCCAACAATTTAATTTTTCTTATGATAATTGAAAACAATTTCGTTGACACAATTTCTAAATATAATATATAAAAAATTTATGTGTAAAAACCGTGGGGATTTTTGTAGGGGAAACTATTCGAGGATATATGGGGAAAGGGATTTTTATTTAGTATAGATGTTTTTTTAAAAAATTCACTGGCAACACTGTAATAAACTCTATTTGACAGATGACTCGGCATTTCGATTGCTGTCAAAAACAGAAATTAAAGCTATTCAGAAACAGCAAACAATTTTGCACAATATTTAATTAATTATAAAGAATATATATAAAAAACTATGTCGGCAGATAAAGAGAAAACTACTAAAGGTGATTTAGGTTTATTGGAAGAAGATGATGAATTTGAGGAATTTCCTGCTGAAGGTTTGAAGACAAAATAATGAAAAAACGCCATCAAGATTTACATATGCTAACATTTTTGTAAATTATTTACAGACTTTAATGCCGTCAATGAAGATGAGGATGAAGTGAACGTTTGGGAAGATAATTGGGATGATGATAATGTTGAAGATGATTTCAATGTACAACTTAAGGCCCATTTAGAAAAACAAGCCATGGAAACGTAATTAAGTAAAAACGCAAGAATGGTTACGAAATATTTTATTTTAGGCATTAATTTCTTTTGTAAGATACCATTAAAAAATTAAATTAAACGGAAACAATATTAATTGCATCAATTTTCATAAGCCGCCATAAGTATATTTATATTTTCCTTTAGATATTCAGCTATATCCCTTTGTTCTTCTAATTGGCATTGCAAGAAGTGTTCATCTTCTTGCAAATCCAGGATTTGTGTATTTTTTTGTTTTAACAAATTCTGTTTTATGGACAATTCTGTTTGTTGTTCATTTTGTTTAATTTCAAATTCATGTTTTTTACTCTGTTGTTGTTGCTCTAATGACTTTAATGCCCGAGTTTCTTCCTCAATTTGTTGTATAATTATTTCGTGTTGGGATATCTCTGCAGTTTCTTCCTTTTGTGCCTTTTCCAATTGTTTATTGCATTCATTCAATTGTTCAATTAACTGCAATGGAATAATTTGTAGGGCTTTTTCAATTTCTACACTTAAATGTTCTAGTTTAGCTGTACTAGCTTGACTTTCTTTTAAATTTTCCTTATTCTTTTGTTCCATTTCTTTGCGTTCTGCTAGTTGCAATTTCAAATGCTGTACTTGTTTGTGTAAATCTTCAGATTCCTTATCGGGTACTATACGTTTACGTAAATCCTTACTTTGTTCCTCTAAATGTTTGAGTTTTTCTTTGAGTTCCCCGTAAGTATGATTTAATTTTATAAATTCCTCTTCTTGTAAAGTACTTTTTTTCAATAGTTCCTTTGTGTTAAACGTGCCTCAGGTAGCTCTTCCATAAGATTCTCTATAGTAGATTTCATATTAATGGCTTCCTCTCTACGTTGTTCATTAACCCGGCGCGTGTCATCGATCAAAGCCTTAAGATCTTCCAGTTTACGTATACGATTGCCAGCCTCCTCAAACACTTTTTCTTTATATAAATTGTAATAATAATAGTAATTTAGTAATATATACAATATATGGCTTGTTTTTTTGGGAGCTGTAATAAAAATGTGGAAATATTTGTTAGAACCACCGTCACTTGTTCTAAACAACCGTGGTGTTTCACTTACTTGGTCTTATCAAATCATAATACGTAAAGGCAAATGATTTATCAGTTATTTTCAGAAAATGATCAATTTGCCGAGCTAGTTTTATGGAAAATAAACGATTTTCTTTATTGTTCTCCTTATTATCAGCATTTAATGAAAATGGTGGCTCAACATTGTAGCCAAAGCGTTTTAGATAGCATACCAAAGCAAGTGTCAGAAAATGTTCGTTTGGATGGCTTAGATTGTTTTCACTTATTTGACAATCTGGAAATAACTGGTTCCAGCTATCCACATTTTCCTTTGTTAGCATATTGCATTAAATAATTAGTAAATTGTTGAAGAAAGAATTTAGTAGCGCGTTATTTTTAAAAAAGCTTAGATTTTTTTCTTTTACAAATGTCACATTACAGTGCTGCCAAGTTAACATTTATAAAAAGTGTTGCCAAGTCGAAGTAAATTTAGTGTTGCATAGTGATGTCAATTTTATAGGGAGTTTAAGCAGCAGAGCATTGAAAGAATTAATTCGATTTGATTTTAATTCACAAAAAATTGAATTCCATTAATCCATTCCCTAAAAATTCATTCACTAGCTTCATTCAAAATCCTTAATAGATTTTGAATGAATTCAATTATATATTCATTTAACATTTCACTAATTGAATGAAGAAAGTTTAGTATCATTCATTAAATACAAAGAAGCTTGACAATAACACACAAATAAAAACGTAACACAAAAGCAATAACAAAGCATAAACCGAGTTTTTCTTTTGTTGTAGACTAATAATAAGTAACTTGCTTTTGTTTGATGTAAATATTTCAGTTAAATTATGACAACTTTCTTGAATGAACGAAAAAAATTTTTTTTTTTTTTTATTAATTAATAATCATATAATTACAAATTATATACTATTACCCTAACCGAGCACTAGCTACTATGGCCTTCGGCGCGTTGTAGCGAAAACAGACCAGTGCCTCTGGTGGAATCGAACCCACGACCCCCGCACTGATAAGCCAGCACGCTACCAACTAGCCTACCGGGGCGCACACATTGAATTCTCTTTAGCCAATATGCTCGTTGCTCTCATTTATCGGCGAATTATAGCTCAAATTATTAGAGTTTTCAAATATTCGACCTATTTAAAAAACAAGTTTCAGAATACTTAAAAACCGGTTCGGGTTTTCCGGTTTTTTTAAATCGCTTTGTATTGCTGATATCTGAAAAGAATGAGGGAATTATGAATTTAATGAATTGTTGTATAAATGCAATGAAGTTGCTTGCACTGGAACTTGTTCATTGAAAATTATCATTTAGTTAATACAAGTTTTTTAACAATACATGAATTTATTTTGAGTTGTCAGGTTTGAGATCATAATTAAAATGTTACTATTACAAATAGAAAACACTAATTGTTAATAAACATGAGTTATTTTCATCTTTTTCCTACAAGTTTAGCCAACAGCTTAAAATCTTAAAGCTTTTTAATTTACATTTATTAACAATTAATATTTATATTTGTAATAGTATCAATATGATCAAATTATATGTAATTTGATAAAATTTTATTTACTAAGTTTTTTAATTAAAAAATTTCAAAAAAAATAAATGTTTCAGAGATCAGAACTTTTTATTTTAATCCAATTAAGTACTACTTGTAATTCATTTATAAAACGTTTAAAAGTAAATTTTAAAATAATGTAAAATCTATAAATATGTGCTTTTTAGGAACCAAAAGTTGGAACATATAATAAATTTAAAACGCTAGATAAAAAAACAACAATTACCAAGGAAGAAAATAAAAGTTATACAAAATAATATATACGGTCGGTATTATGGATCAATAAGATATTTTTTTTATGAAGGATAAGTCTCCCTTTTTAGTACTTTATCAATTTCAAATTGTGTCATGTTCGGCTCTGAGGGAGGTTGCATTCTAATGCAACTGTGTTAAAAGAAGAAGGTAGCCAAAGGATTGCATTAGAATGCAACCTTAAAACTGCTAGAATGGGGTTTGACAGGTAGCCTGAGGGGCCCGGAAGTGAAAGTAAAGAAGAAAAAATTCTTTACTTTTTGGTGAACTAGGTCAGACAAGTGGTGTCAGCAAAATTTAAGAAAAAGAAAAACAACAACAACAACCGCAACAATTGAAGTTTTATTAAAGTTTTCGTTTGATATAAAAATATTGTTTTAAAAAGAACAAACTAATTAAATTTAATAAGAAAAAAAAAGTAGAAAGAAAGTATCCACCACCTCTGTCTGGACCCAACGTTGGAGGAGCAGCATTAGCATCGCCATACCTGGGGTGCTAAGGTATAATTAAGGTTTAAGGACATTTTAGGAAAGATTTACCCAGACGACTGAAGACTGACCGGACAGAATCTGAAAAAAAGAAAGAAAATAAAAATTTAAATTAAAATATACGAAAGAAATTTCTTGGTAGGGTTAGCAGTGCGGTGAATTTATTTAAGAAAAAAAAACCGGGATATAATAAACGGGCTGCAGGTATCGTAGGGTTGAGCTCAGGCCTATAGGTTTCGGTGTAATACTTAAGGGATGAAGTGCCCCATTTATAAAAACCGATGTTTCCCCTAGTCTAGAATTAAAAAAAAGGAAATTTTTAATAAACAAAATAAAATATTTTAATTAAATTTTTAAATGAAAGATAATTAACAAAAAAAAATAACGTTACTGGTATACTCACCTTCGGACCATTGACGGACGGACAAACCTTAAATAGTCACCTGGGAAAACGGCAATCCTCCCGCCAGTTCGTTGTAACATAAGCTTGGCTGCAGGATACTAAAATATTACCGGTTGAGTAAAAAATTAAAAATTATTAAAGAATTAAAGAATTAAAGGTCAAAAAGAAACATAATTTGCATTTTTGATGAAAATTATATCCAATTTAAAGAATACCGGCTAAAATAAAAATTAACCTGCTAAAGTTAAAACATATCGGCTGAAGTAAAAATTTCGCCGCTGAAAATTAAAGTTTATGAATTGGTAGCCTATTGGTTAAAAAGAAAGTTTGCTGCAATAATTAAAACGTTTGTATCGAACTAAATTCGTTTATATGGGGAGTTAATACTGAATTAAAATTGATTTGGTTGAAGTTGTTTTTTTTAAAGAAATAATGTTTATATTAGTTTCATTGTTATCTTGGTCATTTTAAGATTCACA
The DNA here is from genome assembly GCA_021234595.1 of Delia radicum. Lineage (NCBI taxonomy): Eukaryota > Metazoa > Arthropoda > Insecta > Diptera > Anthomyiidae > Delia > Delia radicum. Next base: position 69,219,826 of record CM037854.1, on the reverse strand, counting down.
TGAATTCCGTTTTATAACGTTTTTTTTTTAAAAAAAAAAGAAATTATTTCTTATTATTTGAAAAGTTATGATTTAATAATCATGGAATAAGTTATTAAAAGGTAAGTGTGTTAGGAAGACTGTAGCGGACGATTATAGGGGCTTTTTAATTAGTTGGACCACAGATTGCCATGGAAGAGGGTGGGCAGGGCAGGGCAGTCAGCAAATGTCATCGTAGCTGCTGGCCAAAGAAAACCATGCAAGGGAAACCGGAAAGAAAAAAAGGAATATACGTATTAGAAAGAAACAGGGAACATTGAGATTATTTTTGGTTGGCTTACCCCGGTATAGCTATTGGTTTTTGCTAATTTATATTTATTTTTTTTTTTTTTTGCTCCAGTGACTTGTGGCTATTTTATTGGTGAACCCCACACTCTACCGACACTGGTCTGGCATCACCACCTTTTGTTTGCATTGCCAATATTATATGCCACTGGGACGTAAGAGTCTCGAAAGTCATTGACAATTGTTCAAAACAACTATTTTGTTAACCACAAAACAGAATCAGTATATTGCTTATAGTGGAACTAAGCAGATATTTAATTTTCAAATATGAAAATTTAGAATCCATTAAGCATGTTTTAAAGGATCTTCTAAAAACGAGAACTGATTTTAAGAGAGTTTCGTAAAATATGTGTTAACAGTGGTACATTTAACTAATTAATTTTCATGCTTTTAAGCAATTTTAATTAAATTTTAAAGTTAATTTGTGTTGTTTGATGTATTCTCTGCATAATTTTTGTATTACTAACACAAAATTTTGTTTATATATACTTAAAAATATTCATTAAAAAACCTCTAAAAACTGATTCTCTTGAACCCAGTTGGCATAAGGGTTAAGAAAAATAAGTGTAAACTTTTTTTTTATCGTTTTTCTCGAATTTCACTTTTTAGTGTATAGGTCAAACTAATAATAAGCTGACGAGTTTTAGCTGTCGAGTGTACACACTATTTACAAACTATTTTCAATGAGTGCGCCCCGGTAGGCTAGTTGGTAGCGTGCTGGCTTATCAGTGCGGGGTCGTGGGTTCGATGCCCACCAGAGGCACTGGTCTGTTTTCGCTACAATGCGCCGAAGGCCATAATAGCTAGTGCTCGGTTAGGGTAATAGTATAAATTTTGTAATTATATGAATATTAATTAATAAAATAAAAATTTTTAATGAACTTTTTCTCCTACTAGCCTTGTTTTGTTCCTAACACTTAACATGGAAATGAAAAAAAAAAAGTTTCGTAACATGTATAGGAAGAAAACAATCCTAATATATATTTTTTTTTTTAATACATCACAAAACATCGCCAATCTTCCTTTCATCAAAGGAAAACATTTGGTTTTTATTTATATAATTAAGTTTTAAACCAACTGGTGCCAAAGAGTTAGTTTGGAACTGGTTACGCGAGTGTCACATTATGCCCTATTTTTGGTCCTTAAATTGTAGTTTTCAAACTAGTTCTCAACTAGTTCCAACGCGGGAACATGGTGATGTCACACTCCTATGACATCACCATGTTAAATTCTACAGTTGTTTGTATGGCGAGGCGGTAGAACTCGTACTAGTTGCCTGGTTCAAATAGTACAACTCATTTCCAAAAAGTATGGCCGAAGGCCATAGTAGCTAGTGCTCGGTTAGGGTAATACGTGATTTGTAATTATTTTTTTTTTAATACATCACAAAACATCGCATGCCAGCGAAAATCCAACCTTCCTTTCATCAAAGGAAAACATTTGGTTTTTATTTATATAATTAAGTTTTAAACCAACTGGTGCCAGTTAGTTTGGAACTGGTTACGCGAGTGTCACATTATTACGCGAGTGTCACATTATGCCCCTATTTTGGTTCTTAAATTGTAGTTTTCAAACTAGTTTCCAACTAGTTCCAACGCGGGCACATGGTGATGTCATAGGGGTGTGATTAAATTCTACAGTTGTTTGTATGGCGATGCGGTAGAACTCGTACTAGTTGACTGGTTCAAATAAACAAGTACAACTCATTTCGAAAAAGTTGGCATCACTGATGCTATCTATGTAGAGGGAACAATGGAATAAAAACAAAGCAAAAAGTCAGGAAACGGAAGTGATGTTTTGTATAAGGAAACTGTTTGAATTAACTATAAAATCGCTAAATTTTTAAAACACCACACAAATTTAGGAAAATTTAGAAAAAAGTATTGCGAATTTCTTTTCATACACATTTTTGTGTTGATGAAATATAAATATTTAAAGAAAAGCACTTCTTATACGGTTTTTTGTTTAAACATAGTTTTTTATTTTATTGTAACTATTTTTTAACTTTAACATTTATGGAGTTTTAAAAGTTTATGTATTTTCTTATTGAGGGAATTGAAGAAAAAAGAAACTATTATTATGTATTATTAGTTTTGATTTAGCAAAATATTGTAGTTAATTTTTTGTTTTATTTGTATATATTGAACTAAGCTGGATAAATACTTTATATTTGTTTCTGTTTAAAATTTCAATTTTTTTTATTGCATATTAGAGTGTATAAAGTATACGCGGAACTATGTTTTATTTTAAATTTAGGTGCATTTATTAAGTAGTGTTTGACATAAAACATAAAAATATTTTCCCAGACATTTTTTTAACATAAAAGTATTTGTTTAATATAATTTTGAATATAAAAATACAATTTTCCAAAAGGTTTTTTATATGTATATATATTTTTTTTTTTTTTGATATAAATTTTAAGAAAATAAAGTAATCTGAATGTATATAATTTTGTTTAAAGTTTTGTCAAACTAATTTTTAGGTTTATATAGATTTGCCGGTTTGTTGGTTCTTCTTCTTCCTCTTAATACTAAATAATGATTTGTTTTCTTTACATTATTTTATTTACTTAATATTTTTTGTTTTTCGTATCGGTATACATACATATACTATATTTATAAGATTAAAACATTAAACATTGATTTGTATATGTTAAGAAAACGTAAAATTTTATTGAAAAAAAAAAACACAAAAAGACAACTACTACATATTATTATTGCAGTGTTTTAAATAATATTATAATTATTATTGACACTAGTTTACAGCCATACTGTACACTTGATGTCATTGTATTTTTTAAAATATTTTTCAAACTGTTAAACTTAAAAATCGCATTAAATTTGTTTTTATAGATTTTGATATTAACACTATCTAACCCACTGTGCAACAGAGTTGGTAAAGTCCATTAATTTTTAATAATCGATACGAATATATTTGTTAATTTGGATACTTTTTAATTTGAAAACATTAAATTAGTTTTTTTTTTTTATTTCCATTAAAACTGTTCAAATTCATAGATTACATAGAGCTCCAACTCTATTACATTAGTCGTCAGTACACGTAACTCATTAGAATGTGTTGGACTGGACATGCGTGGTATGCCTAAGTCCCGGTTCACACACGGCAATATTACTTGCGCAATTTTTCTTCAATTCTCCTTTGAACTTGCTTTTGTGTTCACACAGGAAAAGTTTGTTTCAGCAATTTTCGTATATCAACATGCAGTGTTGAAAATTGCTTATGACAAAACAAAACGGAATTGGAGTACGGGCAAGTCTGTACCCCCTTACATTCTCTTTTCCTCCATTTTCTATAAACTCAAGAATTGCGCAAGTAAAATTGCCGTGTGTGAACCGGGACTAAACAAAAAATATTTGAATGTGTATGAAAAGATGTGTTTGTTTATAAAAGAAGAGTTTGAAGTCTATATAATCTATGTTGAAGTCTATGTTATATACATTTAAAAATAGGCAAAATAAACATCTTGATAAAATGCCTTATTTTCAGCAAAAAAATACATGTTTTTAGCATAAAAGCTTGAAACTTAAAAAATATATATCAGAAGAAAATCTATTTATAAATATCAAAGTTATGACAATAGACAGTTTCCAAAAAATTTCCATCATTAATAAAATTCTCCCGTTCTAGACTGAACTTCTGATTAAAATGTATCAGTAATATCGTTATGACTTAGGCCTAGTTTTTTTTGGATGTCAATTAAACTTTGTTTGTTGGAAAGTTAAGTTAATTTTGGAACAAAATTAAACTGAAGTTAACTCATCATCCTGTTTTTCAGTTCTAGTTTAAGAAATCGTCGATTGATTATTGGATAGCCGCACCGACCAAAAACATTTTTGCGAGAAAAACGATAAAGAAAGTTTACAACAAAATTATTAAATTTCTACAAGATAGGTTTTCTTTTTTGTTTGCTATATCTATAGCTGCATTTATTATATACAATATTGTTAATTTTTACACCTTTTTGCACTGAGTAGCCAGAGTTATTAACAATTTAAAAAAAAAAAGATTTTTTTTATTATATGGCCTATAAGCCGTTTTTATCACAATTTTATTGTTTTTCTTTCAAGTAGGTCAAAAGTTTTTTTTTCTTTTAACCATTATAAAACTAGGTTGTCATAGTGCAAACCAATGCTTAAACTTTTTTATTGTTTTTTGTTTTATATGCGTTGCTTATTTCAAATGTGTCAAACCAAGATTGACGAATAATGTTTTTATTTTTCTATAGAAAGTTTGACTCATTGGCCAAAAAGTGGTTAAGAAATTTGTAAAAATAGGGATACGCAGTACGTATGGGGCTGGATATCTCCTAATTGATACGAGGTATATAAAAACGGATTAATGATTTAGAAAGAGGACACATTAATCATATAAAATCAATTTCTAACTCAATTTTGCCAGAAATGGTCTATAGGTCTCACCAATATTCATACGACGAAATGTCAAATTACATGATGATGCCACATTTATTGTGACAATTCCAATTAGAATAGTCATAAAATGGTGGTAGCGTTTTATAATTTCTTCGTAAAAACGTTGCAATGCGGCATCACCTAAACAATGATTGGCAAACATCTGTTTTTTGTTGACTCATTTATACTTTAGTTTAACTGGCCAACCAGACAGGGTTAAACCTTAATTTAAACCTTCTAGGTTTAACTAGCGCTTAACTAACAAACACATTTTATCTACATCCTAAAAACTAGGCCTTCTTCAGTTGTTTTCTGTATTTTATAGTTTTCAAATCCGAATGAAATTAAAATTTATGCCCCTATTATAGTCTATTCACATAAACTAGATACAGAGTTGCCAAGTGAGGGATTTTCCCCTAGATGTAGGGTTTTTTTAGTCGTTCAGGCGGATTGTAAGGGGATAAGAATTTGTTAGGGGGTAAAAATCTGATTAAAAGATGTAATTTTGCCTTTAAAAAAATACAATTTTCTGTTCGATTACTATTTTTTGTCAGATTTTTGCAAAAATTTTAACTTTTTTTTAGATTGTTGGTGAAATTTAAGTCACTTTACTACGCTGTTAAAATAAAATTTTATATTTTTACTATGAAAACAGTAAAACTCTACCAAATTAGTATATTTTAATATTTTTATTCAAAGAATTTGAAATAAAAACGAAAAAAATTAGTCAATTTTAGGAAAAAACTATTTTTACACACAGAGAAAACTTTAGCTATTTGCCAACTGAAATTCGGTTTCTACGACTCAAATTCGGTTACTTCGAATTTCAGACGATTGGCACAACTTAACATTATTTTTCACAACAAAGTTCGGTTAATTCAACTGAATTTTGGTTCCAACACCCAAAATATTCAGAAATCTAATGGAAATATTGTTGTACTAACTGAATTTATAAGTTGTTAACATTAACATACACTTTTTAATTCGGTTGGCATTTTATATTTCTGTGTGTAGTGGATTTTTTTTCGGTAGTAAAGTAAATCTAGGAGTTTTTTAAACAATTTAGGGGGATTTGTAAAAAAATACTTGGCAACACTGACTAGATAACTAAAACTCGTCGTTTTTATTGTTTTTGTTCTGAGATATTCAGAATCGACTTTGCATTATATCAGCAATTTTAACTTTTAATAAACATTGTTTTGATGCATAGACACACCACTGTTTGGAATATACATTAAAAAACTAAAAATTAAAAAAAATACTTCATTATTTTTTGGTGCAATAGACATACGAAATACAAAAGTTTAAAAATTTATTTTATTATTGTTTGGCTGCATTACCAAAACAACGAACGTGAAATCGTAACAAAAAAGAGAACTGCTGTTAGACGTCAAAATGTATGGTGGTGCAGCATAGTCATATTGAAAAAAAGTTTATATAAAGTGCAAAACAAGAATGCTTATTTTTCGCAAAAAGTTAATAACTTTTGATTTAATTACTATAAAAGTATAAAAAATTATATTTTTGTTTATAATATATGCCATAAGTAATGAGGGAAACAAAAACAAATATTTATCAAGGAGATTTTAAGAAAAATTAGTGATCGCTTTTCTCGACATCGTATTTTTGGCGTATAGGTCAAACCAATTATAAACTGACGATATGCCAAACAGTGGTTAAAACTGCAGATATAATGCAAAGTCAATTTTGAATACATCAGTTATGATATAGGATATCGAGAAATTAGTTTCAAAACTAGAAAGAATATATTTGCAATATTTATAATCTATTTCTAACTTAATTTGTTTAAATGGTCGGTGGGTAAAACCAATTTTAAGCTGACGAGATGATTTAATGAACATTTAAAACTTCATTAACAGTTACCACTTTTCGAATTATTTTGTAAAAATTTTATCGGATCCCTGCTATAAAATTTCAAAATTGTTAAATAATTCTGATTATGTTAAATAATTATGTTTAGTAAAAACGCCTCCATACAAATCCAATTTTACAAAATCAAAATTTACAAAAACCAAAATTTTTTTGGGAAATCGAATGTAATTTTGATAAAATATAATTCTTACTTGACTGTTAAATTTTGAAATAATAATCGTTATAACGACTTTTGAAAAGGCTTGTGGACGTTATAACTAGTGCACGACTAAATCGCAATAGCTTTTGAACTATATGTCACATTTAAATAAAAAATACATGTTATTGAAAGAAATGTTATATGAATTTACTAAAATGTTCAAACCTGTAACCGAAAACCGGTTTTATTATTTTCAAAAACCGAACCAGTTTCGAATATTTTGCATTTTCGAATGTTCAAGAATCCGGGTTTTTGGGTCTGTTAACCGGTTAATTTTTAACAACTTATTTTTTTTTGAAAAATTTGCAAAACCCCTGAAAATGTTCTGTTTTTATACGATATTAGAAATTTTTAAATTCTCAGAAAATGGAGAAGTCATATTACTACGTTTGTCTTTGACGAAATTCGGAGTTACTCGAATTTGTTGAAAATTCGTTAATAGCACAACATTTAAATGAAGTCTAAAATTTTATTTACAAATTCGACAACCTTAATCACACCGAATAACGCCATATCCAAAATTTTGGATAAGCTATTGGTGTGATCTACCAGATAGTAGCAGATATACGAAAAGGTATTTTAAAATTATTTCAATTAAAATTAAAAAATATTTTAAATTCATTTTCTAAATCAATACAAAACAACTTTTTTTTTTTGTAACAAATTATTTAATTTCATATCATTGGGTATATATAATGGTTAAAATTTAATTAAATTTTCGCGAATGCCGAAATATTTAGGACTCAAATTTTATTAAATTTAAAATTAGAAAAAATAAACATTTTAAACTTTGCTTTCACCCCTAATTATTAGTTACGGTTCTATTTTTCTTGGACAAAATAAATATATGATTTATTTTATATTGTAAAAATTGGTAAAATATATAAAACAGCTGATTTTAAATACAAAATATTAAAAAAAATCAACTGATCGTTATGGAAAACACAAAAGTTAATTGAAATAGTTGACCAGAAATAATTTAGAATGTTTTTTAACTTCTTCCTTGGTTAATTCTTTAATATTTTTCACTTTAAATCCATAAACAATTATAATTTAATTTAATATTTGGTTTTGTTTACTATATTTTTTCAATTATATATTTTATTCTTTTTACAAATTTTTACTAGCAAAAATTTATCCAGTAAAACTTGTAAGTTTTTTGGCATCAACCAGTCACTTTACTCTCTTTTTTACTATTTATTTACAGAGTATTTGTGTAAACGAACACCTTCCAGTAAAAACTTGTACAAATTTTTGCGTAAGCGAACAAACTTACTGATTAGATTTCTGTGAAAATTTTTTTTTGACACTTTAATACTTATTGCATATTTGCCAGGGATAGCAGACATAACAGTTAAAATACTGTTTCGATTCAAAACAGTTTCAACTGACTATCGTTATCCTATATAAATACTAAATACTATTACCGAAATAATGGAAATCCCGATGAAAAAAGTTTCTATATACTCATATACAAACTGATATCATTATATTTGCTTATATATGTGTAGCAATATAATACGATATAGGTTCATATTTTATACTTAGTTTATGCTAATTTTTTGATATGGCGTAATATATCATCATATATCATTGTATCGTATGTTATATATGAGCATATCTTGAATATCTGTTCATATGTAAGTTTATATTTAACAATAAATAAAAATAATTCCAACACTTTTATATATAATTATATAAGGCAAAAATATCATTATATATAAATATATATAATAAAATTTAATGAAAAAAATCTATCACTTTTTTATATTTTTTTTAGTACCGATTTTAATCAGAATATAATTTAGTTTCAAAATTTAATGCAAAAAAATTAAAAACTATGTTTTTTTGTTTTGTAATGATTATTCATATTTTGCATTAAAGAACTAAAAAATTTAATTATTAGATTATTAAGTAGGGTTGGCATTCAATACCTTTTCATAATGATGGTTGTTGGCTACCACAGTTACATCAAGGCCAAAATGAAAATTTTAAAAAAGCGATTCCATTAAGCACATGTGTATTCTTGTATAACCGGTCCTATTTTGTTATTTTACCGGCTTGATTTTGAAATATCTTTAAATAAAGTTAAAATAACGCTAAAACATCGATTTATAACGATATTTAATTTGTAACATTTTGAAATTTTGATATTAGAAGATCGATGCCACTATTGGAATCGTACACAGAAAAAATTATCAATCTAAAATATCTAATTAAAGATTTGATTTGAGTTTAATTTGTTTCTAAACAAATATTTAATTGAATTAATTAATATATTAATTGACTTTTAAATATATAAATACATATTTCATTTTAGACGCAATTATCATATCATACACTGTATGCATAAATAGAAAATAAATACCAAATACATTTGAAGTTAAAAAACAAAACAAGCACACACATAAACAAACTCAGCATTGCAAAAAACACACATACCAACGTATAGATCACACACTTTTTTGTGAGTATCATATTTTTTTTTTTTAGAAGTTATTTATAACTTTTTTTTTTCTTAATTTTAATAAAGGGTTTAATTGATAGTATTATTGCCATGATAGGTGCAAAATCAATTAAAATATTAATTGATTCAATAAATTTTTTAATTGAAACCCATTTTTAGTTTTTTCTGTGTGGTTTAAAAATTTGTATATCGGTATTGAGATAGGCGTGACAGGCAACTGCGATTATAATGAAAATGTAGTGTTTGATTTAAGTCAACGAACATATAGACTTAAGAAGAACCAAGGTACTCAACATCTGTTAAATTTTATATGCCAACTGGTTTTAAGAGAAACTGTTTTTTAAACGTTTTTTTAATGCATATTTTTTTTAGTATATACAAACAAAATTTTGTGTTAATTATACAAAACTTATGCAAAGAATACAATAAACATTGTGCGCCCCAGTAGGCTAGTTGGCAGCGTGCTGGCTTATCAGTACGGGGGTCGTGGGTTTGATTCCCACCAGAGGCACTGGTCTGTTTTCGCTACAACGCGCCGAAAGCCATAGTAGCTAGTGCTCGGTTAGGTTAATAGCATATAATTTGTAATTATATGATTATTAATCAATAAAATAAAAAAAAAACATTAAACAACACAATTTAACTTTAAAATTTAATTAAAATTTCTTGGAAGCATGGAAATTAATTAATTGAAAGTATCACTGTTAACATATTTGTTACGAAACTCTCTTAAAAACAGAGCGTTGGAAACGTCTTGTTTAAACAAATGAAACACCCAACCTTTATAACATGCGTAATGGATTCAAATTTTAAAGATCAAATAGTATAGTATAGTATAGTTAGTATAGGCAATAATCTGAAATTGCTGAAGTACTAAATAGGGAAATTTATCCTTCATAAACAAAATATCGTATTGATCCATAATACTGACCGTACAGTTATTATTTTTAATTATTTTGTATAACAAGGACGTGTAAAGTTTGCTGTTTATTTCTGCTTCCGAAAAAATCTGTAGGTTTTCTACTTTAAAATTTTGCGAACAAAGAATTTGATTTTCTTTCTCGGTAAATTTTGTTTTTATTTTGTTTAACCGTTTTATATTTATTATATTGATATACAAGCTAATAATGTCGATTGGGACAACATATGGCATAACTAACACATATGGTTTGTGCCAATAATACCAAATATGGTATTTTGGAGTGTAAACATCTATCATTATAATTCAGTATTCGATAGACGCCAAAGTGTAAGCACACATTTTGTTCAATCGCTATATATAATGTCCTATGGATCCTTAAGAGGAACAAAGGGCCACAATAATAATGTCAAATTTTGTGCCTAAAAAAGATGTTTTGCGGGGAAGTCTGATAACCTTCTTTCATTTGAAGAAAACGGATGCTGAAAGTTATCGATTGTTGGCACAAGCTTACGGTCAACATGCACCAACTCAAAAAACTTGTGAAGGATGGTTTGCGCGATTTCGACACAGAAGACAAGGAGAGGCCTGGTCAGCCGAAAAAGTTTTAAGATGAGGAATTGAAAGCATTACTCCACATTGGGAGTCACACAACAAAGCAAGGAAATTGGGGTCCCATATGAATTGAAGCCGAGCGACGTTGAAAAGCGATTTTGCTGCTTGAACGCTACAAAAAGAAGAAATTTTTGCCTCTTATTGTTACTGGTGATGAAAAATGGATACATTACGATAACCCCAAGCGCAAAGAGTCATATGTAAAGCCCAGCCAACCAGCCAAATCAACGCCGAAGCCGAATATCCATGGCGCCAAGGTAATGCTCTGTATTTGGTGGGATCAGAAGGGTGTTTTGTATTATGAGCTGTTCAAATCGGGTAAGACGATCACAGGTTACATGTACCGAACACAATGGATTCGTTTGAAGAGAGCAATCAACGAAAAACGACCAGAATATTCGTACAGACACTAGGCCATAATCTTCCATCATGACAACGCTCAGCCACATGTTCCAAGACCGGCCAAAAACTATTTGGAAAACAGTGGATGGGAAGTTTTAGCTCGCCCGCCTTTTATCCCAGATCTTGCCCCTTCTGACTATCATTTGTTTTGATATATGCAGAACGCTCTTACTGGAATACGCTTCACTTCAGAACAGGGTATTAGAAATTGGCTTGATTCATTCTTTACCTCAAAACCGGACAAGTTCTTTTGGCGCGGAATCCATATGATACTAGAAATACGGAAAAAGTAGTATCTGACGATGGACAATACTTCGAATAATGTATCTTGGGCTTTTTAGTTAAATTTTATACACTAAGTCGAATTAAATCGGCTCAATAAACATGTTTCCAATACGAAAGTTTATGCTCATTACGAAAAAAAACAGACCAAGTATAGTTTTTTTGGCATAACTGTTCGATCGGACACTATTATGTATATGTTTTATAAATGAATTACAAGTAGTACTTAATTGGATTAAAATAAAAAGTACTGATGGCTAAAACATTTAAAATGTTTAATTTAAAAACTTATTAGATAAAATTGTATCAAATTATATATAATTTGTGAGATTAGATCCAATGAGAATAAAAGAAATTTGGAAAATTCCTCTTCATATGAAACTTATCTCGATTTTCTATATTCCAGACATTTTTTACTCTTGGTTGCAAACTTAGTTTAATATTGATACAGAAATAAATCTAAATATTACATTCAATGTCCATAACCATATTTATTTATTTTATTTATTAATACTCATATAATTACAAATTATATCCTATTACCCTAACCGAGCACTAGCTACCATGGCTTTCGGCGCGTTGTAGCGAAAACAGACCAGTGCCTCTGGTGGGAATCGAACCCACGACCCCCGCACTGATAAGCCAGCACGCTACCATCTAGCCCACCGGGGCGCACACCATATATCTTAGATTTTTGAATATTTCTCAATTTGCTTACTTACACATATTTTAATGTCCACTCATATATAGGGATTTATATTATTTTTTTATTGTTGTTGTTCCAAATTACAATAACAACATTTGGGTTGTTCATAAAATTAAGACTTATTGTATTATAATCTGAAAATAATATTTGTATTTTTTTCCATCGATTTATATGATATTTTTTACTTTAAATTTTTTACATTCAAGCACACATATTTAATTGTCCACGTGTGTAGATAGCATCAGTGATGCCAACTTTTTGGAAGTCAAAAAAACCTTTTGACAGCAACAAAATCTGTATGTTAACAAATTTAAAACAATTTAAGAGTTTGACAGATCAAAATACAAAATAATAAGAAAAAAGTTGTTCCACATGGAGCTTAAATAAAATGAAATACTTCGTAAACTAGTGCTAATTTTTATAGTTACAAGAAAAGTTATTATTAGTGTGCCTTGATCTTTTTATTTTTTTCAATACATCACAGACTGTATTTAACAAAATTCATTTTAAATGTTTAATATTAATCAAATGTTTAACAAATTCATTTCAAAAAAAAAAAAAATTAAACTGCAATAAGTCCTAATACTTTTGTTTGTTTCAAAGATAATTAAAAGTCAATATAAATTTAGGAATATTTTATTTTTGAGCGTTTTATTTTTTTTTGTGCATAATTTTAGTAATTTTAAAACAATAAATTTAATTTGTATTTTTATAATATTAATCAGAAACTTTAAAATATATTAATAAAACAAATAAAACATATCACAAAATATAGGAAGTATGTAAATAAATAAAAAATACTACTTATAAGTTTAAATAATAAAAATATAAATTTTTGTAAATAAGTAAATGTTGTATAAAAGGAAGGCATTGTATTTAAAAAATAAAAGACATAAAATTTTATATTGGGTTAGGTAATTTTTTAAAGCTATTTAATAAATTTACAAAATCACACAAATCCGACAACCAGACTAACTATTTAATAAAAAAATATGCGATTATTAGACAAAATTGTATCAAATCCTATATAATTTGTTGTTATTTGATACCCATTTTTCGAATCAAACTTTATGAGATTAGATCCCATGATATACCATGAGATACATATGAGAATAAAATAAATTTGGTAAAAAAGTTTTGTAAATGCCTCTTAATGGGGAATTTATCGCGATTCTCCATATTCCAGACATTTTTTACTCTTAGTTTCAAACTTAGTTTAAATCTAAATTTTACATACAATGTCCATAACCATATATCCAGCAAAAGCTTCTTAGATTTTTGAATATTTCGCTCAATTTGCTTACTTACACCTATTGTAAGTTCCACTCATATTTGGGAATTGTTATGGAGACCGTTAGCACCAATATGAATTGGGCCGATTAACTCAGGAGCGGCTTCCCCATTAGGGTGTAAATCCCATCCCTCCATCTTGGCCTCAAGGACCGTTCCAATAATATACTCTACACAAGGTTGAAAATCAAAATATACATATGTAGCCTGTTTCATCTTGTTATAAGAAATGGAATCTGAAAATTTGCCCAAATTCACCGACTCTCAACTTGTGTTGATAAATAAGCATCAGAAATATGCTATGGTCGACTTAAACAATATCGCTCTATTGGCAAAGAATTTTATAGCTCATTATCCGGATTTAGCACGAACTACGGAGAGGGTTAATACAGAAAAAACAGAATGCAAGAAATTAACACATGCAATCCTCTTTGCAATGAGTGTGAAGACACTACTGGATTCATTTGATAGCTATATAGTAAAACTATTTGTTGATAGAGGAAAAACAGTAGATGTTAATCTTCTTTTACGAAATATGGAATCTCTACACTCATAATAATCCATGCTTAAAAATACAAATATATTTTTGGTAAATTTTTTTTTCGTAGAATGTACCAACATTTTGTTTATATTACAAAACTTTTGTATAAAACAAATTATATAAATTTACAAATTTCGTAAAAAATACAAACATGATTTCGTAATATTTTTTTAGTACATTGTACAAAAATTTGTAATGTTACAAATATTACATATGGATGTTGATGTGGTTAGAGGTCGGATTTGCAATCAGAAGGTTGCGAGTTCAACTCCTGGCCAGGACAAATTTTTTTTTTTTTTTTTTAGTTTTTATATTTTTTTGTATATTAATGTTTTTTAAATTTCTATGTTTTATTTTTTTATTTCATTATTACTATTTTTGTGTTTTGATATAAATGGATATTTTGTATTTTGTTTAATAAAGAGGATCCTAAAACAAGTTAAAGAGGACCCGAAAACACTACTTCCACTTTATTTGCCGGGTTTAGTATGAAATTCAATAAAACAAATATTTAAAAAGATAAAATATTTAATAATAAAATGCAATTAGTTTGAAATTGTTATTTAAGTTTTTTTATTATTATTATTTTTTTATTCTGTTTTTTAATATATTATTTGATATATTTATAAAAAAATTATATTATTTTATTTAGTTCAATAAACATAATAAAAATATTTAATTGCCATTTTACCTTTTTTATTAAATATTTATAGCATATTTTTCTAGTTTTCATAAAAATTTCATAATATTTTCGACTTAAGTTCCTTTTTAGTTTGTTGTATTGCACCAGCTACTTTGGTGCAAATGGTAGAGGGGTCTACTTCAACACAGCAGGACGTCACTGAAATCGTGAGTTCGATTCTGGTGTGGCACCATTACATTTTTTTTTTTTTTAATTTTAAAATAAACCCGTAAGGTATGCACCACATTTTTATTTAAAAAAAGTTTTTACAAAACTTTACGAAATGTGATTTGTATATTCTACAAATTTTTTCGTAATGTCAAAATAACCAAAACTTTCGTAAAATGAACAACGGTTTTCGTGTATTTTACCTGTAGATTATTATGAGTGTACCAAATTTTCTTAAAATCATCATCCCCGGTATGACAACCTTCCACATAAAAGTTAGATCTCTCATTAAGATGATAATAGATGAGAAGATGGAGGAATTTACGTCCCATTTTAAATCATATTTAGAAAGTATTTCAAATCAATTACCTATAAGTGAGTATGAACCAAAGAAAATAAAGAAGAGTTCAAAGCCTGCTCCATCAGACATGGACAAAAAGAAATGGGACGAATTAAGCAGCACATTGTGGAGCGTTGTGTCAGAAAAGGCCAAGATTGAAATGTTCATCTTTCATTGTGTAAAAAGTTTAAAACCAAAGGATGTCGAGCTTAATCAAAATACAAGAGAGAAGTTAAAAGACTTTGCAGTAGCCTCCCAAGTCATTGCTACTGTTTATGGTGTCTGTGTAAAACAGGAAGAGGAGCTCATGTTGAAACCATGCTTTCAAGAATGTATTCACATTGCAGTAAATAGACAAGGTAGAAGTGAGTCACTTCATGATATGGGAATATTGGAGAAGAATATGGAGACTCTGATGCAAGAAGGTAGTGATTATGATGATAGTGATGAGATACTTGGAATAAAAGATAGAATAACAGAGAATCGAAAGACAGTTCAAAAGGAGAAACCAGTAGAGAAGAGGAAGGACGTAGTAAGGTAGTGGACCTGAGTAATACATCTGGAGAAGAACTAATGGGGGATGAAGATCAGCAAAGCACATCAAAAGAAGCAAGTAAGAGAACAAAACGTCAAAGAGCTGATTCACCTGTAGATAAGACCCAGCAACATGTAGGAAAGAAAAGGTTTTCTCTTAAACCCAGCCCAGATAGAGCAGAGACTCCAACTATAACTTCTAGTGGTGTTGTTTGGAGGCTTATGCATATTTCTGGATCTATATTTAACTGTGTATCTCGAAAGATGCTGATAAAGTAATGTGAGTTAGATAATCATATAGAAGACTTTTCGGAACTAAGATACCAAGTAGAACTAAGTCTAAATAATAAGATATTGGGCATAATACTCAACAGCAAAATTCACTCTCGAAAAATTGTTGATAAAGATAAGGAACAATTGGAATACAAAATGATAACTTAGCCCATTATGGGCCAAAGTTGCGTAAACGCTACATTAATTTCAACTATTTTTTTAAAATAAGAATTAATATGAAATAATCTTTACGAATCAATGCTTACGGAAGACAACACATGCAAGAAGTATAAAAAGGTGTTAATATGTTATTTTCTGTTACTATTTATATATTATGTATGTTCAAAGTTCAACAAAAAATTCAATTTTGGCTTGTCACATTTTGACCTTCCAGGAAATAAAAAAAATTTTCAAATTTGTTATCAATTTATTTGAAATTTTTTTGTTTCGTGTATGTTTTATATATAGTGATACATAAACAATATAAAAAACAAAAATTTATGATGTTTCGTGTAACTCTAAAATAATGTTGCGCTGACACAACTCTAGGCATTGTGAACTTTTTATTACGTTGCATTACTTCACAACAATTTTTTGCTACTGTTCTTTTATTTAGCTTGCATTTATTCATTGATATATGTACAAGCATATTTTACTAGCTACAACAACAGCTTCGTCGTAGGAGTAACGGTAAACCGCAGATTGTAGCAGAAGATATTGCAATAATTGTAATTGCGTGTCTTCTTTTATTTAGTTCATTTAGTTGAGTGTGAAGTGATTGACGTACATAAAAAGTGTAGTGTTGATATAATATTATAAATATACGAGTTCACATTTGATAAAAACTAATTATGGCGTTCCAAAAGGCACTTTCAATAAATGAAGATGACAATTTGCTAGAGGCAAACGAAATAGATGCAGTCTACATTCCTTCACCAACAGATAATCTAACAGATGAAGAAGACCTAGATGACAACGAAATGGTTGCTTTCAATAATGATGTGCCACCAGATATTGTAGGAACCTACGAGCTTCATACAGATTTACCTGAACAATCCGATGAACTATCAGATATTACCACCGCAAAAACTGCTAAAAAGAAAAAACCAGATAAAAGAACCGTCATCAATTGGAAGAAAGAAAATCCTACGTATTCCAAATTTCCATGCAACGAAGAACGTACAATGACTGATAAAATCAAAGAAGAAGTCGAATCAAAATCACCTTAAGAAGTTTTTGCTCTTTATTTCACAGATGATATATGGCAAACCATTGTAAATTATACCAAAAAATATGCTATTGATAATAATCGTCACTCATTTACGTTATCAGTTTGTGAGCTAAAGCGTTTTATTGGTATTTTATTTTTATCTGGCTATCATACATTACCCGCTTGGAAAATGTATTGGTCAAAGGATGAAGACAAAACTGTACAAATTGTAAGAGATTGCATGAGCCGAAATAAGTTCTTTTCAATCAAACAAAATATTCACTTATGTGATAATGATAATTTGGATAAAAATGATAAGTTTGCGAAACTACGCCCATTTTTTGAAGCTATCAATGATAAAAATATGCAGTTTGGGATATTTTTACATAATGTATCGATTGACGAGGAAATGGTACCGTATTTTGGACGTCACGGTTGTAAAATGTTCATTAGGGGAAAACCTGTCAGATTTGGCTTCAAGCTTTGGTGTTTATGTAGCTCAAACGGTTACTTATATAAGTTTATCCCGTATGCAGGAAAGGATTGTAATAACTTGAATCGTAATGAATTGGGTCTTGGAGAAAAAATTGTTGTTGATCTATTATCTGTTGTAACTGATCCATCCAAGCACAGGGAATTTTTTGACAATTTCTTTTCATCGCACAAGTTATTCTGCTTGCTAACAGAAAAGGGATTTTTCGGCACTGGAACAATACGAGAAAATCGTACTAATAACAAAACATTAGAAGCCGTAAAAAGTCTGGAGAAGAAACCCAGAGGGTCACATGATTTCTCATTTGATAATATGAATGAAGTATTGCTGGTTAGATGGAATGATAATGCAGTTGTTACGGTGGCAACCAATAACGGCCAAATAGACCCATTGTCAATGACAAAACGATATGATCGAAAACAAAGAAAGATGATAAATATTAAATAGCCGCAAGTAATTGCCGACTACAATAAAAATATGGGGGGTGTAGATCTGCACGATAACGGTATAGCGAACTACAGAATAAAAATGTGGTGGGGAAAATGGTGGTGGGCACTATTCATAAATACATTCGACAGCGTTTTGGTAAATTCCTGGAAAATTTATAACATTGCAAATGGAACTAATATGTCGCAATTGGAATTCAAGTCATATGTAGCCACTACTTTGATGAAAATGGAGCAAATGTAAATATTGAAAAACCAAAGTCGAATTACGGACGCCCATCCAAATCTGCATTGCCGTCAGAAATTCGGTACGACAAAGTTGGACATGTTATAATGCAGCACGAAGAAAAAATACGGCGACGATGTAGAAATTGTAAAAGTCAAACAATTTACATGTGCACAAAATGCAAAGTTCATCTTCATCCAGATTGCTTTGAAATTTCCCATTTGGAGTAGCATATTCATATAAATCCCAAAGTTGTGTCAACGCAACATTTTATATCTCGTACACGAATTCGTGAATTTTTTTTTTAAGTTTTATTCCTCTATTTAAATGTGAAAATAAATGAAATAAAGTTGAATTAAAAAAACAAAAAAATTTCTATGCTTGGTCCCTAATGGGTTAGTGCAGATCAACAAAAAACTAGATTTATTGATTAACAAAAAAGCAGATGTTCCTTCTACCATCACGAATATCATGGCTGAAGTTAGAGGAGTGAAAGATTTATTAGTTTCCAGAGGAGGCCAAAACAGAATTCTGTTTCAAGAATCCATATCACTCAGAGCTACCCAGAATGAACCCTTGTTATCTGATCCACCTACCCCAGCGGTCATTCCACCACCAGCAGCACCAAGTACCGCCCAACACCATTAGCTATGTTTCCAGATGATATGTTTAAGTTAAGCTAAGCTTGTATCACTAAATGGATAACCTATAATATAGTCATAGATATGTTTCATCATATTTAAGAAAACCCGCTGGTTGACAATCAACAAATATTTTCATTTTTTACTTTTTTTACTGCACTCTATTTTTATTGTGTTTACTCAAGTACATCCTTCTATATATAGGATCTGTTCAAAAAGCAAAAGCTCCTCAATCGAGTACTGTTACTAATTATTGAAAAAAACTTCACCAGGAATGAATATGAACTATAAAAAGCTGTACAATCCTTGGTACCCCCATTCTTGTAATTTTTCTTTCCTTAATATAGGGAGAGAGGTGGGGTTCCGCCTACCTCCCTGTATTGCCCGCCGGCACACCGGGTTAGTGTGCCATCCCAAGACGGTAAGTTAGCGCCGTTGGAAGAAGTAGAAGGTAAGGGTACCACCGCTTGCACTATTCGATGTCCAATTCTGTACTATTCTCTGAAATAGATAAGACTGTTCCACTCTAAGTCGAACCAGAAGACCGCTCGATGGCAGGAGGGGTGTATTAAGTGTGGCAGAGCCTCCCTACGTGGTATGTCCTCTGTGTATTCTGCAGAAAAACTGTTCTTTGTCCCATTCAAAACGGGACTTGGCAGTGGTGCTGTCCGCCTTCGAACCTTTCAATTGTGACTATGCTATTAGGAAATTTCCTAGACTACAGCAATGAAGGAAAACATTGCTCTAGGTAATAGATGAACCGGCTTGGTCCACCCGGCTACCATGCAGAGGTCGACAGCCGTTAGCTTAATACCATCCGAGCAACCAAACCCCACATTTAATAAAAATTTAATAATGCAGACACCTAACTATAATTCCGATTATAGTATTCTAGAACTTCTCCACTACGATGACAGCAGAACAATCCCAGATAGTGATGAAGAACTGGTTTTCTCACCCTTTGCCGGGGGTGAGCGACCGCATTATGCCGTTAACGAATATAACTTCCCCCCTCGATCAACCATCGCAACAAGGCTGCAAAAAGTACGCTCTTTCATCCCACAACACGCAGCCACGTGGCTTGGTGGTCTGCAATTCGCAGTTATCTGTGGGATGTGGGCAGTCGCACTTATGTGCAAACGCCGCACCTCAACCAGATGGACGCAGACTCGTCGACGACGATCCCGTCGAACGGGGACCCAGACAACGGAACGAACACTCCTCGAGACTGTTCCAATCACTAAACCAGGCTCAACACACACTCCTATCCCGCGGATTGACCCTGACTTTGATTGGAGCCGCCTCGACGATATCGTCTAGGCAAGCCCAGTCTCAGGGCTTCCTATCGGCTAACTTGACTTACACTCTTGCGTACATAAATCGCGTGTACGCGACCGTAGCAACTCCTCTATACCCAGCTGAGGGTACACCCGCCGTTTCGTTTGCTACTATAAACTGGCCATACCGTATAAAAAAATTTATGTCAGTATAGGAGTGTTCGGGCCGTTGCAACCAAACCCCATCCGAGCAACCAAACCCCACATTTAATAAAAATTTAATAATGCAGACACCTAACTATAATTCCGATTACAGTGTTCTAGAACTTCTCCACTACGATGACAGCAGAACAATCCCAGATAGTGATGAAGAACTGGTTTTCTCACCCTTTGCCGGGGGTGAGCGACCGCATTATGCCGTTAACGAATATAACTTCCCCCCTCGATCAACCATCGCAACAAGGCTGCAAAAAGTACGCTCTTTCATCCCACAACACGGATATAACCATAAAGCTTCAGAATGTAAGAATGAAAATGTGTGCTACAAATGCCATGGAAACCACAGAAGTAAAGACTGTAATAAGGAAATAATCTTAACATGTGTTAACTGCATAAAAGAGAATAAAAGACTAAATTTAGGACTTGATGAGAATCATGTCACAAATAACCGGCAGTGTCCAGTGTATCAAAATAAATTGAATCTTAAAAAGAGAAGGATGGGTTTATCAATCTAACAATCAAAGCAGATACATGGAATATATACAAACATACAAGGCCTGATTAATAACTTCTGTCAATTAGAAATAATAGCAGCATTAGATAAACCTGAGTTCATAATACTAACAGAAACGCATCAAACTATAGAAATAGATGAAAGTGAAATTGAAATAGAACAATACGATCATTATAGTACATTATCAAATTCGTCTAGAACTGGTGGATTAATAGTTTATTTTAAAAAGCATTGGAAAATAAATAAAATCAAAGACAATATTAAAGATACAAAACATTGGATTAGTGCATATATGGCGAAGTATGAAAAAACATTAATAATAATAATATATAGATCACCAAGTGGATCAAAATCAGAATTCTGTGATACATTCCAAGAGTTTATAGAAGAAATATGTGAAACAAACTGTGATATTTTAATAGCCGGAGATTTTAACATTGACTGGAAAAAACGATTTTTATACAAGTAGATTGGAAAGTACACTTAATGAT
The DNA here is from genome assembly GCA_021234595.1 of Delia radicum. Taxonomy (NCBI): domain Eukaryota; kingdom Metazoa; phylum Arthropoda; class Insecta; order Diptera; family Anthomyiidae; genus Delia; species Delia radicum. Next base: position 69,198,244 of record CM037854.1, on the reverse strand, counting down.
AACGGTCTAGAGCATGTAATGAAAGATTATACTAGAATAACAAAAAACTCTAAAACATTAATTGACTATATAATAACAAATAATGAAACAATTACGGCAAAAATAATATACATAAATAATAAAATAACAGATCATGAATCTATAGACATATTTATTGAGAGCGAAAGTAAGAAACAAGATAATAAAGAAATAAATATATTCAAATACGATAAAACAGTTTTAAAAATGAAATAAGTGCTATATTAGATTATAATGAAATAAATGATTTAAACGAATATGTGCACAATCTCGATAACTGCTTCGAAAACACAATAAAAAAATTTACTATTAAGAAAAAAATAACCGAAAAAAGTAATAATAATGAGCTCAGAACATTAAAAAGAGAAAAAAATTTAAGTACCAAAACGCAATTATACAAAATACAACTGATGCATGGAATAGTTATAAAATAATAAGAAATATCTATAAAGTAAAAATTGAACAAGAAAAAAATAAATATATTAATAATAAAATAAATAATGCAAATAACCAAAAAGAGATGTGGAATAAAATTAAACAACTAGTCCTAAGAAAACCCAAAACTGTGATAAAAACTGTGATCTATAAACAAATAGAATATGAAGACAATTTCCAAATAGCCAACAATTTCAATAATTATTTCGTAACAAGTATTAAAGAAATCAGATACTCTATAGAAGATGTGCAATATGAAAATCAAATACATGTGATAGACTCTAAATTTAAATTCCGTTCAATTAATTTACATGAACTGAAAGTTATATTAAAAAGTATTAAGAAAAAACCTGATTATAACAAACTATCAAGTGACATAATCCTAGATAACTGGGACAGAACAGGCAATATTATATTAAATATTATAAATAAATCGATGGAGACTGGTGTATTTCCAAATAATTGGAAAGAATCAATGATTTTTCCTGTCGAAAAAGTAAAGAATACATTAAACTGTGAAGAATACCGACCAATTAACACCTTAAAAACATGTGAAAAAGTCATTGAAACATTGAAATATCAAATGTAATAGAAAATGAATATGGAGTACCACAAGGCTCAATTTTAGGAGCTCTACTTTTTGTTATATATATAAATGATATGGAAAATATGTTGGAGAAGTGCGAAATTGTTCAGTATGCAGATGATACCTTGATTTTCTCAGAAGCAACAACTGATGAATTATGTCATGAAAATTTGAAAAATGATATAGATAATATTAATAAATGGCTAAAAATGAATAAATTAAAACTAAACGAAAACAAAACTAAATTAATGGAAATCAATATGAACACGAACATAACTTTCAAAATAAATAATGTAATAATCGAAAAAGTAAATAATATAAAATATTTGGGTTTCTTAATAGACAAAGATCTAAACTTCAAAGATCATGTCGAATATATATGACGTTTGCGGTTGCTTGCTGTGGTGTGGCAGCTAACCATAGCAGGGAACCGCGTGACGGCCTGCTGATGACGGCGTTCAATATCCGTTTCACTGAACTCGGACCTTTAGTGGGTACCGAGAGCCAAGTAACCATTAGGTTACTTCACTCGTTTTTTTTTTGTTACTTGTTGAAAATTTTTTAAGTCAACTGCGCAGAGCAGCAAGTGAAGAAAAAAAAGTGAAAGAAAAAAGACTAAGAAAAAAAAATTTTGTAAAATTAAATTTGTATAAATAAAAGAAATAAATGAAACAAATCAATATAAATAAAAAATAATAAAAGAAACCAAGTTTTTTTTTGTGTATTGAGGGGAAACCGAAACACTACGCAACGGGCGACAACCGGCATTTGTGAGAGACCGTCAGCACCTGTTCCAGGGAAACAAACCAAGGTAAACGTTTTGAACCAGCTCAACGTCCCAACAAAACGAGGTATTCATCGAAACATTTGGTCCTTCTACCTACAATTTGGAAAAAAAAGGTGCTTAATATATTTTATTTTATACGAGTTTGGTGTCTCAAAATTTGTGGCTCTAAAAAAAGTGAGGTTACGCCGCGTGAAAAATTTGAAGCGGTTCTTATATACTTTTTGTCGCCATTTTTGCTGAAAGTTATATACAGTAAAATTTGTGGTTCTCATTTCTCTTCGAAATACATAGAAATATTTTTTGTTGTCCATTTCTTTTTCTTCGCTCTTGTTTTTTCTTTAAAATTTTTTTTTCTCTTTGGTTGCTCTTTTAAAATCTTGTGTGGCTCAACTTGTGTTTCTCTTAATTTCATTTTTCATTGGCGTTTTTATACATTGCTTTGGGAAAGTGTCTCTTTTGTCAATCGGTATTTTTTCTAAATTTTAAAATACAAAATGTCGATTTTTGAAAAATATATGCGTGCGGCAGAAGACGTGATTAATTTTGAAACAATTTTAATCGAAGAAGACTTTTCTAATTACTCTAAAGATGCCTTCGAGTTTGAGAAAAGTGAATTAGGAAAATTTTGGACTAAATATAAAAAACTGTATGAAGAATGTTCAGCAGATACAGTGGAGAAGAAAAAAGAGTTAGTAGTAGTCCAAACAAAACACCCACAAGTTAGAAAATCATACGTTCGTTGCCTTAATATACTTTCAAAAGCTAGAGAGGGCACATTAAAGGAAAGCCATGAAAATGTGGAGCCAGTGGTTCCCAATCTTTGTAGTTCAATTTCGGTCCCTCCGTGCGATACTGAAATTTTTTATGGGGATTACGTTACGTGGCCCACATTTAGAGATATGTTTACGGCAATTTATATAAATAATACGAGACTTAGCCCAGTTGAAAAACTTTTTTACCTCTTTAGGAAAACGGATGGTGAGGCCCGTGATATTAATAGAAACGTAGCTTTAACGGGTGAAAATTTTGAGATTGCGTGGAGCAATTTAAAAACACAATACGAAAATAAACGCGTTTTGATAAACAGCCAATTAAAAGTTCTTTTTAATTTGTCGCCCTGTGTACAAGATTCAGCAGCTGAAATTAAAAGGTTGCAAAGGGAGATAAATAATTGTATGGCGATTTTAAAATTATATGAGGTTGATATTGAATAGTGGGACCCTATTTTTGTATTTCAATGTTCATCGCGTCTCTCGGAACGAACTTTAAATCTTTGGGAGCAGTCAATAACAAATAAAACAGAGGTTCCCAAATGGGATGAATTAAATTCTTTTCTCACGAATAGATTTCATGCCCTTGAAAGTGTTTCTGACATTATTGCAAATAATAATGTCACCAGTAGTTCCCAACCTGGCTCTAGTAATGGCAATAATAATTCAGCACCCAAAGTTAGACAATTTAAGGCCCATCACACAAAAGCTGACCCAATTCAGTGCAAACTGTGCAAAGAAAACCATAGAATAGTTTCATGTGCTAAATTTTTGAATATGGACTACAGAAACCGGGTTTCAACTTTGAAAAAAATTAGATTTTGTTTCAATTGCCTCACTAGTGGCCATATGTACGGTGATTGCAGAAGTCAAAATTGTTGCTCAAAGTGCAAAAAGAAACACCATACGCTCTTGCACAGAGATTTCAATACTAATAATAATAATCAGGGTCAAGCAAGACAGGTCGAAAATGTTAATGGGGCAAGTCAATTACAGTCCACAAATACTGCCGGTCCATCAGGTGTAATCCAAACTCATCACACTTCTGTTGCGAAAAAGGTGATGTTAGCTACAGCATGGTTAAATATTATCAATTTTGGTGCTACGCACAAAGTAAGAGCGTTAATAGATCCATGTTCGGACGAAAGTTTTGTCTCGGAAAAAATACAAAAATTATTAAGATTGCCCTGTGTGCCTCTTGAAGCTTCAGTTACTGGTCTGGGTGAAGAATTGGTTAGTATCTCAAGAAAAATTGCGACTTTTAAAATTTGTCCTATTTCTAATCCAAATTATGCCCTTAATATGGAGGCTCTTGTTGTTCCTAAAATTACGGGAAGTATTCCCACACTTTCTTTTAGCCCTAAAGGGGGCGCAGATATTCCAAAACTCGATTATGCTGATCCAGAGTTTTACAAAAGTGGTCCTGTGGATCTTTTGTTGGGTGGCGATCTGTATCCATCGATTCTTTTGAAAGGGGTACAGCATGGGGTTTTTGAAACACTCGTTGCCCAAGAAACAATTTTTGGTTGGATTTTTACTGGTCCAACGCCCAGTAATACCCCGTCTCCAACGGCTAAAGTATCCTTTATGACAAGGATTTCTACTGATGACCAATTGACTAAGTTTTGGGAGTTAGAAGAAGTTTCTCAAAGGCAGTTTTTATCTAAAGACGATAGAAAATGTGAGGAGATTTATCGTTCTACTACCACGAGAAATTCTGAAAGGGAGATACATCGTTAGTCTGCCCTTTAAGGAGAATTTTGAGTCGCTCGGTCCCAATAGGCATATAGCGTTAGGACATATGGAAAAAGTACAAGGTACTGGAGGTGATCCTTGTTATTATTTACCTCATCACGGCGTATTTAAGCCTGAAAGTACGACTACAAAATTAAGAGTCGTTTTCAATGCGTCATGTGCTTCGTCTAATGGAAAAAGTTTAAATGATTTGTTGTACACTGGCCCTGTTTTGCAAGCTGAAATAGTAAATTTGATTTTAAAATGGCGATTTTTTCAGTTTGTATTCAATGCGGATATTTCAAAAATGTATCGCCAAATTTTGGTTAAGCCTGAACATAGAAAGTTCCAAAAAATAGTTTTTCGTAGCTCTGAAAAAGGTGAAATTGAAGATTATCAATTAAATACGGTTACTTTTGGCGTAAATTGTGCCCCTTATTTGGCCCTTAGGACAATGCTTAAGTTGGCTGATGATGAAGAGCGGCTGTTTCCCTTAGGTGCACAAATTTTGCGCGAATGTATGTATGTGGATGATGCTTTAGTTGGAGCACATTCTTTGTCTGATGCTTTAGCTTCGCGTGACCAATTAATTGGTATTTTAGAAATGGGTGGTTTTGAGTTACGTAAATGGACTTCTAACTCAAAAGAAATTTTGAAAAATTTGCCCCAACAGCATTTATTAAATTCATCTTTTTTGTCGCTCGATGATAAAAGTACTACGAAAACGCTGGGTATCCGCTGGAATGCGTCAGAGGACGTATTTTTCTTTACCACTGAAAGTTTACAACTCAAAACGTCTTACACGAAAAGAGAGGTCTTGTCAATAATCGCTAGGTTGTTCGATCCAGCGGGTTGGTTAGCTCCAGTGGTAATTACTGCAAAAATTTTAATGCAGCAAATGTGGCTTGATAAAATAGATTGGGACGAAGCTATCAAGCCAGTGGCTTTGCAAAAATGGCAGAATTTTGTGCAAAATTACAAAGATATTGAAACAATTAAACTTCCACGTTGGGTTCAATATTCACCTAGTTGTGAGGTGCAATTTCATGGGTTTTGTGACTCATCTGAGTTGGCATACGCAGCCGCAATTTATGTCAGAGTTGCCCTTGGAGACAAAGTTTATACGAATTTGCTCGTATGTAAAACGAAAGTTGCTCCAGTAAAAAGGCCATCTTTACCAAGGCTAGAGTTATGTGGTGCGGTTCTTTTGGCGAATTTAGTCGACAGTGTTATCCCTTCTTTTAAAATAAATTCCAATTCTATATATTTGTGGTCCGATTCAACGATTGGAAAACTTTCGTGGCTAACAGAGTAGCCACTATACTCGAAAAAGTAGGGAGCTTGAATTGGTTTCATGTGTCGTCTGGCGACAACCCTGCCGATCTAGCAACCCGGGGGCTGACCCCTTCGGAGTTAGGAGAAAATAAGCTTTGGTGGCAGGGCCCTGATTGGCTAAATTCTGAAAAATCTTTGTGGCCCGTAGGCGTTGCAGAGTTTGAAACTGCAGAAGAGACAAAAAAGGCGCAGACTTTTATTGCTAGATCGGAGGAGAAAGAAGATATCCTCGATCGTTTTTCAAGTTTGCCACGAGCATATCGAGTGATAGCATATATGTTCCGATTTTTTCTTTTAACTCATAAAGAGAAACGCAAAAGTTGCAAATTTGACTCTTTGCGAATTTCGGCAAATGAATTAAGCTTCGTAAAAAATCGACTTTTTTCGTTGTCGCAACAACATTATTTCCCGAAGGAGTTTAATTGCCTGACCTCGCAGAACAAAATCGAATCGCGAAGTGTTTTATTGCCCCTTACGCCCTTTTTGGACAAGATAATATTATTCGAGCTAACGGTCGTCTTGTTTCTTCCACTTGTTTGTTCTACAATGAACGACATCCGATTATACTTGCATATGGCAGTAGGCTGGTTCGTCTGTATGTTGAAAATGTTCACCAGCTAACTCATCACGGGGGCTCTCGTTTGGTGCTAAATGTTGTTCGGCAGGAGTGCTGGATTATAAAATTGAAAAATCTTATAAAAACAGTCATTCATAATTGCAAAATTTGCGTTCTGCATCGTAAAAAACTTCAAACTCAAATTATGGCAGCGTTACCTGAAGAAAGATCTACCTTAAGTCGCCCTTTTACGAACACCGGTGTTGACTTCGCGGGTCCGTTTGAAATCAAAAGTTTTACCGGCCGATATTGTCGAATTACAAAGGGCTATGTGTGTCTTTTCATCTGTTTCTCTACAAAGGCGATTCACCTTGAAGCCGTCAGTGATTTGTCTACCCCTGCCTTTCCAGCCGCCCTTGCACGTTTTATTGCTCGTCGTGGTTGCCCCAGTTGTATTTTCTCTGATAATGGTAGAAATTTTGTTGGAGCTGCGCGAGAAATCGAGGCGAACTTTTCGAAGCACGTGAAAGAGCTACGTGACACGGTTGTCGAAAAATATGGTCATCAGCGGTTAGATTGGCACTTTATTCCTGCAGCAGCCCCACATATGGGTGGGTTATGGGAGGCAGGCGTTAAAAGTCTGAAAATGCATTTTAAAAAGACAGCTGGTCAGATGAAATACACTTTTGAAGAGTTTTCCACGCTATTGGCCAAAATAGAGGCGTGTCTCAATTCGCGTCCGCTCGGGCCTATGTCTGAAAACGTCAAAGATTTGTCTGCTCTTACTCCAGGTCACTTTTTGATAGGGTCTTCTCTACTTTCTCCGGCAGAACCAGAAGAAGTAGTTTCCCCTCTCAGTATCTCTAATCGATGGCGAAAAATTAAGGCTCTACACCAAGAACTTTGTCACCGATGGAAAGAGGAGTATTTAAAAGAGCTGCACAAACGTAATAAATGGCAAACTCCGCAAATAGATGTTAAAGAAAATGATCTTGTTGTCCTTAAAAGTGAACCTGCTTGTCTCTCAGAGTGGCGTTTAGGTCGTGTTTTGAAAGTTCATCCAGGTTCTGATAAGAAAGTTCGAGTAGCAGAACTAAAAACGCAAAATGGCGTAATGGCGTAATCACCCGGCCAATCCACAAACTGGTGCTTTTGCCACGTAGCTCTCCACAATAATTTCTAATCCTAACTCCCTTTCTTCGTCAATCTAATATATGCTCCTTTTTCATGTAGCTCCAAGATGTGTGACGGGCGTTTTAATGCTAATTTTCGTTGCCCGCTATGCTCCCGTTTGCACGCTGTACGACAATGCACGCGATTCCTGGTGATGACCTTAGAGGAGAAGTTAAGAGCAGTGGCCCATCACGGCCTCTGTATCAACTGCCTGGCGCAATCTCACCGCCTACCGCACTGTCGCAGTATCGATCGTTGCCACCGCTGCATGCAAGACCATAACAGTTTGCTGCACCCGATGCCCGCAGGAAAGGTCTGGTTCGGAATGACAGCCCAAGTAAGAGTGATCACTCATCCTGGCGCGCGCGCTAGTGAAACGCGCCTATTAATAGACCCTAACGCAACCCGATCCTCAATTACTATCGCTGAGACTGTGCGCTTGGGATGCTTGGTCAAAGATCGTCGTACCACAGTGACACTCTACCATCGCTGCTACGAAAAACGCCGCATTGATGTCGTGTGCGCTGTAGAGGACCGAAAATACAAGTTCAACCCTGAAACGCGTATTGAACGAGAATGGACTCGAACACGGGGTCAAATGGCTGACATTGATGAAGCAGATATGTGGTGGTTCGACGTGATGCGCTGTTCCATGATCCTTGGCGCTGATGTTACCAAACAAGTTCTAATTGGGCCAGCTAGTGGTCGACCTGGCCAAATTTATTCACAAGAGACGATTTTTGGGCAGGCGTATTTTGGCGAGGGAAAAAAGGCCTCACGCATACCCGGATTGGAGAAGTAAAGTGGTGAACTCCGTGGCTCTTATACTAAAAGTATTAGTTAATTAATGAATTCCTTCTAATTTGATCTCGCAATGAATTTGAAAAGGAAACGAGATCTCAATACAAGTTTTTTTATTCCTATTCGTATGTAGTTATTTTTAAATAAGTTTTTTTTTTTTTAAATCACAAAATAACTCTTTTTCTCGCTCTACCGAGCGTTTCTTCATGAATTCTTAAACTTTGATTTTTTTTGTTATTTATGGCTCTACGAAGCGCTTTATTGACTTTGTTACTTACATTTCTCTTATTAAACGTACTCATACATTTTGAATTTTGAATTTCTGCGCTACAGATCTCTAAAATGTATTAAACTAGCAATCTGAATATTAAATTATCTAAATTTTATACTCAATAAAATAATTGATTTTTTTTTTCTCTCTCCCCTTTTTCTTTACATGTTGCTCTGTATGGCCCGTTTCTCGGTTGCAGACGTTTGTGGTTGCTTGCTGTGGTGTGGCAGCTAACCATAGCAGGGAACCGCGTGACGGCCTGCTGATGACGGCGTTCAATATCCGTTTCACTGAACTTGGACCTTTAGTGGGTACAGAGAGCCAAGTAACCATTAGGTTACTTCACTCGTTTTTTTTGTTACTTGTTGAAAATTTTTTAAGTCAACTGCGCAGAGCAGCAAGTGAAGAAAAAAAAGTGAAAGAAAAAAGACTAAGAAAAAAAAACTAAAACCAAAATTTTGTAAAATTAAATTTGTATAAATAAAAGAAATAAGTGAAACAAATCAATATAAATAAAAAATAATAAAAGAAACCAAGTTTTTTTTTGTGTATTGAGGGGAAACCGAAACACTACGCAACGGGCGACAACCGGCATTTGTGAGAGACCGTCAGCACCTGTTCCAGGGAAACAAACCAAGGTAAACGTTTTGAACCAGCTCAACGTCCCAACAAAACGAGGTATTCATCGAAACAAAAATGACAATATTAACCGCAATAAACATCTATAACACTATGATAAAACCACATTTTGAGTATGGGTCAACCATTTTATTTACCTGCTGTTCAGACCAACAAATAAATAGGCTACAAAAACTACAAAATAAGGCTATGCGATCAATTTTAAAATGCAATCGGTTTACTTCAAAAAGATATGTGTTAGACACACTGAAATGGTTAAAAATTCCGCAAAGGCTGCAACTAAATACAATATTTTTTATCCAAAAAATGAAAATGGGAAGTTCACCCGATTACTTGATTGAACAAATAAGATATGTTGGAGATGTACAACCTTACAACCTTCGGAATAGCTTAGATTTTAGACCACAGCGAGCAGATACAAATGCAATGCAGAAATCGTTATTTTACAAAGGATTGAAACTTTATAATATGATGCCTAGTGACGTCAAAAATGAAACAAATATAAATCTTTTAGAAGAAAAACTGTAAACTTTATAAAAAATGTTAATTCTAATCAGAGTATATAATATTTTGTTAAATTAATATAAAATGTCAATTTAAAGTATTTTAAATACTACTAATAAAACTAAACTAAACTATACTCGTCCGCAATAGAAGAGAAGGGATAATTGGATACAGGTGTGGAGAAGGAGAGGTGTCAGTAGCCACGATGTCACTAGTCCAAACACCCGATTGTAGGAGAGAAAGAGCCCCAGCAAAGAATCTATCTGATACTATTGTTGCCATAACCCAAACCACCTCCACTGGTGAAATTGAGTTCTTTAGATGTCAAGCAACTGCTACACATTTGATAACTAGATGTGGAAAATCCATAGATCAACAATTTGACGGAGGATTTTATTCAGAGGTTATTCCGTTCTCTGCTTCGGAGTGTAAACACTTGATAAACAATGGCGCATCCTCATCCCCAAAACTTGGTGACGTGGTGATGAAAGGGGCAGTGGGATCGGATTCAGTATACTATAATTTTCTCAGTTGGGGTAAGGTCATAATGGAAATGGTGACTGAACACCAGGATCTGCACTATTGATAAATGGTAGATACTTTGACAGACCGGTAAGGAACACCAATTTACACTTAGAATATACCACCGGGCATGCTAGGATTGATTATGAATCAAAAACTGTGGTTTTCCCGAATGGAGGAAGATGTAATTTTCTTCATATGAGTTGCAATCAGACGGATTATGGTTATCTGTTTTGGGAGAAGTTAGTACCAACATGCTCACAAAATTAAAAAGCACTCGTGTTCAAAGGAAAGGCGCAGAAAATCACTCAATACGAAAATGGAGTTGAGAATACTTACATTCAGGTGACCCAAGAGGGGTATGACTTCCAACTACTTCTCACTCCTGATAGTAATGTAGACATCTGCGGATTTAAATCATATTCTACCGAACACCCTAGATTATTTGTAACTGAATTAGATCCCAAATATCCTAACTTTCCCATTGATAAAAAAGTGGATCCTTTAGATGTCAACCTAATCAATTATATAAACTCTAAACTTATGTATGCAATGCGTCATACCAGGAATGAAGTTATGAGATTATTTGAAATTTTCAAAATGGAAAGGTGTGAAACCCAAAATAGAATTACAGAGAACATGATGACTCTTGCCACACTGTCACCACGAGATTTTGCTTATCAATATTTTCATGCTCCAGGATACACTGCTGTCACAAGAGGCGAAGTTGTTCATGTTGCAAAGTGTTCTACAGTTCCTGTAGTTCCCAATCATTTGACAACAAAATGTTATAACGAAATGGAAGTGTTATTTAATAACAAAACGTACTACATGACACCTCGTAGACGGATATTAGCGTCTGTTGGCACTCAGATAGATTGTTCTCCTGGATTAGCACCTCTATATCTCATAAATAGTAAATGGGTTACACCGTCTCTATCCGGGCTTATGCTTGTTCCCTCCTCTGATATCATAATATACTGACGTGAATTATGAATTTACTGTATTGTCCAATCTTGCAAATGGAGGGGTTCCGCCTACCTCCCTGTATTGCCCGCCGGCACACCGGATAGTGTGCCATCCCAAGACGGTAAGTTAGCGCCGTTGGAAGAAGTAGAAGGTAAGGGTACCACCGCTTGCACTATTCGATGTCCAATTCTGTACTATTCTCTGAAATAGATAAGACTGTTCCACTCTAAGTCGAACCAGAAGACCGCTCGATGGCAGGAGGGGTGTATTAAGTGTGGCAGAGTCTCCCTACGTGGTATGTCCTCTGTGTATTCTGCAGAAAAACTGTTCTTTGTCCCATTCAAAACGGGACTTGGCAGTGGTGCTGTCCGCCTTCGAACCTTTCAATTGTGACTATACTATTAGGAAATTTCCTAGACTACAGCAATGAAGGAAAACCTTGCTCTAGGTAATAGATGAACCGGCTTGGTCCACCCGGCTACCATGCAGAGGTCGACAGCCGTTAGCTTAATACCATCCGAGCAACCAAACCCCACATTTAATAAAAATTTAATAATGCAGACACCTAACTATAATTCCGATTATAGTATTCTAGAACTTCTCCACTACGATGACAGCAGAACAATCCCAGATAGTGATGAAGAACTGGTTTTCTCACCCTTTGCCGGGGGTGAGCGACCGCATTATGCCGTTAACGAATATAACTTCCCCCCTCGATCAACCATCGCAACAAGGCTGCAAAAAGTACGCTCTTTCATCCCACAACACGCAGTCACGTGGCTTTGTGGTCTGCTATTCGCAGTTATCTGTGGGATGTGGGCAGTCGCACTTATGTGCAAACGCCGCACCTCAACCAGATGGACGCAGACTCGTCGACGACGATCCCGTCGAACGGGGACCCAGACAACGGCCCAACACTCCTCGAGACTGTTCTAATCACTAAACCAGGCTCAACACACACTCCTATCCCGCGGATTGACCCTGACTTTGATTGGAGCCGCCTCGACGATATCGTCTAGGCAAGCCCAGTCTCAGGGCTTCCTATCGGCTAACTTGACTTACATAAATCGCGTGTACGCGACCGTAACAACTCCTCTATACCCAGCTGAAGGTACACCAGCCGTTTCGTTTGCTACTATAAACTGGCCATACCGTATAAAAAAATTTATGTCAGTATACTCGTGCGCAATAGAAGAGAAGGGATAATTGGATACAGGTGTGGAGAAGGAGAGGTGTCAGTAGCCACGATCTCACTAGTCCAAACACCCGATTGTAGGAGAGAAAGAGCCCCAGCAAAGAATCTATCTGATACTATTGTTGCCATAACCCAAACCACCTCCACTGGTGAAATTGAGTTCTTTAGATGTCAAGCAACTGCTACACATTTGATAACTAGATGTGGAAAATCCATAGATCAACAATTTGACGGAGGATTTTATTCAGAGGTTATTCCGTTCTCTGCTTCGGAGTGTAAACACTTGATAAACAATGGCGCATACTCATCCCCAAAACTTGGTGACGTGGTGATGAAAGGGGCAGTGGGATAAGGTCAATAATGGAAATGTTGACTGTACACCAGGATCTGCACTATTGATAAATGGTAGATACTTTAATAGGCCGGTAAGGAACACCAATTTACACTTAGAATATACCACCGGGCATGCTAGGATTGATTATGAATCAGAAACTGTGGTTTTCCCGAATGGAGGAAGATGTAATTATCATGATATGAGTTGCAATCAGGCGGATTATGGTTATCTGTTTTGGGAGAAGTTAGTACCAACATGCTCACAAAAGGAAAAAGCACTCGTGTTCAAAGGAAAGGCGCAGAAAATCACTCAATACGAAAATGGAGTTGAGAGTACTTACATTCAGGTGACCCAAGAGGGATATGACTTCCAACTACTTCTCACTCCTGATAGTAATGTAGACATCTGCGGATTTAAATCATATTCTAACGAACACCCTAGATTATTTGTAACTGAATTAGATCCCAAATATCCTAACTTTCTCATTGATAAAAAAATGGATCCTTTAGATGTCAACCTAATCAATTATATAAACTCTAAACTTATGTATGCAATGCGTCATACCAGGAATGAAGTTATGAGATTATTTGAAATTTTCAAAATGGAAATTCACACCTTTCCATTTTGAAAATTAGAATAAAATAGAATTACAGAGAACATGATGACTCTTGCCACACTGTCACCACGAGATTTTGCTTATCAATATTTTCATGCTCCAGGATACACTGCTGTCACAAGAGGCGAAGTTGTTCATGTTGCAAAGTGTTCTACAGTTCCTGTAGTTCCCAATCATTTGACAACAAAATGTTATAACGAAATGGAAGTGTTATTTAATAACAAAACGTACTACATGACACCTCGTAGACGGATATAAGTGTCTGTTGGCACTCAGATAGATTGTTCTCCTGGATTAGCACCTCTATATCTCATAAATAGTAAATGGGTTACACCGTCTCTATCCGGGCTTATGCTTGTTCCCTCCCCTGATATCATAAAATATACTGACGTGAATTACGAATTTACTGTATTGTCCAATCTTGCAAATGGAGGCTTGTATACTCAGAAATCGATGGAGAAGCTACAAAAAATATTAGTGTCTCCCCTTGAAGAGAAAATTATCACAAATCGCATTGTTCAAGCTGTAGAAGGTAGATCAGAACTCCCTGGAGGTTACTCAATAACCAGGGCAATATCCTTTATAGACTATGAAAACATTTCTGAAAACGTAGGTACATTCTTCGGCAGACTGTTTTCCCGTCTTCAACAATTCGGAAATATAGTTGCAACAATTATGTTATTATCCTTGATATTAAAGACTATCACATACGGTTTGAGTTGTTGTCTTAACTTCAAAATCTTGGCAAGTGAGGTTGGGATTGTGAAAGCTATTCTACTCTTTTGGTGGGACTCTGCTACACATCACCTTCTATCATCAAAAAGAGCATCTGAAGTTGAACATCGCCTCGTAAACTTGAAAACAGACAAGGATGAGATAGAGACAGAATTCATACTATTTAAGTCCCATTTTAAATCATTTAATTTAAGTCCCATTTTAAATCATATTTAGAAAGTATTTCAAATCAATTACCTATAAGTGAGTATGAACCAAAGAAAATAAAGAAGAGTTCAAAGCCTGCTCCATCAGACATGGACAAAAAGAAAAAGAAATGGGATGAATTAAGCAGCACATTGTGGAGCGTTGTGTCAGCAAAGGCCAAGATTGAAATGGTCAAATCTGCATTTCCGTCAGAAATTCGGTACGACAAAGTTGGACATGTTATAATGCAACACGAAGAAAAAATACGGCGACGATGTAGAAATTGTAAAAGTCAAACAATTTACATGTGCACAAAATGCAAAGTTCATCTTCATCCAGATTGCTTTGAAATTTCCCATTTGGAGTAGCATATTCATATAAATCCCAAAGTTGTGTCAACGCAACATTTTATATCTCGTACACGAATTCGTGAATTTTTTTTTTAAGTTTTATTCCTCTATTTAAATGTGAAAATAAATGAAATAAAGTTGAATTAAAAAAACAAAAAAATTTCTATGCTTGGTCCCTAATGGGTTAGTGCAGATCAACAAAAAACTAGATTTATTGATTAACAAAAAAGCAGATGTTCCTTCTACCATCACGAATATCATGGCTGAAGTTAGAGGAGTGAAAGATTTATTAGTTTCCAGAGGAGGCCAAAACAGAATTCTGTTTCAAGAATCCATATCACTCAGAGCTACCCAGAATGAACCCTTGTTATCTGATCCACCTACCCCAGCGGTCATTCCACCACCAGCAGCACCAAGTACCGCCCCAACACCATTAGCTTTGTTTCCAGATGATATGTTTAAGTGAAGCTAAGCTTGTATCACTAAATGGATAACCTATAATATAGTCATAGATATGTTTCATCATATTTAAGAAAACCCGCTGGTTGACAATCAACAAATATTTTCATTTTTTACTTTTTTTACTGCACTCTATTTTTATTGTGTTTACTCAAGTACATCCTTCTATATATAGGATCTGTTCAAAAAGCAAAAGCTCCTCAATCGAGTACTGTTACTAATTATTGAAAAAAACTTCACCAGGAATGAATATGAACTATAAAAAGCTGTACAATCCTTGGTACCCCATTCTTGTCATTTTTCTTTCCTTAATATAGGGAGAGAGGTGGGGTTCCGCCTACCTCCCTGTATTGCCCGCCGGCACACCGGTTAGTGTGCCATCCCAAGACGGTAAGTTAGCGCCGTTGGAAGAAGTAGAAGGTAAGGGTACCACCGCTTGCACTATTCGATGTCCAATTCTGTACTATTCTCTGAAATAGATAAGACTGTTCCACTCTAAGTCGAACCAGAAGACCGCTCGATGGCAGGAGGGGTGTATTAAGTGTGGCAGAGTCTCCCTACGTGGTATGTCCTCTGTGTATTCTGCAGAAAAACTGTTCTTTGTCCCATTCAAAACGGGACTTGGCAGTGGTGCTGTCCGCCTTCGAACCTTTCAATTGTGACTATGCTATTAGGAAATTTCCTAGACTACAGCAATGAAGGAAAACATTGCTCTAGGTAATAGATGAACCGGCTTGGTCCACCCGGCTACCATGCAGAGGTCGACAGCCGTTAGCTTAATACCATCCGAGCAACCAAACCCCACATTTAATAAAAATTTAATAATGCAGACACCTAACTATAATTCCGATTATAGTATTCTAGAACTTCTCCACTACGATGACAGCAGAACAATCCCAGATAGTGATGAAGAACTGGTTTTCTCACCCTTTGCCGGGGGTGAGCGACCGCATTATGCCGTTAACGAATATAACTTCCCCCCTCGATCAACCATCGCAACAAGGCTGCAAAAAGTACGCTCTTTCATCCCACAACACGCAGTCACGTGGCTTTGTGGTCTGCTATTCGCAGTTATCTGTGGGATGTGGGCAGTCGCACTTATGTGCAAACGCCGCACCTCAACCAGATGGACGCAGACTCGTCGACGACGATCCCGTCGAACGGGGACCCAGACAACGGCCCGAACACTCCTCGAGACTGTTCTAATCACTAAACCAGGCTCAACACACACTCCTATCCCGCGGATTGACCCTGACTTTGATTGGAGCCGCCTCGACGATATCGTCTAGGCAAGCCCAGTCTCAGGGCTTCCTATCGGCTAACTTGACTTACATAAATCGCGTGTACGCGACCGTAACAACTCCTCTATACCCAGCTGAAGGTACATCAGCCGTTTCGTTTGCTACTATAAACTGGCCATACCGTATAAAAAAATTTATGTCAGTATACTCTGTGCGCAATAGAAGAGAAGGGATAATTGGATACAGGTGTGGAGAAGGAGAGGTGTCAGTAGCCACGATCTCACTAGTCCAAACACCCGATTGTAGGAGAGAAAGAGCCCCAGCAAAGAATCTATCTGATACTATTGTTGCCATAACCCAAACCACCTCCACTGGTGAAATTGAGTTCTTTAGATGTCAAGCAACTGCTACACATTTGATAACTAGATGTGGAAAATCCATAGATCAACAATTTGACGGAGGATTTTATTCAGAGGTTATTCCGTTCTCTGCTTCGGAGTGTAAACACTTGATAAACAATGGCGCATACTCATCCCCAAAACTTGGTGACGTGGTGATGAAAGGGGCAGTGGGATAAGGTCAGATAATGGAAATGTTGACTGTACACCAGGATCTGCACTATTGATAAATGGTAGATACTTTAATAGGCCGGTAAGGAACACCAATTTACACTTAGAATATACCACCGGGCATGCTAGGATTGATTATGAATCAGAAACTGTGGTTTTCCCGAATGGAGGAAGATGTAATTATCATGATATGAGTTGCAATCAGGCGGATTATGGTTATCTGTTTTGGGAGAAGTTAGTACCAACATGCTCACAAAAGGAAAAAGCACTCGTGTTCAAAGGAAAGGCGCAGAAAATCACTCAATACGAAAATGGAGTTGAGAATACTTACATTCAGGTGACCCAAGAGGGATATGACTTCCAACTACTTCTCACTCCTGATAGTAATGTAGACATCTGCGGATTTAAATCATATTCTAACGAACACCCTAGATTATTTGTAACTGAATTAGATCCCAAATATCCTAACTTTCTCATTGATAAAAAAATGGATCCTTTAGATGTCAACCTAATCAATTATATAAACTCTAAACTTATGTATGCAATGCGTCATACCAGGAATGAAGTTATGAGATTATTTGAAATTTTCAAAATGGAAATTCACACCTTTCCATTTTGAAAATTAGAATAAAATAGAATTACAGAGAACATGATGACTCTTGCCACACTGTCACCACGAGATTTTGCTTATCAATATTTTCATGCTCCAGGATACACTGCTGTCACAAGAGGCGAAGTTGTTCATGTTGCAAAGTGTTCTACAGTTCCTGTAGTTCCCAATCATTTGACAACAAAATGTTATAACGAAATGGAAGTGTTATTTAATAACAAAACGTACTACATGACACCTCGTAGACGGATATAAGTGTCTGTTGGCACTCAGATAGATTGTTCTCCTGGATTAGCACCTCTATATCTCATAAATAGTAAATGGGTTACACCGTCTCTATCCGGGCTTATGCTTGTTCCCTCCCCTGATATCATAAAATATACTGACGTGAATTATGAATTTACTGTATTGTCCAATCTTGCAAATGGAGGCTTGTATACTCAGAAATCGATGGAGAAGCTACAAAAAATATTAGTGTCTCCCCTTGAAGAGAAAATTATCACAAATCGCATTGTTCAAGCTGTAGAAGGTAGATCAGAACTCCCTGGAGGTTACTCAATAACCAGGGCAATATCCTTTATAGACTATGAAAACATTTCTGAAAACGTAGGTACATTCTTCGGCAGACTGTTTTCCCGTCTTCAACAATTCGGAAATATAGTTGCAACAATTATGTTATTATCCTTGATATTAAAGACTATCACATACGGTTTGAGTTGTTGTCTTAACTTCAAAATCTTGGCAAGTGAGGTTGGGATTGTGAAAGCTATTCTACTCTTTTGGTGGGACTCTGCTACACATCACCTTCTATCATCAAAAAGAGCATCTGAAGTTGAACATCGCCTCGTAAACTTGAAAACAGACAAGGATGAGATAGAGACAGAATTCATACTATTTAAGTCCCATTTTAAATCATTTAATTTAAGTCCCATTTTAAATCATATTTAGAAAGTATTTCAAATCAATTACCTATAAGTGAGTATGAACCAAAGAAAATAAAGAAGAGTTCAAAGCCTGCTCCATCAGACATGGACAAAAAGAAAAAGAAATGGGATGAATTAAGCAGCACATTGTGGAGCGTTGTGTCAGCAAAGGCCAAGATTGAAATGGTCAATTCTGCATTTCCGTCAGAAATTCGGTACGACAAAGTTGGACATGTTATAATGCAACACGAAGAAAAAATACGGCGACGATGTAGAAATTGTAAAAGTCAAACAATTTACATGTGCACAAAATGCAAAGTTCATCTTCATCCAGATTGCTTTGAAATTTCCCATTTGGAGTAGCATATTCATATAAATCCCAAAGTTGTGTCAACGCAACATTTTATATCTCGTACACGAATTCGTGAATTTTTTTTTTAAGTTTTATTCCTCTATTTAAATGTGAAAATAAATGAAATAAAGTTGAATTAAAAAAACAAAAAAATTTCTATGCTTGGTCCCTAATGGGTTAGTGCAGATCAACAAAAAACTAGATTTATTGATTAACAAAAAAGCAGATGTTCCTTCTACCATCACGAATATCATGGCTGAAGTTAGAGGAGTGAAAGATTTATTAGTTTCCAGAGGAGGCCAAAACAGAATTCTGTTTCAAGAATCCATATCACTCAGAGCTACCCAGAATGAACCCTTGTTATCTGATCCACCTACCCCAGCGGTCATTCCACCACCAGCAGCACCAAGTACCGCCCCAACACCATTAGCTTTGTTTCCAGATGATATGTTTAAGTGAAGCTAAGCTTGTATCACTAAATGGATAACCTATAATATAGTCATAGATATGTTTCATCATATTTAAGAAAACCCGCTGGTTGACAATCAACAAATATTTTCATTTTTACTTTTTTTACTGCACTCTATTTTTATTGTGTTTACTCAAGTACATCCTTCTATATATAGGATCTGTTCAAAAAGCAAAAGCTCCTCAATCGAGTACTGTTACTAATTATTGAAAAAAACTTCACCAGGAATGAATATGAACTATAAAAAGCTGTACAATCCTTGGTACCCCATTCTTGTCATTTTTCTTTCCTTAATATAGGGAGAGTGGTGGGGTTCCGCCTACCTCCCTGTATTGCCCGCCGGCACACCGGTTAGTGTGCCATCCCAAGACGGTAAGTTAGCGCCGTTGGAAGAAGTAGAAGGTAAGGGTACCACCGCTTGCACTATTCGATGTCCAATTCTGTACTATTCTCTGAAATAGATAAGACTGTTCCACTCTAAGTCGAACCAGAAGACCGCTCGATGGCAGGAGGGGTGTATTAAGTGTGGCAGAGTCTCCCTACGTGGTATGTCCTCTGTGTATTCTGCAGAAAAACTGTTCTTTGTCCCATTCAAAACGGGACTTGGCAGTGGTGCTGTCCGCCTTCGAACCTTTCAATTGTGACTATGCTATTAGGAAATTTCCTAGACTACAGCAATGAAGGAAAACATTGCTCTAGGTAATAGATGAACCGGCTTGGTCCACCCGGCTACCATGCAGAGGTCGACAGCCGTTAGCTTAATACCATCCGAGCAACCAAACCCCACATTTAATAAAAATTTAATAATGCAGACACCTAACTATAATTCCGATTATAGTATTCTAGAACTTCTCCACTACGATGACAGCAGAACAATCCCAGATAGTGATGAAGAACTGGTTTTCTCACCCTTTGCCAGGGGTGAGCGACCGCATTATGCCGTTAACGAATATAACTTCCCCCCTCGATCAACCATCGCAACAAGGCTGCAAAAAGTACGCTCTTTCATCCCACAACACGCAGCCACGTGGCTTGGTGGTCTGCTATTCGCAGTTATCTGTGGGATGTGGGCAGTCGCACTTATGTGCAAACGCCGCACCTCAACCAGATGGACGCAGACTCGTCGACGACGATCCCGTCGAACGGGGACCCAGACAACGGCCCGAACACTCCTCGAGACTGTTCCAATCACTAAACCAGGCTCAACACACACTCCTATCCCGCGGATTGACCCTGACTTTGATTGGAGCCGCCTCGACGATATCGTCTAGGTAAGCCCAGTCTCAGGGCTTCCTATCGGCTAACTTGACTTACACTCTTGCGTACATAAATCGCGTGTACGCGACCGTAGCAACTCCTCTATACCCAGCTGAGGGTACACCAGCCGTTTCGTTTGCTACTATAAACTGGCCATACCGTATAAAAAAATTTATGTCAGTATACTCCGCAATAGAAGAGAAGGGATAATTGGATACAGGTGTGGAGAAGGAGAGGTGTCAGTAGCCACGATCTCACTAGTCCAAACACCCGATTGTAGGAGAGAAAGAGCCCCAGCAAAGAATCTATCTGATACTATTGTTGCCATAACCCAAACCACCTCCACTGGTGAAATTGAGTTCTTTAGATGTCAAGCAACTGCTACACATTTGATAACTAGATGTGGAAAATCCATAGATCAACAATTTGACGGAGGATTTTATTCAAAGGTTATTCCGTTCTCTGCTTCGGAGTGTAAACACTTGATAAACAATGGCACATACTCATCCCCAAAACTTGGTGACGTGGTGATGAAAGGGGCAGTGGGATCGGATTCAGTATACTATAATTTTCTCAGTTGGGGTAAGGTCAATAATGGAAATGTTGACTGTACACCAGGATCTGCACTATTGATAAATGGTAGATACTTTAATAGGCCGGTAAGGAACAACAATTTACACTTAGAAATACCACCGGGCATGCTAGGATTGATTATGAATCAGAAACTGTGGTTTTCCCGAATGGAGGAAGATGTAATTATCATGATATGAGTTGCAATCAGGCGGATTATGGTTATCTGTTTTGGGAGAAGTTAGTACCAACATGCTCACAAAAGGAAAAAGCACTCGTGTTCAAAGGAAAGGCGCAGAAAATCACTCAATACGAAAATGGAGTTGAGAATACTTACATTCAGGTGACCCAAGAGGGATATGACTTCCAACTACTTCTCACTCCTGATAGTAATGTAGACATCTGCGGATTTAAATCATATTCTACCGAACACCTTAGATTATTTGTAACTGAATTAGATCCCAAATATCCTAACTTTCTCATTGATAAAAAAATGGATCCTTTAGATGTCAACCTAATCAATTATATAAACTCTAAACTTATGTATGCAATGCGTCATACCAGGAATGAAGTTATGAGATTATTTGAAATTTTCAAAATGGAAATTCACACCTTTCCATTTTGAAAATTAGAATAAAATAGAATTACAGAGAACATGACGACTCTTGCCACACTGTCACCACGAGATTTTGCTTATCAATATTTTCATGCTCCAGGATACACTGCTGTCACAAGAGGCGAAGTTGTTCATGTTGCAAAGTGTTCTCCAGTTCCTGTAGTTCCCAATCATTTGACAACAAAATGTTATAACGAAATGGAAGTGTTATTTAATAACAAAACGTACTACATGACACCTCGTAGACGGATATTAGTGTCTGTTGGCACTCAGATAGATTGTTCTCCTGGATTAGCACCTCTATATCTCATAAATAGTAAATGGGTTACACCGTCTCTATCCGGGCTTATGCTTGTTCCCTCCCCTGATATCATAAAATATACTGACGTGAATTATGAATTTACTGTATTGTCCAATCTTGCAAATGGAGGGGTTCCGCCTACCTCCCTGTATTGCCCGCCGGCACACCGGTTAGTGTGCCATCCCAAGACGGTAAGTTGGCGCCGTTGTCCAATTCGATGTCCAATTCTGTACTATTCTCTGAAATAGAACCAGAAGACCGCTCGATGGCAGGAGGGTGTATTAAGTGTGGCCGAGTCTCCCTACGTGGTATGTCCTCTGTGTATTCTGCAGAAAAACTGTTCTTTGTCCCATTCAAAACGGGACTTGGCAGTGGTGCTGTCCGCCTTCGAACCTTTCAATTGTGACTATACTATTAGGAAATTTCCTAGACTACAGCAATGAAGGTGTAATGAGTACCATTGTACCATCACCGATCCCAGTATTATTAAGAAACATATGTTAATAAAACATATGTTATTAAAACATATGTTAGTATGTAAGAAAATTAGGACATACATAAACATAAATAAATGTAAACAAAAAAGAATTAGAATTTAAGAATACCGTTAATTTAGTTTATAAACAAGGAAATTTGTTAAATAAAAATCAATTGCCTTATTGAATCGAACTCAGCCGAGTAATTGGCTCTTATTTGTTTTTTTCTACTTAAAACTTACCAGCGCTCCAGTAGTGCTTTTGCCTTGGCACTTTCTTAGTGCCGGCTCAGAATTACTTAGTGGCCAGTGGCGTTTAAAACGCCGGCTATACAAATAGCTAGGTAGGACATTACCTTCAACATATATATACAACATTACATGGCGATCCTGCCAAACTCGATACAGGCATCGACGCACAACCTGGAAACGAGATCTGTGCCAGTCATAGGAAATGACTACCGGACAGCTCCTATAAGCCCAGCAGCGGACTTGAAACAGCAGCCTCAACCACTGTCCATTGAGGACTATTTTAAACGGCAGCAGAGGAACGCAGAGCAAAAATTGACTGCGATCCCACCAACAGAAAAACCAAAGAGGAGAAGAGCAGGCAGAATTGTTAAACTGCGGAAGAAATTGGCCTCGTTGAAAGCCATCGTTTCGTCGGAGACACCGCCGTCTTGGGAGCGGGCCACCGAAATTTGGCAGCAAATCGATGCCATAACCCGCGAGTTAAAGGCCAACAAAAATAAAAGTTAAAAAAAAAACATTTTAATAATGAAATAAATAAAAACAAAAAAAATTCAATTTCATTTACTTTTTTTTTATGAATTCATACTTTATTTTTTTTATCACATTAACACAATTGTGTTATTCATTTGAAAACACTTAAATTTACATATGAACATGTAAATATTTTTTTTTATTAAACATTTATAACTATGAAAACAATTTTAAAAATAAAAAAAAGAAGAAAACACGTTTAAATAAATTCTTGATAAAAAGGAAACAAAATTTTGACGTTTGTCACAACAAAAAGAATACAAAAAAATATTGGCCGTTGTTACACAGTTACACAGTTGTAATTTTTGATAGTAAACA
The DNA here is from genome assembly GCA_021234595.1 of Delia radicum. Lineage (NCBI taxonomy): Eukaryota > Metazoa > Arthropoda > Insecta > Diptera > Anthomyiidae > Delia > Delia radicum. The sequence continues at coordinate 69,174,785 of CM037854.1, read as the reverse complement.
GTGTTTACTAAACACAACTATATATTTTTTTTTGTCTTCAAGCACGTACTTGAAATATCGTCACCTTAGGAATTGTTTTGACATACCGACCATTTTTTTTTAAATAATTGATTTATTATTCTTATTTCTTAGATATTCTGTTATCATTTTATTTGAAATTTGTCATTTTAATATTATTTTATAAATCATTAAAATTTATTTTTATATAATTATTAATTTTGCGGTCTTCTTGGTTTACAGGCTTTGTAAATGAATATAATAGAGGAATATATTGAGGAGTTAGAAAAACTCAAATTGAATTTAAAAAAAAGTAAAAATAGAGAATATGGAAAGACATATCAGGAAACAAAATTAGCAAGGCTTGAAGCTTTAAAACAAAGTGTAGAAAATTTTTGTAAAGAAGATAAAGAAAAAGGAACCGGAGAACTTAAATTGAAATTTGAAATTTTATATAAAGAGATAAAAGAAATTGTAGAAAATTTAAATATTAAAGAGGAAATTTTAAACGATAATTTGCAAGACGGCAATTTACCAAATATGGCTAGTTTTGACATTAATATGGTGGGTAAAAACCTACAAGTTTTTAAAGGTTCGTACAAACATGTGGAAGATTTTGTAACGCAAACAGAATTGTTACACAATTTAACAAAAAATGAAGACAGAGAAACATTTATTAAGTACGTCTACAATTTCAAATTGACATCTCAGGTTCGTGGTGTTTTAGGTCGTTCAAACAGACCGACTACGTTTTTAGAATTGAAAACGGCATTAGAGAGGGCTTACCCTAATCCCAAAACGTTACAGCAAGTTTTGACAGAGTTGGGAACTGTTAATCAGAACAACAAAACCATATCTGACTTTAGGGAGAAAATTTCTGAACTTTCAGATCAGCTAAGCAATTTCGAAATTAAGGACTTATCGAATCCATCCCAAGAGGCTAAAGATGCAATATATAAGATGAGTGATAGTGTTGCTCTTAATATATTCATGAAAGGTGTTAATAGTGATTACCAACAAATTCTATTGGCGAATGTACCAAAAAGTTTTAATGAAGCGGTAGAAAGATGTATGACGGCAGAGAAAAGTTTAGGCCTCGAAAGTAGAGACGTATTTCATATAAAGAACCGATTCAACAAAAACAATAATTACAGGAACAGTAATGGTACTCATAATAATTACAGAAACAGTAATAGTACTCATAATAATTACAGAAACAATAATGGTACAAACATTAATTACAGAAACAATAATGGTACGAACAATGATTTCAGAAATGGAAACAACAATTATAAGAAAAATGATAGCAGGAGCAACTACAACATTAATAATAATGCGAATAGAAATCGTAACAATACATATCGGTCATTCCATTATAATGCCGATGAGGGAAACTGTTAGGGCCGGGTAATATAAAATGTTGCCCAGAGAGGCCAAAATTAAGAATATTTTATATTTCAAATCGTATGAATTTAAACATAACTATAAAATGTAGCAATATAAATGAGAACTTAACATTTTTGATAGATACAGGAGCGGATATTTCGATATGCAAAAGTAGAAATGTGTCAGAAATAGATACATCAGATACAGTTGGATTATCTGGAATCACGAGTGAGATAATAGATTCAATAGGCACAGCAAATTTGGATTTAATAATTGCAACAGAAAGTATTAATCATAACTTTTACATTGTCGATAATAGTTTTCCTATTAAAACGGATGGAATAATAGGGCGAGATATGTTAATTAAATATATGTGCAAGATAGATTTCGAAACGTTTACAATAACTTTCAATATTAATGAACAGGATGTCACCCTTCCGATCAATTCGAAACCAACTCATCAAACACACATTATAATACCAGCAAGGTCAGAAGTAGTTACTCCACTTAATATACAAGTAGATGAGGAAAGCATTGTATTAAATAAGGAAATAGCTGAGGGATTGTTTTTAGGGAATAGCTTGATACCCGCAAAGGGAGTGGCGCACGTCAAATTATTGAATACAACAAATGAAGAGATAATATTACATAATTTAGATTGTGAAATAAAACCATTAAAAAACTACAATATTTATCATACAAAAATACAGCATCGTAGAGAGGATGACAGAGCAAAAATACTTTTGGACATCTTGAATATTGGCGGAAGCGACCCGTATGCAAAAAGATCTCTGGCTGACATTTGCAGAGAATTTCAGGATATTTTTCATCTTCCTGGTGAGAAACTAAGCGTTAATAACTTTTATACACAAAGAATACAAACTACAGACTCGACACCGGTATACATAAAAAATTATAGACTACCACAAACACAAATGGAGGAGATAAATAACCAGGTCGACGGATTATTAGCGGACAACATAATTGAACCTTCAATTAGTCCATATAACTTCACCACTACTAGTTGTGCCAAAAAAATCTTCTGATGATAACAGAAAATGGCGATTGGTCGTAGACTTTCGCAGACTAAATGAGAAAATAGTCAATGACAAATTCCCGCTAACGAGATTAGAGGACGTTCTAGACAAACTTGGCAGAGCCAAATATTTCTCAACACTGGATATGACCAGCTCTTTTCACCAAATAAATTTACATAAGGACTCGCGTCCGTTGACGTCTTTTTCTACAGGTAACGGCCATTACCAATTTAAGCGACTACCCTTTGGATTGAAAATATCCTCGAACAGTTTTCAACGAATGCTAACAATAGCACTAAGTGGCCTAGATGCTGAAGCTTTTATTTATGTCGATGACATTATCATATTCGGATGCAGTTTGAAGCACCACAACGACAACTTAACAAAGGTATTCCAGAGATTGAGAAAATATAATCTGAAGCTAAATGCAAGTAAATGCAGTTTTCTAAAACCAGAAGTAGTTTATTTAGGACATCTTATAACCAACGAGGGTATAAGAACAGATCCGGCCAAATACAATATTATAAGAAATTATCCAGTACCAACGAACAAAGACGAAGTAAGGCGGTTTGTAGCTTTTTGCAATTACTACCGTAGATTTATACCAGGGTTCGCTGAAATAGCAAAAACGTTGAATTCTCTATTGAAAAAGAACAAACCTTTTCAATGGGATAAAAGTTGTCAAGACTCGTTTGTCACATTAAAAGAGAAATTAATGAAACCACCTATACTTCAATACCCCAATTTTGACAAACCTTTTATTTTAACCACAGATGCGTCAAATTATGCTCTAGGTGCAGTCTTATCGCAAGGCGAAATTGGCAAAGATCTACCAATTTCGTATGCAAGTAAATCTCTATCCAAGCACGATATAAACAAACCCACAATTGAAAAAGAGCTATTAGCCATTCATTGGGGAATAAATTTTTTTAGACCATACCTATACGGCAGAAAGTTTTTAGTAATCACCGATCATAGACCGTTAATATCTCTTTTTACACATAAAAATCCATCATCAAAGATGACGCGAATTAGAATGGATTTATCTGACTATGATTTCGAGATAAAATACAGAAAGGGTAAAATGAATACTAATGCTGACGCCTTATCCAGAATTGTTCTAAATAGCGAAAGTTTGAGAGCCATGATCCCAGTTAGGGATGAAACTGATAAGACTATATTGGCAATAACCAGAAACATGCAAAAACAACTTGCAAATACAAATAACCCTGATGGTACCAACAATAGAAAATACACGTCCAGGAAAAGGCCTCATGAACCTCTTGTCTGGGACTGTACTTCATTATCGGATTTGAAGAAGATGAGAAAACTTAAGTTTGAAATAAATAAAAATTGTACAATCAATCAAATTGATATATCGAAAAATGAAATTATAGCAAGATGCAGTGATAATCCATCGAGCACAATGATGACTTTGGAGAAGCTGGTATCAAAAATGCATAATTTAGGGATACACGAACTGGCTTTAAGTAAAAGCAGTCGAATATTTAATACCATGGCCATGGAAAAATTTAAAAAATTATACAACGAATTACAGTTGAGAACGAAAACAAATTTGAAAATATTATTATATAATGAACCGGAAAGAATATTTTGCAAAAATACACAAATTAAACTTATAAATGAATATCATGATTCGACACACGGAGGACACTTGGGTGTCAGAAAAACAGTATTGAAACTTAAACAACGCTACATATGGAAGAATATGAGCAGAATGGTAAAGGAATATATTTCAAATTGCAAGCAATGCAAAATAAATAAACAAATTAGACATACAAGAGAGAAATTTACAATAACAGATACGCCAGGTACTAGTTTTGAAACGGTATCAATTGATACAGTAGGACCTTTGCGTTTGTCAAATTATAACCGATATGTGTTAACCATACAATGCGAGCTACGTTGTAGCATGCCCTATGGAGACCAAAGACGCGAAAACGGTCGCAAGAACATTAGTAGAACAATTTATTTTGAAGTACGGTAATTTTAAAATTCTAAAGTCAGATAAGGGCACTGAATTCACGAACCAACTAATGTCAGAAGTTTGTAGTCTTTTGGATATAAAACAAATTTTTAGTGCCCCATACCACCACGAAACTTTAGGGTCAATCGAAAGGAATCATAGAGTACTAAATGAATTTCTATTAAATTATTGCAAGGACAATGAATGGGACGTTTGGATCCCTTACTTTTCATTTGCGTACAACACCACACCGCATGTAGATACGGGTTACACACCATACGAATTAGTCTTTGGAAAGTTGCCTTACTTGCCAAATGACAAAGTTACAAAACAAGAGACATTTTATAACACGGAAAATTATGCGAATGAGTTAAAGCACAGGCTAAAATTCTCTCTGGAAAAAGCAAGGGAATATCTGGACATTGTAAAACGCAATAGAGTAGATAAGGATAGAAGAATAAACCCACTCAGTTTAGAGATAGGAGATTTGGTTTTATTAAAGACAGTGAATAGAAAGAAAAATCAGGCGCCGTACAATGGGCCATATAAAATAATAGAAAGGCAGGGAATAAATTCTGTCTTAGAAATAGGCGGTAAGCCAAGAAAATACCACAATAACATGTTGAAAAAATATATAATTGAATAAATATAAAAAAAAAAAAAAAAAAAAAAAATTTATAGAGATAATTTTGTAAATATTTAGTGATTAAATTTCTAAAAATGATTTTTAGATAAAAACAAAAATCATTTTTTTTTAAAGGGTGAGGGTGTAATGAGTACCATTGTACCATCACCGATCCCAGTATTATTAAGAAACATATGTTAATAAAACATATGTTATTAAAACATATGTTAGTATGTAAGAAAATTAGGACATACATAAACATAAATAAATGTAAACAAAAAAGAATTAGAATTTAAGAATACCGTTAATTTAGTTTATAAACAAGGAAATTTGTTAAATAAAAATCAATTGCCTTATTGAATCGAACTCAGCCGAGTAATTGGCTCTTATTTGTTTTTTTCTACTTAAAACTTACCAGCGCTCCAGTAGTGCTTTTGCCTTGGCACTTTCTTAGTGCCGGCTCAGAATTACTTAGTGGCCAGTGGCGTTTAAAACGCCGGCTATACAAATAGCTAGGTAGGACATTACCTTCAACATATATATACAACATTACAAAGGAAAACCTTGCTCTAGGTAATAGATGAACCGGCTTGGTCCACCCGGCTACCATGCAGAGGTCGACAGCCGTTAGCTTAATACCATCCGAGCAACCAAACCCCACATTTAATAAAAATTTAATAATGCAGACACCTAACTATAATTCCGATTATAGTATTCTAGAACTTCTCCACTACGATGACAGCAGAACAATCCCAGATAGTGATGAAGAACTGGTTTTCTCACCCTTTGCCGGGGGTGAGCGACCGCATTATGCCGTTAACGAATATAACTTCCCCCCTCGATCAACCATCGCAACAAGGCTGCAAAAAGTACGCTCTTTCATCCCACAACACGCAGTCACGTGGCTTTGTGGTCTGCTATACGCAGTTATCTGTGGGATGTGGGCAGTCGCACTTATGTGCAAACGCCGCACCTCAACCAGATGGACGCAGACTCGTCGACGACGATCCCGTCGAACGGGGACCCAGACAACGGCCCGAACACTCCTCGAGACTGTTCTAATCACTAAACCAGGCTCAACACACACTCCTATCCCGCGGATTGACCCTGACTTTGATTGGAGCCGCCTCGACGATATCGGCTAACTTGACTTACATAAATCGCGTGTACGCGACCGTAACAACTCCTCTATACCCAGCTGAAGGTACACCAGCCGTTTCGTTTGCTACTATAAACTGGCCATACCGTATAAAAAAATTTATGTTAGTATACTCGTGCGCAATAGAAGAGAAGGGATAATTGGATACAGGTGTGGAGAAGGAGAGGTGTCAGTAGCCACGATCTCACTAGTCCAAACACCCGATTGTAGGAGAGAAAGAGCCCCAGCAAAGAATCTATCTGATACTATTGTTGCCATAACCCAAACCACCTCCACTGGTGAAATTGAGTTCTTTAGATGTCAAGCAACTGCTACACATTTGATAACTAGATGTGGAAAATCCATAGATCAACAATTTGACGGAGGATTTTATTCAGAGGTTATTCCGTTCTCTGCTTCGGAAAACAATGGCGCATACTCATCCCCAAAACTTGGTGACGTGGTGATGAAAGGGGCAGTGGGATAAGGTCAATAATGGAAATGTTGACTGTACACCAGGATCTGCACTATTGATAAATGGTAGATACTTTAATAGGCCGGTAAGGAACACCAATTTACACTTAGAATATACCACCGGGCATGCTAGGATTGATTATGAATCAGAAACTGTGGTTTTCCCGAATGGAGGAAGATGTAATTATCATGATATGAGTTGCAATCAGGCGGATTATGGTTATCTGTTTTGGGAGAAGTTAGTACCAACATGCTCACAAAAGGAAAAAGCACTCGTGTTCAAAGGAAAGGCGCAGAAAATCACTCAATACGAAAATGGAGTTGAGAATACTTACATTCAGGTGACCCAAGAGGGATATGACTTCCAACTACTTCTCACTCCTGATAGTAATGTAGACATCTGCGGATTTAAATCATATTCTAACGAACACCCTAGATTATTTGTAACTGAATTAGATCCCAAATATCCTAACTTTCTCATTGATAAAAAAATGGATCCTTTAGATGTCAACCTAATCAATTATATAAACTCTAAACTTATGTATGCAATGCGTCATACCAGGAATGAAGTTATGAGATTATTTGAAATTTTCAAAATGGAAATTCACACCTTTCCATTTTGAAAATTAGAATAAAATAGAATTACAGAGAACATGATGACTCTTGCCACACTGTCACCACGAGATTTTGCTTATCAATATTTTCATGCTCCAGGATACACTGCTGTCACAAGAGGCGAAGTTGTTCATGTTGCAAAGTGTTCTACAGTTCCTGTAGTTCCCAATCATTTGACAACAAAATGTTATAACGAAATGGAAGTGTTATTTAATAACAAAACGTACTACATGACACCTCGTAGACGGATATAAGTGTCTGTTGGCACTCAGATAGATTGTTCTCCTGGATTAGCACCTCTATATCTCATAAATAGTAAATGGGTTACACCGTCTCTATCCGGGCTTATGCTTGTTCCCTCCCCTGATATCATAAAATATACTGACGTGAATTATGAATTTACTGTATTGTCCAATCTTGCAAATGGAGGCTTGTATACTCAGAAATCGATGGAGAAGCTACAAAAAATATTAGTGTCTTCCCTTGAAGAGAAAATTATCACAAATCGCATTGTTCAAGCTGTAGAAGGTAGATCAGAACTCCCTGGAGGTTACTCAATAACCAGGGCAATATCCTTTATAGACTATGAAAACATTTCTGAAAACGTAGGTACATTCTTCGGCAGACTGTTTTCCCGTCTTCAACAATTCGGAAATATAGTTGCAACAATTATGTTATTATCCTTGATATTAAAGACTATCACATACGGTTTGAGTTGTTGTCTTAACTTCAAAATCTTGGCAAGTGAGGTTGGGATTGTGAAAGCTATTCTACTCTTTTGGTGGGACTCTGCTACACATCACCTTCTATCATCAAAAAGAGCATCTGAAGTTGAACATCGCCTCGTAAACTTGAAAACAGACAAGGATGAGATAGAGACAGAATTCATACTATTTAAGTCCCATTTTAAATCATTTAATTTAAGTCCATTTTAAATCATATTTAGAAAGTATTTCAAATCAATTACCTATAAGTGAGTATGAACCAAAGAAAATAAAGAAGAGTTCAAAGCCTGCTCCATCAGACATGGACAAAAAGAAAAAGAAATGGGATGAATTAAGCAGCACATTGTGGAGCGTTGTGTCAGCAAAGGCCAAGATTGAAATGGTCAAATCTGCATTTCCGTCAGAAATTCGGTACGACAAAGTTGGACATGTTATAATGAAACACGAAGAAAAAATACGGCGACGATGTAGAAATTGTAAAAGTCAAACAATTTACATGTGCACAAAATGCAAAGTTCATCTTCATCCAGATTGCTTTGAAATTTCCCATTTGGAGTAGCATATTCATATAAATCCCAAAGTTGTGTCAACGCAACATTTTATATCTCGTACACGAATTCGTGAATTTTTTTTTAAGTTTTATTCCTCTATTTAAATGTGAAAATAAATGAAATAAAGTTGAATTAAAAAAACAAAAAAATTTCTATGCTTGGTCCCTAATGGGTTAGTGCAGATCAACAAAAAACTAGATTTATTGATTAACAAAAAAGCAGATGTTCCTCCTACCATCACGAATATCATGGCTGAAGTTAGAGGAGTGAAAGATTTATTAGTTTCCAGAGGAGGCCAAAACAGAATTCTGTTTCAAGAATCCATATCACTCAGAGCTACCCAGAATGAACCCTTGTTATCTGATCCACCTACCCCAGCGGTCATTCCACCACCAGCAGCACCAAGTACCGCCCCCAACACCATTAGCTTTGTTTCCAGATGATATGTTTAAGTGAAGCTAAGCTTGTATCACTAAATGGATAACCTATAATATAGTCATAGATATGTTTCATCATATTTAAGAAAACCCGCTGGTTGACAATCAACAAATATTTTCATTTTTTACTTTTTTTACTGCACTCTATTTTTATTGTGTTTACTCAAGTACATCCTCCTATATATAGGATCTGTTCAAAAAGCAAAAGCTCCTCAATCGAGTACTGTTACTAATTATTGAAAAAAAACTTCACCAGGAATGAATATGAACTATAAAAAGCTGTACAATCCTTGGTACCCCCATTCTTGTCATTTTTCTTTCCTTAATATAGGGAGAGTGGTGGGGTTCCGCCTACCTCCCTGTATTGCCCGCCGGCACACCGGTTAGTGTGCCATCCCAAGACGGTAAGTTAGCGCCGTTGGAAGAAGTAGAAGGTAAGGGTACCACCGCTTGCACTATTCGATGTCCAATTCTGTACTATTCTCTGAAATAGATAAGACTGTTCCACTCTAAGTCGAACCAGAAGACCGCTCGATGGCAGGAGGGGTGTATTAAGTGTGGCAGAGTCTCCCCACGAGGTATGTCCTCTGTGTATTCTGCAGAAAAACTGTTCTTTGTCCTGTAGTGTGTTTGACAAGTCTGCGTTACCATACCGTCTGTATGTAACTAGAGACCCACACTTTGTGGAATGTTGTTTGTCAACACCAGACCAATCCTACTAACGTGTGAATTGCAAACCAAGCAATATCACACGCCAGTATAATTTATGTATAAGTAGTTCTAAGTATTTTTAAGTGAATAAATAAAACAGTTGCTCACTAGAGCTCAATCAAGAAACTTTGTGCGATTCATTATTTACTCTACATGGCGATCCTGCCAGTGTAAAGAAATCTAATAAAATTTTGTGCCAGTTATAGTGAAAAAGTGAAAAAAAAAGTACATAAAGGGTTGGGTCCAACAGGACCTGACCCTGTTAAAAAAAAAAAAAAACTTTTAAAAAATTATTAACTCTAATTAAAAAAAAAAAAAATTACAGTATTATAAAGAAAAATGATAACATAAGTACAAATAATACAGAAATAAAATGTTGGTTGATTTCGCTTTTGCGATACATTTTATTTTTTGAACAAAAATTTTTTTATGAAGACGAATTACAATAATTTAGATCGTCTCTTGAATACTTTCTCAAATTATCTTTTATTTTTTATATTTTCATTAAAAAGTTTTATAATAAATTAAAACCAATGGTATTAAAAATTGTTTCTTATTTAAGATCATTTGTTTAAATTTCCTCTTGCAAATGTAAAAATTTTATTAAATAAGTTATATAAAAAGATCGATCAATAAGCTACTCTAATTGATCAATCTTTTTCCTAAAAAGGGGAGGTGTAGTGTGTTTGACAAGTCTGCGTTACCATACCGTCTGTATGTAACTAGAGACCCACACTTTGTGGAATGTTGTTTGTCAACACCAGACCAATCCTACTAACGTGTGAATTGCAAACCAAGCAATATCACACGCCAGTATAATTTATGTATAAGTAGTTCTAAGTATTTTTAAGTGAATAAATAAAACAGTTGCTCACTAGAGCTCAATCAAGAAACTTTGTGCGATTCATTATTTACTCTACAGTCCCATTCAAAACGGGACTTGGCAGTGGTGCTGTCCGCCTTCGAACCTTTCAATTGTGACTATGCTATTAGGAAATTTCCTAGACTACAGCAATGAAGGAAAACATTGCTCTAGGTAATAGATGAACCGGCTTGGTCCACCCGGCTACCATGCAGAGGTCGACAGCCGTTAGCTTAATACCATCCGAGCAACCAAACCCCACATTTAATAAAAATTTAATAATGCAGACACCTAACTATAATTCCGATTATAGTGTAGCATGTTTAGCATGACTTGTATGCGAATAGTACCTACAAGAATATTTTCAAGTTCTTTAAGTATAAAGGATCATATTACACAACGATCAACACTTATTACATTGTACAACGACTGCAGTGGTTACAAACATTCTAAGCTGAGAATGCTCAGTCAGACTGTTGAACATCCACTGTACACATTGATTAACAGTCAACCCTTCTGGTATTGTACATTGATCGTTGTTTTGTACTAACAATCTAACTAAAAGTACCTAGTCTATTGCTACACTTTCCACTGTATTTAGAAATGTCGAGTAAGCAATTATGTACTATAAATTAAGCTCAATTTCAATCAATAAAATCAATTCTTTGCTTAACATTCAAGGGAGCGTTTAATCCGCTCTATGCAAAGATAATAAAAAGCAAATCAAAAAAGTCTTTTTATTTACATGGCGATCCTGCCAGTCTAAAGGATTAAGAAAGAAAAAATATTATTAATAAAATAAAGGAGGAGTGCTTTAAAATAGCACCGACTGGGACTAGTGCTTCACTGCACAGTCAAAAATACATAAAAATTTGTCCTGGCGGATCAGCCACAAAGATCCGCCAGCAGCGTGATGGAAGTTCCCTGTCTGGACAAGAGACAGGATGAAAGAAGGTCCTCAACCACTAACTCTGGAAGAGTATAAGAAACGTCACCAGAAGATAAATAAAAAAAGAGGAACCAACAACCCCAAAAAAATATCCCGAAAGAGAAGAGGAGGAACAACTCAAAAATTAAAACGTGAAAAATCCATATTAAATCAGGTATAAAAAAAAAAAAAACCTGTTTAGCTTCAAACCAAAGTGCGTACTATCCGCACTTGCAGGGCCTGTAAGTGAGTCATCGCTCGAGGCAAAATTATTTTTTTGAAAAATATGATAAAAAAAAAAAATCTTTTACAAAAAAAAAAAAAAAAACCAAACTAGATAATAAACAGAGTGCATACTAGATATGCACCTGTAGCGAACGGAGGCGACTTCGCCCGTGTTCAAATTTTATGATAGTGAAAAAAAAAATATTTTAAAAGAAAAAAAAAATTTTTTAATGTTAAAATTTGAATTTCAAAAAAAAAAATGATGAAAATTTAAAACTTTTTAATTAAAATTACTAAAATGAATACAATAAATAATTAAAAATTACAAAAAATTAAGATTTTGTTATAATTAAATTTTTTTTTTTTTTTTTTTAATTATGGTCCTTTATAGAAGAAAAATTAAAATTAGTGCCAAAAACCGATAGATACTAGGGAATTAGTAATAGAACCAGCTCCAACCCCGGAGCAACTGGCTCCATATTTGATAGAACTCAGAAAATTACTCGAATACTAATAAAATGCCACAAACAGTTGTGGAATTCCTTAATACAGCCTCACGGCTGATTTGTGAGTTCGACGGCAAGCCCGAAAATTTACGAACGTTCTTGGACTCGCTACGATTGATCGACTCACTCAAAGACACACATGAGCAAGTGGCAGTGTCCCTGATAAAGACAAAATTAAAAGGAACTGCTAGAAACCTGATTGATAATGAAAATTCGATTTCCGAAATCATTAATAAACTGACTAGATCAGTTAAAGGTGAATCAGTCGAAGTATTGTCGGCTAAGATAATGAATATTAAGCAAAACAACAAGTCTGCAAATGCTTATTGTAGTGAGATTGAATCTCTAGTAAAATCACTCGAGAACGCATACATATCAGATGGTTTGACCTGCGAGTTGGCAAATAAATACTCTACCCAAGTAGCTGTAAAAGCACTCACTAAAAATTGCACCATAGACAAAGTAAAATTAATCATGGAAGCTGCCCAATTCGATAATATGAATGACGCAATAAGCAAATTCGTAAATAGTTGCACTGAAGCAACAGGTCAGCAAAATGCTATATTATACTATGGGCAAAGACCCAATAATAACAATTATCGCAGAGATAAAGGAAGATTCCGAGGAAGAGGAAATTTTTCTCGAAATAACAATTATAACAACCGCACAAGCAACAACAATAATAATTATTCAAATAATAACTACAGGGGCAGAAGAGGACGTAGTAACTATAACGGCAACAGAAACCACACTAGAGCAATAACTGCAAATGAAGACAGTTCGGAAAACTCGAACGCTCCCCTAAGATAAAGTCAATGAACAAGAGGATATACAACCTTAACCTTAACTTTAGTTGTTTCATTCAAATTAAAATAGATATAGTAAATACAACTGTAACATTATTGGTAGACACTGGAGCAGATATATCCTTAATAAAACATCAATGCACTTTCAAGAAAATAAATACTGCAAATTTTACTACACTTACTGGTATAGGAAAAGGTAGAATTAAATCCATTGGTACAACATTTTTCGATTTAAGAACCGATAAATTTTTGATACCCCACAATTTCCAAGTGGTAGAAGACAATTTCCCAATACCATGTGATGGAATAATTGGTACAGATTTTATGAAAAAATATAATTCCATTATTGAATTTAACCAAGACCAGGATTATCTCATCCTGAGACCAAATAATTTAACACAGCAAATAGTTATACCAATCACAAATACTTGTAATGAAGATATTGCATTACCAGCAAGATCGGAAGTTATACGAAAAATAAAACTTTCTTCCTGCACTGAGGAAATACTGGTACCTAACCAAGAACCCCACTCGGGAGTTTTCATAGCCAGCACAATAGTGAAAGCTAAAAATGCATTTATAAGGATACTTAACACAAATAATTCAGTAACTACACTAAAAGAAAATAAAATTATAACGGAAGATGTCAATAATTATGAAATAATGAAATGTAACACTAACGAAGAAATAGAAAGGGAAAAATTATGGATATATTGAAAAAAAAATTCCAAAACGTTTTAATGAAACATTAACACAAATATGCACCGAATATAGCGATATTTTCGGTTTGGAATCAGAAAACCGTTACAACTAACAATTTTTACAAACAAAAGTTAAGAACAAAGGATACGGAACCCGTATACATCAAGAACTACCGTAAACCACATACCCATAAAGAAGAAATCGAAGAGCAAGTAAATAAATTAATAGATGATGGAATAATAGAATCATCATATTCCGAATATAATAGTCCAATTCTGTTAGTTCTAAAGAAATCCTTGCCAAATTCTAAGGAAAAAAGATGGAGATTGGTGATAGACTACAGACAAGTAAACAAGAAATTAATTGCAGATAAATTTCCATTACCAAGAATCGATGATATTTTAGATCAACTTGGCAGAGCCAAATATTTTTCTTGCCTAGATTTAATATCCGGATTTCATCAAATTGAATTAGAAAAAGATTCTAGGAACATAACTTCATTTTCAACTACCAAGGGTTCATATAGATTTACCAGACTACCATATGGTCTGAAAATAGCACCAAATTCGTTCCAGAGAATGATGACAATTGCTTTTAGCGGTCTAAGACCAGATCAAGCTTTCTTATATATGGATGACTTAGTTGTTCTAGGTTGTTCAGAAAAACACATGCTTTCAAATTTAACAGATGTTTTCGAATTATGTCGCAGACACAATCTCAAACTGCATCCTGAAAAATGTTCATTCTTCATGCATGAGGTTACATACCTTGGTCATAAATGCACCAACAAAGGCATACTCCCAGATGACAGTAAATATTCAGTAATAGAAAAATACCCAAAACCTACTGATGCCGATAGCGCAAGGAGATTTGTAGCTTTTTGCAACTACTACAGACGCTTTATCAAAAATTTTTCTGAATACTCCAGACATCTTACACGATTATCGAAAAAAGGAGTACCATTTGAATGGACAAAGGAGTGCGATATTGCATTTGAGCATCTTAAAAATGCATTAATGAAGCCAACATTGCTGCAATACCCAGATTTTGAAAAACAATTCTGTATAACAACAGATGCTAGCAAACATGCTTGTGGCGCCGTGCTCACACAAGAGTACGATGGAAAACATTTGCCAGTGGCATACGCCTCTAGAAGTTTCACAAAAGGAGAAAGCAATAAATCCACTATTGAACAGGAATTAACGGCCATACATTGGGCAGTGAAACATTTTAGACCCTACATTTATGGAAAACACTTTCTTGTTCGATCAGATCATAGACCACTTTCTTATCTATTTTCAATGAAGAACCCCAGCTCAAAATTAACTAGAATTAGACTTGATCTAGAAGAATACGATTTCACAGTTGAATACCTTAGGGGAAAAGATAACTACGTCGCGGACGCTCTATCGCGTATCACGATCAACGAATTAAAAGAATTAAATATACTAAATAGCAATATACTAAAAATGACAACAAGATCAATGACTAACAAGACACAGAACAAGGCTGAAAATAAAAATATGAATAAGCAGCATCAACTGAATGAAAATGAAAAGCCCAGTATATATGTACCAATCAAGAACACTGACGTCAGAAAATATTATAAATTAAAGATTACCCCCGGAAGATGTTACATCAAAAGAGGAAAATCTGTAATTGCATATATACATATAGATGATTTGTTTATTAATGGGAAACTTGACTTAGGACAATTCTTCCCAAGGCTCGAAGAAGTGGCCTGTAAACATAACATTACGAAAATACAAATGGCACCTAGTGAGAAAATTTTCGAATTTATCTCCATTAATGAATTCAAACAAATGGGCAATAAAATGTTGAATTATATAAAAGTAGCGCTACTGAATGAGGTGACCAGAATTGATAATAATGCTAAAGCTATTCAAGATGTAATGAAACGATACCATGAAGACCCTGCTGAAGGAGGTCACTGCGGTGTTTCAAGAACATTAAACAAAATTAAAAGATATTACTATTGGAAAAATATCACGAAAGACGTAACAAAATACGTTAAATCATGCCAAAAGTGTCAAACAGCCAAAATTACAAAGCACTTGAAGAGTCCTATGATATTAACGCCAACGCCGGCGAAACCATTTGATATTGTATTAGTGGATACTATAGGTCCGCTACCAAAATCCTACAATGACAATGAATATGCAGTCACTATAATATGTGACATGACAAAATATTTAGTAACAATACCTATACAAGACAAAAGCGCTAGAACAATTGCAAAAGCAATTTTCGAACATTTTATTCTTACTTATGGTCCAATGAAGACGTTCATTTCGGACATGGGTACGGAATACAAAAATTCTGTGTTGACGGAATTATTCAAGCTTCTTAAAGTTGAGAAACTCACTTCCACGGCTCATCACCATCAAACAATGGGCACAATAGAGAGAAGTCATAGAACTTTAAACGAGTATTTAAGATCTTACATAGCAGTTGATAGAAACGATTGGGATGATTGGCTTAAGTACTTCACGTACTGCTTTAACACTACGCCATCATCCGTACACAACTATTGTCCATATGAGTTAGTTTTTGGCAGACTTCCAAATGAGTTTCAACAATTTAATGAGGTAGATAGAATTAGTCCACTTTACAACATAGATGATTATTCTAAGGAAGTAAAATTTAGATTAGAAGTAGCACATAAGAGGGCCCGAGAGATGTTAGATAGATCTAAGTTACTACAAAAATTTAATTACGATAAAATACATTAGACTACAATTTTAAAATAGGAGATTTAGTTTTACTTAAAAATGAGAAAGGCCATAAGTTAGACCCTCAATATAAGGGACCATATAAAGTTAAAAACATAGATTTAAAACATAATGTAACTATTTTTTATAACAAAACCGAAAAAGAACAAATAGTTCATAAGAATAGACTTAAGATTTATACACAATAATAATGAAATAAAATAATACAAAGTAATATATGGAATTCCAATATAATAAAGAAAATCAATAAAAACCAAAAGTAAACATAAACACAATATAGTAATAAAATTATTTTATGTCTTTAATGTAAAAGAATACTCATACAACTTTGTTATATGAGCATTCTTCCGTAAAAGGGAGGTGTAGCATGTTTAGCATGACTTGTATGCGACTAGTACCTACAAGAATATTTTCAAGTTCTTTAAGTATAAAGGATCATATTACACAACGATCAACACTTATTACATTGTACAACGACTGCAGTGGTTACAAACATTCTAAGCTGAGAATGCTCAGTCAGACTGTTGAACATCCACTGTACACATTGATTAACAGTCAACCCTTCTGGTATTGTACATTGATCGTTGTTTTGTACTAACAATCTAACTAAAAGTACCTAGTCTATTGCTACACTTTCCACTGTATTTAGAAATGTCGAGTAAGCAATTATGTACTATAAATTAAGCTCAATTTCAATCAATAAAATCAATTCTTTGCTTAACATTCAAGGGAGCGTTTAATCCGCTCTATGCAAAGATAATAAAAAGCAAATCAAAAAAGTCTTTTTATTTACAATAGTATTCTAGAACTTCTCCACTACGATGACAGCAGAACAATCCCAGATAGTGATGAAGAACTGGTTTTTCTCACCCTTTGCCGGGGGTGAGCGACCGCATTATGCCGTTAACGAATATAACTTCCCCCCTCGATCAACCATCGCAACAAGGCTGCAAAAAGTACGCTCTTTCATCCCACAACACGCAGCCACGTGGCTTGGTGGTCTGCTATTCGCAGTTATCTGTGGGATGTGGGCAGTCGCACTTATGTGCAAACGCCGCACCTCAACCAGATGGACGCAGACTCGTCGACGACGATCCCGTCGAACGGGGACCCAGACAACGGCCCGAACACTCCTCGAGACTGTTCCAATCACTAAACCAGGCTCAACACACACTCCTATCCCGCGGATTGACCCTGACTTTGATTGGAGCCGCCTCGACGATATCGTCTAGGCAAGCCCGGTCTCAGGGCTTCCTATCGGCTAACTTGACTTACACTCTTGCGTACATAAATCGCGTGTACGCGACCGTAGCAACTCCTCTATACCCAGCTGAGGGTACACCAGCCGTTTCGTTTGCTACTATAAACTGGCCATACCGTATAAAAAAATTTATGTCAGTATACTCCGCAATAGAAGAGAAGGGATAATTGGATACAGGTGTGGAGAAGGAGAGGTGTCAGTAGCCACGATCTCACTAGTCCAAACACCCGATTGTAGGAGAGAAAGAGCCCCAGCAAAGAATCTATCTGATACTATTGTTGCCATAACCCAAACCACCTCCACTGGTGAAATTGAGTTCTTTAGATGTCAAGCAACTGCTACACATTTGATAACTAGATGTGGAAAATCCATAGATCAACAATTTGACGGAGGATTTTATTCAAAGGTTATTCCGTTCTCTGCTTCGGAGTGTAAACACTTGATAAACAATGGCACATACTCATCCCCAAAACTTGGTGACGTGGTGATGAAAGGGGCAGTGGGATCGGATTCAGTATACTATAATTTTCTCAGTTGGGGTAAGGTCAATAATGGAAATGTTGACTGTACACCAGGATCTGCACTATTGATAAATGGTAGATACTTTAATAGGCCGGTAAGGAACACCAATTTACACTTAGAAATACCACCGGGCATGCTAGGATTGATTATGAATCAGAAACTGTGGTTTTCCCGAATGGAGGAAGATGTAATTATCATGATATGAGTTGCAATCAGGCGGATTATGGTTATCTGTTTTGGGAGAAGTTAGTACCAACATGCTCACAAAAGGAAAAAGCACTCGTGTTCAAAGGAAAGGCGCAGAAAATCACTCAATACGAAATGGAGTTGAGAATACTTACATTCAGGTGACCCAAGAGGGATATGACTTCCAACTACTTCTCACTCCTGATAGTAATGTAGACATCTGCGGATTTAAATCATATTCTACCGAACACCTTAGATTATTTGTAACTGAATTAGATCCCAAATATCCTAACTTTCTCATTGATAAAAAAATGGATCCTTTAGATGTCAACCTAATCAATTATATAAACTCTAAACTTATGTATGCAATGCGTCATACCAGGAATGAAGTTATGAGATTATTTGAAATTTTCAAAATGGAAATTCACACCTTTCCATTTGAAAATTAGAATAAAATAGAATTACAGAGAACATGACGACTCTTGCCACACTGTCACCACGAGATTTTGCTTATCAATATTTTCATGCTCCAGGATACACTGCTGTCACAAGAGGCGAAGTTGTTCATGTTGCAAAGTGTTCTCCAGTTCCTGTAGTTCCCAATCATTTGACAACAAAATGTTTATAACGAAATGTAAGTGTTATTTAATAACAAAACGTACTACATGACACCTCGTAGACGGATATTAGTATCTGTTGGCACTCAGATAGATTGTTCTCCTGGATTAGCACCTCTATATCTCATAAATAGTAAATGGGTTACACCGTCTCTATCCGGGCTTATGCTTGTTCCCTCCCCTGATATCATAAAATATACTGACGTGAATTATGAATTTACTGTATTGTCCAATCTTGCAAATGGAGGGGTTCCGCCTACCTCCCTGTATTGCCCGCCGGCCACACCGGTTAGTGTGCCATCCCAAGACGGTAAGTTGGCGCCGTTGGAAGAAGTTGAAGGTAAGGGTACCACCGCTTGCACTATTCGATGTCCAATTCTGTACTATTCTCTGAAATAGATAAGACTGTTCCACTCTAAGTCGAACCAGAAGACCGCTCGATGGCAGGAGGGGTGTATTAAGTGTGGCCGAGTCTCCCTACGTGGTATGTCCTCTGTGTATTCTGCAGAAAAACTGTTCTTTGTCCCATTCAAAACGGGACTTGGCAGTGGTGCTGTCCGCCTTCGAACCTTTCAATTGTGACTATACTATTAGGAAATTTCCTAGACTACAGCAATGAAGGAAAACCTTGCTCTAGGTAATAGATGAACCGGCTTGGTCCACCCGGCTACCATGCAGAGGTCGACAGCCGTTAGCTTAATACCATCCGAGCAACCAAACCCCACATTTAATAAAAATTTAATAATGCAGACACCTAACTATAATTCCGATTATAGTATTCTAGAACTTCTCCACTACGATGACAGCAGAACAATCCCAGATAGTGATGAAGAACTGGTTTTCTCACCCTTTGCCGGGGGTGAGCGACCGCATTATGCCGTTAACGAATATAACTTCCCCCCTCGATCAACCATCGCAACAAGGCTGCAAAAAGTACGCTCTTTCATCCCACAACACGCAGTCACGTGGCTTTGTGGTCTGCTATACGCAGTTATCTGTGGGATGTGGGCAGTCGCACTTATGTGCAAACGCCGCACCTCAACCAGATGGACGCAGACTCGTCGACGACGATCCCGTCGAACGGGGACCCAGACAACGGCCCGAACACTCCTCGAGACTGTTCTAATCACTATACCAGGCTCAACACACACTCCTATCCCGCGGATTGACCCTGACTTTGATTGGAGCCGCCTCGACGATATCGTCTAGGCAAGCCCAGTCTCAGGGCTTCCTATCGGCTAACTGACTTACATAAATCGCGTGTACGCGACCGTAACAACTCCTCTATACCCAGCTGAAGGTACACCAGCCGTTTCGTTTGCTACTATAAAACTGGCCATACCGTATAAAAAAATTATGTCAGTATACTCGTGCGCAATAGAGAGAAGGGATAAATTGGATACAGGTGTCGGAGAAGGAGAGGTGTCAGTAGCCACGATCTCACTAGTCCAAACACCCGATTGTAAGAGAGAAAGAGCCCCAGCAAAGAATCTATCTGATACTATTGTTGCCATAACCCAAACCACCTCCACTGGTGGAAATTGAGTTCTTTAGATGTCAAGCAACTGCTACACATTTGATAACTAGGATGTGGAAAATCCATAGATCAACATTGACGGAGGATTTTATTCATGAGGTATTCCGTTCTCTGCTTCGGAGTTGTAACACTTGATAAACAATGGCGCATACTCCATCCCCAAAACTTGGTGACGGTGGTGATGAAAGGGGCAGTGGGATAAGGTCAATAATGGAAATGTTGACTGCTACACAGGATCTGCACTATGATAATGGTAGATACTTTAATAGGCCGGTAAGGAACACCAATTACACTTAGGAATATACCACCGGGCATGCTAGGATTGATTATGAATCAGAACTGTGGTTTTCCCGAATGGAGGAAGATGTAATTATCATGATATGAGTTGCAATCAGGCGGATTAGGTTATCTTGTTTGGGAGAAGTTGTACCAACATGCTCACAAAGGAAAAAGCACTCGTGTTTCAAAGGAAAGGCGCAGAAAATCACTCAATACGAAAATGGAGTTGACGAATACTTACATTCAGGTGACCAAGAGGGATATGACTTCCAACTACTTCTCACTCCTGATAGTAATGTAGACATCTGCGGATTTCAAATCATATTCTAACGAACACCCTAGATTATTTGGTAACTGAATTAGATCCAAATATCCTAACTTTCTCATTGATAAAAAAATGGATCCTTTAGATGTCAACCTAATCAATTATATAAACTCTAAACTTATGTATGCAATGCGTCATACCAGGAATGAAGTTATGAGATTATTTGAAATTTTCCCAAAATGGAATTCACACCTTTCCATTTTGAAAATTAGAATAAAATAGAATTACAGAGAACATGATGACTCTTGCCACACTGTCACCACGAGATTTTGCTTATCAATATTTTCATACTCCAGGATACACTGCTGTCACAAGAGGCGAAGTTGTTCATGTTGCAAAGTGTTCTCCAGTTCCTGCAGTTCCCAATCATTTGACAACAAAATGTTATAACGAAATGGAAGTGTCATTTAATAACAAAACGTACTACATGACACCTCGTAGTAGGATATTAGTGTCTGTTGGCACTCAGATAGATTGTTCTCCTGGATTAGCACCTCTATATCTCATAAATAGTAAATGGGTTACACCGTCTCTATCCGGGCTTATGCTTGTTCCCTCCCCTGATATCATAAAAGATACTGACGTGAATTATGAATTTACTGTATTGTCCAATCTTGCAAATGGAGGCTTGTATTCTCAGGAATCGATGGAGAAGCTACAAAAAATTAGTGTCTCCCTGAAGAGAAAATTATCACAAATCGCATTGTTTCAAGCTGTAGAAGGTAGATCAGAACTCTCTGGAGGTTACTCAATAACCAGGGCAATGTCCCCTATAGACTATGAAAACATTTCTGAAAACGTAGGTACATTCTTCGGCAGACTGTTTTCCCGTCTTCAACAATTCGGCAATATAGTTGCAACAATTATGGGATTATCCTTGATATTAAAGACTATCACATACGGTTTGAGTTGTTGTCTTAACTTCAAAATCTTGGCAAGTGAGGTTGGGATTGTGAAAGCTATTCTATTCTTTTGGTGGGACTCTGCTACACATCACCTACTATCATCAAAAGAGCATCTGAAGTTGAACATCGCCACGTAAACTCGAAAACAGACAAGGATGAGATAGAGACAGAATTCATGCTATTTAAGTCCCATTTTAAATCATTTAATTTAAGTCCATTTTAAATCATATTTAGAAAGTATTTCAATCAATTACCTATAAGTGAGTATGAACCAAAGAAAATAAAAAAGAGTTCAAAGCCTGCTCCATCAGACATGGACAAACAGAAAAAGAAATGGGATGAATTAAGCAGCACAATGTGGAGCGTTGTGTCAGAAAGACCAAGATTGAAATGTTCATCTTTCATTGTGTAAAAAGTTTAAAACCAAAGGATGTCGAGCTTAATCAAAATATAAGAGAGAAGTTAAGACTTTGCAGTGGCCTCTCAAGTCATTGCTACTGTTTATGGTGTCTGTGTAAACCAGGAAGAGGAGCTCATGTTGAAACCATGCTTTCAAGAATGTATTCACATTGCAGTAAATAGACAAGCTAGAAGTGAGTCTCTTCATGATATGGGAATATTGGAGAGAAAATATGGAGACTCTGATGCAAGAAGGTAGTGATTATGATGATAGTGATGAGATACTTGGAATAAAGATAGAATAACAGAGAATCGAAAGACAGTTCAAAAGGGAAAACCAGTAGAAGAAGAGGAAGGACGTAGTAAGGTAGTGGATCTGAGTAATACATCTGGAGAAGACTAATGGGGGATGAAGATCAGCAAAGCACATCAAAAGGAGCTAGTAAGAGAACAAAACGTCAAAGAGCTGATTCACCTGTATATAAGACCCAGCAACAGTAGGAAAGAAAAGGTTTTCTCTTGAACCCAGCCCAGATAGAGCAGAGACTCCAACTATAACTTCTAGTGGTGTTGTTTGGAGGCTTATGCATATTCCTGGATCTATATTTAACTGTGTATCTCGAAAGATGCTGATAAAGGAATGTGAGTTAGATAATCATATAGAAGACTTTTCGGAACTAAGATACCAAGTAGAACTAAGTCTAAATAATAAGATATTGGACATAATACTCAACAAGCAAAATTCACTCTCGAAAAATTGTTGATAAGGATAAGGAACAATTGGAATAACAAAAAACTAGATTTATTGATTAGCAAAAAAGCAGATGTTCTTCTACCCATCACGAATATCATGGCTGAAGTTAGAGGAGTGAAAGATTTATTAGTTTCCTGAGGAGGCCAAAACAGAATTCTGTTTCAAGAATCCATATCACTCAGAGCTACCCAGAATGAACCCTTGTTATCTGATCCACCTACCACCCCAGCGGTCATTCCACCACCAGCAGCACCAAGTACCGCCCCAAACACCATTAGCTATGTTTCCAGATGATATGTTAAGTGAAGCTAAGCTTGTATCAGTAAGAGGATAACCTATAATATAGTGATAGATATGTTTCATCATATTTAAGAACCAGCGGGGTTGACAATCAATAAATATTTTCATTTTTACTTTTTTACTGCACTCTACTTTTATTGTGTTTATTAACTCAAGTACATACTTCTATATATAGGATCTGTTCAAAAAGCAAAAGCTCCTCAATCGAGTACTGTTAACTAATTATTCAAAAAACTTCACCAGGAATGAATATGAACTATAAAAAGCTGTACAATCCTTGGTACCCCCCATTCTTGTCATTTTTCTTTCCTTAATGTCAGTATAGAAGAGAAGAAAGGATAATTGGATACAGGTGTGGAGAAGGAGAGGTGTCAGTAGCCACGATCTCACTAGTCCAAACACCCGATTGTAGGAGAGAGAAAGCCCCAGCAAAGAATCTATCTGATACTATTGTTGCCATAACCCAAAATACCTCCACTGGTGAAATTGAGTTCTTTAGATGTCAAGCAATTGCTACACATTTGATAACTAGATGTGGAAAATCCATAGATCAACAATTTGACGGAGGATTTTATTCAGAGGTTATTCCGTTCTCTGCTTCGGAGTGTAAACACTTGATAAACAATGGCGCATACTCATCCCCAAAACTTGGTGACGTGGTGATGAAAGGGGCAGTGGGATCGGATTCAGTATACTATAATTTTCTCAGTTGGGGTAAGGTCATAATGGAAATGGTGACTGTACACCAGGATCTGCACTATTGATAAATGGTAGATACTTTGACAGGCTGGTAAGAAACACCAATTTACACTTAGAATATACCACCGGGCATGCTAGGATTGATTATGAATCAAAACTGTGGTTTTCCCGAATGGAGGAAGATGTAATTTTCTTGATATGAGTTGCAATCAGACGGATTATGGTTATCTGTTTTGGGAAAGTTAGTACCAACATGCTCACAAAAATGAAAAAGCACTCGTGTTCAAAGGAAAGGCGCAGAAAATCACTCAATACGAAAATGGAGTTGAGAATACTTACATTTAGGTGACCCAAGAGGGGTATGACTTCCAACTACTTCTCACTCCTGATAGTAATGTAGACATCTGCGGATTTAAATCATATTCTACCATATTACATATTCTATGTAACTGAATTAGATCCCAATCCTAACTTTCCCATTGATAAAAAGTGGATCCTTTAGATGTCAACCTAATCAATTATATAAACTCTAAACTTATGTATGCAATGCGTCATACCAGGAATGAAGTTATGAGATTATTTGAAATTTTCAAAATGGAAAGGTGTGAAACCCAAAATAGAATTACAGAGAACATGATGACTCTTGCCACACTGTCACCACGAGATTTTGCTTATCAATATTTCATGCTCCAGGATACACTGCTGTCACAAGAGGCGAAGTTGTTCATGTTGCAAAGTGTTCTCCAGTTCCTGTAGTTCCCAATCATTTGACAACAAATGTTATAACGAAATGGAAGTGTCATTTAATAACAACGTACTAAATGGCACCTCGTAGTCGGATATTAGTGTTTGTTGGCACTCAGATAGAGTGTTCTCCTGGATTAGCACCTATATATCTCTTAAATAGTAAATGGGTTACCCGTCTCTATCCGGGCTTATGCTTGTTCCCTCCCCTGATATCATAAAAGATACTGACGTGAATTATGAATTTACTGTATTGTCCAATCTTGCAAATGGAGGCTTGTATACTGAGGAATCGATGGAGAAGCTACAAAAAATATTAGTGTCTCCCCTTGAAGAGAAAATTATCACAAATCGCATTGTTCAAGCTGTAGAAGGTAGATCAGAACTCCCTGGAGGTTACTCAATAACCAGGCAATGTCCCCTATAGACTATGAAAACATTTCTGAAAACGTAGGTACATTCTTCGGCAGACTGTTTTCCCGTCTTCAACAATTCGGAAATATAGTTGCAACAATTATGGGATTATCCTTGATATTAAAGAATATCACATACGGTTTGAGTTGTTGTCTTAACTTCAAAATCTTGGCAAGTGAGGTTGGGCTTGTGAAAGCTATTCTACTCTTTTGGTGGGACTCTGCTACACATCACCTTCTATCATCAAAATGAGCATCTGAAGTTGAACATCGCCTCGTAACTTGAAAACAGACAAGGATGAGATAGAGACAGAATTCAAGCTAGATCAACATCATTTTGAAGTATAATATTAACTATAGATATAATCTAATGCTTGCCTTAGGTTTAATGTAGATTTAGATACTGTAATGTTCAAGTATAAGTTTCTAATTTTAGTTTTAATTTCAATCTTTTTTATTCTTTCTTGCCATAAGTACAAATGTATTTAGAAAAAAAAAAAGGAATCTATTCACAAAATGCAACACTTCAAAAGTAGGAGGTAGGTGTTATTACCCCAATTGCCCTTCCCAACCGTGGCCACTCATAAATCCAATATATTCATCTTCATGGCCCATAGGCAATATACCCCTTCCGATAAACATAAAAAAAATATATTTTTAATGAGGCACGCCGTCCGAAATAAAAAGTTATGCACGCCATAGTGTCAAAACATGCTCAACCTAGGGGCGTCCACTCCAAAATTTCTCCCCCTTGTCAAGGAAGATGTTCAAGGGGAGGCACCGCAAAAAACCACTGTGGTTGGCTTTCAATGTGGGGAACTCTCACGCCCTGAGACCTCAAGCCGGGCACTACAGCAGTCGTTCCGAAATTCATAACATGTGAGTACCCTGTAAACGTTAACATTATTCAAATAAAAATGTGTGAACTAAAAGATTGCAATAGACCAAATATAAGCGTATGAATAAAAAAAACTTAAACCAAAGTGTGGCCATTGAAATAAAAATTAGTATGAAATTTAGGAACTTTTAATAGTGCTGTTTTCAATGATCAATATCCTATTGGAAAATTTTAAAAAATTCGCGTTGCCTAGATTATATAAATAAGGCAACGTTTATAAGAAAAAGCAACCATTACATGAACGCGATATTAAAAGTTAATCATATCATTTATAACTAAGAAAAACTTCTGCTTATGCCTTTTAAATTCATTTTGTCGAAAAGAGTTTGACCCCTAAAAAAAACTATAAAAAAACTAAATTTTTGCAAATTAGAGCACAAGGAAATTTATCTATGAATACCACTGAATTAATTAAAAAAAAAAAACATTTTGTTAAGGGAATAGAAAATATATTCCACTAGGATTCCTAAGATTTGAACTTGGGCCAACAACACCATCTATTATAAAAAAACTGTGTGTTATCGTTTTACCACTAACATTTTACTAATTTTTCTATCTCTTTCAGAATCTTTTGGAGTGATAATAAAAACTAGAGGACTTGGTATATGTATATGAAATTAATAGACCGATTCTTTCCCAAACAGTTAAATAAATTATACGTGCAAAAAAAAAAAAAAATAACTGAAGACATAACTTCCACTACATATAGCATACAACATACCTAAAACAATATCAAAAAAAAATAATATAGAAAGATTAATAATAATAATGATACGAAATAACAATTTTATAAAAATAAAAACTACTAATATAATAATTTTAAATAAAATAATTATACATATTCTTTTTAGTTTAAACGAGCTTAAGATCATTTATTTATTAATTATTTATTTCCAATATTTCGTCTAACATTGGGTGACTTCTTCAGGGAACAAATATTACAATTCGAAAAAACTAGTTTTAATAATTAAAAAATTTATATAATAATTTTTTTTTTTTTAAGAAAGGGCGGGAAATCAAAAACAAAAAATATTTTCTGTCAATATGAAAAAACAAAATATCCCAGAAATCAAAATTAAATAAAATATCACAGAAAACAAAAATAATTATAATAATATTTAAAATCTTAACTAGAATATTGAAATACATATATTATTAAACATCATAAAAAATTATCTTAGTTTCTATTAACGAAATGTCTGTAATTTTGTGCAACATTTGCTGTCTGTCTTATAGTTAATGCGATGTGTAAATTGTACTTTCATTATTTGTAACATTTCTAACATATATCTGCGTTTGTAATTAGTCTCTGTGTTCAAAATTGATGTATTATCAAAATCTGGATAATGATTAGAATTATTACAGTGTAGTAGTGTAGAAGTAGTTTTATTGTGTTTCTGATCAGATTTATGTCCTGCAATTCTAGTCTTTAGTTAATTTTTTGTTGTACCTACATATACCTTGTTACAATTTTCATTATTATTGCCCTTACATGGTATCTTATAAACTAAATTAGACATTTCTAATTTATTTATTTTATCTTTAGTTTTACTGAATAATCTACCTAATGTGTAATGTGTTATAAGTGCTACTAAAATTTCTTATTATTATAAATTTTTGATTTTTCTAATATTTCAGATATAAGAGGAACATAAGACAGACATAGCAAATGTTGCACAAAATTACAGACATTTAGTGAATAGAAACTAAGATAATTTTCTATGATGTTTAATAATGTTTACGTCATACAATCCCTTGCATGGCGTAAACGTCGGTTGCCCAAGTTTGCCACCTTTTTTACTGCGGTGTGAAACACATACTCCAGAACGACTACTCAGCAAGTACCCGTTTGTTCAATGGCAGGTGCTGAGTAGTCGGATCTGATCAATTGCTAACTCGGTGTTTTGTTGACTTCACCGGCAACAAGTATTTTTTCTTTTGTCATTCCTTTTCGAGCAACCAGAAAACCAACAAGTGGTCTTAAGAAATAAAGAAGAAGTAAAAGTGTAAAGTATATTTTAAGAGAAATAAAATATATTTTAAGAATAAAATATAGTTTAACAGAAAAGAAGAAAAATAAAAAGAATTTTAACTAAAACAACAAAAAGAGAAGGAAGTTTTTATTGACTACGTGAAAGTGCCGCTGTGTGAACAAAGGAAGACCCCGAAAGTTTGTGCCACAACAAAAATTCCATTGACGCCATTAAGGAGCAGGCCCGTAGCCCCAACATTTGGTCCTTCTACCGTAACAGAATTGGAGAAATTTCTGGTGTGTGGCTCAACATATTTTCACAAAGAGGGCAAGTAATCCACAAAATCATCTATACGAGTAAGCTAAACAATTAATTGGAGAAAAAGCAGGTGCGTAAATTGAATTTATTTAGAGTGCTGTGCAAGTAGACATAAAGTAATTAAAACAAAGTGTGTCTCAAACCCAATTTGTGGCTCGGTATAGTAGAATATTTATTACGTAACGCAAATCGTGTTTTACAGTTTGTGGCTCAGTATTGTGAGGTTATATTACGTAATACAAAGCGTGTTTTACAAAAGTGCCATTTTATTTTTTTATGGTCCCGTTAGTTAATATTGTTGTAATTTTATTCTGATTTTTTTTGTTTGCTTTATTGATATACGTGACCGATAACGGGAAATTTGTTTCTCTTTATAAACCCTTTGTATCTCTTTTATTTTTTCTGCCCTTTTGCCATATTTTTTGCGTCGCTTTTAAATAAAAAGAATAAATATGTCAACTTTAGAAAAATATATAAGCGCAGCCGACGAGGTTATCGCTATGGAATCGTTATTTAATGAAGAAGATTTTTCCGACCACACGTCAGAAGCGTTTGAATTTGAAAAATCTGAATTAAATAAAATATGGGGAAAATATAAAAAGATTTATGAAGAGTGTTCCGCGGTAACTATAGAAAAAAAGAAGGATTTAGTTACTGTTCAAGCGAAACACCCTCAGGTTCGTAAAGCTTATGTCCGATGCATAAACATACTTTCAAAAGCGAAGAAACAGCTCCCTGAAGAGGTTTCTAATGCAGTGGTTCCCAACCAGGGAAATTTTTTGCCCTTGCCTCAGGTCGACACGGGTATTTTTTTATGGCGACTATTTATCGTGGCCCACTTTTCGGGATTTATTTACTGCTATTATAATAAATAGCCCACGACTTAGCCAAGTTGAAAAATTATCTTATTTATTTCAAAAACCGCTGGTGAGGCTAGGGAAATAAATCAGAATATTGCAATAACAGCTGAAAATTTTGATGTTGCGTGGAATAATTTGAAATCAAATTATGAGAACGAAGGGTGCTGGTAACCAACCAATTAACCTTTTTATTCAATATGGCACCGTGCCACGATGATACTGCTCAGGAGGTCAAAAGATTACAAAGAGATATAAATAATTGTATGTCGGTTCTTAAATTATATGAATACAAATTGATTCTTGGGATGCCATTTTTATTATTCAATGCTCAACGCGCTTGGCACCGCAAACTTTACAGCTCTGGGAGCAATCGGTAAAAAGCAAAACTAAAATGCCAAATGGGAGGAGTTAAACGCTTTTTTAACTGATCGATATCACACTCTCGAGAGCATAAATGGAATTTCAAAGAATTCTCAGTGGTCCAGTGGTTCACAATCAGGGTTTCAATCGGGTCTCATGCAAATGCTCATACAAATATGAAACATAAACAAGTGAAGACCCACCATACTAAAGTTGATAAATTATATTGCCAAATCTGCAAAAATGCTCATGCGATTAGTTCATGTCACAATTTTTGAATATGGACCATAAAAATCGTGTTTCTATTTTGAAAAATTTCGTTATTGTTTCAATTGCCTTACTATTGGCCATATGTATGGTGATTGTACAGTTCAAAACAGTTGCTCTAAATGCAAAAAGAAACATCATACACTAATGCATAGGGATTTCATGAAAGACTAAACAACAGCATCAATCTACTAGTGGTTCTCAAAATGTTAGTCAGGCAAATTTATCAAATGAAATACAGTCCGCTAATGGTCCAAGCACGTCTAGAGCAGTACAATCGCACCACACCAGGGTGTCAAAAGAAGTAATGTTAGCTACAGCTTGGGTCAATATAAGATCATGTGGTCAGACTGAAAGAATACGTGTGTTGATAGATCCATGCTCAGATGAAAGTTTATCTCTGAGAAAATACAGAAATTATTAAAATTACCCCACTTCGGCTGTTAAATGCTGCCGTGACAGGACTCGGTGAAGAATTTGTTGGCTTTTTCGGGAGAAGATGGCTCCTTATAGCATTGTTTCTCTTTTTGATTCAAATAATTTCTCAATATGGAGGCTCTAGGTGTTGCGAAAATAACAGGAAATATTCCTACGCATTCTTTTAAACCAAAAAACGGACGCAAATTTACCAAAATTCGATTATGCGGATCCGGAGAGTTTTATAAAGCGGTCAGGGTGGATTATTATTGGGTGGTGAACTGTATCCATCGATCCTTCTGGAGAGGGTACAGCACGGTGTCTTTGAGACACTAGTGGCCCAGCCGACATACTACTATTCGGTTGGGTTGTGACAGGGCCAGCACCCAGTGATGCCGCTGCCACGCCAGTTAACGTGTCTTTAGGACAAAGGTATCAATTGACGATCAGATGTCAAAGTTTTGGGAGTTAGAAGAGGGTGTCTCAGAGAGACAATATTATCAGAAGAGGATAAAATTTGTGAGGAGATTTATCGCTCTACTACGGTGAGGAAAAATGACGGGAGATATGTGGTTAGTCTGCCCTTCAAGATAATTGTCCCTTCACTTGGACCAAATAGGCATTATTGCAGTTAGTCAATTTTTTAAGGAATGAAAATCGTTGATGCGTAGGCCAGAATATAAGGTTAGTACGATGAGGTCATAAAAGAATATCTAGCTTGGACATATGAATGAATGTGATGAAACTGCTACTGGTCCCAGCTATTACTTTACCTCATCATGTGGTTTTTTAAACCGGACAGCACTACTACAAGTAAGAGTAGTTTTTAATGCTTCAAGTGCGTCGTCAATGGGAAAAGTCTTAACGACATATTGCATGTAGGCCCAATTCTGCAGAGCGATCTAGTTTCCCTAATTTTAAAATGGCGTTTTTTTGAATTTGTTTTTAACGCCGACATTTCAAAAATGTACCGACAAATTTTGATCAACCCACCAACAGGTTCCTTTTCAAAAATTGTTTTTCGAAGCTGTGAAAATGATAAGTTAAAGGACTATCAGTTAAATACAGTAACATTTGGCGTAAATTGCGCTCCATATTTGGCTCTTCGAACGCTTTTACAATTAGCAGATGATGAAGAGCGACCGTTTTCCATTTGGGGCAAAAATTCTTCGTGAGGCAATGTACGTTGATGATGCCCTTGCGGGAGCCCATTCTGTATCAGAGGCTATAGTTGCTCGTGATCAGCTGATTGGCATTTAGGTACAGAGGGTTTGAACTTAGAAATGGACGTCAAACTCGAAACATATTTTGAAAAACTTGCCCCCTGATCATCTTTTGAATTCGTCTTTTTTGTGTCTCGATGATAAAAGTACAGCTAAAACTCTTGGCGTACGCTGGAATGCGGCGTCAGACTATTTTTACTTCGTCACTGAAAAAATTCAACTTAAACCGTTATATACTAAGAGGGAGGTGCTTTCGATAATCGCCACGACTGTTTGATCCAGCGGGTTGGCTGGCACCAGTGATTATAACGGCAAAAATTCTTATGCAGCAAATGTGGCTCGATAAAATTGATTGGGACGACGCTATTAAGCCAGTAGCTCTGCAATAAGTGGCAACTTTTGCTATCAAAATATAACGACGTTGACACAATTACTATTCCTCGTTGGATTCGATATTCCCCTGACTGTAATATTGAATTTCATGGCTTTTGTGATTCGTCAGAGATGACTATGCAGCAACGTTATACGTAAGGGTTCAGGTTGCCGGTCAAGTAGTTTCAAATCTTCTGGTGGCTAAAACAAAAGTGGCTCCAGTCTAAAAAACCATCGTTGCCCCGCCTAGAATGTGCGGTGCAGTACTTCTGGCAAATTTGGTTGACAGTGTTATGCCTCAGTTTAATATTAAAAACCCATACGTTATATTTGTGGTCTGACTCTACAATAGTTCTCGCATGGTTAAGAAACCGCCCTGTAGTTGGAAAACCTTTGTGGCCAACAGAGTTGCCACTATATTAGAAAAGTAGGAAACAAAAATTGGTTTCACGTTGCTTCTAACTATAATTCCCGCCGATCTAGCAACCCCGGGGGATGGTTCCTTCTGAGTTAAAGAAAAGTCATTTATGGTGGCATGGCCCTGAGTGGCTCATAAATGAAAAATCATCGTGGCCGACGGGGCCCGTAGAATTTGAGACTTTGGTAGAGTCAAAAAGGGCACAAGTTCATATTGCTAGATCGTCAGAAAAATAGGATATTCTTGCCCGGTTTTCGTGTCTCTCTAGGGCAACTCATGTAATAGCGTACATGTTTCGATTTTTAAACACAACTCTGTAAAAAAAGACGCACTGAAGTTTGTTATAAAACGCTAAAGATTTCTGCTCAAGAGTTGACTTTCGTAAGAAATCGTTTGTTCTTGTTGTCTCAACAAATGCATTTCCCAAGTGAACTAAGTGCTTGGTAAAAAATGAAAAAATAAATTCACGCAGCAATTTGCTAACACTCACCCCATTTCTCGGACAAAAATAACGTGATTCGTGCGAATGGTACGACTTGGGCTTCCAAATGTTTATATTATCATGAACGACATCCCATTATACTAGCTTATAGTAGTACTTTAGCCCGTTTGTATGTCGAATTTATTCACAAGCTTGTTCATTCATGGTGGTCCGCGGTTGGTGCTAAATACAATTCGCCAAGAGTGTTGGATATTAAAGGAAAAGAACTTAATACGAACTGTCCTTCATAATTGCAAAACCTGCGTTCTGTATGGGAAAAGGTTGCAGGAGCAATCATGGCCCCCCTTGCCCGATGAAAGAAGTACGTTTAGTCGCCCTTTTACGAACACAGGCGTTGATTTGCGGGTCCCTTTGAGATTAAAAGTTTTACTGGTCGATATTGTAAAATCACCAAGGGTTATGTGTGCCTCTTTGTCTGCTTTTCTACTAAAGCTATCCACTTAGAAGCTGTCAGTGATCTATCGACCGCTGCTTTCATGGCTGCGTTAGCCCGTTTTATATCCCGTCGTGGTTGCCCTAGTAAAATGTTCTCAGACAACGGTAGAAACTTTGTTGGCGCAGCAAGGAAAATTGACGAAAACTTTAATAAACACGTAATAGGGTTACGCGATAATGTGGTTACGAAATATGGTCACCAACAGTTATCATGGCATTTTATACCGGCAGGGGCTCCACACATGGGAGGCCTGTGGGAAGCCGGGGTTAAAAGCTTTAAGACACACTTCAAAAAAATGTCAGGTCAGATCAAATATACATTTGAAGAATTTTCTACCCTGTTAGCTACTATTGAAGCGTGTCTCAACTCTAGACCGTTAGGCCCTTTATCTGAAAACGTAGATGAAGATTCGGCGCTAACACCAGGGCATTTTTTAGTAGGCTCTACACTTTTTTACTCCCGCAGAACCAGAAGAAGTGCAGTCAGCAGGACAGTATCCTCAATAGGTGGCGAAAAATTAAGGCCATGCAGCAAGATTTCTGCCGCCGTTGGAAAGAGGAATACCTCAAAGAGTTTACATAAGCGCAACAAATGGAAATTTCCTCAAACCGATATTGAAGAAAACGATCTGGTTGTTCTTAAAAATGAGCCAGTTTGCCAAAACGAATGGCGCTTAGGTCGGGTAGTGAAAGTTTATCGTGGCTCTGACGGTAAGGTCCGCGTCGCTGATCTTAGAACTCAAAATGGACCCATCACCCGGCCAATCCACAAATTGGTACTTTTGCCACGTAGTTCTCAACAATAAATTCTGATCTTAACCTCCCTTTCTTCGCCAAATTAATATATATCTTTTATTATAGCTCCAAGATGGCTGACGGGCTATTTAACGCCAATTATAGTTGCCCATTGTGCACCCGCCTGCACGCCATTCGACAGTGCACACGTTTTTTGGTGATGACGTTAGAGGAGAAGCTTAGAGCCGTGGCCCATCACGGTCTCTGTATTAACTGTCTAGCACAGTCTCATCGTTTACCGCACTGCCGCAGCATCGACCGTTGCCGTCGATGCATGCAAGACCACAACAGCTTGCTACACCCTATGTCCGCCGGAAAGTCTGGTTTGAAATGACGGCTCAAGTCAGAGTCATCACTTACCCTGGAGCTCGCGCTCGTGAAACACGCCTTTTGATCGATCCCAATGCAGCCCGATCCTCGATCACCGTCGCTGAAGCTCTGCGTTTGGGATGCCTTGTACGAAACGGTCGTACTACATTGACGCTTTACCATCGCCGCTATGAAAAACGCCCGTGTTGAAGTGGTGTGCGCCGTAGAAAATAAAAAGTACAGCTTTAATCCTGATGCGCGTATTGAGCGAGAGTGGCCCCAAAACGCGGGGTCAACATGCCGACATTGCTGAAGCTGATCCGTGGTGGTTCTATAAGTCCCGCTACTTTATAATTTTAGGCGCTGACGTCACCAAACAGGTCCTTATAGGGCCCGCTGCAGGCCGACCAGGCCAAATATATTCACAAGAAACTGTCTTTGGACAGGTATACTTTGGCGAAGGAAGAGTGGCCCCACGAAATCCTAGGTTGGAAACCTAAAACTGTAAGCTACGTTGAAGTAATTTGATATCTTAATGAATTTAAAAGAACAAGATCTCATAAGAAGTATTTTTTTTTTATATATATCATACTTATTTCCTTAATTTTTTAAAAAAAAAAAAAAAAACTTTTTTTGTTTGAGAGTAACCTTACTTAATGAATTGCTAATAGGTTAATTTTTTTTATGTTAAGTTTTTATTTACTATCCTCTTTTAATTAAATATTAACCCATGTATTTATTTTTGAATTTAATTGTTAAAATACATAGGAGTCAATTGTTGTATTTTTGTTTTTCCTTTTAAGACACTTGTTGGCTGTTCGTTGCACTATTGGTGCAAGTCGGGCGGTATGTTTACGTCATACAATCCCTTGCATGGCGTAAACGTCGGTTGCCCAAGTTTGCCACCTTTTTTACTGCGGTGTGAAACACATACTCCAGAACGACTACTCAGCAAGTACCCGTTTGTTCAATGGCAGGTGCTGAGTAGTCGGATCTGATCAATTGCTAACTCGGTGTTTTGTTGACTTCACCGGCAACAAGTATTTTTTCTTTTGTCATTCCTTTTCGAGCAACCAGAAAACCAACAAGTGGTCTTAAGAATAAAGAAGAAGTAAAAGTGTAAAGTATATTTTAAGAGAAAATAAAATATATTTTAAGAATTAAAATATAGTTTAACAGAAAAGAAGAAAAATAAAAAGAATTTTAACTAAAACAACAAAAAGAGAAGGAAGTTTTTATTGACTACGTGAAAGTGCCGCTGTGTGAACAAAGGAAGACCCCGAAAGTTTGTGCCACAACAAAAATTCCATTGACGCCATTAAGGAGCAGGCCCGTAGCCCCAACAAATAATATATGTATTTCAATATACTAGTTAAGATTTTAAATATTATTATAATTATTTTTGTTTTCTGGGATATTTTTATTTTTTCATATTGACAGAAAATATATTTTTTTTTTTTTTTTGATTAAAAAAAAAAAAAAAATTATTATGTGTATATAAACTTTTTAATTATTAAAACTAGTTTTTTCAAATTGTAATATTTGTTCCCTGAAGAAGTCACCCAATGTGGAGACGAAATATTGGAAATAAATAATAAAATAAAAGAAGATCGAAGAAAACTTAACATTTTTAAAAAATCTGAGAGCACATCAGACCGGAAATGAATCACAACAACCTATTTTATAATTTTAAAACTGATCAGGGAATAAAAAGGAAAATTAATAGTTATAAGACTATTAAGGACAAAATAGTAAAACTAAAGG
Organism: Delia radicum; assembly: GCA_021234595.1. Classification (NCBI taxonomy): domain Eukaryota; kingdom Metazoa; phylum Arthropoda; class Insecta; order Diptera; family Anthomyiidae; genus Delia; species Delia radicum. The sequence goes on along the minus strand of CM037854.1, from coordinate 69,138,468 downwards.
CAACTATAACCTTTTTTAATCCGTTGCCGAAAAGCAGGTATAATTCCTAAATTTATTAAGAATTCTACTAAAAATATTTCTAGTCTTTTCGAGATAAATGGAACACAGATAATTAAACATTCAATATCAGGATTGATACAATCTCTACAAAACAAAATTCTAAATTTGGCAATAAAACAAAAACATGAAGAGTTGAAACAAATTACAAAGGAATTAGAATGTATAACTACTAATTTGAGTCAAAATTTAACTACAAATGATTTCAACAAATTTATTTAACATCAGGATAAACTGGCAATAAATTTAATGTTACAGGTAAAAGAGTTGCATAAGAAGAAGTTTAATGATCTTATTAATTTGCAGCAAAGATATTTAGATATTAAGCACAATAGAAAATGGTTTGTTAACAAATCAAATGTTAACATCCCAACTGATATAGAATGAGTTCTTTCACTAAGACAGAAACACGCACTTCCAATCAAAAGCGAAGATTTTCTAGTTCTGAAAATCATAGCAGATGGCGAAGACCTTATACAGACTTTAACAGGAAAAGAGGAACAGGAAATAGCGAGGAATAGATTTACAAATATTGTGGATAGCCATTTAAATAGGGAACGATTGACAAATAGGGATAAATTTATGTTGGAAAATGTTAATAGAACTGGAAATTCTTAAAAGATAATAAGGATCTACTTATTTTAAATGCTGATAAGGGGAATACAATTGTGGCAATGAATAAATGCGATTATATTTTAAGAATGAATAATAATGTAAGTGATATTAACACATATGAATTAACAAATAGGGATCCAACTAATAGATTACAGATGACAAATAATAATTTAGTTGAGGATCTTTACAAACTGAAGATTATTACATCTTTGGAAAAGAACAAATTTAAGACAAATATATCTACAGCACCTAGATTGTATGGAGTAAATAAAATCCATAAAGAGCAATTCCCTTTAAGACCAATATGTTCATTTGTTAATTCTCCATCTTATGAACTCTGTAAGTACGTTACAAGTATTTTTAAGAAAGTAACTGAAAATTCAAATATAATGTAAAAGATTCTTTACATTTAAAGAAAAGATAAAAAATGTACAGATACAAGATGATGAAAAATAAGTTTCACTTGATGTTGTATCTTTATTTCCAAATATACCAATAGATATAGCTCTGGATATTATTAAGGAGAAATGGAATATTATAAATGAATACACGAAAATAGAAAAGAACCTTTTCTTACGTATTCTAAAATTCTGTATAGTAGATAACAGATATTTTAAATATGATGGTAAAATATATATATACAAAAAAAGGGACTTCCAATGGGATCTCCAGCTTCTCCAGTTATAGCTGATATTGTAATGGATAAATTATTAGATTCTTGTATTGAGAAATTAGATGTAAAACCGAAATTAATCACAAAATATGTTGATGATTTGTTCTGCATTATTCCAGATGGTTTAGTGGATAATATTTTGTCAACATTTAATTCATTTCATGACAATATAAGATTTACAATTGAAGATGAATGTAATTCTAAAATTCCTTATTTAGATACATCAATAATAAGAAGGGATAATAATTTAGTAATAGATTGGTACTAAAAACCTACAGCTTCTGGAAGAATTATTAACTATTATTCAAAAACACCCTAGGAGAATTATAATTAATACTGCAAAGAATCTAATTGAAAGAGTTTTGAAGATTAGTGATGTAGAGTTTGAATGAAAATAATTACCCTATTCAACTAAGCTGTAAATTGATAAGACAATATAAAAATCGAAATAATATAAATATAAGAACGGTTACTGAACCTAAAATTTATAAACCTCTAACTTATGTTGCCTCTTATTTCTGAAAGATTAGAAAAATCAAAAATTTATAATAATAAGAAATATTTAGTAGCACATAGAACACATTACACATTAGGTAGATTATTCAGTAAAACTAAAGATAAAATAAATAAATTAGAAATGTCTAATTTAGTTTATAAGATACCATGTAAGGGCAATAATAATGAAAATTGTAACAAGGTATATGTAGGTACAACAAAAAATTAACTAAAGACTAGAATTGCAGGACATAATAACAATAAAACTACTTCTACACAGAAAACTGCATTATCATTACAGAGTAATAATTCTAATCATTATCCAGATTTTGATAATTATAATTATTTTTGTTTTCTGTGAAATTTTTATTTTTATTTAATTTATTATATGTATATAAATTTTTTAATTATTAAAACTAGTTTTTTCAAATTGTAATATTTGTTCGCTGAAGAAGTCACCCAATGTGGAGACGAAATATTGGAAATAAATAATTAATAAATAAATGATCTTAAGCTCGTTTAAACTAAAAAGAATAAAATAAAAGAAGATCAGAAAAAACTTAACATTTATAATTATATATATATAAAAAAATCTAACGAATCACAAGAAAGATAAAAATTTTAAATTTTTAAACTACATAAACGCTCTTCTAAAATCTTCTCTCACTTATAGTGATACTGATAGTATAAATTTCTTTCCAAAATAAAATAAAATTTCTTTTATACTCATACGGGGATTGTTGATATTACTGGTAGTGTGTGCGGTTTTTCTAATATTTTACTTAAACTCTCCCTTTCGAGAGCTACTTTATGACCGTGTTGCTAGTCATTCTAATCACAATTTGTAAAACTCAATAACAATTTACTCTGTGCTTTGTGACGTCACCATATCATCTCGATGACAATCACAAAGGCCAGTTCGTAATCGGTCACGATACTCATAGTCTTGAGCGGCTATCGATTAGATTACTACTGATCCACAGACCAAATTTCAAACAGAAACTACTCCTTACTAAACACCATAAGCCAAGGGTTGGTTGTACATTTAGGGACCCTAACATCGTGGACCCTAAGAACATTACCCCCCAAAGCGTTAAATTAATAAGATCCCTTACACTCATACATAGGTAAAAGCCATATTCTTCATACAACGGACTTTCAGAACAATGTCTGAAACGGATACAAAGCTATTTGCCCTCTCCACTGAACTTCCGTGCAGGAATCTGATGGGCTATTTCAATTTTCAATTAGTGATCTATTACAACGTGCATTGATCTTTCCACACTAATATAATTAACAATTTTTTTGTATGCGTAAACACGCAAAAAAACTTCTATGTTTGGGCGCCATTTGTTACAGAGACCGTTAGCACCAAGATCAATTGGGCCGATTAGCTCAGGAGCGGCTTCCCCATTAGGGTGTGAATCCTATCCCTCCATCTTGGCCTCAAGGACCGTTTTCAATAATATACTCTACACAAGGAATCTATTCACAAAAATGCAAACACTTCAAAAGTAGGAGGTAGGTGTTATTACCCCAATTGCCCTTCTCAACCATGGCCACTCATTAATAGCATATATTCATATTCATGGCCCCATAGGCAAATATACCCCTCCGATAAACATAAAAAAAAAATATATTTTTAATAAGGCACGGCCGGCCCCGAAATAAAAAGTTATGCCCGCCAAAGTGCCAAAACATGTTCGACCTAGGGGCGTCCACGCCAAGATTTCTCCCCCTTTGTTAAGGAAGATGTTCAAGGGGGGACCACCGCAACAGAGTTTATATTATTTTTTTATTGTTGTATTTCCAAATTACAACAACAAAATTTAGGTTGTTGCATGTATTATAATCTGAAATAATATTAGTACTTTTTCCATCGATTTATATGATATTTTTTACTTAAAATTTGATACATTCAAGCACACCTATTTTATTGTCCACATATGTAGATAGTATCAGTGATGCCAACTTTTTGGAAGTGAAAAAAGCTTTTATCAGCAACAAAATCTGTATGTTAACAAATTTAAAACAATTTACTTCTCGAAGTTGAGTATCCATAGTTTTATAAACACTCAAAAAAGTTTTGCAATTACTACATGACAGTTATTTGTGAAGTTAAATGAAAATAATTTTCAATGTTTTTGACAGTTGATTTTTTAAACCACTTGACAAAACTACTACTGCATTTTGGTTATATTTACTTTATGCAGTTGTTAAGACTTTTTTAACAAAGTATGTATGTAAATTAACACCAGGATATTGAATTGATATTAAAAACTTAAAAATATTATTGCCAGTAATCAAGTCCTGATACCTTTCGATCCAGAACTGCCAGTTTTAGTCGCTATTCTACGAGGATAGCTGGTGTTCTTTCACACATAGTCAACGACAAAGAACGTCCAGTTGCATACGCATCATGATCATTGACAACAGCTAAAAAAATTGCAGTCAATTAGATCGTAAAGCATTGGCGATAATATGTACCATATATAATTTTTTATGTAACTCTAAGAGAGAAAATTCCAACTTGTGACAGATAACCATCCTTTATCAATATGCCTTCAATTACAGGTTACTACGATATGCGGAATTTATGTCAAGCTTCAACTATGAAATAGTCTACAAAATATGTGAAGAACACTCAAATGTTCATTGTTCATCTCGTGTACATCATTGTTCATCTCGTGCACACAATTAACGAAAAAACCATATACAGACAAGTTTATCAATGAAGAGGTAAATTAATTATGTTGTCAATCAATTTTTGAAATGTCCAGTGAACATATAAATTCCGAAACATTAGCGTTAGAGACCGCAAAAGACCCAAAACTTTTTAAAAATTTGTCAAATTAACTAAACGGTTAAGAAGAAGAGAAATACACGCTCGATAATGGTGTTATAATTAAGGGTCAAAGAGTTATAACAGCCTCTTGCCTCAAATTCCCCTAGAATTGCATTAAACCCATCATGGAATTAAAAAATGAAACAACTTGCTAGAAGATATTGTTTCTGAAAGAAATCCACAGCGATATATATCGAAAGAATGATAAATCCTGTGTAAACGTTCAAAACAAACCTTCAAAAGTTCCACTGCGCCAATGGCAAGGACCAGATGAAAACTAGGAGAGAATTCTTATCGATAACGCATAGCCATTGCAAGATCATATTTTTTTAATTGTAGTCGATGTTAAGTCAAAATGGCAACAATTCAGAGTCATACGCAACTCATTTACAACTCAAATTACAATTAATCTTTTACCCGAAATTTTTGCTTACGCATAGTTATCCGATGCCAGAAGTTTTTCTACAAACGTGCCTGAAGCCTCAAATACTAGTGTTTCGCTGCCAGGGTTGCTGCTGACGACGAGATAAAAAATTTACAACTGCGCTTAGAAATGTTGAAAGTGCCTCCGGTCTTCGTCATATTGATTTAGCAGAGCTTGACGCTGCTGTACCGCTGTTTAGTGGGGATGGCCACTACGATATAAAAAAATGGTTCACTGTGTTTGAAGACTACCCAAATTCTGCTGCGTATACTGAAAAAGAAGTGTGTTGGAGTTCGTCGCGGTTGGGAGGTACGGCAATGCAGCACGTTATTAACATCGGACTGCTAGACTACAAAGACTTGAAGGCAAGTTTAGAGTCGTTGTTTAATCGCAAAGTGTCAAAACATCAAATATACGAACAACTGCGGTTAAGAACAATAAAACCCAACGAATCGTGTATTAGTTACAATTACTCGTCTTTATGGTGCCAGAACTATTAATGTATTGATTGACCGTATGGATAGCTACGAACCAAAACGTCAACAGGCACGGGTCGCAGCGACTAAAGCGGTCAGCGCTACAGTGATCAACAAATCAAAAACAGCTGCTGCTAAAACACCTGAAGCTGAAGTCCGCTGTTACAACTGCTCTCTGTTTGGACACTACCAGAGCAAATGCCCGAAACTAAAGGTCCAGCCAACTTATGTTTTGTCTGTGCCCTACTACAGCATTTCCATCAGAACTGTCCCAAAAAGAAGGGATTGACTGCTGCAATACAGATAATGATGCTTATCTTGCTGATTAAACAAGATAAGCGAACTGAGGTAATGAATTTTTTTTCTTTGTTTGACACTGGTAGCCCTATTAGCTACGTAAAAAAGTCTCTGGTACCGTTTCTAATTGAAGATGTAAAAATATTGACGTCTTATCGGGGTATAGGAAATAAGAAAATAAGTATGTTTGGTCGTGTTCAATGCCAAATTTTTTTCGGAAATAAAAGTAAATCATAATTTTTTAATTTTGCCAGATATTGAAGCTGTTTGTGCCATTTCTAATTGGGCGTGGTCTTTTATCAAAATTAAATATACAATATGCCAAATAAGGCTGCGTTACACTAAAGATAAACTTGTAAAAATGAATTTAAAAAATGTAAATAAAAAACCAACGAAGAAAACTATCAGTGCGTTTATATCGTTTAATTTGTACAGTTTCCCAAGAAGTAGTAAAGGTTCCAATCAGTGGGGATAATTTAAATTTATTTATTACCATTTTATGTAGGCCTGGGTTCTATATTCCACTACGAAGTGAAAGTGGAATCGTTTTTAATTCTACATTTTCAATTCCGCTGTGTTCTGAAAAACGAGTAAATCGTTTTTTCACGACGATTTCATTTTCATTTTGTTTTTGTTTTTAGCAATAACGTAAAAAAAATGCGGGAAAAAACGAAATTATCACTTTAAAGTGAATGAAATTGCAATAATGAAGAGTGCACTTTTTAACAAAAAAAAAAAAATTAAACAAAAAAATACTATTTTTAAAATAATATAAAATGAGTGGCGCAATTGTGATTTCCTGGTATTTAATTGAAAAAGAAAAACAAAGAACGGAAAATCCAAATAGAAAAATGTTTCGTGGACTGTTCAAATCCTTTGGAACTACCAGAAAAATCGTAAGAAAATAATTAAAACTGAGTCGCAAATGTTTAAAATTAATAAAAAAAAAATAGTTTTATTGCATATTTTAGATTAAATAAGTATGCATTTATGATGGTTTTTAGAACAAGTATCACCAAGTGCTAAAAGACAAGCAGTCCTACTATTTTGCAATTGGCCACATCACTACGCTATTTCGGACAAGGAAGTTACCAACAAATGATCGCAAAAGACTTCAATCTAGCTGTGGGAAGAAGTACAGCGTCAAAAATTTTAACAAATATGTGTTATGTTTTGAAAACTGTCATATGCCCAAAATGGATTAGATTTGAATGAAGTCGCGAAAAAATTCAGAAATCAAAAAGGGAAATCATCAGTTGCGGTTCTTCATTTTCTATACTTTCAGTACCTTCGTCATTTTCATTTAATTCTGGTAATATCACGTTACTACATTGTCGGAACTGGTGCCATCTAAGTTTGACAATTCAGTAGATGAATTTGTGGTTGTTTACCCTTTGCTAGTCGTCCCGAATGATTTAGCAGCTGGAACACCTTCGACTGCTGTATAAAGGCCAGAAAGTTTGGCAACTGAATTGATATGTGTTGGATATTGTTGTTGCCGTTACCTCTGCTCTATTTTCGGCCAATTTTTTACGAATGGTAGCCTTTTAATCAGCCAAAGCCTTTTTCCAACCAGTTGCATCCTTTTCTTGAGGTCCTAAGCTGTTTAATGTACTTGCTAAGTCCTTCCACAACTGGGGTTCAACTGTTTTTGTTGCCCCTCTAAAACCCTTGGGCAAACCAGAATTTTTTTCCAAGAATGTTTAAAATGCTGCCTCTTGTTCCGGATTCATGTGTTTTCCCCTAAAAAATACAACACTTTTTCAGTTAAATAAACGTATATTAAAAACATATCACATTTGCTTACATTGTTCGTTTTTTTTTTACTTTTAACATCAAAAAATAATTATATTTTCTAAAAAGTTTGGTTTTTCACACAGTTAACTAATATCGTTTTACAATTACTTTTTTTGTAGTGAAATTGTTTTATAGAACACATCAAATCACTTTAATTCCACTAGAAACAAAATGAAAATGAAATTTTTCTTTTCAAATCACTTATGTGGAATTGAGAACACAAATTGAGCGTAAGTTTCACTTTCACTTCATTTCCGGAATGTAGAACCCATGCGATAAATAATAGTGAAAACGGATATGATAAAATTACTGAATGTAACAATAATAATAATCTATATAAATAAAAATCAATTGTCGTTCGTTGGTAACGGCATCAGTTGAGAATGGCTGGACCGATTTTTGACCATTTTTTTTTAAATGTTCGTCATAGTCCAACTTAGGTTTTTACGTAAAGAAAAATTGACCACGCCCACGTTTACGCCCACTTTTCGCATTTATCTAAATTCTGACAAACTATTAGTATTAGTCCACAACATTTTTTTACAGAAAGAAAAATTGTACACGCCAATTATACGCCCACTTTTTTTTAATTGTCGGGTAATTTAATGTACAAGTTTAACTGTATACGGTCACGAATTAGGTTTTAAGAGAAAGAAAAATAGTTATGTTATTGAAGAAGTTTTGAATTTTTAACTGTTTGCAAAATACTAATTTTTGTATGCACTCTCCATGATAACTGACAATAGGAACAACATATTTTATTGATTCTATTTTGTTTTGTTCGATATGATCTCAAGTTATAAACAACTCATTTGTTACTACTTTGTGTTGCTTCGCGATTTCTCAAAAAATACCGTTATTTTTTTATTTACATTCCAATTTAGTTTATTACATGTGCAAATGTTAATTGAATGCTTATTGTCAAATTGTGGATCAAATTAATCAGTTGACGACAAAAAATAAGTGTAATTGTTAATTAAACAAAGTTTAAAGTGTTTCTACAAAAGTAAACTAACAGTGATCATTTTTTTTTTTTTGGAATTAAGATTCCATTGTAAGTACATTGCAATTGATTCATGAATTGAAATAAGTCAAATCGTTTTATTTCAAACAAATTTATAGATTAACATACTATAGACTGTGGGTTTTGAAGTTATACACGGTTAAAAGGTAAGAGCAAATTGAAAAAACTCTCTCGCATTATAATGCCGCCAATAACAAGGAGCAATTTAGGTCGAAAAACTCGCAATGCTTCAAGACAAGCGTATTTTCGATCTAATCAAACTGCGGAGCAACTCGAAGAGCGAAATGAAATTGAACGGAATCGATTATCACAAACACGTTCTGCACGTACACAAGAAGAAAGAGAATATGCAACGAAGCAGATATGCATCGAATGAGACACAATCGTTCAGTGGAATCCATCCGAGTTACAATAAATTCAAATGTTCGTGCAAGAAGAGAAACAAATGTTGCGTTAAATACTCATCGAGCTGCATTCCATTACAACAGGACAATTGATTACAGTGTAGACCATTCCATTGCTATTGGTTCTATGAGCGTTGTGTGCAAGTTAAGATATGGCATTCCATAACTTAATATAAAATTATAAGCTTCTGTCGCTACACGCGCAAAACATTTAATGCTGACGAAAGCGTCTGCAAAATTTATTTAGAATTGTAATAGGAAACCCTTATTGTTGTTTCCCACAGTTAAGATATGGCATTCCATAACTTAATATAAAATTATAAGCTTCTGTCGCTACACGCGCAAAACATTTAATGCTGACGAAAGCGTCTGCAAAATTTATTTAGAATTGTAATAAGAAACCCTTATTGTTGTTTCCCACGATTCCTACTTGAAAAACACAAATATAATTATGCTTCTTGCTATTTGAAGGGTCAGTATTAAGCTAGCTTTAAGAGAATGAACAAATAAATTAATAAATAAAAATTATTTTTTTAAAAAACAAATAACGAAAAACATTAATTTGCACACATTGTAAGGCATTGAAATATAGAAATGAAACTCCTGGATTGTGTTGCGCAAGTGGCAAAGTTAAATTTACACCGCTGATTCCACCACCAGAGCCATTGCGCTCATTGGTCTCAGGAACAGGAGCTCTTTCCAAACATTTCCTGACACAAATCCAAAACTACAACAATTGTTTCCAAATGACTTCATTTGGAGCAACAAATATAATTCGGGATAATTTTATGCCTACTTTCAAGGTAATACAAAACAATCACTTACAGCATTTCATTTTGTCTATGTAAATTACACATTACAGATTCAAGGCCAAATATATCATCGGGCCGGTTCGCTTTTGCCAGTTCCGGGTGCTGACTATAAATTTCTACAGATTTACTTCATGGGCAATGCACCAAACGAAGTAGATCAGCGTTGTGCATTCAACAGTTCGGTTAAAAGACCAATTTTTGAGCAACTGCAAACTTTTTTTACCAACACAATCAATTGATTGCATTATTTAAAACCGCACTAGACCACATGCCCTCTGATATTCACAAAATTGTTATCAGAGCTGATAAGACTCCTGCGGGAGAACACGCAAGACGTTTCAATGCACCAACAATTGATGATGTCGCCATTGTCGTCGTTGGTGAAAATTTGGAAACGCGTGATATCGTTCTACATAGACGAAATAATCAGCGGCAGCGTGTGTACGAAACGCACCGATCATATGATGCGTTGCAATACCCCATCATATTTTGGCAAGGTGAAGACGGCTATCATTTCTCAATCAAAATGATAAATCCACTGACAGGTGAATAGTAAACCTATATTTTCTCTAACATAAGATTAATTGATTTAATTGACACGAAATTGAATTTACAGGGGCTGAAACGAACAAAAAAGTAAGTTCAATGAACTATTATTCGTATCGAATGATGGTTCGTGAAAATGAGGACAATCACATTTGGAAATGCCGTCGTCTTTTCCACCAATATGCTGTCGATATGTATGTAAAAATTGAAACAGAACGATTAACATTCATCAGATTGAACCAGAAAAAACTGCGTTCCGAAGAGTATATACACCTTCGAGATGCCACAAATGCGGACGGAAACGCACAGAATGTCGGCCGGATGGCGATTCTCACAGCAAAGCTATCGAAAAAAGTATTTCAATATTTTAATTAGTTATGAAAACATTGATCTTTCTATTAAAATGTAAATAGAACACCATACGACTCATTGTACATATTTTCAAATCACATGTAAATCAAACATACCCCAAACCTATAAAAATAAAAATTATCATTCAAAAATACGTTTTCTTTTTTTTTTTAAACTATTTTTACAAATTTCAAAGAGCTTTTCACAAATCGAACACAAATATTTTTCATACATATTTGGACAGGACAACGTCTGTCGGGTCAGCTAGTTGTAAATATAATAGAAGAATTTTCAAACGAAAATAAACAAGTGTTTCCGAATTGGTAGGATCTGGTGGTGATATAAGTGATTTAGAAATTATTGAAGAAAACGCGGAATGTGAAGAGTTGATGCAAATAGTTTGTGTGGTAGAGACTGACAATGAATTAGACGTAGATTGCAAATTAAGCTCAGTGGATACTTCCTCTTTGAAGTCGGTTATTAAGAGTAACTATTTAAACGATATAGATATTATTAGGAAACCAACAGATTATTGTATGAAATCAGATTAGTTAATGACGTACCGGTATATGACAGACCTCGTCGACTTTCATATCGCGAGCGACGCGAGGTGAAAGATAAACTAGAGGAATTATTACAAGCTGCCATAATACGTCCAAGTGACTCTCCATACGCGTCCCCAATTGTATTGGTGAAGAGAAAAAAGGTGATCTAAGAATGTACGTCGATTACCGGTCATTAAATAAGATCACGTTAAAAGATAATTATCCTTTGCCAATTATTGAAGACTGTTTGGATTACTTAGGTAATACATTTTTTTTTTACAACTCTTGACCTGGAAAATAGTTTCCATCAAGTCCCGATGCATGAAGACTCAATTAAGTACACCGCGTTTGTCACTCCGCTAGGACAATTTAAATATTGTTATATGCATTTCCGGCTTAAAAATGCAGGAGCTGTTTTTCAGCGTTTTATTAATAATGTGCCAAGGGAATTTATTGATGCGGGGAAAATAGTTGTGTATCTAGACGATATTAGTATGGCTACTAAAACATTTGAAGAGCATTTACAAATTTTGGCTGAGGTGTTAAGTGCACTAACAGAGGCTGGGTTAAAATTGAACTTAAAGAAATGCAAATGCGAGTATCGCGAACTGGACTATTTAGGCTATCGAGTAAATGAAAACGGTATACGCCCTAACAATGATCATATTAAAACTATTCAGGAATTCCATTGCCATCCGACCACGATGAGGTAGAAAGATGTTTAGGATGTTTTCATTCTTCCGTCGATTTGTTTTTGATTTCTCTAGAATAGCAAGACCGTTAACAAATTTATAGAACAAAATTTTTACTTCAATAAGTGAATGTGAGAAAGCTATGCTTACTTTAAAACATAAATCGATTAGTGGTCCCATACTGACGCTAGTGCAAGAGGCTTTGGAGCAGTAATGCTGCAAAGACGGGAAGACAATAAGTTTCATCCGGTTGCATACTATTCAAAGTGTACTTCGGAGGTTGAATCTAGGTATCATAGTTTCGAGCTGGAAACGCTTGCGATTATATATGCCTTAAAGCGTTTTCGAGTATATTTAGAGGGAGTTTCATTTACAATCGTTACTGATTGCAACTCACTTGCGCTGACTTTGAGTAAAAAACTAATTAACCCGAGAATAGCAATATGGGCATTAGAGTTAAAAAATTATGACTACACTAATCGACACCGTAGAGGCGAATTGATGTCTCACGTTGATGCATTAAGTCGTGCACCCGTTATTGCTATTATTGATGGAGGCGATATTGATATGAATATACAGGTTACGCAAACAAGGGACACGAACAAGTTGGAAACAGGAGACTTGGATGATTATGCGTTAGACAACGGGTTAGTTTTTAGATTAGGTGCTAGAGCACAAATGCAATTATATGTTCCTGCTGAACTAGAAGAAAACGTTGTTCAGTTAACTCATGAGAAATACGGTCATATGGGTGATGAAAAATTGTTGTAATATGATAATCTTATTTTGAATTCTAGAGTATTGGCAACACTGTTTTTCATATTTTTCTAGATTATTATTTTTACTTTATACTAACGTTTTTCTTTTTGTATTAGCAAGTTCTAGTTTGAGTAAAGTTAAAGAAAAGTTTCAGTAAAGTTTCTTTTATTATTTAAAACACTAATTTGAATTTACTAAATAAATACTTCATTATAATAACTACATTGAAATCGTCGTCTTTGTATTTCTATTGGGATATACTACATAATTCATTGGTACTCAAATATCTTCAAAAATGTATGAAACAAACCAAAAAATACTATAGGTTTCCAAATATGCGAGATAAGTTGAACAAATTTATACGAAATTGTCTTAACTCAGCCCCACACTGAAAAAATCGGCCCTTTGCCATCATAAAATCAAAACGAAAGCATATTTTGGTAGTAGTTGATGCGTTTACAAAATTTACAAAATTATACGCGGTCAATGCCCCTGGAACAAAGGAAGCTTGATGCGCAAATATTTTGAAAACTATAGTAGGCCACGGCGAATAATAAGTGACCGCGAAACATGTTTTACGTCTAACGAATTCAATTCGTTTTTGTCAGAGCACAACATTGTGCATGTGAAAACTTCTGTGGCGTCGCATCAGGCAAATGGACAAGTGGAGAGGGTAAATAGAGATTTAAGGCCTATGTTGGCTAAGTTATTGTTGTAGTATGCACTTGCCCCATAGTGTCATTATTATATCATGTAGTTGGTAACTCATATAATAACATCTGGCATCATTGTATTCGTTAACTTTATTTAACTTAATAAAGAGAGAAGTCATTCTTGATAAATACAACATGGTGTCAGAAGTGTGCTTCTAATATAAATTAGAAAATTGCAATTTCACGCCATTAGAAAAAAAATATATATCAAAGAATAAAAAGCAAAGTAAATCTAAAAAAAAACGGTTAATTAATAAAAATTAACAACAACGTTAAGTCAACATAAAAATAAAGTCCTAAATTTAAAATATAAAAGATTTTGGTAAATTTTTAAAACAAAATGCCGGACGATGTAACACCACATGTAAAAGCCGAAGCTGGACAATTTTTTACGACATCATTGGCACCGATTAATCTGAAGTGCACAAACATGGCGAAGGAGTGGAAGTCTTGGTACACTCAATTCAAAGTTTTTCTAAGAGCATCAAATTTAGAATCGCAGCCAGATCAACGTAAAGTGCCTTTGCTATTGCACCATCTAAGTGCTGGATCACTGGAAATCTTCAACTCTTTCGATGAGGATGTGGACAAAATCACGTACATTGGCTGAAGGCGGAATTTCTTTGAGTAAAGCTGTCAATATTGCCAAAACTATAGCAATGGCAAAAGAAAATGCATCGAAGTTGGAGTGTAGTGTATTTGACAACCCAACGTTGTCATACCTTTTGTATGACAAGCCAACGTTGTCATACCTTTTGTAAGACACTTGAAACCTTAATTGTGATTGGCTAAAAACCATACTTTTTTGGTTGTCTACACTCAAATACCTTTACCGTGGGAATATGCTGAGAACAGCTATTTTTAAGTAGCTTTAAGCTATTTTAATAAATAAGATACAGTTGCTCATGAGAGCTTATTCAGAAACTTTGTGCAATTTTTTTATTAACACTTCAGAAAAGGAACTTTAAAGCTGAAAACAACAGTAAACAACAAAACAATTGTGGTCGATGTGGACAAATACATAAAAATCGCTGCCCGGCTGAAAATGTAACATGTCATGATTGCGGAAAAATAGGACATTTTGGAAAAATGTGCTTTTTTAAAAAAAAAGTATGTTAAACACGTGTATGCTAATGAAGTAAATGGCGGCAATGAAGAAGAAGAAGCAGACCTGTTCATTGGTACTCTCTCTAAAGCAACAGCAGCAGCTGAGTGGAGGTAAAAACTAACGGCAAAAAATTGTTGTGTCAAATAGACACAGGCGCTCAGGCTAACATAATTTCATCTCAAACAGCAGAGCTGTTAAATGTTAAAAATAATTTAAAGAAAACCAATGTTAATATTTTTACATTCAGTAAAGAAAAAATACCTGATTTAGGTACTGTAAATTTAAATATTTTTTTTGAAAAGAAAAATTTTATTTTGAAATTTTTCGTTGTAAATATTGAATGTAAAAATATCATTGGTCTTGAATCAGCTATAAAATTGAATTTAATCAAAAATGTAAATACTGTATCAGTAAATAATATTGTTGAAAACTATTCAGATGTTTTTGGTGGACTTAGTTGTTTACATGGTAAATGTAGTTTAAAGGTAAGGGATGATATTTTACCGGTCGTAGATCCACCTCGGAAAATTCCTTTTAGGCTATATGAGGGGCTAAGAGCCGAATTGGATAGAATAGTCGAATTAAATGTTATAGGAAAGGTTAGTGAGCCTACTGAGTGGGTAAGTTCCTTTGTACTAGTCACGAAACCCAATGGAAGTTTATGCTTAGATCCGAGAAATTTGAATAGGGCTATACAAAGGCCACACTTTCCATTTCCGAATATAGAGGATTGCAAGGCAAAACTAAATGGATCTAAATACTTTACGTCTTTGGACGCTAATAGCGGTTTTTGGATGATACCATTGGATGAAAAATCTTCAAAGCTTTGCACGTTTAATACACCTTTTGGCCGTTATAGGTTTTTAAGTTCCTACAACATAAAGTTAAAATATTTTATAATTAATACGAAAATTTTGTGCAACATGACTGAAAGTAATCCAATTGTTGACGTTGAAACCGGAACTACAACCAAAATCGATCGTCCCGAGTTTCAGCGGTCCCCCGATTATCCAAAAACAAAATTTATTGACAATACTTCAAAACCTGTAATAAAAGTGCATGGCGTGAAAGACCCTAACATTGAGTATCTGAGGTCTGCCACATATTCATTCCTGAGTGGACATAAAATTGCTCCGGCTGTTATAACTAATTACCTGTATGAACTGATAAACACTGTAATAACTGATACGTTGTCGGAAGATTGGTCATCTTACACCATTAAAATCCCTGCTGGTCCAGTTAGACCATTAGACCTGGTGAAGGCAACTCTATCTCCAGAAGCAGAACATCTGACAGTTATTTCCCCCATCCATTTGAAGTAGAGGATGATGAGTACTTGTTACTACTTTTGATGAGCTGGTATCGTTATGCACACGCTCATGATAAGCACAAAGAAACCATTGCAGGACGAGGCTCAGCTCTTTTAGCTCAAACCAAACGACAGACGGCATGGGCAGATAAGTTATCTACCTCTAACACCAATATAGTACATCTCCAGGGAAATGCAGTTCTCGACTTAATTACTGCTTGTTTAGATATGTTTCTTGAAAAGTTTCCGGCTCATAAGTTTTACAAAGCACGCTTTGGGTCAATAATTACCAGATATCAGGGCTGCTCAGGCTATTCCAATTTGGCTTATCTTGGTAAACTCTTGGGTGTAAGCCAGATTTCAAATTGCACAGAGTGGTTCTTCGCACCTCAGATAAAAGAAGAAATAGCTCAAATGGTGGTGAAGCAAGAAGAGGAATGGACCGTAAAAAATTCGTATTTACGGAAGATTGGTCATCTTACACCATTAAAATCCCTGCTGGTCCAGTTAGACCATTAGACCTGGTGAAGGCAACTATATCTCCAGAAAGCAGAACATCTGACAGTTATTTCAACCATCCCATTTGAAGCAGAGGATGATGAGTACTTGTTACTACTTTTGATGGGCTGGTATCGTTATGCACACGCTCATG
Organism: Delia radicum; assembly: GCA_021234595.1. Taxonomy (NCBI): domain Eukaryota; kingdom Metazoa; phylum Arthropoda; class Insecta; order Diptera; family Anthomyiidae; genus Delia; species Delia radicum. Next base: position 69,121,874 of record CM037854.1, on the reverse strand, counting down.
ATAAGCACAAAGAAACCATTGCAGGACGAGGCTCAGCTCTTTTAGCTCAAACCAAACGACAGACGGCTGAACTTCTCATGTCTCGGAATTTAAGGACAAAAATTCCTCCCATGGTCAGCAATTTTGAACCAAAGACTGTTAATGCTAACGAATATATGAGGAAACTGAACTCACATATTCAAAAAAGTTCGGATTATTATAATAAAAAGATAAGAAAACAAAAACCTGTTCAACAAGGTGATAAGGAAATGTTTAAGATAGCACCAGCTAGGTGTTGGTTTCCTGGGAGTATTATAGAACCACATAAAACACCAAGGTCCTTTATAATTGAAGATGTCAATGGTACTCTTTACAGGAGGAACCAGGAGCATATTAGAAAAACACCAGGGAATACAACTTTTGAGAAACAGGATAATCGGGAATCACAGGAAGCCAATCGACCCAGTGTTGAATTGGCTACTGAAGATAGAACAAATCAAGTTAAAGGATATGTAACAAAAACAGGTAGAACCATAAAACAACCGAATAGATTAAACTTATAATTGTAAAAAAGAAAAACAACAAATATATAAAACTAATTTATTTTGTAAATATATGTTAGAAAACTATATGCAGAGCTTGAAAAAGATAATTCTTTTAGCATTAGATTTTATGTTTTTGAAGTTCTGTCTATATACATATAAGATTAAATCTAATGATGTACATATTCTCATAACGGTTTTAAAAGATCTAAAATCAAATCTATTGTAAAAATTAAAATTGTATTATTATATTCAACGTATGATCTTAAATCAAATATTGTATCTGAAAAAGGAAGATGTTGTAGTATGTACTTGCCCCATAGTGTCATTATTATATCATGTAGTTGGTAACTCATATACTATTACATCTGGCATCATTGTATTCGTTAACTTTATTTAACTTAACCCTCCGATGAGTGAGAAGGTCCCTAGGGACCTTTTTGCCTTTTCAAACTGAAATTATTCCTACTTCGACCTTTTCACACGGCCGTGAAGTTCAGAACTGTCACTCATCGGAGGGTTAATAAAGAGAGAAGTCATTCTTGATAAATACAACATTATCAGAGCACATTGAACACTCCGATTGGGTCGATAAATTGACGAAGGTAGAATTTGCGATAAATAACACAGTTCATAGTGCTACAGGGCATTCACCAAGTAGTTTGTTGTTTGGAGTAGAACAAAGGGGGCGAAATAGTCGATGAACTGACAGAACATTTACACTGAAAGTGAAGATCTGAGTTTGAATCCATTGAGAAGTCTCGATCAAACAACCTAAAATATTTTAATCAGCGTCACAAACCAGCCAAGTTATTCGTGGTGGGAGACTTAGTAGTCTTGAAGAATGTCGACATGTCAGCCGGTGTGAACAAGAAATTAATACCAATATATCTTGGGCCATATGTAGTTCGGAAACATTTGGGTAATGATCTTTATGAAATATCTGATGTAGAAAATTGTCAAATTACACAAATGCCGTATAAAGGCACAGTTGATTCTAGCCGTTTAAAAAAATGGTTGGAACCTAAAGATTATGATAATGTCGTATGAAACTCTGAAGGCAACACTAGTGAATATGAAGATTATGAGTTTTTAGATCACAAACTTTTAGAACAAGATTGACAATCGAGGTCGATTGTGTTGTCAGATCGGCCGAGATTGGCTACTCTTACTATAAGATTGCGACTCTGTATTATCTAGCTACTCTTATCTTTTAAGTAACAACTCTGGATTATTGAACAGATGCTTATAAAAAATGCAACCAAGTTTGGATTATGATATCCGGGGAATATATTTTTTCGGCATTAGATCAATTAACTCGTTAAACACTTAAAATTGTAATAAAGTGTTTCAATTAATTGATTTCTATTAGCTCTTTATAAAATTAATGATTTTGTTACAATAGACAAAAATGGAAGAATATAAAGAATTATGAAGGCAACATATTCAGGAGAAAGAAAATATAAAGTACTCCGTGGTGTACAGCAGGTAGTAAAAAATGCAAATTAAATATTTGCATATTACCTATAACTTTTTAAAGATGAGTAGTTCATATTTAGATAATTGCATTTCATTTTTGTATTTTAGAATTATCTTCATTTGAAAAACTACATACATTCATGTAAGTAATTGGGAATTATTATGTTTTTTTGCAAGGATCCTAACAGCAAAAATTTTGCTGACTCAACTAACTTTGTTGCTAACTTTACGGACTTTTTGAGTGTATAAGTACAAACAATAAAAGATAAGCATGACAACAACTACATAATTGAGTATAAGGAACTTGGTATTCTTAATTCAGTTCGCAATACACTCGAGAGAGTATTTAGAATGGCAGAAGATCAGAGAATGTCAGGCCGTGTTTGGACCACTCGGTAGTATGTGAAACTTTTAAAACGAAAACATCTTAGTGGAATGGTGTCACTCATTGTAAAAATGTCTATAAGCCTTATAGTGTGGACATTGAACTGTGTTTGTCAATACCATATTATAATCTTGCCTGAGTCTGTATCTATAAGAGAACGGTTTGAGTACCAAAGAGAAGTATAGAGGGGCTCTGTTTTTCATGTTTTTCTCTCACAGCAACAATCATTGTACGGAAAGTTGGTATTCTGGGCCGTCACACGCTTTAAAAATTGTTATCTTTTACCAGAGTTCCTCTATACTTCTCTTTCTTACTGAATACGTTCTCTTTATTTGGACAATAATAGTCGATCGTAATATGGAATGCTAAAGTATTTTCAGAGTACCGATATTAAAAATAATACAAAACTTAAATGAACAGGCGAAACTGGACATCCGTTCGAAATTAAAATTGAATTGATTGAACATTTCAGGGTATCGATATTTAAAATGAAACATAACTGAAATGAACAGGCGAGACTTGGCATCTGTCCGAAATTTAAAATAAGAAAATTAGAAAGAGTCGAACTGTTTGAAGAAGAAGACTTATAAAAATTATCTACATACACATTTACAGTTCATGTTGCTACAAAAACAACAACAGCAGATATTTACCTTTGCAGTTGTTGCCGCATTTTGAATTTATTTTTAATTTTGGAATGTAAGCTTTAACTAATAGATTTAAAATTCCAAAAAATGGCTGCATCATCTAAAGATGTTCAAAATTGACAATGAAATTTATAAGCAAACATTTTCTCACTTTCGAATGTATTTGCAATGTAAGTTTAAAACTGACAATCAAATTTTAGTTATCTGTAACTGGTTATTATGTCAAAATTATATAATATTTGTTAGTTAGTTAGTTCTTTGTTCTTATGTTATTTTTTGTTAACAATTATCCAGCCTTAAATTAATAAATTAACTTTTGATTATAAAACCCAATATAAAACAAAATGTTTTAAAAAAAGATGTTTGCATGTATAAATAAATAAAATAAATTTAAGTTAAGTTAAGTTAAAAGTGAGCACCATAAAAATCATAATTAAAATGTGTTTTCTTAAGTTATAAAAATATGCAACATGTATGTATAAAACATTTTACATTACATTAAATTAAAAAAAAAGTGTGTAAAAGCGTAAATAGAAACATTATTTACTTATTATGCATTTAAAATTTAAAATCATTTCTTTACAAGAATTTCAAAAGGAATATATAATAGCAAAAGACTAAAGACAAAAACGCTAGGCGTTTAAACAGAACAGATTTTAGTTTGAAATATATAATTATAGTTTAACTTATTGTAATACATTACTGGTTTCTAAAATGAGGTTAATATATAAATATTTTTTTTTTAACATAATTTCTTTTAACAATTTTCAATTCATTTATTATTTTTTTTTTGTTTACCACAAACGATAACAATTTTATTTTTTTAAGAAAAATGTGTCTTACCTTCTCTCTCTAACTCTCTCTCTCTCTTTCACTCTCTCTCTTTTTGACTCTCTTATATACAAAACGCTGTTAAAGTCTTGTATTTTTGTATTATGTTTGTAATTTTACTAAAAAGCCTGCTTAGCAAAGTTTTTGTTTTTTTTTCAACAATTGTCGTATTTTTAACTTACCACTGGCACAGCCCGCTGTCACAGCAGCAATTATTACATTGAACTCATTCACGTCTGGTACGTTTGGGTCTTGAGGCGGCAATTGAATCTCCTGCTGATGAGGAATCTGTAAAAGTAGTAGTAGTTGTTTTAGTAACTGCACATAAAAAATTATTGTTAATAAAATTTCAATTAAACTTTAGCTTGATTTTAAACTCACTTTCAATTAAAAATTTAATAATTTCTATTGAATATTTAATTGAAAATGAACTTGGTGCACACAAAATTTCCAGTTTTTATAACCCATTGTGTGGCAAAATTACTCAGAGTGACAAAATTACCAAATTTAAAAAAAAATCAAAAAAAATTAAAAAAAAAATCTAAAAAATTTAAAAAAAATATATGTTGGAAAAAAATCGCTAATATTTAAAAATAAAAGTCAAATTTAACAAAAAATCGCTAAAAATGCCACATGCACTCGCAGAAATCAGTTTATCTATACCACGGTCAGTGATTGCACAGAAAATTTCATATAGACGCAATCGAACAAATAAAAACAACAATTACATTATTAAAAAAAAAAAAAAAAAAAAAAAAAACAGGTCATTGACGAAGGTTCAATACCAGAAATTGAGCAGTCTGATTCAGAAAATTGAAAATTTACAATGTAGTTATGATTTTTAGAAAATACACTCATTCTTTTCTACCACGCCTTTTATCTTTATAGGACCGAATCCAATTAAACTTTTAATTGAATTAACAAATATTTTCATTCCAACTCGATTTTAGTTTTTTCTGTGTTCGGAATATGTTCGAATTTGTAGTATAATTACCTAGTTTATCGCCACCTCGTACTTTTTTACTCGCTACTGATTGTGCTGTCACTTGTAAGGAGATTGCATGGGTATTTAATTTCTCAGCCAAGAGTAAATCTTTTAAAACCTTTCATCTTTTGACTATACAGCGTAATTATAGGACGTTTGAGCATAAATTGTATGGGATCTTCTTCATCTATCACAGGTGGCGGCGTTGGTTGTGGTATTGGTAATGGCAATGGAAGCGGTTGTGCTATTGATTGTCCTTGTAGGTTATTGCTCAAATTTTGTTCTTGTTTCGCTGGTATACATTTAACTTTATTATCCTGTATACCATTTGTCTCATCATTATCATTTAAATGTTTATTGTTTAATTTTTGTTGTTCCGCAAAAGGTTGACCACCACCTTGTAGTAGAAAATCTGGATTTAAAATTTTCTCTCCACATGCTGCTGTTAAATCTGCTAAAGTTGTTGGTATTTCAGATTTTTTTACATCATTTGATTTCTAAGAAGTTTTATTAAAATTTAAGTTTAAAATAACTTTAAATATCTAAACATACCTCTTCCTTTTTTACCAAATTATTATTTCCTTCCACATGTTGTCCGGAATCTGTATATTTATTTGCTTTAGCCTCTTCATTTTCCCGTTGATTATCGTTTATTAAAGTTGCTGTAATGGATTTACGAACCGCCTGCGGTTCATCTTCGGGTACTTTTATAACAACCTGAGAACGCACATCATAATCAAATTTACATATATTATTAACCAAGGGCTTGGCCCAACCAATATGTAGTATTGGCGTTAAACTATCTTCTTCCCATTGGCAAATGCCATCATAAAATCTTAATAAATTTGCAAAAACTTCAGAATCTCTTAGGATGCTACGTGCTGAATGGCCCGAACTTTCAGTTTTCATAACATATGGTATCATTTCATTGGCTATGTCCAAAAGTTCTTTATAGATTTCTTCATCATCACGACATTGATAGGTATACAAACGTATAACATCGCCAGCATTTGCCCAAGCGGCAAAAGCTTCACGATATTTATTTAAACGATTATAATAGTTGCCCTGATAGGTATAAGGATAAACATGATGATTTTGATACTGTGTTCTAGCCGATTCTATAGCCTCTCGATAAAGTTGTTCGCAATTTATACGTTTAGTTGTGGGATTAATTTCTTCAAGTTCTCCAAGTGTACCTTAAAAGTTTAATAAAAAAAAAAATTAACATTTACAAATAAAATCCACCAAATTTCATTAAATCTACCTAAAGCCATTGGATATTTTCTTAAATGACCCATATCATATAGTAACCATAACAATCTCTGCTGTAACTCCGACACTTCTACACAATCACTATTTGTCGATAGTGATATATTTATGGCCGAAGCTATAGCTGCTACTTCCATGGGTTTATCGCATACCACTGCCAGACCACCTAGATATAACCATGATCCCGATTCTATACCCGTTGTTATATCCTGTCCTCTCTTATCTTCACTTCCTTTACCATGCCAAGTTATTTCAATATTTTCCAATTTTTTATTACCAAATACTACCCAAGCATGATCTTCTGATATGGCCAAACGTACATCACGATATCCCAATAGCTGGCAACCGGCTACTACCGCCAAGGCAACACCAAAGCAGTCCAATTTATTGCCCGACAAATAGCTGTAGAGATTTTGTAAGTGTGCACGATCTTTATAACTACTACGTATAAGAGAATGCCATATAACATCGGATACTTTTTTAATTACTTCTCTAGTCGCTTGCCGACTGTTGCATGTTGATGATATTTTTGGTTTTTCAACAATCGATAGTATACTTTGGAATTTTTTATATAGACCAGATACCAGTTCGTATGTTATCACTGGAAATGGTACAGAATTTCCAGTTATTATATCGTTGTTGGCTGTAAAAAAAAAAAAACATAAAATATATTAAACATAAAAAACATACACTACGGGCGAAGAGCTTTCCTATAAATAACAAACAGATAACAAAAGGTTTCAAATTTTTCAATAAAAGTAATCCATTTAAATGTTTTATACAACCCATTTAAATGATTTTTTGCAAAATAAAATATTAGAAAAATGTAGCGAATTTTTAACTTGAGTTTTAGAACACTTTAATGTAACACTGCACTATAGGTCAAATGTCGCCTCTTTCTGTGCAAAATTAATAACAACTACAGAATCATGGTATTTAAGTCAAAAACTATAAGATACTTATAAATACGTTTAAATATAATAAAAAAATAGAATAGAATAGAAGTCAAAATTAAACCATTGCAAGTTCCCAGCAAAAAGGGGTTTTAATGCAAATATGCTACATTTTATTCTTCCATTTCTTTCTTTTATTTCACTAAAACATTTAATAGTTTAGTTTAATAGTTAAATATAATCTAATTAATTTTATAAATTTAAATCAAATAGAGCATCTTCATTTTCATCAATTTCTTCACTCGCATCAATTTCATCATTTTGGCTGTGGTGAAATTCTTTTTCGATGCAACATAATAGTTCAATTACATCAGGAGGAAGTGGGGAACGTTTTCGCTTTGGTAAGTCTTTTTAAAAATGTCTAACAGGTTATTGGTGCGGTTGTTTCTGCGGTCGTGATGCAATCTATCGGCTTTGTATATTTTATGTCGCGATTCAGCAGCGTCTTCTCCAAAAAAATCAAATGAAAGTGCAGTATTTTATATTATCTGTTTTGAGTGCATGGACCGTAGCAGTCATTGGCAACCAGGGATATAGCTCCAGGTTTTTGATGGACTTCACTGCACCATTTTTTTTATTTTTATTTATTAAGAAGCACCGCTAAGTCTGTATTTCCTTGTTTTCGAGCTGACGTTACTGCCGTACGAACTAATAACTCAGTTTTATTATTTGTTCCGCTTGAAAGGTATGCTGCTGCTTTCCTCTTTCCGTACTCAGACTTTTCGCAAAATGCAAGTTGAGGACGTCCAAGAGCAGATTTTTTTTTTATTTTCGAAGCTTATTTCAGCGTTGAGCCACTTCGAAACTTTTCAGCCTTTTTGTCCTTCACATTTCTGATAAAGTTTTTAGGCGCACTTTTTCCGTAATACATTTGGCGCAGTCATCAGAAATTTCATCTTTACCAATTTTGTAGACTATAAAACCCACAAGTTTATTCTGCTTTTTTTGCCTGGAATTTTCATTAAGCCAAATTTCAAACAACTCCGCTTTTTTAAACGCAATAACCTAAAAAATACGGTATTATTCGAAAACAGCTAAAATTGGCTATTGAGTGTAAATGGAAATTGATTTATAACATTTCAATATATTCATTTTTGATTTCATTCAATCCGCCGATCTTCGCCGAAATTTTAAAAGCTTCCACGAAGTTACATTTTGCAAATAATCGCAGCACTTTTAAGACTATATTAAAAAAGTGGCTTTATTTCAAACAAAAAACATTAATACATACTTAATTTATTGTTCTAAATTTTCACTTTCTTCTTTATAACTCGCGAAATTATTTAAACAAGCCATTGAATCTTTGAAAGCAATACAGGCATTTCAACAAAATTTATTAAGTGATTACAATGCAATGTCTTTGACCGCGTGTTGTCAAAGGGAATTTTATATTTACCAAAAACAAAAAGCTTACTTGGTTAATTTGGAGTATTCATTACAAAATGGCATTAAGAAAAGTGTAATATTTGCATTTGAAAAATTGGACTTTAGCACAGTTTTGGTAGCCGTTTAACCTAATGTGCACTGGTATAAATCATACAACAAGGTATTGTAAATGGGGTTAAAAAGGGTGTAAACGAACATTTTTTTTTCTACACATTAAACGCAAACTGTAGAAGCTATATAAAATCTAAAATAAAAATTCAAATATTTCTGGATTCTTTGAACTTTAAACTTAAAAAATTTTTTTTTTTTTTTTTTTTTTTTATAAATTCTTTCTTTATTTGCAATCTATCTTAAGACAATAAGCAAATTTGATAAAAAAAAAAATAAAGTATTAAATAACAGGAGCTATGTAGTTCCAATGATCTACATAGCTATATAGAGGTAAAAAAATGGCTTAAAATATATTTATATTTTTACGACATAAAAAGATTAGCCTCTAAAAGGCAAATCTAAAACGTGTACCCGTTTTAATCTTCTCGTTTCATTAGTGTCATCTAAAAGTGAAATAGCCAGTGGATTTATATGATTACTCAACCTTTGCAGATAGTTCTCGCTAAACCTTCGGATTTCTTCTTTAAGTGTTGGCATACTGAGATCTTTAAGTATAGATTTGTTTGTAACGAACCAAGGAGCGTTAGTTATAAGTCTTAGAGTAGTTGACTAATACCTTTCTAAAATATCAATATTGGATTTACTTGATGTACCCCATAATTGAATACCGTATGTCCAAACCGGTTTTAGAATGGCTTTATAAATTCTAAGTTTATTGTTTAAGTTTAATTGTGATTTCGGACGCAGCAACCAGTTTAATTTACGTGTTTTTATCTTTAAATGTTCTTTTTTAGCTTTGATATGTGCTTTCCAAGTTAGTCGTCGATCTAAATTCATTCCCAGATATTTAACGGTGTCTTTTTGTGCAGAGCAATTACCTCTTCTTAATGAAAAAGTAATGTGGTTGGATTTATCTGAATTAACTTTAATATTCCATTTTGTTAACCATTTTTCGAGAATGTTAATTTGAGCTTGTACGAAGAGTGAAGCTTCAGTTTTACACTGACTAGTTGCAACTATTGCAGTGTCATCAGCGTAAGTAGCTAGCGTAACATCGTTGGTAACGGGCATGTCTGCTGTGAAAATTGTATACAAAATAGGCCCAAGTACACTACCCTGGGGAATACCAGCTTTAATTTCAAAAATTTCTGAACGTTCATCATTAACCTTGACGTAAAAGTGTCTTTGAGAAAGGTAACTTTTAAAAAATAAATAAAATGGTGCAGGAAGCACTTTCTTAATTTTAAAAAGTAAACCCTGATGCCATACTCAGTCGAATGCTTGTTGAATGTCAAGAAAGACTGCAGAACAAAACTTCTTATTCTCTAAAGTATCAGTTATTACATTCACAATTCGGTGACATAGTTCGGGAGTTCCGTGTTTATGTCGAAACCCAAACTGATGGTCTGGAATGATGTTTTGTTTCTCTAATATTGGCAATAGTCGTCGTAAAAATATTTTCTCAAATATTTTCGAGAATATAGCAGGCAAACTTATTGGTCTGTAATATGAAAGCATTTTTTCGGGTTTATTTGGTTTTGAGATCATAATGATTTCGGCGCATTTCCACTGTGTTGGAAAATGATTTAATCTCAATATTGAATTGTAGATTAATGTTAAAAATATTATACTTTTCCGAGTCAACTTGTTAACAACATTTGCGTTAATTAGATCATAACCAGGTGATTTCTTTTTGTTTAATTGTTTTATTTCCGTTTGAATTTCATTAGGGGAGAAATGCTTCAATGGTAAGTCCATTTTACATGGTGAATCCAAAAACTTGAGTATTTCAATTTTTTCTTCAACCTCATTGAGATCGAACGGTTGAAATATAGTTTGTAAGTGGGCAGCAAAGGCTTCGGATGTACTTTTGTCGGTTCTACACCATTCACCATCAGTATTTTTTACAAGCGTATTACGTTTAACTGGCCTCTTCAGATATTTGGTGGATTTCCATAAAAGATGTTCATCGTATTTTGAGTTATTAATTTTTTCAATAAATTCTGCAGTAGCTTGGTTTTTATGTTCATAGAGCAAAGTTTTGAGTTCCTTGCATGCTTTATTAAACAATCTTTTGTCTATTGGGTTTCTACTTTGCTGCCAATTTCTACGAAGTCTTCTTTTTTCCTTTATAAATTGCCTTATCTCTGTCGATATTTGAAAATTGCTTTGCTGTGCTTTAACATTAGTTGGGGTTGATAAAGAAGCTGCTTCATGTATGATATTTGTAAATTTTTCTACAGCATCGTCTAACTCTTCTCCATTTTTAAGCCTAACATTTAAGCTTATGTTTTGATCAAGCCAATATTGAAATAATTGTATATCGGTATGAGAAGTTATTATATTGTTGTTTTTTAATCTGAAGTTCACAGAAGTGCAGTAGTTTATAAGTATAGGTGTATGATCAGAACTCAAGTCATCGAGGTGTTTAATTTCTAAGCGATTATTTGGGATTCCTGCATATACTGCAAAATCCAAAAGGTCCGGAATTTTTCTCGTTGGAGTACCGGTGGACAATACTGAATAATTTTGGTCCACTATGCATTTATATAATTCTCTTCCCTTTGGATTTGGAAGTCTAGAGCCCCACCAAGGGTGTTTGGCGTTATAATCGCCTCCTACAATGAATTTATTACCCAGTTGGTTAAAAAAATGTTGGTATTGTGGACATTTTACTTCGTGTCTCGGTGGAGTATAGATAGAAGGAACTACAAAATCACCGTCATTACTTTTTAATTTAATGCAAGTTGCCTGCAAATAATCCTTTCTAAATTCTGGCATTTCTTCGTATTTAATAGAGGTTTTTATTAAAATGCATGAACCAGCGTGGGCACGGTTGTCTGGATGGTTGGTATGGATTAAATTATAATCCTTAATATTAAAATAAGATTTACTCGTAAAGTGAGTTTCTGAAACTAAAAGTATATCAACGTAATTATTTTTGAGGAAGATTTCAATTTCTCGTAAATGGTTGGAAAGTCCGTTAGCATTCCATATTGCTAAACGTAAATTTACTTGCATAACTTACTTATAAGTGTTGACAATAAAATCATTAGGGTATTTGTTTGCTCTATTTGTTTTTCTATCATTGCTTCTAGTCTTTGTATGTTACTAGATGGTGTATCCCGTGATTGGTTATTTTTTCTAAGAGTTTGAGCATATGATAATTGGCTCGAATTAACGTGATTAGTATTTCTTGTATTATTCCCGTCTATATCAGGGAAATTATGAGAGATGGGGTTAAATTCGTGATTTTGACCTTGCCTTTCGTTAGCATTTTGCCTTTTAATTAAATTCTTCTTACGAAGTAAATCTTTATAAATTGTGCAGCCTTTGTAGCTTGCAGTATGTGCTTGTAAACAATTAGTGCATTGAGGTGGTGTATTAATGTCTTTTGTGCATAGAGATATAGAGTGATTTAATCCACATTTGACGCATCTAAATACCTTTTTACAATACTTTTTGGTATGACCAAATTGTTGGCATCTGTAGCATTGAACAATATCGTTATTTTTTAACGGGGGCTCTACCTTGACTACTGCATTAAGGATATATTTAACATTGTATACATCTTTATTATTATTAATTGGCTCGAGATCCACAAAGAAAAGTGAAAGGGGGTTTTTTGTTATTTTACTTTTTATATTTGCTACATTTCTGACCTTATGTCCTAACTTTTGAAATTCTTCTTTAATTACATATGTGGGTGTTGTATAATGAAGATTTTTTACTCCAACTCGGTATGCCCTTTCTTGTTTGAGCTGGTAAGTATGGTAATTAATATTTTTTCCCTCAATGTTTTTTTTTTTTTTTTTTTTTTATAATTTAACCAATACTCAGGGGATGCCCCCTACTCATGCAGTGCATTGTATTGATCAGGAAAATAAGGTATGGGAAGGAGGAAAGAGGGAGTAGTGTTTTGTGGATATTTGATTTAAATTTTTCTAAATTGTAAGTAACAGGGAAGACTTCTGCGGGAAGTTTGTTCCACATACGAATCGTTCGACTAAAAAACGAATTTTCTCTGTAATGCGTTGTGCGAAACACAGGACAATCAACTACAAACGGATGTGCTCTACTAGATAAGCGAGTATTACGAATAAAAACTCGGGCTCGTGGGATAAGTTCACTTATCTCAGATGAGCATCTCCCATGGTAATATCGATAGAAAAGTGTCACACAACCCACATTCCGACGATGCTCCAATGAATCAATAGAGTTGGATACACTACTGTCATTGATAAGCTTCACCGCCCTCCCCTGAACACGGTCCAGAAGCTTCAGAATAGACAATGGAGCCCCTGCCCATATATGAGAGTTGTATTCCATTTTTGGCCGGATATAGCTGGTATAAATAGTAAGGAGATCGGATGGAGTGAAGTAAGTCTTGCACCGTTTTAGAAAACCGAGACACTTGAATGCTTCTTTCGACACTTGAAATACGTGCTTATTCCAACGGACATCACACTGTATTCTCATGCCCAGAACATCAAGAGTATCCGATTCCTCAATACCTATACCATCCATAGTTACAGATGACAATGTCAATTCCACAGCCCGTCTGTGGGTTAACATACAACATTGGGTCTTGCGTGCATTAAAATCGACCTTATTCGCGCGACCCCACTCGGAGATTGTAGAAAGGTCTTGATTGAGTGTGTCATTCATGGTCTGCCGCATGCCCTCTATCTCCAAAGAGCTTGGCCTGTGATCGAATGAAAATGAATGACAAATGTTGCTGTCATCTGCAAAAGAGTTGATAGGGTTGATGGTCTGACCAAGAAGGTCATTAATAAAAATAAGAAAAAGGGTAGGAGAAAGAACAGAACCTTGCGGTACCCCTGAATTTAGCTGAAACTCGTTTGATGAGACCCCATCTAAAACAACACGTATAGTGCGGTCTCTGAGAAAACTCGTTATAAATCGAGAGAAGACATTACCGACACCAAAAGCAACAAGCTTAGATTTTTCATTTACTTCTACTTGTTCTTCGTTGGTTTTATTTTTAAGTAGTTCAAACTTATTTTTGCTGGTACTTGGATTATTATTTGTTGCTATACGTTTATGTTGTTGAAATGTTGGTTGTTCATTAAAACGACGTTTTGTTGAGTTTACAAATTGCCAGTTTTCACTGTCGCTTGCAGAATCAGATTCTTCGCTGCCACTATCCATACTGCAAATGTACAGTGGATTAGTGGGTAAGCCTTGTTGTTTTATATTTTTTTAATTTTACTGTTGGTATGTAGTTTATTTTGTAACAAACAAAATTTTTAAACAACAAAGGTAACTAACTTTGTTGTTGATTTTAACATACAAAGTATGTTTTATTTTTTGACAAAACAAAGGGATTAAGTTGTTTTTGATATTATCACTATTATTTTTGCAAATATATTTAACACAGAATTTTTAACACAGATTTCGTCTGCATTGATTCACGGTCAAAGAAAGACTGAAAAAAAAATATATAATTTGTTTTTTTATTCGTAAAACTTTTATCATATCAGAATTTGTTTGCATAATATTAACAATCTGTAACAATTGCGAATGCAATTTGCTATAATTAAAGAGAAAATGGGTATGTTATGTGAATGGTAGACTCTAGAATCCTTTTTTAGTTGAGTGTGTGTATTACGCGAGTTTTAGATTGGAACCAATAAGATGAGAAAACTGTAAGGTTCCTTTATAATTTTTAAAGAAATATTTTTATTCTATATTAAAATCTTTTTACAGCAAAATGTGATGTTTGATCTTATGGTTTTAAAACAATACTGTCCAATCACTCGATCACCACAATCAATATGTATATTTTAGGCAGCAAAGAAACTGTTTGTGTCAGCAAAAATACAATTCCAAGAATCCATGGATATTGTTTATATTACAGTTTCTTTGTTGCCACAAAAACATTAAAAATCAAAGTATCAAGAATTTATGTATGTCGCTGATAAGCAAAACATAATAATTGTTGATTCGACACCAGACAATTGATTGTGATGAAATATATATGGGTAATGCCATTATAAGTGGTCAGAAAATATAATATAATGTTACAGCAAAATGTGATGTACATAGTGGGATGTTTATAAATGTTAATGATATAATGATAATAAAATAATGATAGTAAAAATATACGGCTCATGCCGTAACTCGCGCCATAAAATAGCACGTAATACTTATAAAATAGATAAATACGTAGCTAATATCGTAAAATAGATACATAATGCCAAAGACCAAAAGCAAATGTGGAGGAAAATAAAATATCTAGTACTAAAGAAAAATCCAACTGTGATATTTGAACAAACAGAATATAAAGAAAATTATCAAATAGCTAATCAGTTTAACAAATACTTTATAAATAGTATTACGGAAATTATAGATAATATAGAAGATGTACAATATATTAACCGAGATACATAATTACAAAATTTAAATTTCGTGCCATAAATATACAAGAACATGGTGATATATATAGGAATATAAAAAATAAACCTGATTTAAACAAACTTACAATGAAGATTATTCTAGATAATTGGAACGTGACGGGAAATGCAATGCTCTATATAATAAATAAAACTCTTGAAACGGGTACTTTTCCAGAAAACTGGAAAGAATCTATGGTGACTCCAATTGAAGAAGTGGCAAGAATAAAAAAATTTAAATATCGACCACTAAATACGTTAAAAACATGTGAAAAGATAATAGAAATAGCTCTAATTCCCGGTTCACATACGGCAATTTTACTTGCGCAATTTTTCTTCAATTCTCCTTTAAACTTGCTTTTGTGTTCACACAGGAAAAGTTTGTTTCAGCAATTTTCGTATATCAACATGCAGTGTTGAAAATTGCGGATGACAAAACAAAGCGGAATTGGAGTACGGGCAAGTCTGTACCCCCTTCCATTCTCTTTTCCTCCCTCTTCTATAAACTCAAGAATTGCGCAAGTAAAATTGCCATGTGTGAACCGGGCATTATGCCCGTAATTTCAAGCAATAGATACCTAACGGTGCTTAGATACCTACCGAATACACGAACAAAATCGGGTAGGTATCTAAGCACCGGTAGGTATCTATTGCTTGAAATTACGGGCATAAGAACACAGTTGTAACACTATATGGAACAAAATAATTTATTTTCGAAATTTCAATCGGGCTTTCGAAAGAAATTCTTTTGTGAAACATCAGTGAACTATATAATAAGCAGATGGAAGAATATGGTGAAAAATAACAAATTTTCAGATTTTAAAAGGCCATTCAAAACTATACATATAGAAATATTCTAATACAAAAGCTATAAATCGCACCGGTTCCTCTAAATGGGTTAACTCAAAATTTACAAAAAAAAAAAAACAGTTTTTTTTAATATTTATTTATTTATTTTATTTATTTTTATTTTCATTCACTTGCAATACAATAAGCCTTAAAGGCCAAAGACGTATTGCTAGTGTGCTACATAAATTCAAGAATATATTTACAAATTGCTTAGATTAAATTCAATAAACAGTATATACATATATATAAAAAAAATACGAAAATATCCTTAGAACAGGATAGCAATAGCTATAAAATTGTACACTTTATTTTTGGATATGGTTCAGCTGTTTCAATATCACTAAGAAAATGTATAAAGTCCATACTGGAGAAAGCCTGACCTAAAACAATTTGAAAACACTCATTCATACAGTGTCCCGAAAATGTGACAAAAGTCTGTTCCTAAAAACATTATACGATAATGTAAAAGTACGTAAATTCAAAGGCAAAAAATTCCAGCTTCTAGCAGTTCTAATAAGTAAAGATCGTTCAAAGATTGTATAGTTTATAAGTGGTTCAACAATCTGAAGGTTTCTCTCAGACCTGGAAAATATAAATTCAGAACGTAAGTAATTGGGTACACCAGATCTAATGACCTTATAAAAGAACAATAAATTGCGAAGTTCTATATACTGTGTTAAGGGGCAACCGAGAAAGTCAATAACTGCAGTAGATACGTGATCACGAAATCTAATTCCATATACAAACCGCACAATTCTTTTCACAATTAGCTCAAGCCGCACTATACTATACCCAAAAGTACCAGAATCAACCTCAAGGCAGTAATTAACATGCGACATCAACAAAGTGTGAGCAAGAATATATTTCATCCTTACAGGCAAATACAAGCCACAATTGTAAAGTGTTCTGAGTCCCAAAGTTACCCTAGATGAAACAACATCAATTTGTTCACTAAAATTTAGATATTGGTCAATTACAACACCCAAACATTTAAGCGGTTCAACATATTCTATATCGGTTCCACAAATTACTACCCGAGGGTAAGCAATTCTCCGATAACCCGTTCGAAACATTATTGCCTTTGTCTTAGTAGCATTTATCGAAAAATCGTTTAATATTATCCAATCATGCAGTCTATCCAGTGTAAAATTCACAACCGTCTCCAAAACAGCACAATCATTTAAATACAGCAAAAACAAAATTGACCCAATAACGGACCCTTGCGGGACACCAGAAAAGACAGAGGCGATACTAGAATTAATACCACGCACACCTACAAATTGTGATCTTCCTTGCAAATAAGAGTATATTAACCTACAAGCCATAACTGAAAAGCCAAATTGCTATTTCAGTTTACCAATAAGAATGTTATGATTAAGGCGGTCAAAAGCCTTTGCAAGATCCAGAGATACCAATAAAGCAATCCTTATTTTCATTTAAATGTTTTCTAACAGTCTCGGTAATACCCAAAAGCGTAGACGAAGTGTTGTAATTTTCCCTATATGCATATTGTACGTCCCTGATAAGATTATTTTCCGCAACATAATCTAAGATTTGGTTTTACTATAAAATTTGAAAACAATTATGTCATTGTAAAGAAATGCGAATAAGAAGTATACAGCAGTGGTTGTTTTTGCAAGTGATTATCGGAAAATAACAAGTTTTTTAAGTTGTTACTCTTTATCCGAAATTTGTTTATAAAAATAGCACAATAATTTCATAAATATAGAAACAAAACGAAATATAACTGTACAATAAACTTACCAAAAACAACTAAAAGAGAGAAAATACAAAATAGAACATCATTAAAGAAAATCGTTAAGACATAAACACAGGC
Source organism: Delia radicum (assembly GCA_021234595.1). Classification (NCBI taxonomy): domain Eukaryota; kingdom Metazoa; phylum Arthropoda; class Insecta; order Diptera; family Anthomyiidae; genus Delia; species Delia radicum. The sequence goes on along the minus strand of CM037854.1, from coordinate 69,104,205 downwards.
ACAACTTAAAATATTTCCCTTTAGTTGAGCTTAAATTTGGGGACAACTCAAAATATTTCTCTTTAGTTAATTCTAAAGAAGCTACTCTTATATCACAGAGGGATACTATTCCATTTTCTTTTTTTTTTTGGCGAAAGAGTAGGGAAAATGATGTAAGATTTATACAGTGGGTAGATATGATCACAGTATATCGTTTTCTAACAAGAAGTGAAAATTGAATAATTTTTAGTTGACGCTCTTTATAGGAACCGGTGTGATATGTATGGAATCAAAGATAAGGAACTTCAATGAAAATTTTCTTCATGCTTAGCAACATCTTTAACAAGTTAAAATTAAATTTTTTGTGAATAGTTCAAAAACAATCTCACAGACTGTAACAACCGTTACCCCAAAAGCACAAAAGTTTGATTTTTCGTAAGTCATTCAAACGATTTAATTTTATGGTAGCGAAAAGTAAGAAGTTAAGTAAGATGAAGAATTTTGTAATGCCAAATAAGCAGCAAAAGCCTAATTTGATTTTTTAAACATTTTATTACAGATGTAACAACCGTTACTTCTTTTTTCTGGCGTTTTGCATTTGAACTGTTTTCGTCTTACTTAATTGGATTCTTACTGATTTTAGCAGAAAAATCATGGAGCAACTTACCAAGATGCAAAAATACAGAAAAAAACGAAAAGATGACGCTGGAAGCATGAGGCTTACTTGGCAAAAGAGAGAGAGAAAAACAAAGACTTTTTATTGTAAAAGTTTAATTTCGAATTAAAATATTACAAGTCAGTATTGAAAAACAAAATACAAAAATAAAACTAGATTATATAGAGTTTTCAACACAGTACAAAATCATAACAAGTGGTAGCTTGACTTAACACAAAATAATCATTAACTTCAATAAGACTGGATCAAAAAAAAAGTGATGACGGACGAACGCTAAACTCAGGAACAAAAACCCACGCGAGCGCGTAAGAAAATTTCGTGAAAAAAAGAAAGAAGAAAAGAAAAAATCGGAAGGAAGCTTTTAGTCAAATCATTCTCTTCAGAAAGCTGTATCAATAGTCAAACGCAACCTACCAATTAGACCGTCAAAACAGACGGCAGTTGTTAGAAAACTTGCTTTAGATGTAGCTGGATCCAAGCTCGATTTTCATTGTACTGAAAAAAAGAAAACTCCTCAGATTCGGGATGCCGATAGAAAAAACGCAAGAACATTTTATTTGAAAGACGAAAAAAGCTACCAAATACCAGGAAGGAAAGTCAAAAATGGAATGGAATGCTACCAGCTTTTTAAAAAAGAAAATCTGGAAATAAAAATGGGAAAGTCTACTTTTTAATAAAGTCGTATAGAGCATGTTCGCCTCATTTCAGAGACCCCACTAAATCTGTGCGTCTGCATTTGCCATGATTATTTTGATTTAAATTTCAATTTGAAGTGCCTAAAACGCTTAATGACGTTTATTGTTCATCTGAAAGCGAATAAAACTATGCAAACACCTTAACACACTAATTTTACGCAATAGAATTTAGCTTTACGTTTATGTTTTTTTTTTTTTGTTACCTATAATAAATAAATGATTCAAACACAAAAATCGTTTAACTTTTTATAATGTAACGACCGTTACTTTTAACAAAAAAATTTTTTTTGGTAACTAATTTTCTTTGGTTTGAAAATAACCCCATTCCGTAAACAAAACATTTCAAAGTATTTAATCAGATTGTTTACTTAACACATCCTGTACAAAATTTTACAATACATGATGTTTGTTTCCGAAATTTGGAAACGGCACATTTATAAAGTAACGCCCGTTACTTTTTTAATGGTCAAAAAAAGGATTCAAATTAGATTTTTTATGAATTCCTTCGTTTGCTACCGATGCTTGAACTTTCGCAGGTAAAAAATTAGGCAATCCTCGTGGCATATTTGCTTAGGTTGGAATTTTATTTAAAAAATCTCCGAAAATGGGAAATGCACCACAATATTTCTGTGAACAACTGAGATATGTTGGAGAGGTACTACATTATGGACTTAGAAACGCACAAAACTTCAGACTGCAACGATTGACAACTAATTCAGTGCAACGATCCCTCTTTTACTAAGGTTTAAATTTATACAATATGCTACCAAATAATGTTAAAAATGAAAGAAACTTAAATATGTTTAGACAAAAAAGTGTAAAATGCGTAAAAGATAATATTATACTACAAGTTTTTATAGATGAAATTTAATATAAAGAATTAAAAGTATTTCAAGTACTACTAAATAAAAATGAATCATAAATGACTCAAAAAATTCTCAAGTTAATAATAATTAGGAATCTTTTATGATTCATAAAAGAGCGCTCAGAAAGAGCCTTCATCGGCAAAAACTAAAACCCTCATATAGCTATTATATCAGAAGTTTTGAAGGGTCTTTTATGAGTCTTTTCAGACTACAATTGAAAACTGAAAAAGTGATTCGGATTTTGTGTGATATTTTCAGTATCCTAATTTGCTAGGAGAAGACCCATTTAAAAAAGAAAGTTTGTATCCTTCGTTAATAAAACGAAAATTTATCTTTTACAGGGTAGCCCAAAATTACCGAAGGGGGTTGAATTAATTATAACTTTTTCATTATAATTTTTTTTATTTCTTTTCAGTATTTTGTAAAGAAGACTTGGGGAACTTAGAATGGAACAGTACATTGAACAAAGTACCGAAATCGTTGAACTTTATTTCTCAAATCAACGGTCCATTGTTTTGACTCAGCGTGCATATCGTCCTTATTTTAATGTGCGGGGTGGACCCAAATTTTCGACAACAAGGGGCAGTAAGGCACATTCCTGGTGGGAAGATAGTGTCGCCGTTTCCATCACTGGTGTTCGATATCGGACAATGTTGGAAAATTTGTTAAGGCTAGTCGTGGAAGAACATCCGCAATTATGGTTCCAACAGGATGGAGCCACAGCGCATACTGCGAGGGACGCAATGGCTCTTTTACGCGACATCTTTGGTGAACGAATTTTTTCGCGTACAAGCGATTTTAGTTTTCCTCCGCGTTTACCGGATTTAACCGCTCCAGACAGTTTCCTTTGGGGTTGTTTTAAAGGAAAATACTATAACAATAAGCCTAAAATATGGCCACAACTTGCGAGATATAATTAAATTAAAAATATTCTACATTAATATATGTATAATAAAAAGTTATAATGAACACAAAGCCCTTTGGTCATTTTGGGCCACCCTGTATAATTGAAAATGTGTGTTGCGATTATTCCAATCACACTCCTTTTTTCTTGTTTTATAATTTTACAAAAAAAAAAAATTAGATAGTCATACGGTTCTCATTTAAAACATTTTATTTTTTTCGTTAAAAGGTGGCAACATTAATAAAAGAATTGAAATTTTCATTGGTCTTTTTATCTTAAACCCTCGTATTCATAAAAATATTAAACAGCATTTCAAATACATTTTAGTTACTGCTGTATTCATAAACGAATATTAACTTTACACAAATACCTATTATTTTAAGCTAATATTCATTTATGAATACAGTTTAAGGCTTAAAATGTGTTTTAACTAAAATGTATTTGAAATCTGAATTAAGATTATTTATGATTACGGACGTTAAGGTTACATGCAAAATCACTTTTAAAAAAGTGACATTAGTATTAATAGCAAAGCGTTGAAGTGTGGACAATATAAATGGAAGATAAGATACTTTTTTGACCAAAACTTCTCTTTTATATGCACCCTAAAATATTTTGGCTCATATCGCCTAAATTAGGCAACGATAAATAATAGATAATAGTGTTTATAATTTTTAGATTTCTAAATTAAATTTGTCAAATGCATATTAATTAAAAATTAATTGCGACTGTCTATATGACGTTAATATAACACTGTACTAAGATAAACAATTTTGTTGAGTTGTTTTCGAGTGGAGCACATGGTATGAATTTCGTTGCAAACATCGTTTGCAGTTAGAGGGTTAAGGACTTCACTTTGCGTGAATCACTTTCTGCAAGGGTAGCGAAAGTTATGACGGTTTAGACCGAGTTCTTAGGACATAGATTATCGTCAAACTTAGATTAACGAAGTTTTTAAATGGAAAACTGCTTCTGAAATGTGGTTTATTTTTTTTTTATGATAAAAATGTAGATAACCAACTTTCAAGCTTTATGGCTTGTATAAACCATTTACACTTTTGGTTCCTATAAAAAGATTTAGGATTGCACCGGCTAATGAAAGTTGGTTTAATACGCCACTGATAAATTATCATTTGTCACTTAGAGATTTGTCATTTAAAGAATATCTCAGAGAAAATTGGAGATCTTATTGTAAAGCTCGTAATCGATCCAAGACAGTGATTAGAAATGCTAAGCGTATGGCTCATACGAATAAATTTAAAGATCTTGATACGAGCGGGATGTAGAAGAGGATGTACTTGGCAAAAGAAAAAATTTGATACCCATATTGTCCTTTTTAAAACGAAGAGTTACCACCCATTGCATTTTTGTCAAAGCGCGAACTAGCACGAATTTCAAAAAAAGCTGAGACGCGTATTTAATTAAATCGACTAAACATTAAAATATGTTAATTTGGCATTTTTATTACAAACAACCCCGAACTAAAAATTCAAAAACCGTTTTTTTTACAGACTATCCTTAAAAAAAAGAACATGGATGATCGTCCTTGGACAAATTGTATATACAGTTGGACGCGCCTTAAAAAAACCTTTCTTATGATACCCATATTGTATATGTTGATAAGGAAACAGATTCTTAAATTAACAAAACCTGCAAAAATGGACCCTTTTTCAAAATGGTCCAGCTCACGAGAGGTCAAAGCTAGAGCCGAAATATTTTAGATGTCTTCATAAAAAATACCAATGTTCATTTTGAGGGGGGTACACCTTGCACGAATTTCGCTTTCATACCACTTGAGTCGCTCTAATGTACATAGACATTTTATACTCTTGAACACTGAAAGAAACCCTCAACTTTTATATCCTATTAGAAATTATATTTTTTCATGAACGATCATTTTATGTTCGTGTAGCTAAGTGTTGGAACCATTTACCCTTGCCACTTAGATCTTTTGATCTATCTTTAAAAACATTCAAGTGTAAACTGGTAGAATATGATTCTGTAAATGATATTTGATGTGCAAAAATTTTCAAAAATTCTCTAAACAACAATAAATTTTGTCATGTGAGTTTATGCCGTATTCTTTAATAATTCTTTTAAACTTTTTTCTTAAATTTTTTGTAAGTTAAACTTGCTATATACAAAATGTTTTATATTGTTAGAAAATAGGATATTTAAGGTTTTATAGTTTTAAGTGACATAATGATGTTGATTGTTAATGTTGGTCTACCAACTATATATGGACGGAAGGGCTCAGTTGGTTTTTTTGAAATGAATTAAATTAAATTAAAAACCAAAATTATAAACAAGATTAAGTGGTTCCGACAAATGTTGTTAATAAACTTTGGCTTAAAGTTTAATGACACATACCTATTCACAGATACTATTTTTCTGATCTTGTCAACTTATTTCGGTAACGGTGTTTTAAGAATAACGCTATTTCCATTATTTCGGTAATGTCATTTCAGGGATATTTGTATTTCAGTTATATCGGTAACGGTATTTTACTGATACCGGTATTTAGATTATTTTGGGTACGGTATTTTAGATATTACGATAGTCAGTTGAAAGAATTTTGAATCGATAACGGTATTTTAGCGGTATTTCCTTCCAACCCTGTTCTGATCAGAGTTGTTTTAAAATGAAAACCTCACATATTACACATAAAAATTTCTAGTTTTAAACATCTCGTTTATGTAAACGCGCCATAAACAATTTATTTAAAGTTGGCAACCCTATTTATATGAAACAAAGATAAATTGAAACACATACTGCAAAAAAAAAAAACTAAAATGATAACAAAAGCATACCAATGCAAAAGCAAAAAAAAAAAAAAAACAAATTAACAATACACACCTGCTACTGATAAACCACTACCAGTCAAAGATGATGGCGTTACCACGATATTTGATGAAGACGATGCATGTTCAGCAGCCGAAGCAGCTGCAGCATGAGCAGCATCTCCAGTAGTCAATGACAATTCAATATAGCCGGCAACAATTGACAACAATGTCAGATCGGGCTCCACATTTTGTGTATGGTACAGTTCCAAGGAACGTTTAAAGAAATTCACAACATCATTAATGGATTTCAAAGGAAACAATGTGGGATCCAATGGCGAATTTATGGATATTAACGGACTATTACTAGCACTACGCGTAACAGTGGCCATGATGAATGTTTTTGATGGATTTTTGTCAGTTATTAAAATTTCTTTCTACACTTTAAACTTATATCAAACTGTAGCTTAAGCAAAACAAAATGTAGACTGATATTTCCCTCGTTCTAGCCACAATTGATGCAATGAAAAAAGCAACTGTTCTTTTTTATTTTTTCAATTATATTTTTTACCAATTTTACTTATTCTGTGTATGTTGCAGGGTTGACTGGCTATAGTTATAGATGGGCTACCAGTTGACGACGCCACAAGTTGACAAACCACTTTTGTTTCGCCTGTTTTGTGCACCTTGTTCGCTAAATATATAATGCAACATCAGTGCATCTGATTGTTTTAGAAGTCCTTATGGTAGTTTCCAATTGTTTTTTATTATATTTTATGTACAATTTTATAAATTATCCTTTTTTACGGTTTTTGTTTCTATTTATTGCGAAATACTTTCGAT